>CM034036.1:18758588-19958588 GCA_019705995.1 Raphanus raphanistrum x Raphanus sativus | reverse complement strand
ACAATGCCAGTATTGGGGGAAAGGATCAAAGTTTGTTCCTTATGATAGCTTCACCTTGGACCAAAAAATATATGTTCTTGATTCTGTGAAGTGATGTGTTGTTGTAACAGTACTTATGTAAACCAGACTAATATCAATAAAGGGGGTTAAATTATATCACGAAACTAAAGAATCAAGCAGTTCAAAGACATGCAATAACTTCCTCTCTTTGCATATTGATTCAGCCACAGCTCTCCAAGACTCAGGCTCTGGTTTGAAACCCATTCCCATAAACCCTGTCAGAACTCTAACACCGAGTTCTGCATTCCGGGATCCGCAAAGCCGAACCACTAACTCGTTCCAAGTGGCATGGTGTGGCCAAACTCCTTTCTTTGACATCAAACTAAGAAACCCAACCGCTTTCTCCAGCTCACCATTCTTGCACAACGCGTTTAGTATGATCCTATAACTACCTTTGTTCAGATGACCTCCTTCACATCCCCACTGACTCAACATCTCAAGAGCTTCTTCTGTTCTTCCTTCGCCGCACAAACCCCTGAGAATCACATTGTAAGTTAACGCATCAGCTCTGCACCCAGATGCTTTCATCTCTCCAAGTAACTCCATAGCTTCATCAATTTGACCACTTCTACTAAAACAGTTCATCAAAGTAGTATAACCAACTGTATCTAGTTTCAACCCGGTCTCCTTAACATCTTCAAAGACTTCTCTAGCTTCCTGAATCTTCCCCTCTTTACAAAACCCATTCATCAAAGCAGAGTAATTATACACATTAGGATTGCATCCATTCTTCTTCATAAACTCTATAATCATCTTACCCCTCTCAACCTCCCCTGCACGACAGAACCCATTGATCATCACATTAAAAATAACAGGATCCGGAGAGATCCCTTCTTTAGAGATCATATCCTCAAACAGCTCCATAGCTTCTTTACACCTGGACTGCGCAAACAAACACTCCATCAACGTCGAGTAAGTGATCAAATTCGGATACGAAAGTCCAGATCTTTTCATCTCCTCCACAACCCCAAACGCAGAACCAACATCCCCATTCATACAATGATGCTTCACCAAAATATTAAAAATGCAAGTGTTCGGCTGCAGCCCAAGACGCTCTTTACCATACAGAAGCAGCTTCTTAGCTAAACCAACCTCCTTCGAATCAACAAGGAGGTTGAGACACGTGCTAACCGCGTTGAGTGAAGGCTTCACACGTGCGATCACTTGGATCAAACCAAACATCTCCACCACTCTACCGTGCATCTCGAACCTGGAGAAGTGTCTCATCAGGTTGAGGAACAGACCTTCCTGGAACCTGCAAGTCTCGTGCTTCATCTGGCTGAGGACCGCGTCGACGGCGTTGAACTTCTTGCGCCTCACGAGGTTGTCCAAGAGGACGGAGTACGTGGAGCTGTTGTGGTTGAAGCCTTTTTGCTGAGAGGCTCTGTTGAAGAGGTCGAGCGCGCGCTGTGGGTCTCTCTCGCGTTTGATGAGATTGACGGCGGATTCGTGGGAGATGAATTGGGGTTTGGGGGTTGTTTCGGGGAGTGAGATCGAGGATTCGGGAGGTGGGTCTGGTTTCTTCTTGGAGGTTAAGGAAATTGGAGATATCCATGATCGGGAAGACGATGAAAGGCGGCGACTTTCGTTGATTATCGGAGTTGGGAGGCGCATTGTAGTAGCAGTATCTCTCACCTGTGATCAAGAGAATCGAATGAGTCCAAGTTAGGTTAGGTTAAGAGGAGACTGACGAGTGACGACGACTGTGATGGTAAACCGGGGTTCAGTTAAATAAATATTTGATCTCGTACGGTTTGCAGTTGGTTCGGTTCAAAATGTGATTTTTGTTTCAAACCATAATATAGTCTGTACAAATTACAAGATCATAAAGGATCAAGAGCTCTGGGTGCAATCTTATACAACCCATTTTTAATAGTTAAGATGTTCAGTTTTTTTTTTCAAATAGATGTAATTTTATGTTAAACATATATAAAGGATTTAAAAATATTTTATGTAAATATATATTTGCTTTCATCTTAAATTTATAAATAATACTTATAATGTTGTTTTCTTAAAAAAAAATTTAATCAAAAATTTAAATCAATATTAATTTTAAGGGTCCATGATTTTTCTTTGCGCTAAGGCCTGTAAAATTCTTGAGCCGGCCTGGCACCACCACCAAAAGAAGTAATAAGATATTTAGACTGAAACTTTTGCGATTCTATAGAGTCCGCGGAATTGGAATAAACAAAACATGTGATTTAAAACATAAGATCATCGGACTATAGAGAACCAGTTCCCAGAGGAGTGACAACGATGATGAGAAATCAATTAGCTTAAATAAATATTAGATACCAATGCTATAAACAACATTATTCGTTGTACGTTCAGTTTAAAATATGATTCTTCAGTTTTAAACGATAAATAGATTCTGACTAGGCATAGTTATCTTAAGAAAATTTAAATTTCTTTGATGTTCATATATTTGTAGATAATATGTAGTATTATTTTCTGCCAACAGAAATTATGTAGTCATATATATAAAATTTTATAGTTTACTTATTTCTTATTAAAATTTAATTAAGATTTCGTTTTTAAAGCTGAACTAATTAATTTATAAATTTTAATAATAATTATGCATTTATCGGTAACTTAAATAATATTATAATATTTTGTTATAATAAAATGTCCAAAATTCAAAATACCATTGGCATAGTAACTTCATGTATGAAGCTACATCATACTAAAATGGTATAATATGTAAGGAGTGACCAATTTAATTTTTAATGAATTAATATATATATATATATATAAAACGGTATAAAAGTGAAGTTTCTTGTAAATCATAATGAATTTACAGTGACAAAATTGTTTCTAAGTATTACTTTTGTTCAATTCTGATATGATCGCAAATTCACATGTTTAATCTTAAAGATGAATTTTTTAAAAGATATAATCAAGAAGAAGAGATTTTGCAGGTCAAACCACTCGATCAAACTTATACTTCATAGAATAGTAGTAATTTTGATTTGCAATTTTTTTTTTGAATATCAGTCACTACAAACAAATATTTTCTTAAGAGAATTATATAAAAGTTAGAGGAAATATCAAAACTTTAGAATAAATAGACTAGCTCGGAAAAGATATTAGCGTCCTTTCCACGAGGTATTTCATCATTGAGATGTCTCACCGCAGATCTAATTCCCAAGACTAAGCCATAAAGATTTGGCCGGTTGTAATGAAATGCATCGATAACACGCTGGTCTAGTTGTTTGTAGTAGGACTGGTTTGTTCCAAACCCGAAACCAACATTATTAAAACTAACTTTAAGATTGATGTCTCTCATGTCCCAAAACGCCATTCCATCACCTAATGTATCGAGAAAGTCTAATTTCTTACCCCACGGCCAAAATAGAGGATGAATGGCAACTTTACTCATTCGCAATCTATAAGAAAAACAAATAAAATGTTAGTACTAATAGTTAACTTGTGTGGTAAGCTAATAAATATACCTTGATTTAGGCTGGTTTTCCTTCAGTTTAGAAATGAGGTGAAAGGCTTCAGCATCAAACTGTGTGTTAGGATTTGTACTGTGTGTTAGGATTTGTACGCACATTAAGCAGGGGAAGCATGTCAGACCTATTGTTCTTAAGTAGAGTATTAGCACTGTTAACCAGAGTCCTAATCCTCTGACCTTGAGTAGCACGTTCAGCCGGACGAAGAATTAACCAGCGCAACCGTTCCAAAGAATTAACCAGCACTGTTAACCAGAGGAAATATCAAAACTTTAGAATAAATAGACTAGCTCGGAAAAGATATTAGCGTCCTTTCCACGAGGTGTTTCATCATTGAGAGGTCTCACCGCAGATCTAATTCCCAAGACTAAGCCATAAAGATTTGGCCGGTTGTAATGAAATGCGTCGATAACACGCTGGTCTAGTTGTTTGTAGTAGGACTGGTTTGTTCCAAACCCGAAACCAACATTATTAAAACTAACTTTAAGATTGATGTCTCTCATGTCCCAAAACGCCATTCCATCACCTAATGTAGCGAGAAAGTCTAATTTCTTACCCCACGGCCAAAATAGAGGATGAATGGTGACTTTACTCATTCGCAATCTATAAGAAAAACAAATAAAATGTTAATACTAATAGTTAACTTGTGTGGTAAGCTAATAAATATACCTTGATTTAGGCTGGTTTTCCTTCAGTTTAGAAATGAGGTGAAAGGCTTCAGCATCAAACTGTGTGTTAGGATTTGTACGCACATTAAGCAGGGGAAGCATGTCAGACCTATTGTTCTTAAGTAGAGTATTAGCACTGTTAACCAGAGTCCTAATCCTCTGACCTTGAGTAGCACGTTCAGCCGGACGAAGAATTAACCAGCGCAACCGTTCCAAAGTTGTAAGCATCTGTTTCCTCAGTATCTCTCAAGTTGTTCTGGAGAGAGATCCCAATTTCCATTCTGAGGGATAGTAATCCTCCGGGATTTACTACCAAATTTCTTTTTATCTATTATGTTGAGATGAGTTTGTCAGCCGTATTAAAATTGTGACTCACATGTGATGATTAATGTTTTCAATATTTACATTTCAACACATTAATTTGCTTTAATGGCCTTGTGTAGGATTAGTGGTGTCTTGAGAAATAAAGATCCATAATTATATTCAAAAAATTAATCATCTATTCTATTAATTCTTCAACATGTCCAATTGATAGTAAGTTATGTCCAATTTAAAATATAATGCATTTAAAATATAACTGCATAAAATAAACTATAATAAAATATAATAACTACTTCACGTTCCATAACTACCAAAACTCAAATTGTCTGTTTTGTTCCCTGCTTTTACGTTATAAACCGTCAAGTTCAATTCCATTCAAAACAAATCATATTTTTCTTCATGCATATAAAAGATCAACAGAACTACAGACGCATAAAATATATTGCGTTATTGATTTTTGGATGTTCAACAAAGAAACGAAACCACAAGAGTATGTTTTAACGTGAATGTCTAAAACTAAAATAGACAGATTAAAAACTCATTTATTGATACACAATCATACATATAACAATGACACCAACATCAATACTACTAAAATATAAACATGATCTATTGATATAGGTTTGGTTCCACTATTTTAATACAAATATTAAAAATAATTATTAATAATTTAAGAAAATACTATACAATAAAAAACACAAACATAACTAAAACACACAAATAAACAGTTGTACAACCTTTTTCAAAAGAGTCCGAACTGACATGCGGCAATTTATTCAATAGACGATAATTTGTTGTTTGTTGTTGATTATAGCCTGGATTTTATATAAATTATATTTCTAAAAAATATAAAACAAAAATTATATCCGTCTTTTTAAGTCGATCATAAGTTTGATCTAATTATTTGAAAAATCGATTTGGGGGTTCGGGTTATGAGTATTTTATGCGGGTGAATGTGGGTTGGTTGATTTTGGATCGCGGCTACCCGTCGACCCGCAAGGTATTAAAATATTAAATATTTCTTTAAAAATATAGGAATTTAAAAATAATAACTGAAAATTTAAATCATGTGTAAATTTTTTATATAAATATATATATTTTTATAATAATTAAATTAAATAATAAATTTTAAAATATATATAACCCGCGGATAACCATAAAATTAAACGGAGCGGGTGCATGTATAAAATTATTTGTCTGCGGGTTGTGCGGTCATATTTTTTAACCAAAACAAAATTGAAAACCAGCAGATTGGCGGGTCAGTGGGGCGAGTTCGACCCATAATCCAACCTTAATCGAGCGTATACCAGATCAATTTTTAAATTGCTATTATTTAATAAAATATATTTTGATTAAAACTTATACACAAATATTATTAAAAAATACAAATATAAACAGAAAGAAAAAACAAATATCAAAATTAAATTTAAAACAAAAAAATACCCGCCCTTTTAAGATCTAGTAATTTGTTAAAGAACATCTATGAACAATTTGTGTACATCATCCAACGTAAGAGCACCTAAATCTAGGTTTCTATTCTTTTTTTTTTTTAAGATCTAGATTTCAAAATTCTGAATAAAGAAATAATGTAAATGTTTTTTCTTGAGTTTTTTTTATGGTATTTTGAAGATTTGAAGCAGTTAAATAGTCAAAGGAATGAAAATTTATCGTTTGTTGAGGATAATTTTCATCATCATTTTCAAATGATTTTCAAATCTACTTATGAATATGTATTATTTTTACCTAATTATGTTATTAACATTCATATACATTGTAATATTGATATTCATAATCATAATTTCAAGTTTATGCATATTATTTTCTAGTATTAGATTCATGTAATTTTCTTAGTACAACACTTAATTGAAAGTAAAATTTTGATATAGTGAACTAATGATAATCTATACTATTAAAAGTGAATCAGTCTTGAAAAATTTACTTATATTAGGTTGTTGGACCTTTTATTAGACTTAATTTTTTTATTTTGGTCTTGCCTTAAATGTTTCTAACAATATGTTACTCTATGCCATATATTAATCGATTTTGACTCTTCGGCAAGTTAAGCACTATAACAATCACTATATTTTTTAGAACAATACTTGGGTTCACCCCTGAGGTGAACTTATGAATTCACCTCTTTTCTTATTTCAATTATGTTGCCATAAATATTAATGTCATATAAATAAATAAATTATAAATTATAAAAAGTAAACTTTAAATCATAAACTCTAAATTCGAATCCTAAACCCAAATCTTAGATTTTTAATTTTAAACCATACCCTAAACCCAAACCTAAACCCTAAACCCAAACCTATACCCTAAATCTTAAATCTAAATTTAAATCCTAAAACCTAAACTCAAACCATAAATCCTAAACCCAAACTCTAAACCCTAAATCCAAACTCTAAACGCTAAATCCTAAACCTTAAACCCAAAATGTAAATCATAAACCCAAATTTTTCAAATACCTTTGGGTTAATGATCATCAAATGTATTTTCAAATACATTTTAGTGTATAGAGTTCGGGTTTATGGTTTACAGTTTGGGTTTAAGGTTTAGGATTTAGGATTTAGAGTTTCGGTTTAGGGTTTAGAGTTTGGGTTTAGAGTTTATGGTTTGGGTTTAGGGTCTAGGATTTAAATTTAGATTTAGGATTTAGGGTATATAGTTTGGGTTTAGGGTATAGGTTTGGATTTAGGGTTTAGGGTTTGGTTTAAAATTTAAAATCTAAAATTTGGATTTAGGATTTGAATTTAGAGTTTATAATTTAAAATTTATTTTTTTATAATTTATAATTTATTTATAATGTGATATTAATGTTTATGGCAATTTGATTGAAATAAGGAAAGAGGTGAATTTATAAGTTCACCCTAGGGGTGAACCTAAGTATTGTTCTATTTTTTAACTAACTTAAAAGTATAACTGCAATCGAATATACAGTAATGTAATAGACCTGTTCTCACAGAGATATTCCTTCCCTATTCTAACTCATAACTTCCCGTAACCACCTCAATAATATATTCCTGTATTGCAAGTATTTAAATCAGTACTAGATCTTGATCCGTGCGACCGCACGGGTATTAATTTTCTTTTTTAGTTTTTATTTATTTACACTAAATGATGTATTTGTAATACTTGATCGTTTTACATTGACTACGTTAGGAACGTGTATTTGGATACCCACTGATTCGGTTAAAATCTATTTGGATTTGAGATTTCCGAGTTTAAAGATTTCAGCAACATTCAAATATATATAAATTTTAGGTTCGGTTTGATTCGGGTATTTGTGGGTTCTGTTCGGATACGGATAACCCATTTGAATTATTTTAAAATTTTCAAAATTTATATATACTTTAAATTTCTCAAAACATATAAATTTGAGTAATGTAAGCCAAGATACCTAAATTAAAAATTAAAAAATAGGTTGAACTTCAATATTTGGATGAAAAATAAATATATATTTTAAATATTTTTGGTGTTTGATTATTGTTTATCTACTTTATATTTGACTATTTTTTATATTTTTAAATAGTTTAGACAATTTTAAGTTGACAAAAAGACAACTTTAAAATATCATTAATTGTTAAGAATAAAAAAAAAAATACATTAATCTAACTACAAAAACAAACATTAAAATAGAAAATAAAAATACACATTAATCTAACTGAAAAAGACAAACATTAAAATAGGAAAGAAAAAGAAACACATTAATATAACTGAAAAAGACAAGCATTAAAATAGGAAATTCAATTTAATTCTCAGTGGCATGCAATTGTAAATAACACTGAAAATTAAGGGGTATTCTATATGTGTACTTCTGTTTTAATAAAATAGATATCACACATGATCCTTTTTAAAATAACCTGCAATTTAGAAAATTAAAAAAAATTTTTATTACATTAATAATATAATGAACTTATTTGATTAAAAACATATTATTTCACTATATCAAAAAACAATAAATGACCTTTTAATTGTTACTCAATATGTACCTTTATAATTCATAAATAATTGCATATAGAGTTATTAATTATTTAAAATTAAATAATTATAGTGTATTAATATTAACGACATATGCAGAATAATATTATATTCTCTTAAGCCTATTAATATAATTAATAATATACATGTAGAATAATGTTAATTATACATGCCACTATATCGTTTATAAACAACACATGCAGAATAATACTTGCTTAGACCTATTAATAAAATTAATATTATTTGTAGATCTATTTTAGCAATTATAAATTTAATTTATTGATATATCTAAACCCATTGTATGTTTCTAAGCAAAAGAAATAAATTAGATACACTTAAATTGTAATGTTATTGATTATTACAAAACTTATAAATTAAAATGCATAATATAAATACAATATATTTACTTTAGCTGAACAAATAAATAATATTTTTAGTTTTATGAATTATTATCAAGTATATGAAAATTTTAATTAATTTATTAAAAATATTATAAGATTTTTGAATTTCTACTGGGTCAACTGGTATCGGTTCACGGGTTAATGGCGGATTTTAGATTTTATCGTATTATTAATTAAAAAGTTTTCATTAAATCTGAATTTTGTGGAAACATATAATATGATAGAACCTCTGATAAAATGCTATATGAAAAATATAAACCAGTCCAAAGTATATAGGCCATCGGATTTAGCGGTCTAACCGCGGATCTGATACAAATATAAAAACATTGCTTATATCTTAATTGGTCTATAAATCAAATATGTATCCACACTAAAAAGAGTTAAATAATTTGTAAAAAATATAATGGTTTCTTAGCGCCATTTTAATTTAGATACACTATTAGTCATCAACGTTCGGTTTCGGCTCATGTGTACTTGGTTTTTGGTGTTTTGGTTCACAGTTTAGTTTCAATTTTTCGATTTCAAAGATATATGATATGTTCGGTTATTTATGAATTTCAGTTCAGTTTTGATTTCGTTTTGTTTTTCAATTTGGTACTGTTCAGATCGCAACTTTAGATAAATGTGTCTAAACCTATACACTTTCTTATATAGAAATTCATTTAAAATATTTAATATTGAAAAAAATCCGCGCTTTTCAAGTGCGAGTCAAAATCTAGTTTGTTTCTTATTTGGTTTGATCAAGTAAAAACTTTTCTTTCAGCTCAAACAATTCTACCTCTAGTTCTTTGGACCTCAAATGTGCCAATAAAACTCCATTGTTGAGTAAGTTATCAAATTGGGATGTTCCAGATTCTGATATTTGAAGTTGTGACTTGGAAGCCCTTCATATCCTTATATACTAAAGCGTAAGTCGTCTTGCCAATAGAATTCTGACAAATGGAATTTAAAATAAAAATAAAAGATTAACAAAATTATTTACGTGATGGTTAAAATTCTGAGCTAATTATCAAATCAAACATTGTAAAAAGAAACTTTCTAACAGTAAAGAACTCCACTATCCCTAAATTCATGGCACGATTCAAACCGTTTGGTATCCTATATAATTATCAATTAACAAATTAACTTTTGTATGTGTTTTCTCTTTTTTTCTTTATCGTTTTCTATCTCTTCATCATTTTCTTTGGGTTTTGACTGCAACAGCAACAAAGATCAAAATAATTGTATGACTATTTTTTATTCAGATTTATTTTCTCTGCTTCTCAAAGTAATACTATCTATCCTTTTTGTATAACTTACCTTGAAGTTTTCTTTATATAGATTATCCGTAGAAAGATGAAGGGACAACAAGATTGCACAAATTTGAAAATTAGATAGTGGAAATACTCAGGTATATATTTTCTACACTTTCTTTCACTTAGCATGGAAAGCTTTAATATTACTGAAACTTTTTCTGTTAGTTTTTTGACATTGTGGATATAGGGTAAAAAAAAGACTAACTCATCTTGGCATAAAGAACTTGAAGATGGTATACAAAGAGTCATGTCTGGACGAGATTAAGGTAATATTGTTAATAGAGGTGTTTTTACTTATTGCTAATAGAGATATTTAGCTTATTGTGCTATAAGTTGATACTAGATTTTGACCCGTGCTTTTGAAGCGCGGGATATTTTACGATGAAAAATTTCACTAATAATTTAACAAATATTTTGGTAATTTTTAAAGAGTATGTATTTAAAATATTTTTGCATTTAAATCAGTATTTTTAAATTCAACCCGATTGTGATTATACCGGCTAATCCGGAGATCTGACAATTCAATTTATGTTTTTAAAATATTCATATTAAAAAATTACCAAAACCCGAGACTAACCGATTCAACTGATGGATGATCGATATGTAATCTAATTAGATTTAAATTGTAATAGTTTCATAATTTGCAATCTTATAATCGAAAATTTTAAAGTTCACTATTTTGCAATTTATGAAATTATGACGTTTCTACAAAATTTTAAAGAGAAAATGATAGATATAAAATAACTAAGATTAATTATTGTATTATTTGGAAATATTGATAGTAGTATAAAAATATATTGTTTGGAAACATTGATAGTACTATAAAGAAATAAGTATATTGTTTGTAAACATTGATAGTAGTATAAAGAAATAAGTATATTGTTTAGAAACATGGATAGTAGTATAAAGAAATGAACATTAGTGATTTAATGTATGTTTAACTATAAAGTATAAAAGTGTATTTAATTTAAAAACTTACAAAATAAATGTTAGGTCCAACAGAATGTTTCTGTTTTAATAAGATAGATAGTTTCCTAAATATATTATCCACAATATATGTTTTTGCAAGTACAAATTAACAGGCTTCAATATATTTTGGTATTCAGGAATAGTGTTAGTACATTTTTAACCAAGAAACGTAATACTAATACATATTTTTTTTACCCGTACGTAGTACGGGCCCAAATACTAGTCTTATATAAATCTAAGATAATTTAATTGTCCGTTAGGCTTAAAAGACTCTACTAGGGAGTAAAAAAACCATTAGAACGAATAAATTACAGAGCATACGCATTGGTTTGTGGTCCAGTGTAAAGTTCTCTGCGCGATATTCACAAATTTATGATAGAATCTTATGTGCAAATGCTTAACTGTTTGAGCACAAATGGACTCTTAATGTTTAAAATATAAACTGTACAAATGTCAGCAAAGAGAGGAGACGAGCGAAAGATTATGGACAAAGCTATAAAACAATCTCAAGACAGAACTATAAACATTCAGATCATATGCTCTCGTCTCTGCAAGTTACAGTGGTGACACATTTTCTCAGGTGTCTTGCTTTTGGTTGTGTCAGCACATGAAACATAAAGACTTTGATCTCGATGTTTCATTATGGTCTTCTAGACCTCTCAAGAACCATCTGATTGCGAGGTGCTCTGAAGTATAAGTCATGAAAACAGATAGAACTATGGCTACACCCACCATTAGACCCAACCTGCTCAGTATACAACAGACCAGTAACTAAATTCAGAATCAAGTCAAAATCTAGACGAGAATGTGTTACCAATAGTAGCAAGAACAAATCCAAGTAGAGTTGATTAAGAAAATTACCTCAGAAATAAAGCGGTGATCCCTAATATATAAGGCAAAGAAACTGCAGCAATAGCCAGAAACACCATCCCTAATCCATAATACAATGTAGTAACGTCACAAGACACACCTCCTCGCTGATGACCTGTTGAGACCAAAAATGGTGGAAGTCACTATTCTTAATTCTCAACTTAGCAGAGAATGGTATAATGACATATTCTTTTTCTTTTCATTTCCATACCTTTCCTGGAATCATCCAAGGAGGATGATTCTGTTTGAACTGACAGTTTCTTTCCATGTTGATGCACCAAAAGCAAGAAGCAACCAAACAAAAGAAAGAAGATTGTAAAAGTCCATTCGTATACTAAGATCAAGCCAGTCCATGGCATGATTTGCCTAGGCACAATCACAAAGGAAGTTCCAACGGATATCACAAGTGTAGTAAAACAGACTACAACTGAAACAGCGCCCAAGTGTTGAGGAACCTTGGAGTGTGTGCTGCCACTGTGGAGCTGTTAGACAGAAGCAAATACAAGATGTTCAAATGAGATACAAACCTCTTTTTTTCAAAGAAATTTTAAAACAATGATTTGATGAAGAAAAATACTTGATAGCTGGGATTCAGTGTCGAAAATGTCGAAACACCGCCATAAGCACGTGTTCCACTAGATCTGATTTTGTAATAAAGATATCTAATCTGATTGCATAATGAACCCTCATGAACCTGAGAGAAGAAAAACAATGAATATTATACAATCGAGAAAGGATGAATGTAGCAGAGGTGACAGAAGTGCTAACCTGAATGGATCTATAAATGTAGAACAAAAGCGCACAAAGTGGTAACAAGAAGAGGAACTTGACAACGAATTCATCCTTGTGGTTTTTGCCGCCTCCAGTTCCAGGAAGAGTTTCCTCAAGCTTGACTCTAATGCCCTGAAATCGTTTGGCGGTGATATCAAATTTAATGCACAATTATTAGAAAGATAACTCAAAAAAACCAAAGAGAAGAAGAAGAAGACCTACATGCCAGGCTTCAACAGGTTTCACAAGCCATGCTGTCCACCAGTCCCAAGGCTTAAGAGGGCCTAGTGTATAGTGAATTACACGAAGTTTACTGTCATCTACCATCCACTGCAGAAATCATGACAAAACTTAAGACCCTAAATTCCAAAATCACACATAAGGCGGCTAAGTACACTGTTTCGTTACCTAACTGAGAAAAGGCAAAATTACCTTATTAGCAAGCATATAGAGACCAACATCGGCATTGTACAACGTGGAAAGCCTCTCCATATCAGGGACTGCTCTGGTTTTTAGTTCTTCAGGGGTCAAACTAGGATCGAAGACACGAGCATTTGGGAAATCAGGATAGTAAGAATTCAAGAACCCTTGGTCTCCTCCTGTATAAGAGGACAAAGTCTTCACTTTTCTCATCATGTCATTGAAAAGAGCTTGGGACGGTTCAACAACCATGACACCAGAGTTGAGTCTCTCGGAGTGCTTCAAGTTAGCGCAGAACTTGGAGCACTTGAACAGATCATCAATGTTCTTTACCACAATAGTATCAGCATCAAGATACACAACTGCAACAAAAAAAAAAAAACAACTCAGAGCTTAAAGATTTGAAAGTTGTCAAAACAAGAATCCAAACAAAGACTTCACCTTTGTTGTAATCAGTCATGTTAAAGATCTTGAGCTTTGTATAGACACCCCAGAACCTTGTGGGATGAACTTGGTTTGGATTTGCCAACAAACTGATCTTCTCTACTTTCCATCCATCAGCCTGTTAGAAGAATTCAAAGTTCACATCTTTTTAACTAAAGAAGCAGACAAGATTTTTAAAGCTAAACTCGTTGTAATTTCACTAACCTTGAGTAGCTTCTTGGAGTAATCTGAGACGCCATCAGAGACCAAAGCGACCATATCTTTATGGGAACCAGTGTCCCGGATCGATTTCCCCAAGACCCTGACTCCTAGTAAGAACTCATCTCCGTATAAAAGTGTGACATAAGCTCCTACCTTACTTGATTCAGATCCAAAGGAGCCTTTTAACAGCGCGATTGAGAAGAGGAGAAGCCAGAGACTCGCCTTGAGTCTCACCATCATAATCATTCGGAATCTAACTTTCTCGAGGAAAGGAAAGCAAACGTTGAAATAGATTTTTGAAACTTCTTTGGGTGTTGCTCATTTTATTGTCTTATTTGCCTCTGCGTCCCTTTCTCCCTGTCACCGCCGAGAATGCTTTTATACATCCTACGACCAATTTTATAACTGTAACAGGCTAACATCACATGACCGAGATATTATTGAAAACATGACAACTATTTTAAAAATAGTTTTCTGAACTGGATTATGGCAATATAGTTACTGAACAAACCAAATGGTTTATCTAATCTATTAATTTAGGGATTATCTACTATTTGAAGTTCTCATTTAAATTTTGGATTCTTTCATAGTTGTTGCTAGAATATATCATGCCTCCTATACAATGCAACCTACCAACTTAAATTAAATCAAATCTTAACCAACATAGATTAGTTAAACCTAACCACTAACACTTTTATAATATTTTTGGTTAATCTCTTAATATAATTAGATCATATAAAACTGAACCACTCTTAAATCAACGAGTTCCATATTATTCCAGACATAAAAGAAAAAATATCCGACTCATTTACAACGTAAGCATACAAAGCCCATGTATGCTTATGCTCATTGATCTTCTAAAAACCAAATAATTGTGGCATAGACCAACATAGGCTCATGTTCGTATCACTAACTTTACTTCCATATATTTACTCTTCACCTACATCATATCACAACATATACACAGTTATGCAAGAACATGATTTTTTTTGTTCAAACAACCAAATAATGGTGGCATATAGTCAGTAGATTTTTTAAATATGTTTTTTTATATATTACATTTTACGAGACTATGTGTATAAGTTTTTTTTTGAAAAAAGGCATAACTATGTGTATAAGTTAAAAGGTAAACGGTGTGACAAGGCAAATTATTATACTAAAAATGAAAGAAGATTAAATACAAACTAATAACAAGTACAACACTAATTATAACACTATTAAATTCTATATATATTTAATAAAATATTATATATATGTCTAATATGTATATATATAAATGTTACACAAAATATATATAATATTATATACACATATTATATATACCATATATTATTAACTGAAATTTGACAAATCAATTTCCGCCCTTTAGGGCGGGTCCTAATAGTTGGTTTTATTGCATAAACACAGAGTTTAGTTTGGAGAGGAAACAAAACACGAGACGATAAATAACCGTCTTCTCTTTTACTTTACTTTTTTTACTTTTGAGTAAGTCTTCACCTTGTTCGTTTCCCGTCAGCATCATCAAGCTAATGAAAGTCAGAGAATAAATAATTGGATAAAATCATCTATTTACTTACAGTTTATCTATTTTTTTTCCCCTGGAAGACAGCTACTACAATGTGAAGCTTCAATCTTTCCCCACTGGTCTTCATTTTCTCACTGCTTGGGTCATCTTGTCTGTAGGTTAGAGATATGACTCCCTCACTACAAAGATTCAAAGCAGGGAACTTTCTACTCAATGCTGCTTGAGATCTGACCTTTTCCCTTCAATGTCTCTCTGAAATACTCACCCATCAGGTTTGGTTCTCTCTCACTTTCAGAACCCTAGTTTCTCTCTAATGTAACTTCTCTCCCAGAGTTTCATTTGGTCTATTAAGTCGTCTTTATCAGTCAGACCAGACAATGCGATGGTTTTGTACTTTTTCACCTGTAGGTTTCTTTCCAGCTAGCTAGAGTTTGGTCTTAGAACTGAAATTTTGGCAGCTGCCAATTTTTTGGGACCTAGGCGCAATGCTTGTATAAATCTGATTTTTCTCTGTCTTTTTGCTTGTTCCTTTCAAGTTTGAACTCTAAAGTCTGATATGGTTCCATCTTTTGGTATACGCTTTGAATTTTCTCCTCTGATTAGAAATACTTTTTGATTCACGTCTAGAAATCATTCTTCTCTCATTTTTGTTTAATCATCATCAGCAAAATGTTATGTTTCTTATAGTGTGTTGAGTTTTTGATTCTTAGGTCTTACTCATCTTGTTCCTTTTCTCCAGGTTGGAAGATGGGAACTAGTTTAAACGACATATTATCTCGGAAGTACAGTGGTTTGGAGCTATGGGAGATTATAGCCATTGCCCTTTCCGCCACATTCGTCCTAGTTTTAGCTATATCCTTATATCTTACTTTCAGAAGGAAAACATCTAGACCTTCTTCTAATCAAATCCCTGTTAGCCGCCACATTCCTCCTAGTGTTCCTGAAGAGATTAAAGAGATTAGAGTCGACGAGGTTTCCTCAAGCAATGGATATCCCTCCATCAGTGAGAAGTTTTCTCATAAAGAACCTGAAAAAGGGATAACACTAGTAGTAGCTGAGTCAGAGAATGGTGGTGATAGTAGCCGTTCAGGGTCGTTTAACCACTTGGAGAAGAAAGATGGCTCGAGTGTATGTTCTGCTAATCATTTGACTGCTCCATCTCCTTTATCTGGTCTTCCAGAGTTTTCTCACCTCGGATGGGGTCATTGGTTCACTCTCAGAGATCTTCAGATGGCTACAAATCACTTCTCCAGCGATAGTATCATCGGTGATGGTGGGTATGGAGTTGTTTACAGTGGTAACCTTATTAATGGTACTCCTGTTGCTGTTAAAAAGCTGCTCAACAACCTGTAAGTGGTGAATCTTAAGTATTAGATTTCATATATTGAATCCTTTTCTTTTTTTTTTGTAATGCTGATGTTTTTGTATTTCTAGAGGACAAGCTGACAAAGACTTCAGAGTAGAAGTTGAAGCTATAGGTCACGTTCGCCACAAGAACTTGGTCCGTCTACTTGGATATTGCATGGAGGGAACGCAGAGGATGCTGGTGTATGAGTATGTTAACAATGGGAATCTAGAGCAATGGCTTCGTGGAGACAATCAAAACCACGAGTATCTAACTTGGGAGGCACGGTTAAAGATTCTTATAGGAACAGCCAAAGCGTAAGTCTTGTGTGTGACAGCTTTGTTCTTCTTGATTGTCTTTGTTTAATCCTCCTCATCTGATGCTATGCAGGCTGGCGTACCTTCACGAGGCGATTGAGCCAAAAGTGGTGCATAGAGATATAAAGTCTAGCAACATTCTGATTGATGACAAGTTTAACTCTAAATATCTGACTTTGGACTTGCCAAGCTGCTTGGCGCTGATAAAAGTTTTATAACAACTAGAGTTATGGGTACCTTTGTGTAGGTTCTGGCCTCTCTCTCTATCTAAGTTTGAAGACTTTGATGTTGTTGCTCTTCAGAAATAACTTGTTTCTTTTACTTTCAGGTATGTAGCTCAAGAGTATGTGAACTCTGGTCTTTTGAATGAGAAAAGTGATGTCTACAGCTACGGGGTTGTACTCTTGGAAGCTATAACTGGTAGATATCCTGTAGACTACGCTCGCCCACCACCTGAGGTATTAGCCGCTTCATAAGAAACCTTCAAGCACACATCAGACTCTGCTACCTTCACAGGGGTTGTTTTTTTTCTCTCATTTTGTAGGTAAATTTGGTAGAATGGCTGAAGATGATGGTTCAAGAAAGACGATCAGAAGAAGTGATTGACCCTAACCTCAACACAAAGCCATCCACAAGCGCCTTAAAAAGAACACTCTTGACTGCTTTGAGATGTGTTGAACCAGTGTCCGAGAAACGACCAAGGATGAGCCAAGTTGCCCGTATGCTGGAATCTGAAGAATACCCTATTCCTAGAGAGGTATGAAACCGAGGAAAAATATCATAACTTTGAAAAGTGTCACTTGTTTTTATCATAACTTTGAGAATTTCAGGATGGAAGAAGACGTAGGAGTGAGAACGGGACAGCAAGAGATTCAGATCCTCCTAGGAACAGTACAGACACTGACAAGACTCAAGAGTTAGTACCATGACCAAAAGCCTGAAGCTGGATAGCACTGGAGATAACCGAGGTGTAAATTGTCGTCACGTTTTCAAAGTCTTATATGTGAAGCATGTCCTTGTTCTTCACCACATCTTCTGCGTTATTTAGATCACATCATTTGCTTGTATAGTGTTTGTTTGTTGTATTTATAGTTTGTTTCTCTTCGTTTTGAAATGTGGTTGTTTTTGAACCAATAAAAGAGTAGGCTATGTTAGTCTTTTATAGAACGACGAGTAGTTTGCATTTTTAATGTGGTACTATAATGTTTCAACTTTCGTTTATCTTAATTTTCACCAAATTATATTGGGTTATTTATGTAAAGAATTTTAAAATATTTTTTAAAAGATAAATATAAATTATATTTAATTTTTTATTAATATTATAAATTTTCTTTTTCTTATCAATATTTTAATATAAATTTGATTTAACTGAACACTAAAATTAAGATAAAAAATTTTTGTTTGTTTTGAATTATATTTAAGAATGTGCATGTATATATTTAAAATTATAATCTTAGGTAGATTTTTCTATTTATTTATTTTAATTAAATATATTAAATAAATATGTAAAATTGCATAATTGTCAAAAATTAAAATTAAACAATATTTATAAAATCTGTAGATATATATAAGAAACTAATGATTTTACGTTTTAATTTGATTTTATGATTTAATTTTTATAATTTTCTAAAAACATGTATATATTTTTGAAATATTTTTAATTTAAATGATATTTCGAAATTTTAAATGCCATAATTGAATATATTTATTTTAATGATGATTTATGAGTTATTACCATATTTAAAAAAAAGAATCCAAAAATATAAATCGACAATAAATATAATATATGAGTTATTACCATATTTTAAAAAGTTTACCAAAAATATAAATTAACATTAAATATAATTGTTCATGTCACATTAATCTATAAGACATGTCATCAATTTTAGTAGCCATGTCATATAATTTTTGTGAAAATGATTGTAAAGAAGATATGTGGCAAAATCACTTTTCAAATATAGTCTAGGGGATGTAAATTTCATAGTTGTCAAAAATTAAAATTAAACAATATTTATAAAATCTGTAGATATATATAAGAAACTAATGATTTTACGATTTAATATGATTTATGATTTAATTTTAGTAATTTTCTAAAAATATGTATATATTTTTGAAATATTTTTAATTTAAATGATATTTCGAAATTTGAAATTCCATAATTGAATATATTTGTTTTAATGATGATTTATGAGTTATTACCATATTTTTAAAAAGTCTAAAAATATAAATCGAAAATAAATGTAATATATGAGTTATTACCATATTTTAAAAAGTTTACCAAAAATATAAATTAACATTAAATATAATTGTCCATGTCATATTAATTTATAAGACATGTCATCAATTTTAGTAGTCATGTCATATAATTTTTGTGAAAATGATTGTAGAGAAGACATGTGGCAAAATCACTTCTAAATAGTCTAAAAATATAAATCGAAAATAAATGTAATATATGAGTTATTACCATATTTTAAAATTTTTACCAAAAATATAAATTAACATTAAATATAATTGTCCATGTCATATTAATCTATAAGACATGTCATCAATTTTAGTAGCCATGTCATATTATTTTTGTGAGAATGATTGTAGAGAAGACATGTGGCAAAATAACTTCTCAAATATAGTCTAGGGGATGGTATGTATATACATGGTAACCAATGTATTGTAACCAATGTTTTCAAACCTGACCCGGACACTGGACCGGGTGACTGTCCGGGTCATTAGGTAACCGGATCGACCGCGGATAAATAGCAAATTAATAAATGAATTAATTTTAATATATAATAATATAGTAGCTATAAATAAATATATAGAAACTAAAATTAAGTATTTTCTATTTTTATAAAACATAATATGTATATATTTAGAGAAAATGTCTAGGATATCCATAAATTTTTTTTTGTCACAAATATAGCACACAAGAAAAAAAAATGACCAAAATATTTCATTAAAGGAATTAGTTTACATTTATACTCTTAGGGTTAACTAATCTAAATCTTAGGGTTTAGAGTTAAAAAGGGGTTTTGGGATTAAAGTCTAAAATTTTATAAAATAAAAAATAAACACTAAAAATTTAAAATAAAAGTGTGAAAATAGTTTTAAAAAGTATTTTCGAATTATAAAAAAAATTGAAAAAAATTGAAAATTTTTTTTTCCAAAAAATAAATAATTTATAAAAATTTCTAATCTGAAAATATATAATCTGAAACTATAAAAAAAAATTTTTTGGGTATAATAGTATTTTGACCTCTTAAATGAAACATTTTAGTCCTTTTCTTTCTTGAGTGCTATTTTTATGACAAAACCATAGAAAATATCTATTTAAGAGAATTGCCCATTTATTTATGTTTAAATAAAATATTTAACTTTAGTTTCTATATTTTTATTTTTATTTGACATACAGGATAACAAAAATAGTTTAGATTATTTTAAAAAATTGTAACAAGTTTAGATTTATGAGATCTAACAAAAAATATTAAGATTTTAAAATTTCACAAATACTTATATGTCTAGTGTGAATAATAAAACTAAACTATTATATATAAAACATAATAAACGAGATTTGTGATAAACAAAATAATCAAAAAACAAAAAAAGAATAAGGAGATACATCGTTTAGAGGTCAGCAGAGCAGACAATAATAAAACTGAAAAAGTTAAATTCTTAATTAAAAAGTTTAAAAATACAAAACAGATTTTTAAAACATAATCAAAAACTAGAAAAATAAAAGTAAGAGTTATCTAATGGTTCAACAAGTGGTTCAATCGGTAACCGGATTGCAGGTTTTATTGGGGTTTTAAATATTAGTTTCTTGACGAAATCCAAACCGGATTTATCTTGGATCACCAAATTTAACGGATCAACCGGAGATCTGGATCGAGTTTCAAAACACTGATTGTAACTATGTGTTTTCTCTGCACATACGAGCATAATTATCTTAAAGATATTTATTAATACATGAATATTAATTTAAACACTCAGCATAAGAAATTTTATTTGTGTTCTCAAAAATTTCAATGGAATAGAAAATATTTTATGCATGAAAAAGTTATTTATCAAAATATATATGTTTTGCTGAATTTAAGAAAACTTAGAAACACAAACGTAATATAATGTTTTTGGAAAATCTATTTATACACTCACTATATTCGTTATGTTTGTTTTTTTTTGCTTTTTATTCAGCAGTTATCAAAATCATCAATTTTGTCTTTGTTTTGAAAAAAAAACAATCCAACTTTTCATAACAACTGATGTTAAATTTCATTAATATTCATCAGAAAATCATAGACAACATGAAATTACCAACATCTAATCTGAAATGGTAAAAATATTTTGATGTTACAACGGAAACAAATCTCTGAATAACAAAATGGTTGCCCTTTTTTACTGGTAGTGAACTTAAATATACAAAATTTTGATTATTTAAATATTTTAAATAAAACTTAGTAATATTTTTAAGATGAAAATTTTAATGACTTGTGATGTATGAAAATGAATTATATTGATTCTGATAATTAATACTAATAAACATTAAGATAAATCTAAAGATAATTAACTTTTTATATTCATATATAAAAAGTGAAATTTTATAGATGATTAGTTGGGTTGTAACTTTAAAATTTGTGCTGTAAAATTTAGTATGTAGATTTTTTTGCTATAAATGTATATGTTGTAACTGTAAAAACTAAATATATTAGAAAATCAAAAGTTAATTACAGTACACAAATACTATATTTTTTATTATTTTATAGAGATTATTAATTTATCGATATACTAATTTAACCAAAAATTTAGTTTGGAACTAATTTTATAGAGATTTTTAGTTTATATTAATTTATAGAGTATTAATTTAAAGAGGTTATACTGTATCTTAAATCAACACAATAATAACACAAGTGATTCTCAAGGAGATGACACATAAGATTTGAATAGCATTGTGAAGATGACATGTCAATAAATGAAAAAAGTTAATACTCCAATTAAAATATTTTGTGTGTACACATAGTTTTACACATGAGCTTAATCTTCTTTCCAAAGAAAGGAAAAACAATTCAAACCCATCATATAATTAAAATGTGCATTTTGTCCGTTTCATGCTAGGTGAAAATATGGGAGAGAGAGAAAGAGAGGCATGAGCATACGGATTACCGGGTCGGAATTTTCGGATTCAGATATTCTGGAACTAGAAAAAATAGTACCGATTGGATTATTTAAAATTCTGATTCGGATACGGTTTGGTATCTGTCGGACCCGGTTCAGATTTGATTACATTCGAAGTAACCAGAGAAAAGTCGGTTTCGGGTCGGCGTGTATTTATCCTCACAGATATTCTGGAAAATGAGTGTTTTTACCCGACTTATCCGAATAAATGAATCAATTATAAGATAGTAAAACCTATAAATACTAGAACTCGGAAACTAAATAAAGTAGACTTGAACTAACTCATAAAAAAAAGTTTTAAACAAACTAAAACTACCTATGTTAAACTAGTAGATGAACTAAGAATTGGATATTTTTGGATAGTTTTTCGGATCTCGGATAATACCCGATCCGACTCGGTATCCGAAACATAAGTGAAAGTATATCCAATCGGGTATTTCATCATATCCGGATCCGATCTAAAACCAGATTTTTTGGATCGTTACCAGTTTGGATCTTCATATCCCGGAAATATGTTCAGGCGTAGCGAGAGATCCCCATCCTTTAATTCATAAGTTACCAATATAATACATTCCAGTTTTTAAAGTTACATAATAGTAATTTCATCATAAAAATTAGGTGAACGAGACTTTGATCTAAATATAGAGAAAGTTAAATGTTCAAAAGTTTTAAACTTAGATATCTGGCCAGATGTTCATGCAATAACAAAAAGTGAAAATATTTTCAAATGACTAAAATTCAAATTAAATAGGTTTAGTTCATAAAAACACAATATGGATTCGTTAGAAACATTATTATAAGCTTATAGAAAAATTACCAAATTTTAAGAAACTAAAAATAATAAAAAAAAATCTAATCTTAATTTAAACTAGCAGACATGTTTTCCACAAACCTCTTATTTTTTTACATATGGGTTAAAAAATCGTATATGTCTGTTATTCATCAGGTCAACATAATTTTCTTGTTTATTCATAAAAAATAGGTGATTTCCGCATATGCAGACATAAATGTTTTATAATTGTTTATTAATAATGTATTACTAATTAAAATTATATAATGTTAAATTTTTATTTATGTTTTTATTTGTAATTTTTACGTATCATAATTTTTGAAAATTTCTTTGTAAACTATATTAATAATAAATAAATCTTAAAAATTATACAATGTTCTATTTTCAAATATATTCAATTAAGAATATCATTTAATATTTAGCTATGCGTTTTTCTGTTTTTTTTTACTTTTAACCTTTTTATTAAAGGATATATTTGGATAATAACATAACATATATATGAATTATATTTTTATTTTAAATATTTTTTTGTAGATTTTGGATTATCTTTTTATTATTAATTTTAATCATTTATCTAATCAAATATCTTTTAAATTCGTTTTTATTTTTTATCTAATTTATATATTTTATTCATTAAGAATATGAACGATATTAACCACTATAATTTTTAACGTTAGAGCTCTATTGCAAAAATTGCTTCATAAATAGTAGTATGGGTAGATAGATATGATTTATTAAGTAATATTTGTATTAATCTGACAAAGATAAAATAAACAAAAACTACAATTTTTTTAACCAAATTTGTAAAATTGGATATAAATTGAATCTTGTATAATCTTGGGAAATTGCCTAAAATACCATTTTCATAGTACCACTTTTCATGTTTACACTAACCAGTTTTAATGAAGGGTTTAGATTTGAAGGTTTAGGGTTTAGGGTTTAGATTTGATGTTTTAGGGTTTAGGGTATATAGTTTAGGGTTTAGAGTTGAGGATTTAGAGTTTATAGTTGAAGTTTTAGGGTTTAAGGTTTAGTGTAGTGAATTTAGAGTATAGAGTTTAGGTTTAGGGTTTAGAGTTGAGGATTTAGGGTTTAGATTTGGGGTTTATGATTTAGAGTTTTGGGTTATAATTTTGAAAAGCATATAAGAACAATGATATAAGAGTCTTTAACATTTTAATAAATAAAGTATTTTTGAAAATGTTTCTCTAGTGGTGGTAAAGATAAATAATGGTACCATCAAAGTGGTATTTTTGAAAATTCCCCTATAATCTTTCAACCCTTGTCTCATGACAAATAAATTGCATGAATCCATATGTAAAATTAATTTGTATTATATTTTCTGCGCCGTAGCGCGGATATCTACCTAGTTTAAAGGTAAAGCATTATGGTAACTTAATAGGTACATTCTAAGGGTACACCAAAAGTTAGTAATCAGAAGGTATATTTCTCACGGTACCTATTTCTCACGGTACCATAAAGTTAAAGGTAAAACATTACAGTCAATTAATCACTCACATCAATAGCAGCACAATATATGTAGGAGTTATTTTTATACTCTAAAATGCATTTTATTTGTTAGCCAAATTCTATGATACTAATTTATTAATGAATATCAAATATATATCTTTTCACTAAGGGTATTATTTATTCTTAATCTAAACCAATACATAACATGCACCTCTTGATTCTTAAAGAAAATAATAAAAGTATACATTTTATAAAAAAAAATTCCATAGTAGACTATAGTTGGGTTACTTAAGATATCTCTAAATTTAAGGTTTAAAGTTAATCAAATATATTTATAGTAGGTTTATTTTAAATATCTATCTATTTAAGATTTAAATTTATTCAAATATAACTATACCAATATTACAATTTATAACTATTTAATCTATATAGAAATTTATAACTGTAATATAAGATTGTCTCTCTACTCTTCAGTTTAATGAAAGTAACACCGACTTTAAAAAACAATGTTTTTGCATATTAGATTGTTCAAAAAAACACAGTGGTGATCTTTAAATACAATTTTAATTATTAATACATACCTACGTAAATAAATATTTATATATAAATAAAAATATGTACTAACAAATAAATATTAAATTTATGTAACTAAATAATCAAAATTTAAATTAATATTATATTATAAATATTATTCAAAATAATTATTTAATTGAAATATGAAAATAATCAAATACAATATATGACCAAAATTATTGAGAACATGACAAATACGCAAAATCACCTGATATTATGGAGAAATGACAAATAAGCAAAACCATTTCGTAAATAATAGTAAAGACTTCATCTTCCTAGGAGTTTATAGTAACACCTATTAACAAAATCTACAATACTTAAAAGCATACTTCTATTTAACTAAAATTTTATAAACTAAAAGTCATAAATTATATATGACTAATAAAAGCTAGATTTGTTTTTATTTTTAACAGCGAGAGATTGTGTTCTTTGGATTCATATTCTTTTATTGATAAGATAATTCGTGATATAAAAGAGAAGCAAGCTTATTTTTAAAAATAATAAATGAAAAATATTAAATGATTTAATATTACTAAAGTAAATTTAAAATGAATAAAACTATAAAATTATTACTAAAATCTGATAATGTTCGCGAAAAACTAATAATTTGATTTCGGTTCGATTTCTGATTTTTGAATTTTAGTTCTAAAGTGTTAGATCTGTTGGGGTATCTATGAAATTCTGTTATGTTTTGGTTTGATTATTTTAGTAATAAGTTTGGATAACAAGTTTAAGAACTTGCTAATATCAAATAATTTTTTTGGTCCAATTAAGTTATGGTCCAGATCCAGTTTTTTCAGACAGCCATGGGTCTAATTCGGTTTCGGTTTGGCTACGGTTTTTCATACAATGGTAAATACTGGGTAATTCAAGATTTTGGATAATATCTTGAGTAATTTGAGTTTTCGGATAAATATGAGATAATTGGGATAATTTGAAATATAATGGATATAAATATTTGGATGATTTGGTTTGTCGGATCATTCGTTCTAAAAATAGTGTTTTATCTTATTTTTATTTTATTTCAAAGCTAAATAGAATTATATGTAGGTATATAAACTATATTTTAGAATTTCGAGTAGCTATTTGGTTCTCTGTTTGGTTTATTTTTGGTTTTTCAGATGTAGAAAAATAAGAACCATTCAGATATTTTTTAATATCGGTTCAGCTTCAGTTACGCTTTGATTTTCATGTTCCAATTAATTTTCCTATGCATTACTCCAACAACACAGGCAATATGAGTTGATACCAACAAAAGATCCATGAGATTTAAGGGGTAGAAGTGTTGTGGTTTGGAACAGCATCTCACATTTTCTATTTTCAAGAGATGCATATGGTGCATCTCCTAGACATTTTGTTCTTGGTTGATATTAAATTAAATGATGTCTTTGTTAAAGATGTTGGTAATTTATCAAGAGATGATAAGCATTGTTTCTCTACATAGAAAAAGTGCGGATAATTAGTTGTTTTAGAAAAGTTGTGTGTGTTATTTATTTTGATGCAAAACTTGTAGAATTATTTATTGAATTCAAATATTTAAAATCTATTTATATTTTCTTAGATAATGTGTGGAGGTTTTACTGAATGAATCAATATAAGAAGAGAAAACATCATTTGAATACAATGAAATTAAAAAGAATATTTCAAGTATGTGATATTTGATACTTACAACATAAAGTAATTGATCCAACTATGACGGTAAAAAAAGAAGAGAATGAGTAGTTGAATATTGTTCAGTTTGAATCTGGCACAAACAGAATGTAATGATAATTATCTGGCAAAAAACGGTGTTTGGAACATAATGAATCATATACCACTAATAGTTATCACTGATTATTAAATTGGGATAGAAGATATTTTTGACAACATAACATAAAATTATATTAGCAAAATAAATTTGTTAATACAGTCAAAAATTTTGATATGGTAGATATATTAACAAAAATGCTACCAAAACTAAATGGAATGTTGAATTGAATGTGTAAAAGGTCAATCGTATAATTATTAGTAATAAATTTAGTTTATGAAAAGATAATAAAGTATAGAAATAAACCCGTGTTTTCATGAAAATAAAAACATCCCACATCGGAGTTTGGGAAATGTATGAAATTCAACTTCCTCTATAAAAAGTGCATACTTGTACATCATACTTCACATGAGTTATAATTACGCAAATACATATTATAAGATAACATGTATAAGCCCAATATAAATTTTTAATATAAATTTGTATTAGTCTGATTTTGGTTTACCTACACTTGGTATATTAGAAATCGGCTATTATAAAATATATTGATCTCGTCCAGGCGGTTGAGACCTTATACAAGGGTGTATTTACGTGTGTGTTTAATTGTTCACGTCACATACTTCAAAACGATTTTCCTCCAGGTAAGTAATATAAGCATGTCATCTTTTACTTTTGAAATCATATATCCTATTAATGTGAGTTGATTAGAAAATTTGATTCAATTATATATTCATCATTTTTGCATTAAGCATATCGCTATGCATTGTGGTTCAAGCAATACAAATGACTCAAGCAGCAGTCACTTTCAGAAAAGGCAAAGAACAGATGATAAGCTACGCTTGGCCATTCTCGATTATGAAGTTTTTGATTGCATTATTTGTATTGAGCCACTCACTGCTCCAATATTCCAGGTTAGATATTGAGAACATCGAGTTTGAAAGATGATATTTGAGATTGTTTGCCATTTTCTATTGTTTTCTTAAAGTGAATTTCATGATTTAATGTGATTTCTTAATCTCTCTTTTAGAATGTAACTTTTGTTATTATTCGTTGGTTTTGTGTGCTAGTGTGATAAAGGCCATCTGGTTTGCTCTTCTTGCTGCCATAAATTCAGGAACAAATGTACTCTTTGTAATTTGCCTACTGGTGGCAAAAAATGTAGAACTGTGGAAAAAGTTATTGAATCAATTGGTATCCCATGCTCCGTGCTAGGTTGTGCCAAAAATGTATGTTATGGAGAAATATCAGACCATGAAAAAGAATGCATATTCCCTTTATGTGCATGCCCGGTACCAGACTGCAAGTACACTGCCTCATACAAGGATGTCTACGTTCACTATAACTTTGTCCACCAGAAAATTTCCAGCTTCGAAAGATGTATGCTCGATACACTACAAGAAAACACGGGCTTAGCGACGAAAGTTAGCGACGAAATAATTTCCTCGTAAAATTACGAGGCCTTTACGAGGAAGTTACGTGAAAAGACAATAAACACGTTATTTCGTCGTTAATTAACGACGAAAGAGTTTCGTCGTAAACCAAACGTAAAGGAACGTCGTTTTTACGAGGAAACAGCATTTCGTCGTAATGAACACGTAATAATTAACGTGCAATTAACGAGGAAAATATTTACGTGGTTTTTGCGAGTGTCACCTAATTTTAGGTGACACACGTTTTTTATCTTGTCTAACTACCCATATTTCGTCGTTAATTCGTAGTAAAATCTCACCTATCAATTTCGAATTTTCCTATAAATATGTCATTTGAGGAACATTTGAAACACACCACATGCAAAAGAAAAAAAAATCTAAAAACGTGAAAAAAAAATGTCTGGTGATGGAAATTATTTAGAGTTGCGGAGATGGATGTATACGCATAGAGATGCTAACGGGAGAGTGACGAAAGAGTATCTGGAAGGACTAGAGACATTTATGCATCAAGCAGATTCTACACCGCTCGCCCAAGAAAGCGGTAAGATGTTTTGTCCTTGTCGAAAATGCAACAATTCAAAACTGGCAACTCGTGAAAATGTTTGGAAGCATTTAATAAATAGAGGTTTCATGCCAAATTACTATATCTGGTTTCAACATGGAGAAGGTTATAATTATGAGAATGAAGCTAGTAGTAGTAATAGCAATTTTCAGAATGAACCGGTTGATCATTTGCATAATCAACATAGATACCATCAGGAGGAGCAGATGGTAGATAATTATGATAGGGTTCATGATATGGTAGCTGATGCATTTGTTGCTCATGATGATGATGAAGTTGAAGAACCTAACATAGATGCAAAAAAGTTTTATGAAATGTTAGATGCTGCGAATCAGCCACTTTACAGTGGTTGTAGAGAAGGTCTCTCTAAATTGTCGTTGGCTGCTAGAATGATGAGTATTAAAACTGATCATAATCTACCTGAAAGTTGCATGAATGCATGGACAGACTTGTTTAAAGAGTATTTGCCGGAAGACAATGTCTCTGCTGATTCTTATTATGAGATTCAGAAACTAGTTTATAGTCTGGGGTTGCCTTCTGAGATGATAGACGTTTGCATCGACAACTGCATGCTCTACTGGGGAGATGATGAGAAGTTAGAAGAGTGTCGATTCTGCAAGAAGCCACGATTCAAACCGCAAGGACGAGGACGTAATAGGGTACCGTACCAAAGGATGTGGTACCTACCAATTACCGACAGATTGAAAAGATTGTACCAATCTGAGGAGACTGCTGGAAAAATGAGATGGCATGCCGAGCATACTCAGACGGATGGTGAGATGACTCATCCATCAGATGCAAGAGCTTGGAAACATTTTAACAAAATATATCCACAATTCGCTAGCAATAGCCGAAATGTGTATATGGGATTATGCACGGACGGATTTAGTCCCTTCGGTATGTCAGGGAGACAATATTCATTGTGGCCAGTCTTTATGACGCCATACAACCTGCCTCCAGATATGTGCATGCAACGGGAGTTTCTGTTCTTGACCATATTAATACCTGGTCCGAACCATCCAAAAAGGTCTCTGGATGTCTTTCTACAGCCACTGATAAAAGAGTTGAAAGATTTGTGGGCAACAGGGGTGAGGACGTACGACTGCTCAACGAAGACAAATTTTACGATGCGAGCGATGCTTTTGTGGACCATAAGTGACTTTCCTGCTTATGGGATGTTGTCTGGGTGGACTACACATGGGAGATTATCTTGTCCATATTGTAATGGAACGACAGATGCATTTCAGCTGAAGAACGGTAGGAAGACAAGTTGGTTCGATTGTCACCGGCGATTTCTTCCCATTAATCATCCTTATCGAAGAAACAGGAAATTGTTTAGGCAGAAAAGGGTTGTGAGAGACACTCCTCCTCCGTATTTAACTGGAGAACAAATTGAACAGCAAATCGATTACTACGGAGCTCAAGAAACAGTTCGTTGTGGTGGTAATTGGCATGTTCCCGGTAATATGCCTGATTATTATGGAGTTCAGCACAACTGGCACAAGAAGAGTATATTTTGGGAGTTGCCGTATTGGAAAGATCTTCTTTTGCGCCACAACCTAGATGTGATGCATATTGAGAAGAATTTTTTTGAGAACATCATGAATACAATATTGAATGTTCCAGGGAAGACAAAAGACAATCAAAAATCGAGGTTGGACTTGCCTGATATTTGCTCAAGACCCGAGTTACATATAAAAAGCAATGGACAAGTTCCTGTACCGGTATTCAGATTGTCTTCAGAACAAAAGTCGGTCTTGTTCAACTGGGTTGCATCAGCAGTGAAGTTTCCTGATGGGTATGTTTCAAACCTCTCTAGATGTGTTGAAAAGGGCCAAAAGTTCTCCGGGATGAAGAGTCATGATTGTCATGTCTTTATGCAAAGACTACTTCCCTTTGCATTTGCGGAGCTACTTCCCACAAAAGTACATGAAGCACTTGCAGGTAATATATTATTACTCACACTAATTGATTTCTTAATTTATTTTTCAAAAATATGCACTAATAATTTGCTTAATTGTTTTTGGAATATACAAAGCCATTGGAGCATTTTTCAGGGACTTGAGCACTCGCACTCTTAAAGAGGATGTCGTAGAACAACTTCACGAGAACATTCCGATCTTATTGTGCAACTTGGAGATGATATTTCCTCCCTCATTATTTGACGTCATGGAGCATTTAGCTGTCCACCTCCCGTATGAGGCATTGCTTCGAGGACCAGTACATTATGGATGGATGTATCAGTATGAGCGGGCCATGAAATATTTGAAGGGAAAGGCAAAAAACCTCGCAAAGGTTGAAGGTTCTATAATTGCTGGAAGTTTGACGGAAGAAACATCTCACTTCACATCGTACTACTTTGCACCTAATGTACGGACCCGACAAAGAGCTCCAAGAAGATATGATGATGGTGGTGTTGCCCCAACATATGCAGTTGCTGGTGTTCCGGATATCTTTAGCCAGATTGGGCGAATGGGTGGGAAAACGAAAGAGGTTTGGTGGTCGAGTGATGAAGACGCCCATAGTGCACACACTTACATTCTACTTAATTGTGAGGATCCATTTATGCGCTATTTTGAAAGGTAACATATATGGAAAGTTCTAAACTAATTGTAATTAAAATATATTTTTCAAATGATGATATAACTAATAAAATATGTGCATTTTACAGCCTATTTGTTAGTCAAGTCCAAGAAGCTATCCCAGGCATATCCACAAGTGAGGTAGATAAAAGGAAAGATCGACACTTTATTAAATGGTTGAAGAGTCAGGTATTTACTCCAATCCGATATTTGTTTCGTCCACGGGGTGTAACGAAAGACGTTTGTTTCAATGTTCTCTTTAATTTAATTTTGCAGGTTGAATATGAGGATCCAGATTATCCCATATGGTTTCACGAATTAGTTCAGGGTCCACTTGCAAAGGTCACCACATCACCAATGTATTTCTCACGAGGCTTTACTTTTCATACGTACGAGTATGGTAAACACCGGGCGACCAGCAATTATGGAATTTGTGTGAAAGGCGAAACCGATTTCTACGGGATCTTGCAGGAGATTATTGAAGTGGAATTCCCTGGGTTATTGAAGCTGAAATGCGTCATATTCAAATGTGACTGGTTCGACCCCGTGGTCAACAGAGGTGTTCGATTTAACAAATTCGGTGTAGTTGCTGTCAATGGTGGAAGGAGGTACAACAAATTCGAGCCTTTCATATTAGCTTCGCAAGCAGACCAAGTTAGCTTCCTACCATACCCGAGGTTGCGAGAATCTGGAATAAGTTGGTTAGCTGTTATCAAAGTTACACCCCGTGGACGAATAATCGGTGGAGAAGAACCACCTTTGCAAGAAGAACACATCAATGAAGTCGAAGAACCTGAACAACAAATGGAAGACATCCTACTCATTGATCCGCATAATCATGAGTATGAAGATCTTCCCGACGATACCACTGACGATGCTGTTGAGGACGAGTTTAATGAAAGTGATGATGTTTCTAGTGTTGAAGAGAATGATGATGTATCTGAATGATGATGTAATTTTTAAAAAATATTATTTATTTTCAGACTTGATTAATGCATTTGGGGTTTAGGGTATGGGGTTTGGTGTTTGAGATTGAGTTATAAGTTAAAGGATGTTTGAGGTTTGGTGTTTGTGGTTTACATTTTTAGGGATTTTAAGGTTATCGACGTTAATTCCTCGTAAAGAAAAACACGGGCCTTGCAAAATCCACGTAAGCTGATTTCGTCGTAAAGCACACGTTAAAAATAAACAAGGGCCTTGCAAATTCCACGTAAGCGTGCGTGAAGTTTACGACGAAATCAGCTTACGTGGAAATAACAAGGCTTTTAGCTGTTTCGTCGTAAAGACCTCGTTAATTTACGTTGATTTAACGAGTTTCGTGTTTAAATCCCTAAAACTCTAAACCCCAAACCCCAAACCTCAATCTATATATGTTTTCACTTAGCAGACACAATAAACCTGTATAATTAACATTGTATGATTAAAAAAATTAAGAATTTAAAACATCAAACCCAAAATTAACCAAAACTTCCTTAACTTATAAGTGAATCATATATAAGGTTTACATTGCTAAACTCAATTCACTCAAGAAGACTTAATAAACATGCATATTTAAAATTTCTTGATTAAATTAACTTAACACATATAGATGTTACTAGTAATGGGATAGGGGTTTAGGGATTTAGGGATTTAGGGTAAAGGGTTAGGGGTTTAGGGATTTACAAAATAACCTCGTTAAAAACTCGTAATCAACGTGTCCTTTACGACGAAAAAAGAAATTATCCTTGCTAATTCCACGTAAGCAAGCGAGGTCTTTACGACGAAACTTGCTTACGTGGAATTAGCAAGGATTGTTTCTTTTTTCGTCGTAATAACCACGCCTATTTACGAGGAATTAACATGTTTTTATGAAATCCCTATACCCTAAACCCCAAACCTCAATATATATATATACGGTTTCGATTCACTTAAAAAATAAATTAAACCTATATAATTAAAATTTCATTATTAAAAAAATAATAAAAATTAGGAATTTGGGGTTTAGGGTTTAGGGAATGTAAAAAACAAATGCTAAATCCACGGTTTCGTCGTAATATCCACGTGACCAAAAAACACGGGCCTTGCAATTTCGTCGTAAAGTTAAAAAGACGGGCCTTGCAAAATCGTCGTAAATAATTACACGGGCCTTGCTGTTTCGTCGTAAATTTACGAGGACTTTACGTCCCTATGTAATCTTATATATACCCGCGAGAACCAGCCACTTCATTTCGTCCCAATTTCCTCTCCTACACCTCCCAAGGTTCTCTCTAATCTCTCTCTAGAATTAGGTGGTTTAGTTTAGTGAATTTAGATAGGTTTATAGTTGATTAGGTGGTTAGTGTAGAGAATTTTGATTAGTTTGATTTCTTCTACTTGTTTTTTCTAACAATCTGAATTTTTTTTCAGATGGTTAGAAAGAACAAGCAGAAGAAAACCCCCCACTACAGTCAGATGTTCTGTGGTGATCCTGCTGCTGGATCATCATCTTCCGCTCCCGGTTCCTCCAACCCGGAGATTGTCCCGGAGTCTCAGTCACAGCCACCACCGGTTCCTCCATCTGGTGCACCACCCCCACCTGCTGCACCTCAGGCGGTTCCAGATCCGGTTGCACCCGGATACATTCATCCGGAGTTGCGGGTGCCGCCGACCGCTCCTTTTGCTCGGTACACGGTTGAGGATCTTCTCGCTCAACCAGGCCGAGCCGGTTTACCGGTTTTAGACCCCGACCGACCAGAGGGGACTCTGTGGTACGTAATTTTTTTTATTTAAATATTTTTAAAATTATTAATATTTTTTTTAATACTTTAACTTTGTTTTTTTCAGGTTTGGGGTCGACAATTCTGTCGCTACGAGCGTATCCGATATCATCAAAGGATACTTCTCAGAGGCTCACCCAAACTGGAAAAAGACGCCGCACCACGTTAGAAACACGTGGTTCAAGATGTTTGCTGTAAGTTTTTTTAAAATAATTATTTTATGTTTAATTTTTATTATTAACTTTTATTTCATTAATATTTTTTAACTAATTATTAATTTTTTTGGGTTTAAAAATGCAGCAAAGATACCAGTGGTCCATCGGGGTTCACGAGGACGTGAAACGGGAGTTCACCGCAAAGGCGAAGAAGCGGTTGTTGGACACCGTAGGCAACTGGAAGGAGGACTGGATCTACAAGGGTTACAAGGACGGGCAACCCGCTGAGCTGACCAAGGATGTCTACGATGGTCTCATCCGTTACTGGGAGCTGCCATCATCCATTGCGATCTCCAACGCCTGCTCCGCCTCTCGTAACACCAAAGACGAGCACGGCAACGGCCCGATGCTTCACTGTACGGGTCAAAAACCCCATGCCCGTGTCCGCTTGGAAATGGTAATTAATTTCTAATTTTTTTCATATTAAATATTTTAATAATTAATATGTACTTATATATGTATATTGATTCTAACATTTTAAATTTTAAATATTTTCAGGCCAAAGAGACGGGACAACTCCCGTCTCTTAAAGAGCTTTACGAGAGGACCCACAAGACCAAGGCGGGGGTATTTGTGGATCCGAGGTCCGAGCAAATCTACAACGATGTCGTTGCTCGGATTGAAGACCGCCAAACCCAGCTGACCCAGCAATCTCCCGATGGAATACCGGTCGTATTATCCACTCAAGAAGTGGATCAGATTTACGAGGAGGTAAAAATTTTACCTTTTAATCTACTTTTAATCTATTTTTTTAAATTATTAACATTAAACTTTATTTTTTCTTTGTAGGTCGTCCCTAAGAAAAAGGGACGTACGTTGGGAATCGGTTCCGTCAACGATGTCCCAAGAGCGACATCGTCTTATGGTCAGAGACGAGCCGACGAAGTCACTGAGCTGCGTTCGGAGTTACACTCGACGCGGACTCAGTTGGCGTCGACGCAGACGGAGTTGGAGTCTACGCGCCAATCATTCCAAGCTCGTATGGGTGGAGTGGAGGGGTTTCTGGAAGTTATATCTTCTGGAAATCCCCAATGGGAGGAGTTGTTGGCGGATATGCGACGACGGAACCCGGTTCCCGAGCCTTCTCGTACTCAGCAGCAAGAGGAGGAACTACAGAGGAGGAGTGAAGACCTCTACCGGGAAACGATCCACCGCCCCGGCCCGACTTAGTTTTTTTTTTTCTGTGTAATATTAAAATTCTAAACTTTTATTTATATAATATTTTCGGTTTTAATTTATTCCAAATTTTTAATATTTTCGCATTAGTTATTATTTATATTTCTAATATTTTTGAAATAATTATTTTCTATAATATAAAATTTTAAATTTTAAAAATAAATTAGTTTTAGAAATCGAAGCAAATTCCTCGTTAACTCACGAGGAATTGACGAGTAAATCGACGTGTAAAGAACGACGAAACGTTACGACGAATCTACGTGTCAAGTTGTACGTTTCCTTTACGACGGAAGTTTACGTCTACATTACGTGTATTATTTACGTTTACTTTACGAGTATAAATTACGTTTTTCTTACGAGGATAGTTTACGTGTATGTTACGAGGAAAATTACGTGTCTTTTACGTGGAACTATAGCGTCTACTTTACGTGGAAATCTACGTGTTCTTTACGACGAAATTTTAACCTTCCTTTTACGACGAAATGGGTCCCTCGTACTTTTACGACGAAATGGCGATTAAATATCCGTTACGACCAAACTTTAACGACGATATGCCTTTCCTCGCTAAATCGTCGTAAAGACGTATTTACGACGATTTAGCGAGGAAAATGGTCGTCGTTAAAATCGTGTTTTCTTGTAGTGATATGTTCACATCTGGCATATCTTTTATTATCGAGTTGAACATCAACGCTAAGGTATCAATTATGAGGGAACATGAGAAGAGTTTATTGTTTGCATTTCAGTGTTTCAGAAAGCTGTATGGTGTGTCTGTAACTGTATGTTGCATTGCACCATCTTCTCCAGAAGTCGAAGAGTTCTCATACGATCTTTCTTACGATGTGGGTGGACAAACTATGATTCACAAATCACTAAAAGTGAAAAGGATTCGTCAATTGAGTCTTCAAATCCCTCAAGACAATTTCATGTTGATCCCTCAAAATTTATTACATGGTGAACTGTTGAATATAGAGGTTTCTATCAAAAGGATGGACTAAGTGCAATAAAATATTATTTAGCAAAAAAATGTTTTCTTCAAAAAGTGTAATAATATATATTTTTGTTTAAGATTAAAAGATGTTCAATTAATCTGTTATTGTGTTTATTTTCTTCTTTTATATAAAACTAAATTATGTCTCATGTGTTGAGTTTACAGATAAATATTTTATTATATGTATCTTTTAAAAAACATTAAATAACTCATTAAAATAAATAAAATAGAATTAAGAATACATCAATGTGGGATATAAGAACTTAAGAGTATAAATTATTTAAAATTTTTCTTATTACGTTGCAATTGAAATTTATGACATATTTTTAAATATATTTTATATTTCTCTTTAATCAACTTTGTTTTATTACTTAGCTTATTATATATATATATACACACTAGGATGAACCCGCCCTACGGGCAGGCGAGTAAATAACCTAAAAATATAAATTTATTTTAAATTTATTTTTAACTAAAAGCAGTATTAAAGTTCATATTTTGTATAATAATTTTAACTATTTATTTTACTATTCATTTTAGAAATTTAATTACTTCTCTAATTATAATAATTTTAAAAAATTTAAATATTTACTTTCTCTCAATTTTTATTCTAGTTTAACTATACTAATAAGTCACATAGAGTTTTTAAAAAATTTAGCCGATTAGAGTAACCATAGTGACATTATTTTCTCTCTTAGTTATATATTTGTTTCATGAATTTAACTGTTTCATTTTATATATATTTTAAAAAAAACTAATGATTTACGCGATGTAAAATAAACAATTTATTCATAATAATTAAAAATATTTTAATACAAATAAATAGCTAATATGAAACTATTGTTACTATTTATACTTTTTGTCAACTCCGGTGAAATATCTCTAACAACGATCGAAGTCAAACCAACATCTTCGTCTCCCTTTCCATCCAGGGTATTTTACCTAAAGTGAAAGGCTTAAACTTTAAAAGGGAAAGATCTAGATCCATATAAAAAATTTGAGGTTAACCAAAGAGGAAAAAATATTAAAATACAGCATACATGATAAGAATGATTTGCGAAAGAGGGATTCGACCTAGCCAGAAGAAAGAATTTATTTAGGTTTTCTCAAATAAGAGAAGGATAGGAATGATAATCATCTCAAAACTTGGTTGAACTTTTCACTCCAAAATCAACAATACAAAAAATATTTCCAACGCGAAGAGTAAACATAAAATAAAAGTTATTCACAATCAAAGAAACAAAAGAAAAAGATGGTAACCAGCGGTAAGATCCATCAACAACCGATTTCAACTATGATTAAGAAATCTATTTTAGAAACAAGTTAGACAGAACTCGGAAGATATGGAAATTTTATCTTATTACTATTTATACATATACATATTTGTTAGAATATTATGTGCATTATTATATTTAAAACTAGTTTAACCATGTTATCAAAATAATTGATTATAGTTTTGAAATATATATTATTAACTAACTTATAAAATATTTCTTAAAATAATTTTGTTATACATAATTAAAATTATTATATATTTATAATATTGTATTACTAAATAATTTTTTTTTTGTTTTTTTAGATATTTACATTTTATTTGTTATATATACATATTTAAATTATGATGGTTTAGTATACATGTAAATCTAGATGATGAAGACGTTTTTAGTGAATTTATATTTATTTTAAAAGTAAATTCTCAATTGAAAATATTAGAAATATAAATCTATTAAATTTATTGTTTAATTTCCATATTAGTATTCTTTAACCAACAGAATTCATCAACATAGTGGTATACTATTTCTAGTAGACCTCGTTGGTTATCTCAATATTATTAAAAACATTTATTTTTCGGCCAGACCCACCAACCATAATAAGCTTATTATAACCAATTATTTTTTGTCGGCCAGACCCACCAACCATTGTAGACATATTACAACCAATTAATTTTGGCCAATGAAATTTTGATCTCGAGTTAGGGTTATGCGCGACTCTCATGGCCTCCCAGGAGCTTGGACATCGGATCATGTAATAAGTGTCGGATCCTCTTGAGGCCAGCGTCTACTGGAAGCTCCTTAAGACGTTTTTTCTGTTCTTGCACTCTTTTCGGCATCTATTCTATTATTTGCTCGCACTTCACTGTCTCCATTTCCATCAAACTCTCTATTCTTCTAAAAATATTTTTTTGTTTGCTTATCTCTGTGTCACCTCATGCTCCAAATCAAGAAAAGGGATAATCGTTTCGTGTTTGATTCATTACAAATTATATATTGCCCACCATGGTGAATGGTCAAACCATCTATTTCCCGGCAGATATAGAGCTCCATAGTCAGTTTAAAAAGAAAAATGATAAACAACGGTGTCAACCCTAAGAGGTTTCAAAAAACTTTTGAAAATGATGACATAAGTTGGTAATCTTCATCAGTCCACCTGGTCCATATTGTTAAGTCCAAATCAATGGTTTAGGAAGTTCACGGTCACATTCTCAGTTTTCTATTTGATGAGGTGTCTTCAAGAAGAGAGAACTCTCTTCTTTATATAATAAGATATAATATGTGAACTTGTTTTCAAATATATTTCTGAGTTTTTAAATAAAGTTGGACAAGAAAAAACAAACTACTTTTTATTCTTGTATTTAGTAAGTATTTCTCTATAAGACAATTAACATTAAAATTTGAAGCCTTGTTTTGATGAGATTATATGAGTAAATGTTTAGTTAGTAGGTTACTAAAATTTTTTATATCATCCATAAATAATTTAAAATCTTAATGTGAGATAAACTAACATAAGATTACATGAAATTTCTTGAATACATAAAAACAACACATAAAAATCAAAACATAACAAAACTATAAAACTTGATGTAAAAAACATGTTGAGTAATGAATGGGAAACTTTTCAGATTTATTATATGTAATTGTTGTTGAAAGTTTTCTCTTCATTTTGCTAAAAGATCCCACTGTTTTATCCATAATATACATGTGTATATATACACATATATATAATATATATAATGACAATAACTTATACGACTTCAATACTTCACAATTATCTCATTCTATCTCCTTCACCTTATGCAGCTTATGCTCCGGTATCATTGGAAAATCATGGTGCTCGTTATGGTATCCAACACTCCATGTTAGCAGATTCAGTGGACCGTAACATGAATGTCTTTTGGCTTGGATTAAAAACATAACATTCTAAGATAAAATGTTCAACCATTTGATGCATTCCACCTCTAACAAACGTTGAAAAGATTAGATCGGCAAAATATCTTCATCCGAAGAAGAAAATCAGAGATACATCTAAACCGATCTGAATAATAAAGTTGACAAATTCCCAATAATATGGTGGTTTCTGTTTAATGGACAATAGTATAAGAGCATAGAAGAAGAGTTATAACAAAATCTAAATGATTTTGACAAATATGTTTGTTACTAGATAAGCTTCGGTGTAAATTGGCACATCCATATCAACATTGTCTACTCCTTTGAACTCGTGGTCCTCAGTATCGTATTTTGGAATGTTACCTACATTGGTATATTGATTGGTGTAGTGGCAACATTACCAAGCCATCGATTGTAAATAGGAGTTGAAAAGGTGAGATTGTGACTTAGCTTGTGGATTGCTAAGAAGAAATAAGTTTTTATTTACTAATAATAAGGTTTTTATTGCTAAGATTCTGGAGCTCTCTAGTGAAAGCCATTCAGTAGCCAGGACATTTACAAATTTAAGAAGTGGATTTGTTGGCTCCTCATCCACTTCAGGCAAATGTCCTGGCTACTGAATGGCTTTCACTAGATAGCTCCAGAATCTGCTTGATTGATGGAGCATGGAGGGCATAAGATAAGTTCTTAGGACAGGGTTAATTCTGTAGAATAAATGGTTCAACTGAGAAGATGACGGGAGCTATGAATCTCCGAAGAAGCTTATTTGCTTTGCATGCTGAATGTGAAGCTTTGATATGGGCTATGGAGTGTATGAAGATTCTCAATTTCTCAGACGTAATTTTTGCAACAGACTCTTCTCAACTGGCGAAAATGGTATCATCATCCGGAAAATGGCCAGCTTTTGCTAAACATTTGGAGGAGTTCCAACGTAGTATGACTTTTTTTATTCCTTCAAGATCTGACATATTTCAAGGGCGCATAATCTTATGGCGGACAGGCTGGCACGTGGTGCGAGGTGTTCTCTTTCTACTATGTTATATGTCGATTTTATGCTTCCGATTTGGTTCTCTGATCCGGATGAGCATAGATCATAGTTTGTTTTCTTTGTTGTAAAGAAAAGAGAAGAGAATTTGTTGATCTGTCATATTCTTCATAATTTAGGTTTAATCATATTTAATGATCAATTATCAATTTTAATAAATAATTTTAGTGATTTAGTTAATAATTTATTATTATCTTTAGAATAACTAAAAATATTCTAACGATATATAAAGGACAACTCTTCTACATAGACCATTTTCAATTTTTATCACAAAAAGAATCTTTAAGGAGGAAAATGGCAAAATGTTTTATTTAATAGTTAAAACACCCTTGTATTCTAGATATACAAATACATATAAATAAAAAATAAAAATAAACTATATTTTATATATATATTTTTCTATATATAATTTCGATTTTTTATAATTGTTTTTGAAATTTTCTTTTTCGAAATTGTTTTTAATTGTTTTTCAAATTTTATTTTTGAAAATAAAAATGATTTTTGAAACTATTTTAAAAATTTTTATTTTTAGTTTTAAATATTTATTTATTGTTTTATAAAATTTTAAACCTTTATCTTAAAATCTCACATGTTAACTCTGAACCATAACGTCTAGATTAGTTAACCTTATGAATATAAGTGTATATTTATATTTTTAACGAAATATTTTAATTATTTTGATTATTAGAGACAGACAAAAAAGTTTTAGTGATATCATAGGATAATTCTCTAATATAAATAATCTAAGTTATGGAGAATACAAAAATATAAACGAAACTAAAATTATTAAAAAGAAACAAATAAACAAATTATCTAAAATTAGAGAAAATGTGAGAAATCTTATTATATAAAGCTTGGTTCTTCAAAGTTACTAATTAACACGATCGCGACACATGGCAATTATAACTTTAAGATTGTGACATGTGTTAAATAATAATTTTTATATAAATAGTTAATTAATAGTATTTTTTCTTTTTGAGTTTAAACAAAATATTGTAAACAAAATACAATTTCTTACAAACAATTTTTAATATTATTTTCCTTTTTTGTGTCCAAGAAATAGAAAATTATAAAAGTTATACGAAAATAATTTTCCTTTTAAAAAAAATTATGAACAAATATAATTATAATAGTTATTTAATAGTATTTTCCTTTTTAAGTTTTATACAAAATATTTTTAACGAAAAAAATTATATTAATTGCATAATTAAATAATAAAAAATAAAATTGTATAAGCTATATGAAAATAATTTTCCTTTTTAATAAATTCTAAGTTTGCTTTTTTTAAATCATGAAAAACAGAATTATGAAAGAAAACAGTAGTTTAATTTTTTTTTCTAAACGAATTATTAAAACCTGAGAATACAAAAGATTATTTAAATTTTTAAAAAAGAATCTAAATTTTTTCCCTTTATTAAAATTCTAAGCAAAAGAGAGTTGTACAAAAAAAATTCTTACTTTTCTATACTAAAAAGAATTCTATACTAATAATTATTTAATAGTAAGTTTTTTTTAAATAATAAACAAATAAAATTGTATAAGCTTTACGAGGATAAATTTCCTTTTAAAATAAATTCTAGTTTTCCTTTCCTAAAATCAGGACAAAAAAAATTATGAAAGAAAATAGTATTTTAAATTTTTTTTAAACGGATTATAAAAACCTGAGAATACAACTGATTTTTTTATAATAAATCTAAGTAGTTTTCCTTATTAAAATTCTAAGCAAAAGAGAGTTGTAAAAATAATCTTATTATTTTTCTATGATTAGCTATTTTTTTACGGAAGTCCCATAGTTCATATTTGACTAAGGATTAATGTTTTTACACTATGTGGTCCAGATTTTGAGTTTAAAGAGAAAGCGAATTGGAGTATCAAATTGTGGTACAACTACACATTATTTTCATAACTAATTATTCACACAATTGAGATTGAGAAACACGTTCTTCAGCACACACATATCACAAGAATCAAAGCAGTATCAAACTGCATAAAGTATTAATAGTTTCATTACCTCTAATTGCATGATAAAAATATTGATCCAGAATGTTATCTATTGATAAAACATCAAATATTATTTCCAATTCACCTATATATTTGTATCTATATTCTCTTTCTAAAATAGAGAAATTATATTATAGAAATGGATTTGCTTCAATTTGTGATTATTCAATAGAATTCTTTTATTTTTAGAGAAAAATATAGAGATATGGTATATTTGTTTATAAATAAAAAGATGAAAATATCATTACATTACATTTTCCTTCAAATATATAAACTCTATAGCAGAATTATACAATGGAAATGGAGAGATTCACATTTATAATAGAATTTATTTTATGAGAAAAGATAGAGAAATATATAAAGCTGATGAGAACTAGAGATATTTTAAAGATGAATAAACCATACAAACAAAAATATATAAATGCTAACGATTGCACAAAAAGTTCGAGATCCTACGATGACAACACAAAACATTACTAAATTGTCATGAAAGCATTATAATATGTTTGAACAAGAATAATAATATAGAAAATTAATACAAACATGCATTAAATTAAGAGCTTAAAAAAGTGTATGGCGTTGACATCAACTCAATTGGCTTGATTCAACTGTTAAATTCTTTATATTTTGCTTTATTTCATATTTCTTTATGTTGAGTTTGATTTGAATTTTTGGGAATAGCTATTTTTCTAACTTTATGTATAAAGTTGCTAATAAGTGACTTCACTTATGTGCCATGGTTGTTAAAATATGAGTACTAACCAAAATTTATGCGAAAAAAAATAATTCGTATACCTTGAATAATTTTCACACAATATATAAAAAATCATATAATGAATTAAAATATTAATCAAAACCCGTGCAACGCACGGATCCATATCTATTAGTATTCCCTCCGTTTCGAATTATTTGTCGTTCTAGAGGAAATTTTCTGTTTCAAAATAAGTGTCGTTTTCGGTTTTCAATGCAAAATTTATTGATAATATTTTCTATTCTATTTTTCTATTGGTTGATATATAGCTAGGTTTATTGGTAATAATGTTTTTATTTTAAAAATATGTAAAATTAAATGTTTTCTTAATATGTGTGTATAAGTTTAGAACGACAAGTAATATGAAACGGTTGGAGTAATAAACAATAATAAATAAGTAAAATAACCTAATACAACTATAGGGAAACTAACAAAAAAAAGCAAAATTAATTCATAATCAAAATGTATAGTGCTAATTAAATTGTATAATCAAAACGATCCAGAAAAATAAGAAAGTATGCATTGACTCAGATCTGAGATAACAGAAGACCTTATATAAATCGAAAATCAAATTCGCCGACGGTTACTCGATCCGGTTCCAACTTCCAACACGTTCTCAAGCTCATCGACCTCAAAATGACGAAAACGCCCCTCACCGTCGTCGTCCTCCTCCTCTTCCTCCTCATCTCCGCCGCCGTTCCTCCTTCCAAGGCCGAGATCAAATCCCTCGTCATCTCCGACGACGCTCGCCCCATGATCCTCTTCGAGAAGTTCGGATTCACGCACACCGGCCACGTCACCGTCTCGGTCTCCTCCGTCTCGGTCGTCTCCACCTCCCCAGATCCGAATCCAGATCCGTCTCGCCTCGGCTTCTTCCTCCTCTCGGAAGAGTCCCTCCTCCAGGTCCTCCTCGAGATCCAGCAGAACCCTAGATTCTGCGTCCTCGATTCGCACTACGTCACGCATCTATTCACCTTCAGAGATCTATCTCCTCCGCCGAACTCTCGATTCAACCACTCCTACCCCGTGACTTCCCCCAACGAGTACTCTCTCTTCTTCGCGAACTGCGCTCCCGAGACTAAAGTCTCCATGGCGGTTCGAACCGAGATGTACAACAAAGATCCGAACGGATCTAAAGACTACTTACCCGCCGGAGCCACGCAGCTACCGTCTCTCTACTCCTTCTTCTTCCTCTGCTACGCAACCTTCCTCGGTTACTGGGGATACACTTGTTATACCAACAAGCGAGTCGTTCACCGGATCCATCTCCTCATGGCAGGTCTGCTTCTAATCAAATCGTTGAATCTGATCTGTGCAGCTGAAGACAAACACTACGTGAAGATCACGGGGACGCCTCACGGATGGGACATACTCTTCTACATCTTCCAGTTCATCAGAGTCGTGCTCCTCTTCACCGTGATCATCTTGATCGGAACGGGATGGTCGTTCTTGAAGCCGTTCTTGCAGGAGAAGGAGAAGAACGTGTTGATGATTGTGATCCCTCTTCAGGTACTTGCCAACATCGCTTCGATTGTGATCGGTGAGACCGGACCTTTCATTAAGGATTGGGTCACGTGGAACCAAGTGTTCTTGCTTGTTGATATCATATGCTGCTGTGCGATTATCTTCCCTATCGTATGGTCGATTAGAGCATTGAGGGAAACCTCGAAAACCGATGGTAAAGCGGCGAGGAATCTGTCGAAGCTGACGTTGTTTAGACAGTTCTACATTGTTGTCATTGGTTATTTGTACTTCACGAGGATCGTTGTGTTTGCGCTTAAGACGATTGCGGCTTATAAGTACCAGTGGGTGAGTTTTGCAGCGGAGGAGATTGTGAGTTTGGTGTTCTATGTGATCATGTTTTATATGTTTAGGCCTGAGGAGAAGAATGAGTACTTTGCTGTTGATGATGATGAAGAAGAAGCTGCTGCTATTGCCCTTAGAGACGATGAGTTTGAGCTTTGAGATAAAAAGGCAAAAGAAGTCTGAGGCTCTGGAAGACACAGAGTATGTCTTATGTTAATGTCGGCTAATATTGCAACTACCTTTTTTTTTTTGTTTCCTGTGTGTTAAATTTTGTTCTTTTTTACATTGAAAACTCCATTGTTACAAACGTTCAACACTTTTTTATAGCTTAAATCGTTGCAAATTCAAGAAACAATTATATTGTGTATAGTTTGTATAGAATCCCAAAACGCTCAGTGACCAGCCCTTCCGAGCTAGCTACTGGACTAAGAAACCACGGCCATTGTTCGTACACCAATAGGGTTAAGACTACTTCTTGTCCTTAAACTGAGACATGCATATGAGGTTAAAAGTGATTGGAACATACTTTCCGTTAAGAAGTGTGCTTAGACGGAGGGCCCTTGTTTAAGGCAGGCCTAGATTCCAAATTATATTTGAGAAGATCGTCCTGTTGTGTATTCTCACTGAGTGACAATAGATTCAGTGATAAATGTTTGTAGCTCAATGGGAATCTGTATATCAGATATTACTGCACCATCTACCCAGAGGGTTTCTATATAATGAAGGGATGATACTCTCCAGTGATGATGCCTTAGGAGATATTACTCGATGAGTACATTGAGTAGCCAAGTTTGACAAACCCCAACGTTAGGATATAAAGATTCAGATGCATCTGTACAACTCATCAAAAAGCTCATTTCAATTGCGGACAAACATGCAATGCAGTCAACTCCCGGTGAAATCACGCAAGGCCGCGTTTTCTTCCATCCAAACGCTGCCGTTTTGGTCACGAAAATAAATAAATATAAAATATAAAATTTAACTGGTTAACAACCGGTTCGATCGGTTTAATAATTGGGCGAGGATTTTGGTTTTAAAGACGGCCGTGAAAGCTTCCGAGTATATCGCCGTCGGAAATTGCAATGGGAGGAGGAGGCGTGGAGGAGCTGACGGAAGACGAGAAGAGAGCTCTGAGAGGAAGCAAATTCGCTCCGCTTACTTCTCTTCCCTCCACTTCTCGCTCTCAGCCGCCCAGGTTCCCTTTTTCACTCCTCCTTAGGGCTTTTTTTTTCTTCTTCTCGATTATGAAATTTACGACTTTCCTATGTGTTATTATGTCTCTATACAGATTAGCTCATCCAGGTGGACCCTTGAAAACGAACAAGGCGGCTGCTTTAGCCAAGTTTCTAGAACGGAAGCTGCAAGATCCCAATGGGTTGTCTTCCATTGACCCTGATCTTATCGAATTGGCCGTCAAAAACGCCAGAGACACCGTTATTTCCAGTGAGTATTACAAAAAAACAAAGATCCTTTTGATAATATTATATATGTCTCAAATGTTGTGATTTTGGAATGGGAATGAAAACGGGATTTAGTTTGTCAGAGAGGCTTATAGCATTATAGTCCCGGTTTGATAGCTCAGCATTTGCAGAGAGCTGAGGTGATACTCATCATCTGTTGAGGTGCTGATGAGGTGTTCTTGTTTAGATATACCAGTCCTGCAATGAGATTTAGCTTTGCCAGCTCAGTAACACGCCTTATCGGTTAGTTGAGATAGAGAAATGAGTTAACTCGCTCTAAATTAGGCTAGGATGTTGGTCTGTGCTTAGGAGAGTTTAGGGTGATCTAGAATTCATCCCACGGTTCAATTTCTATCCTTTGGTAATTTGCTTTAGTTTGTTCTCTGTTCATCTTCTGTAATTGATTCAAAAGCGTGAATAAAAGGAGACTCACATCTGGTTCTCATCTTCACTCCTACATTTTGGTTGGCATTAGGGTTGAGAGATAGGGACACAAGTTCTTCCGAGATTGTGTATGCAATCCCAACTCTAACCTTCTAGGAGAAGTATGAAAAGTGGAATAATTTAGTAGTAACTATGGATAGCATCAAACAGGAGACCTTATAATTCACTACATAATGAATGTTTGCCTGAAACGGGTTTCACACTATAAGTCCATTGTTTGTAACTGTGAACTGAAGTATAGCTCACTTAAAAGTTCAGAATAATATTATTCCTAGAGGTCGGTGAAAACAACATAGCATACTAACACGGGGAGATTTGCTTTTATCCGAGCCTGCATCTGTTATGCTGTTGTTGAGGACTACATATATGGCAGAATGAGTTTTTTTCTTAAAGCTCTGTTAATATCGAATGTGGAGGCATAGTCTTTATGGTACTCTACTGGTCTCAGGTGGGGCTTCGAGTTCAGGAAGAAGAATCCAACACGTTGCCTCATTTGAAGACGTCGAGGTATCTGATTCTCTCTACTATATTTCCTTCTATACAGGTATGAAATATGTTCTACTGACCAGTTCTTGCGCCTTGTTCGTCATGTTATAGGTATCTTCTGATGAAGATAAGATAGAGAACATTAAGCTTGCCAAAAAGAAAAAGAAGAAAAACGCAAAGAAGCAAAAAGAAGAGAAAAAGAAGAAGAAAAACAAAAAGCATAAGGTTTATCTCCCTCCCATCTTTTTTTCCTTATTTCATCTTTCTATTTGCTTTTTATTTTCCCAACACGATTTTATAAAAGTCTATTTACGTTACTTGGTGGATTCCTTCACTGATATCTGCGTGTGGTAATCTTTTTTGAAAGCAACAGATCACAGTCGATGAAGATGCCAAGTTGAAGAGACCCAATAAGAAGTTGAAGCTTTAGTGTCCCTTTTTTTTGCTTATACATTACTGGTCACAATTGATAAAGATGGACTAGGGTCATGAGCTTTCTTGTTTTAACCGTTATTATTTTTTAAAAAAAACTGAGACTCGAGTTGTGTGTGGGTTTTGGAACAAATAGCTTCAGGAATCTGAAATTTGGTTTTTTTTTTAATTGTTGAATTTTGTTTTTAGCCTTTAGTTATGAGACCAGTTCCAACGAATAATGATCTGCATAAAGCTCATTGCAGGGCTGTTTACATAACAGAGATCATGGGTTTAAGTGTGTTTTGTAGTTTTGTACTACTTTCAAGGTACACAAGAGGAGAGACAATAATAATAAAAGTGACCTCGCCGACATTTGGTAGATGAGAGAGGATACGAATGTTATGTCCAAAAGATCTTTAGGAGCATAAAAGCTGCTCGCATGTGGCCAATACCTCTCCAAGTCAAAACCTTCGAGTTCTGTTTTTTAATTATTCCATAGAGAGAGAACTGCTTTTATATTTATCAACCTCCATAAAACCATGCTTATGAGTTGTAATAAATGCCTTATTTAGCGACAAAACAAACAACAAAAATGTCTTGATCTTCATTTAACATCAAGATCCGAATATGTTTCACATGTCCTTGTTACGCGGCCTCAATTATTTTCAAGGCAACCAAAACAAAAACGATAACAATAATAATAATAATAATAATAATAATAATAATAATAATAATAATAATAATAATAATAATAATAATAAGACGTGATGATATTCAAATGTTCCATATTCATGCATTCAACTTGTCGCTTAAACTCGTAGTCGTATGATAGTCTGCTACATATAGTTGTTTTAAAACTACCCATGTCTCTTTGAGAAAGAGATCCTATGTTTTTGCTTCTCTGTCTTAGCACAAAAATTTATGCTATGATGACCTTTTGTCCTTTGTAATCAATCATCCAAAGCATTAAAGTTTACGGTTCCATAGAAATATCAGAAGTGGTAATACTATATGCTGTCTCCAGTGTGAAGTGACTTTTAAACGATTGGTGTTGAGTGCGATTCACACTCTTTGCGTGAGCGTGCAAGAATTTACTTTCCGTAATCTCCTCGATATCTTTCATTAGCGTTAAAACCTTGTTCAATTACCTCTAGACAATTAAATTTAAGCTGAAATCAGAATCTCGACAAAAACTGTAAACTCTTCAAAATGATGGTTAATGCAATGTTTTTCTTAGTCGGTTTGCCAAATGTCTCTTAATTTTTTTCTATTATCTTCATAGTTTTGCATGCAGATAGATATTCATGTCTTTTAACCAAAGAAAGTTTAATCTAGTGATGGAACGGTGATAATCGTCCCAACGAAGTTGAATCTCATCCTCCTAGTTCAAGATCTTTGGGATAGGATGATCAACGTCCAGTAAAGATACAGACAAAGGCTGCTTGTTAATATTCATTTGGAATTTCTCAATTAACAAAACAATAATTCTTGTCTAGAACGTTTACCTCTAAATTATTATTATATATATATATAATTGTTATTAAAAATTTCACTTAACATATTGGCAGACTCAGCTAGTCAAGAATCTTAGACGTAGATATAATATTAATATATTAAATCCTGAATAGGGTAGTTAAGTCGAGTCTTAGGCCATCGTTAACGCTAAAATTTCATTTGGGGTTCTTATATTTTTTTTTTCTGATTAAAAAAATATAAAATAAAAATTAATCGTAGGCCATCACGTGTCAGTGAAACCCGCAAACAGTGCAAAAAACTAACAAAAATGGTCTTTATTTTGTTATTTCTGCAACCGGTTTTTAAATTTTTGCTGGGTCCCACCAGTAAGAAATCCTCGAAAACCCACAAATAATCATGGTCTTAGAGTACTTTCAACCATAGTTTGTCGAGAGTTTTTTAAGATTAATAAAAAAATAATAATTTGAAAAAAAGAGAGAGTCCAAAAAATTCGTACTCAATACATATCTTTGTCTCATTTGCATTAGTTGGTTTTTGAAAAAAAAAATTAAATTGTTTAATCAATTTACATTAAAATAATAATATTTTTTGTTTAAGAACTCATTTGGATTTCTCCTTACTAAAGGTGCTCTTAGAACAAAGTTATAACACAACGTAACCTCTAATATGATCGGCCAGTGTAGTGGCAATGAAAGACTAATCAGTTTTTTCCATAACTAAGGGCATCCTCAAAGGGGGAGCAGTTAGGTGTGTGCTTAGAGTGAAAATAGTAGTATAATATTGTATTTAGGCTAGGAACATGGGACATCCTCAAAGGAAGATCACTTTAATTAAGGGTGTGCTTAACTAAATAAAATTAATTAAATAATGTAAAAAAAACTTAATTTAAAATTGATTCCAAAAAAAAAAAACAAAATACAATTGGAAATTTTTAAGAAACAAACATATTATTTAATTAAACAAACAAACATTTTATTTAATTAATACAAAGTTTAATATCCAAATTTATTCCATATATTCTCAATCAAATCCTCTTTCAATTGGTGATGTGCTTGTCTATCATGAACTCTTGTGTGACCATCACCAAGACCCTCGAGATTTGAAGCCATACTTACTGAAAACGATCGACCCGGAGTAGTTCCGGTTCCATTTTCTTGTTCCAATTCTTGTTCGAGAGTGTGTGAATCTCGTTCATCTTCAACAATCATATTATGGAGTATGAGACATACTCGCATAATATATGCTATTTTACCTTTCGACCATAAAAGAGATGGATTTTTAATTATCGCGAATCTAGATTGGAGGACTCCGAATGCACGCTCAACATCTTTTCGCGCACTTTCTTGATGTTCTGCAAACAAACGATGTTTCGGGTGTTGTGGTCGTGGGATGGATTTAACAAATGTCGCCCATTCGGGGTAAATGCCATCCGTCAGGTAGTAAGCCAAATTATACTCCCTTCCGTTGACATTGTACTTCAGTTCGGGAGCTCGACCGTAAATAATGTCTTTAAATACTGGTGATTGGTCAAGTACATTTAAATCGTTACAAGTACCTGGCGCTCCAAAAAATGCGTGCCATATCCATAGATCTTCTGAAGCCACCGCCTCCAAAACAATTGTTGGTTTATCGGTGCCTCGTGAATACATTCCTTTCCAAGCGGTTGGGCAATTTTTCCATTTCCAGTGCATACAGTCGATGCAGCCAACCATCCCGGGAAAACCCCGTCGTTCTCCATAAAAGAGTAGCCTTCGCAGATCATCTTCTGTGGGTCGGCGTAGGTATTCATCGCCAAACAAGTCAACTATTCCGACGACGAAGTGTTCCAAACATGCACGAGCCGTTGTTTCGCCAATACGTATATATTCGTCAACACCATCCGCCGCACCCCCATATGCTAATAGTCGAATAGCTGCAGTACATTGTTGTAACGGTGATACACCATCCCAGAAGGTTGCATCCTTTTTTGGTCGAAAATATGGAACTTCTGCAGTGAGACGATTGACAATACGCAAGAACAATGATTTGTTCATTCGAAATCGTCTACGAAATAACTTCTCCGGGTAAGTCGGATTATCACTAAAATAATCATTCCATAACCGATTGTGACCTTCTTCCCGCTTTCTATCGATATAGATACGTTTATTCTTTGGGACCGGCATTTCCTCTGCAGCAGCTTCTAATTCTTTATCAAATTGCTCTTGAAAAATTTGATCTAAACTATCATCATTTGCATCATAATGATAGTGAAACTTGTTGGAAGAAGATGCCATGAAAGCAAATTTTTATTAAGATAGAGAAAGGAGTAAGTGAGAGAAGAGAATTGTATGTTCATTAGGAAAGAAGAGACTTGTATTTATAAGTATTATAGAAGCTCAATTATTTGGGACAACTCGATGTGATTCTGATTCAAAGTGATTCTTCGTTTATAACTACATGCCAACTACATGTGATTCTGAAATTAGTTTCACAGAACAATCCAAATGCATGTGATAGTTGCTACTATACTAGGTTCCAAAATACATGTCATTACATGACAATAGATCCGACATACAAAACCAGTTCATACTACACGTGATAGTTGCTACTCCGACAGTACATGTCACAAAATACAAGTCACTACATGATTACTAATCCGACAGTACATGATACACAAAATACAATAGAACATTTAACCTTCTTAAACTAAATAGAATAGCGCCACAGCCATTGCTACCACAATGCAGCAAATACAATAAGCCCACATCAATGGTTTCTTCTCACCTAACTCAGCAACAAGCCTCTCCAGGTTGACCAATCTCTGCTCTGAAACCCTCTCCAGGTGCACCACCCTCTGCTCTGCAAGGCTTTGCAGATCCCGGAGCTCCATCAGTTGCGTTTCGTAATCAGGTTCAGCTTGAGCCTCCTCTTCACAGCCAGTGTATCCAACCTCAGCAAGACCAAGTTGCAGAGCATAGTAACTGCTATCAGCCTCGTCTTCAGAACTATAGTCTAATAGGCTGTTTATTCCATAGTCGTAGATAGAGTCAAGTCCCATGTCTTCTTCAACCTGAAACCAAAAAACAGAGTTTGTTATTAGTTTAGAAGTTTACACTTGTGCAAGAATGAAACTAAAACATAATTCATCAAAACAAGAGAAGACAATACTGATTCATTAAAACATATCCAGAAACCAAACTGGTTCATTACAAGACTCGTTTCCTAAAGCATAAAACATATCAAAGACAGAGGCAAACAAACTTGCAACAGACAGTTCAAAGTTCCTTAAATAGTTGACGCATTAGGCTCTTTTTAATGACTTTCTCATCTTCATCAAGAGTGTCATTGCGGGCAATGAAGGTATCAAGAAGTGACATCTTTTGGAGTTCTTTCTTCACGTCCAAATCTTTCTGTTTCATCTCCCATATCTGACTAATGTTCGAAGCTGGGGCATCCTTCTCTTTCCCTTTGTTCCTTAACCTTTTCATGGCCTTTATACCAGGAGGCATGCTCTCATGCTCACCAACAACAGATTCTGTAGATGGTGCTGCATCATCGGCTTTTCTCTTGTTAGAGCTGGTTGTCTTCGGAGTTGGGTTCATAGGGGTGTGGTCGCACCATTTCTGTTCAAACCGCAGGACATTCCACGCATACTCCAAACCAAACTTCTTCTTACACAGCAAAGTGAAGATTTGGTGAGCATTCTGCAGAATGTCCAAATCATTCATCCCACTAGCTTTCTCACCCTTTGCATCTGCATAGGTTCCACAGAACCTGCTCACTTCGCGAGAAATCTTTTGCCACCGTTGTCTACAATGCTCAAAGTTTCTTGGCTCAGCACCATCAAGTACATGAGTACTTGATGCATAATAATCGGCTATACGCTTCCAAAAGCACCCACCCCTTTGGTCATTGCCAACAATGGAATCCTTCGATGTGTTTAACCAGCCACTTATTAGGACTAAGTCATCTTGTGTGGACCATATCCTTCTCTCTCTACGCTCTTCTGGTGTCTCTTCTGCTTGACTAGGAGGTTGACTCGGCTGGGAACTCGGTTGTGAACTAAGAAAAGGGGTTTGGGTTTGAGAAGAGGAGAAGTTTACACTGGGAGAGAATCTATCATAAGGGAAGTTAAGAAGACTAAAGTATGATTGAGACTGACTAGGATTTTTGTTTGAATCCATAGGAAACGATTTCATACAAAGAAGAAGATGATGAAGAGAGATTGAGTTCACAATCTCGGGTTTAAATGGTAGTAGTTGTAGTTAATAGCTAATAACCATTACCTACTTCCATCAACTCAGACACTTATATCAGACATTAGAGTGTTTTGTTAAAGCTTACAATATCATTTAAGTCTAAGTTTTGTTGGTTAGCTTTCATATCACTTTAGCTTTCATATCACTTTATAGTTTTGTGAGTTAAACCATGAAACTATTTAACTCAAAGCAAACTGATATACGAGAAGAGAAAGACGAAATCAAAATCTAACTAAACTATTCAACTAAACACAACAACAACTCAATTCAAGCATTGGCTATTGAAAACACATATGACTAACCTTTTACTTTCGATAAAGGCTTCTTTGTTGTTGCTTAGCCGGTTTAACTCTCGGCCTCACTATCCGCAACTTCAATCCTCAGAAACAAAACAAAAGAGAATCTTAAGCTTCCAATTTTCTTAAGAACCTAAACGAAGCCATAAACAAGATCGACTTCCTATTTTCTTAAGAATCTAACCGTAAACAATGTATATGATCGATTAAAACGCTTAACCCATACCAACAAACCTAAACCAATGACAACGATAAACGAAGGAGACGAGGAGACGAGGAGAGAAAAGATCAGAGACAAAATTTTGTTAAGAATCTAACCGTAAACAATGGATAAGATCGATTAAAACGCTTAACCCATACCTACAAACCTAAATCGATGAGAACGATAAACGAAGGAGACGAGGAGACGAGGAGAGAAAAGAGCAGAGACAAAACATCGGTCATACCTTCAAAGGTGATACAGAAGATCGGTGAGGAGGAGATAAAAGATCGATTCACGGAGTGCTTCGGTCGGAAATCGATTCGCCGTTTGTGGATTCGAGAGACAGAGAGATAGATCGCAAACCCTAGGAAATGGGGAAAAGAAAAACCCGTGTTCCCTTTATTTTTTCGACCAATACACACTTGCCACATCGACCAACACTTCCCTTAAGCACAGCTCTTCGACAAGCCCTCCAAAACTGCTCTTAGCCCACTTTTGGATTAAATCCAAATATATTAAGCCCAAGCACACCCGATGTGCTCCTCCTTTGAAGATGGCATAAGATTAGAAAACAATTAGCAGATTAGTTGATGGGAAAAATGTTAACATGAATGTGTTATTCACTACTTGATGTTAACATTTTTTTTAGTTCTCAGCAAAATAAATTAACATCAGCTAGTAAATAACATGAGTTCATGTTTTTCCTTTCTCATGCATGAGTTGATTTGACAAAGAAATTGTCTTGTTGCTATATTTGCAACTTGAGCCGACAAAGTTTATATCCTTTGACCCTTTTTCCTAACTATTACAATTTTTTTCTTCGACTAAACTGTTACAATCTTTAAACATTCATTTCACGTTTTTAAAAGATTTATATAACAATATATTGAATATATATGGAGAGAAATCTATAGTTCATAATATTTATTATCGATGTATTGTTTTTGGCAACAAACTCCATATTTTATTATCAGTATATCTACGTGTGGTGTTCATGGTTCTATAACCAATTGCATAAGTTTGTTAACACCTCTTTCTATGGAACAAAGTCAAAAATCGAGTCCCACAATGAAAAATAATATGATATGGTTCATTTTAATCACTATAAAAATATAAGAAAATCGATTTTGTACATAGAAAAAAATAATAATAAGGATTTTGATCCACAATCTACCTCCGCTATATAAACAAAAGCTTCCTAGCATATCCCTAGCATCATCTTCAACTTTTACTTCATTCACTTTAATCATCATTCGAACTATACCATCTCAATAAATTAACTTAGCAAAAATATACGACCAAATAAAGTTTATTAAAATGCTTGGTTCAAAATTATGTACGAACTTCCACATTTTAAAAATAATGTAACTTTTCTTTTTAGTGTGTATGATAATTTTGTTTTTTTTTATTTAACTTTAAAGATTTCCCGGCAGTAAGTCTGACTAATCCTCAAAAAACTTTCTATCCGGACATATTTATTTATTTGTGGACAGGAAAGTGACCAAAACGATTCGAATCCAGAGGCGGACACTCCAGCTGGAGTTCCATTACCACTCTACCAAGAATTTTTGGTTATAAATGATAATTTTGTTGAGCTTTACATACATACTAATAAGTTCTTTCTATTATTTTTCTGAATTTATTAGTGTGTATGTAAACTCTTTTTAGAGAGTATGTAAATTAATAGATCAGAAATGATATATTGATATTTATATTAATGAATTTAACATATTTCAAGTTTATATTTGCCGTTTGAGGTCAAAAAAAGAAAAATAAAATCAGATTTGTCTTCAGCATATGTCGCATATTTCTGCTTATGTAATAATTTGTATTCCAATGCTTTGTAAACGATTATATAATCTTTTTGTATTTTGATATATCAATAAGATCAGATTAGACGTTAAAAAAAAAAAAAAAAAAAAATCAAGTAGAAGTTTAAGAAATGTTCAATTGTTACAGTATCTTTTCTTAACTTTTTAGGTTTAGTTTCACAGTATATAATGTACAATGAGGTAAGGAAAAGAAAGAAAATTAACGTAAATGAAAAAAAAAAAGAAATAAAAAAGACAAGTCATTTATTCTATGTTTGGCGCGTATATTAACCACCACCGGCGGACATCACCCCATAAAGAAAGATCAAACCTTTCCTTCCAAAACATCTCAGCCGAAAACCAAAAATTGAATTTTAACCCTAAAACAAAAAAACAAAACACAAAAAACAATAGTCTTCAGCTTTAAGCAAATAGATCAAGCGACTGAGAGTGGTCTAGAGACAGAAACCGACGACGATCTGTGGTTTCTTCCCCAACACTCCCACTTGATCGGACCTCGACATTGCTGTGTTCTGTGTTTCCCAGAGTTCCAGACGCGGTATTAAAAAAAAAAAAAACAGAGAGGTTAGGGTAATAAAATAATGGAGCGGTACGGTCGCGCCGGCGAACAAGGATCGCGGTCGGATCCATCACTTGAAACCGGTATACAAGGTAAACATTGATAATGTGTTTCCTTCATTTCCTCTCTCGTCTCTCTTTCTCATTCTGTTAATGCTTTGATCATCTGCGATTAGCGTTTTGTAAGAATCGTTTTTTTTTTTTGAAAATGCGGCGTTTGTAGGTTCGATGTGGCGGTTAGGGTTAGGAGGCGGTGGAGGCGAATCGTACCCGGAGAGACTCAGTGATCCAGATTGTATCTATTACTTACGAACCGGTGTTTGTGGGTACGGGTCGAGATGTCGGTTCAATCACCCACGAAACCGTGCTCCGGTAATAAAACTCTCTCATCTCACTCGCTCTGTTTTTTTTTGTACTGTCTTGTGTGGGGTTTTGATAAAGTTACTTCCTTTTTGTCTGCTTCCTATGTGTTGTTAGAGTCTTTATAATTTAATTGGGATGCATTGTTAAATCTACGATCTGATATCACTGACACAGAATCTATGATTTAAATTTGTTTGGAAGCTCTTGATTAGATGCTCTGAGTTTCATTCTTTTAGGTATTGGGAGGTCTCAGAACAGAAGCTGCAGAGTTCCCAGAGAGAATGGGGCAGCCCGTGTGTCAGGTATCTGTTTCGATCATTGCTGGTTATGGATTAAGCAATGTACTTATCCTCACTCTTTATGCTTTTCTTTGCACAGCATTTTATGAGAACGGGAACATGTAGGTTTGGTGCTACTTGCAAGTATCATCATCCTAGACAAGGAGGAGGACATTCTGTTACTACTCCTACTTCATTAAGTTACATGGGGTTTCCATTACGCCCGGTTTGCTTCAAATCTCTCCTCTTTTTTTCTTCTTTGTTTCTTTTGTGATGATGATGCTCTCAAAGTTTTCCTTACTAATGGATTTTTTTTTAACACAGGGAGAGAAAGAATGTTCATACTACATGAGGACAGGTCAGTGTAAATTCGGTTCCACCTGTCGATTTCACCATCCTGTTCCTCCTGGTGTACAAGCTCCATCTCATCAGCAGCAGCAGTTATCAACTGGTTCAGCTATTTATCCACCTCTTCAGTCACAATCCTTTCCTTCGTCGCAGCAATTTGGAGTAGCTATACCAAGACCTCAACTCTTACCAGGCTCATATCTTCAAAGCCCTTACGGTTACAACCAAATGCTTCTTCCTCCTCCTCCTCCTCCTCCTGGTATGGTTCCATACTCAGGCTGGAACCCTTACCAGGTAATGTTTGAAAACGCCTCCTCTTTTGTTTTGTCCTTCTCTTAATCTTAACAAAGCCTCGTTCCATTTTATTTAAGGCTTCTATAAGTACAATGCCTTCTCCTGGGACTCAACCGTCTATGGGATCAAGCTCTATTTATGGAATTAGACCGTTATCTCCTCCAGCGCCTGCTTATCCATCTTCAAATAATGAACAAACGTTTCCTCAAAGACCTGGACAACCAGAGTGTCAGTACTTTATGAGAACCGGAGATTGTAAGTTCGGAAACTCTTGCAGATTCCATCATCCTCTGGAAGCAGCATCTCCCAAGGGAGTTTCCCTCAGCCATATTGGCCTCCCACTTCGTCCTGTAAGTCTCATCATCCCCCATGTATCTTTATATAATAGTCTTACTGCATGACTAGAGTATTTGGTAATGAGTTAATGATACGTTCTGTATACAAACTCTGTTTCTTGATTTGAATATGAAGCCCTGTTTTTTTTTTTTAATTTCACTATTGTTTATAGTTCAATGCTCAGTTGTGTATCTTATAACAGCAAATAATAGTAGAGTAACATTTGCAGGGCACAGCGCAGTGCAGCCACTTTGCTCAACATGGGTTTTGCAAGTTTGGGCCTGCCTGCAAATTTGACCACTCCATGGCCTCTTCTTCACTAAGCTACAGCACCTCCGCTTCTTCCCTCACTGACATGCCCGTGCCTTACCCTCTTGTATCCTCATCGCTCCTCACATTAGCTCCATCATCATCATCATCCATGTCTGACCTACGCACAGAGCTTCACTCTTCAAGCTCCATTAAACCCACTAACACAACAAGTGGTGGCTCAGAAACTTTGGCTTCTTCTATGGCAAGTGGTGTGAGTCACTCAGAGTCTGCTGAGTCCAAAAATGGTGACTCCACTAGCATTGAGGTTAAGACTTCGAGTTAAGGAAACAAAACTCAAAGTAGAGAAGAGAATCTCTCTCTATTCTTCTTTGACGTCTCTCTTTACTCTCCTTCTCTTCCTTTTTCATCACACTTTCATGAACTCAAGAACATAAGATTTTTATTTTTTTGGGTGGAGACAACAAGAAGCAAAGGTTGAGAGAGACGAAAGCAGCTCTAGTTTTATTTGTTCCGTCTCTCCTCTTATGTCTCTCTTACCATGTTCATATGATTCCTTCATACATCCATCTTTCTCTTATATCTTTTCTTAAAAAAACTTTTCGAAGTTATTATTTATAAATGGCCTTATTACTCAGGAAAATCATCTGATTTCAGTTAGTCAAGAGTATCACATCTACTTTATAAGTTCTAGAGTAAATCCCCTGTTATTGGCAAGAGATTACATTTTCGGTGATTTTACCATACATTCTGCAAGAAATTATAAACTTACATGACAACAGAAACATAATGTGAAATTCTGTTTTAACTTTGCTTTTACAATTTGTAAAAATATTTGCCAGATACATTAATAAGGCCTTTTTCCTTTCTAATACTCCCCTCCGTTTAATATAAGTCGTTTAAAAAAAACAATTTGGTTCCAAATTATATGACATTTTCAGTTTTATATGTAAAATTTATTAACAATTAATGTTATTTTAGAAAGCCTCAGTTCAAAAAAAAAAACAAATAATGTTATTTGACCAATGATAATATACATTATATTTTATTATTTGTTGGATTATGGTTAGATAAATAATTAATGATGTTTTTGTTTATAAAATGTAAGAAATTAATTATTTTCGTAATTTATGTGCGCAAATCTAAAATAACTTATATTAAAAATGGAGGGAGTAGTAAATAAAATATTCAAATATTTTAAACAGTAGAACCCAAACGCAATAGTCGTTGAAACAATCCAACTAGATGTTTTTGGAACAGAAACAAGAAGAGAAAGAGCATGAAAAGTTAGAACAGAACCGATCTATTTGTTCTACATTCGATTCGTACGACTTTGATCATGAATATATGAATAGAAGGGAGTACAAAATAAGTAAAAATTACTGTTGATGTGGAAGTAGAAGTCAGTAATTCTCGTACTTGGTTCTTTGTGTAGGTGATATAACATATGCATGTGTGGTTTGTTCGTTGCGTCTAGTTTTACTCAAACAATCAGAACAATCATAATCATGAGTTTGGTCACTGCGACATCACAACAAAAGCTTTCAACAACCCACAAAAATGCTAATCATTAAATGCATTTTCTCTGAGTTATTACTTAAATGATCTACCATAATGAACCATTTTTGTTTAATTGATGTATAAAGAACTTAACAACAAATCAAAGTATTATGCACTCTATTTAAGTTATTTTCTTTGAAGCGATACAAACTATAAAACATCAATTATGATGAACTGGATGGACTATTGATATATTTGTTTGATATGTATAACAGCTTTGATTGGGTCTGATGATTTAACGAAATAAAGTGAAGTTGATAAACTTTAGAAAGGAGGATTAACTGAGTTCAATGAAAGAAAGTCAAAAACCTGAAACAGATTTTAAAAAGGAAAAAGAGTTGTGATGTTGAGTTGTTGTACACAAAAGTATAGGCAAAAGGAGGGAGACATGAAACAGTGATTGTGCAATTAAAGACCAAACAAGTCATGACCGGAACACATGTCCAAAGACCAAAAACACCATCATGCTACTTCACTAAAGTCCATCTCACATTAACTATATCTTTTTCATAAACCATATATCTCTTATATTAAAATTCAGTCTAATTCAGTTGTTATAAAAGTTCATAACAACCGAGCGTATATGCACTGAGTTTCAGCAACGAATCTTATAATCCTGGTATATGACATATCTTAGTTATTCACTTATAATTAAATATCTACTATGAATAAGTCATTTGATTTATGTAAACACCACACTTATTATATACATAATTAATGATAATGAGTATGTTGGAAATAGCATGAACAAAAGGTGGTCATTGATACAACTCGAATTAACACTTTTTGCTAATCAAAAGTTCAAAACCATGATACTGAAAAGAAATCACATATGAAAAATAAAGAAGAAAGAAAATTTAAAACTTCATGGTAAGGGAACCTTATGGTGCATGATACAATAAGCAGAATATATATAATAAAGTCGATAAACATGTTGTTAACAACAACAACCAAACGACCATGGAATAACGTAAATACTAATTGTATTATTACATAGATATTAAAAAAACAGAAATATTAAAAAGAATGTTCTAATAGAGTGAGTAGAAGCCTGTTGTGTCAGCTACAACATCTCCAAAAGCAGCCAGAGAAGAAGAAGAGAAACTTTGTGGCTCCATTATTGCGTAATCTTCCATTGAGATGGAAGTACCAGCACCATAGTTAGTGATCATGGCAGAGAGATCACACGAACCAAACTCCATCATCATGTCAACATCTTGGAAGTAACTATTACTAAACCCTTCGTATGACTCGGAAGCCTTGCTTGCCGGAGTTGTGAAACCAGCTCCGGTTTGGTTTTGGTTAGTGGTGGTTTCCGGAGGTGGTTTAAGGCAATGGTTTGGGACAATGCAGTCCAAGTAGCCCGAATTGTTACTGGAGTTACTTCCTTGTAACGAGAAGAAGTTGTTTTCTTCCTCTAGTGAAGAAGATAACGAGCCGTTAGAAGACGAGTTTTGAGGACTATTACCAAACGCTTGAATATCAGCGTTTTGATTACGAACCGGCGTTTTAAAAGAAGCAGCGGGTAAGACGGTTTGGGGGAGAGTATGTTTAGGTTGTTGATGGTGATGATAGTTTTGATAATGAGGGTGGTGATCAATGACAAACTGTGGAGAAGAGTTTGGTAACAAAGATTGGTTATTGTAAGGAGAGACGATGAGAGAGTGGAGATTAGGGTTTGTGAGGATGGTGTGAACGTCATTTGGAGTATAGACGAAGTTAGTTCGAGCTTGAGTGCCTCTCATCGAAAGAGCTGCTCTATCGTAGGCAAGAGCAGCTTCATGAGCAGTGTCGAAAGTGCCCAGCCAGTGACGTTCTTTGGTGGTTGGATCTCTAATCTCAGCTGCGTAACGACCCCATGGACGTCTCCTGACTCCTAAAAACCTCCCTGGCTCTGCTTGCTTCGATCTCCGGCCTCGTCTCTCGCCGGTTGTGGTGGTGGTTGCGTTGGTTGTGTTTTGGTTGATTAGAGCAAACCCCATTTGAGTTTGGGATGTTTCAAAGTGTTTAGTATGATCTAGGGTTCTGGAGGTTGACATGATGACGAAGGTATATGTTTTCGAAAGGAGGTTTATTTTAGGGTTTTTCCGTGGGTAAGTTTTTTTTGTGTGTTTTGGCTTCTGTTTAAAGATGATGAGTGTTGTTTGGAAATGGAAGTGGAATGCTGTTATAAATAGGGAGACATTGAGCTTGATAGAGAGTCTGATGTCAAAAAAAAAAAAAAAAAAGAGAGACTTCACTTTTGATTCAAGTGCTTTTAGTGTATCTTTTATTTCTTCTATTTGGCTTATTTATTTCCTTTTTTCTTTTTCCGAAGATATTATATGTAGGCTTCAGTGACAAAGATAGATTAAAGTTTGGCACATTAGTTCGATTTTTATAAGATTTTTGTATATGGCTCAATCCAAGCCAGTTAAAATTAATCAAAACCGATTTTAAATAGCTCAATTGACTGATTTTAATCTGTTTTCTGGATATTACTTTTTATCTTGTTAAAGCTAGCTTCTAAGTTCTAACCATTACAATTCATATGTTAGTCTTAAAGCATTTTCAATTCATTATTAATTTTATTTTTATAAAAATATTTAGAGTCAAAACTATTCCCAATTCATTTGTATTTTTTGTTTTAATATAAAAATTGTTATTTTCATTTATGTTTAGGAAAAATAACAATTTGATAACTCTATATTCTGATGAATGTTATTTTTTTAAAAAAATTACATTAGAATAATTTTTTATTATATATTTTTTTGTTATAAAAGAAAAATAGCAAAATACATTAGAGATGGTTTTATTTTGCTATGTGTATATGCAATTATATACTATATGTGTTTGTATGCATGGATGGTTATTTATGAAAGCCTAAGAAGGAGGCCAGTGATCATCGGAAGTTCGGAACTACTGCAAAATCTGGAATGTCACAGTGACCAATTTTGATTTAGAAATAAGAACAAATTATATTATAGACTGGATAATTTGGTAAAAGTATACATTTAACTGTGATGTATATATTGCATCACGATATATTTAAATATTTTATTTCAATGGGATCAAGCTATTTAACTCAGTTAATCTGCTTAGTGGTCACGTGCAATATGCATAATAACCCTATATATCATAGCTTAAAGGTCAAGGGGTCTACATAAAAATTGATATTTCGCTTAGATTTAAACCTCATACCCAATTAACATAAACTACATATATTTGAAGTGATATGCATTGCTATTACAATTAGGATGTCTGATAAGTTTCAATGTTCTGAGGTCGATTATGAATTTGATTTTCTAAAATATTTTATAAAAATTGTACTTCAAAATCAGTAAGCTTAAGTTCTCCTAATACGTTTTAATATGAAATATAACAACTGATAGGCAAGCGACATGAAATTTGAGTTAGTTTGTTTAAATATAAGTACTAATCTAACTTAATCGCAGAAGCCCCTGGTCAAATCACATGGTTACCCGCATTTTAAGCGGAAATAGAAGTGAGAGCAAATTTTTTGTCATCTTGTAATGATTTTTTCAACGGGAGTGGTTAAAGAGAGACACGATGAACCAAACGCAAATTAATATGCTTGGAAAGTACGTATAAATTTGGTTTTTAATGTTAAATACCTCAGTGGACTATTTTGTATTGATGTCCTTATATGCAAACAAACACAAGGCAACAACAATCTTAGTCTCTTTGTGTTTGTAATATGCTAGGATTATATAAATACACCTGAGCTTGAGTAGTTGTTTGTCATATGTGGTTGTATTTAGAAATTAATGTCTTACCCGACAACAAGGATATATGTGATGAAATCAAGAAAATTATCATAGTCAACTTCATCACGACTTTAACTTAAGAGTTCACAAAGTAGCTGACAATCCAAATGACTATGGGCTCTAACGTTGAACTTTAGTTTTTTTCGAATAAATGTGAGATTACACATATCAAATGAGCCAGAACATTTACTTTTGAACTCTTCTTTTAAAAAACTGGATGTGAAATTTATTCAAACTAAATAAAATGTTTGTTACATCATAAAATTTTAGAAGAATTTCAAAAGAGCGATTTGGAGGAATGTTAGCCAAAACTATTTCGACGATATAAATTATCAAACCAACTAGTTAATTTTCTTTCTACATTTACCATCGTGTTATAAGTACACTATTATCAATGGACCCGCCTGGTCTGAAAAAAAAAGGATTAGCAGTCAAAAGAGAAATTCGGAAAGCTCAAAAAGAATTGTAAAATGGTTGATCAAAAACTGCCCAAACAAGAGCAACATGGTAGGCCACTTCTTTGAGTTTAGTAAAAAATCAAACAAACTAATTGATAGTAGTTAACTCTCCCTGGCTGAGTCTATTCAGACCACATGTCGATTCCCAGTAGACTTTTTTTTTTGGTTATTTTGATGTTCACATAATGGTTATTTATTTCATATATTAAATTGGGTTTGACGACAAGAAAAAAATTAACTACGAAACGGTGGTCTAGTAGTAACTAAGCTTTGGAATTGCTAAGCCATCTGGATTCGAAGATATCTATTACACTTCATCTCGTGGTCATGTGAATATGAATTTATCTTATGACCCATTTGAATATCTACAATAAAAATTTATCGGAACCAGTGGGGTTAGCCTAGTGGTACTTGAGAGAGTTTCGGTTTTAATACGGTCCTGGGTTCGATTCCCACTGGCCACACGGATATGGATCCATTGCTTTCGACTCATTTGAATGCCCAGGAGAGGATCTATCTGTGGGCTGTACCTCCACCCGGAGATTAGGCTTGTGTTATCATTGACCCGGGTTTAACCCTTTTTTTTTTCAAAAAAAAAAAAAAATATTTATCGGTGGACTGTACCACCCATTTGAGAATTAATCTGAACCTTTCTATAGATTTGGGATACTTTCACAGTTTAAAAAAGGCAAAAATTAAAGTTTTTGTTAAATATTCAGGTATAATTAATATTTATATGTTTGCTTGATTTTATTGTACATTGGTCAAAATTAGTTATATGTATCAAACTATAAATAAATTATCGTTCTTGATTTTGATAAAAAATGGAGAACATTTTGAGTAAAACACAGATTTTATATTGACAATTATGTTTCTAGTTCTATCAAATGAGATACAATTCGATAAACTTGAATCTTTCTTTGGAATCTAACTTTGTATCTTATATAAGAGATGATTACATATTTAATTTACGTTTTGTAACATTTTTGTTAATTATTGCACTAGTAAAGTATAAAAGCATTTCGAGTAACTGAATATTATATAAATAAAATCATAAATTTCATAAATATATATTTGAAGTGATGAGTGAGACACTCATTTAACATATATACTAAATAACAAGGTTAGATGTTTTTTTAATTATTTGAGATATCTATTTAATAAAATATCATTATTAGTATATCATTTGTGAGATGTTTATTTAGGAGATTCACAATGACAATGTTCATAAAAAATAATTGATAACTGATAAGTTTTATCCAACCTGTGAAAAAGTCAAACTCTACGGTATATAAAATGGTAAGTGTAATCTGTAATTAGTTTGGTAATTACCTAAGTATTGTTGTTATTAACTACAAAGGCGCAGACGAAAGAAGTACAGTGTTACTAAATTTTACCTTTAACCAAGGTTTCTATTTAGATATTTTATAATATTTTTAACTGAAAAGGTGTTGTACGCCATTAGATCAGTCAAATGCTCTCTCTTTTCTCAATCTCTTTTGATGTCACAAACAGTGTCGAACTAGCCTTTAATACTGCCCCAATCAAAAATTTAAATTATACCTTTGTACAGATTTATTAATATCGCAAAACAGTGAAAAATAGCGTAAATATTTATTAAAAAAATAAAAACTTATAATTTTTTTTATAAAAACAGTAATATTATATACATTTGTTGTTAGATATATAATTTTACTTACATTTTTCTACAAAATCATCCATTAGAATCATATAGTCAAGTCTTAAAACCATATTTCAATTGATAATATAACTAACCCATTTAATTTTTCTGGTTATATGAAAGACCGCAAATAAATCTTTATTACCATCAATTTCGAAAAATTTCTCTCAGCTGTGGCGGTTACACCTAAATGATGCGATCATGCGATAAACAATTTATGTGTTTCGAATTTTTTCGGACATTGATTATCGGAGAATCTTTAGTTTCTTAAACAAATCATCACCAATTATATATAAAAGTGTAACACTCCTTAAAAAAACTTTCAGATTCAAACATAATGTCTTCAAAATATCTTCGCTTGTATCTATTAACTTTTTAAAAATCAAACAAAAATCCAAAAACAAATTCATAATTTTGGAAATTTTCAAATATAAATTCAAGAGAAATTATAACTAGAGCTTTAACAAACTTTATTCTAACTAAAAATGCCTACTAAATTATATTTTAATAAGAAAATCTACAAAATTTATTTACCTATAGATACAACTAAATTTTTTTCATAAATAAATATGCCCCACTAATTTGGATGCCATAATCCGTTGCTTGGGTGGCTTGCCCTCTGGACCGGCGCTCACATAAGCCACGTAAAGTAAAAATCCTATTGATTTTCGGAGAACTTTTAACCGAATGGGCTAGTGCACAAAAGTGTGATATGTCATTCCTTGTATTAAGGCTTCTAAATGTGACAATTGTTGGTAAGCTTTTTGCACATTGCTAAGTGGCATTGGAAATGAAAATTATATTCATTTTGTTTTACAAATAAATGAGTCAAACTAATAGTATTACATATGTTTTTATAACAATAATATGTATTATTATACTAATAATATTATATATGTAGTTCTATCATTTTGTCTCTTTTAGATTTTTTTTTCTTTTGACTAATACATCGGTAGTACAACCATGGTAATCACAATAACTATCTTCTGCCTTCTGGTGCAGCCCGCGCCTTAGCGATACAATTTACCAAACACAACGAAATAAAATTGGTCGCCAGAAAATTTTTTTTTGTTCGCCAGAACAAAGTAACAACAACAATATTTAGTCTATATAAAAAAGATATTTAGTCTATATGTAGTTTTATGCATATTTATATAGGAGAATTATTAGGCCGAGACCAATTATTGAATAGCATATATATCTAAAGAATATGCATATCTAGGAATATTTTGTACTAGAACTCTAAGAATATATTAGAGAACTACAATTCTTATCCGGAAATTACATATAGTTCTAAAATGCAATGATTATAAATAAAGTTATAAATATTTAATTTGGTGAATTTTAATATGTTTCATCCCTTTTAAGAATTTGGTTTAGAGACAAATTTAAGCTATAGAAGAATCTGATGACCCTTGACTCATCCACTCATATTTTGAACTTCATGTGGGACTAGCCTTCCATTTGAATATCTTCTAGAATACGTCATATGTTTTATTACCAGTGAAATTAAAATCAGTGATAATGTTATTAATCAACAATAATTAATTATAGTTTTGAATTTTAGTGGTCATATGCACATCCTATATGGCTATATAAAGTATTTTCTTAAGAAACTCGTTTGAATTATAAGTAAATTCAACATATTTACGTAAAGACGTAGTTTATTTCGTGAAAGATTTATTCCATTTCCAGTGTGCCCTTTTTGTGTATATGACATGTAACAAGTAAAAACTTAAAAATATACATGAACATGCAACAAGTAAAAACTAAAAAATATACATGAATGTCTTGTACATCTTAAACTTATTGTCCACGGAAACGAATACATATATAGTTTTTTGTATCTATGCCTCATATTACATTTCATCAAACCTTTGACGAATGAACTCGTATATAATCAAGACTCATACGTCATAACGTTATGAAACTACAAAAAGCTATCACATTAGTTAGTACCATACGGTTAATATTGAATTCATGCGGTGGTTGAACGATTCTAAGCTAATTTGAATTTTCCCTCAAAAACTCGGAGAAACAAATCAATAATGTGTTTCTGGAAATAGGGTAAATAATTCATACTATAACATAACCAAACCCAATTGACATTTCGCACGATATTGGGATTGCACTGTTGAACACTTTGAGTGAAATCATTTAGTCAAGTTCCATGTGATCGAGGCTTTCTTGGGGTTTAGGAAAGGAGAATTCCTTCACATTTCTCAAAATAAAGGCGACGAAAAACACAGAAATTTTGAACAGCTAATGAAAAGCCAAAAGTTTTTCTTATGAAATTTAATAGTTTTGTGCTGTGGCTTATTAAATTTTCTATTTGTGTCAAAAGGACATTCCGGGATTTAGGGTTAAAGGTTGTCTTCGAATAAACTTGGCCTTTGACGAGAGTCCAGACACTCTGACTGAAAAGGGAAGTGGGGGTTCACTATTAGTTTGCCATTGAATATAAATCCGATTATATAAGGTCACGGAGATGCAATGAGTATCAATCGTTACTAACTTACTATGATTAAATTCGTTTATTCATAGTAGAAGTTGATGCCGCAGCACATCCACCCAGGGGCGGATCTAGAAACATTTTAAGTTGGGGACACAACATTAAAAGTAACATGAAAATAAATTTTACTCGGGGCACTTTTACTATTTCTGCACTAAACTATAAAGATTCTAATCAAATTGGTTCAAATACTTGAGAAAAAATAAAAAGAATAGGGGGCACGTGACCCCGTACTCCGTAACGTCCGTCCGCTCCTGCATCCACCTTACAAAAAATAAAAGATGTTTCCAAAACTGATATAGAATTCATTTAAGTTTATAAATATACCATTTAGATATTATATACTATAGTTTTGTAGAGTTGAGTTAATTTTTTATTTGCTAAATACTAGTTTAACAAATAAACCGCAGTGTGACTGAACATGAAAAATTTGTAATTTATAACTGTCAGATAAGAAAGTCCAGATATAACGCTCTAGTGATTTATTCTTTCGTCTATTTTTAGTTACTGAAAATCTTGACCAGAAAAAGGGTTTAGCTATCTAATAGTAATTTTTAACACATTCAATATTTTTACCACACTTTACAGTAAATTACTCTATCCGTTTCAAAATAAGTATTATTTTGACAATTTTTACGAAGATTAAAAAATTTGTATAATTGACTAGTATATTTCTATTTAATATATGATTAATTGAATAATAATAATGATTTAAATAAAAAATTACTGGTTATTTAAAAAAATAAAATTAAATTTAATATACAAAATTATATTGAAATTGTCGAATGATTGCTTATTTTGAAATAGAGGGAGAGAGTACTCAGTACTCGGTAGTTCTAGAATTTAGGTAACTAGTATAAAGTTCTAAGCTCCAATCCATTTGTTTACTCTTACTCACTTTTACATTAAAGTCAGGTAATCAAACGCACTCGTGGCACCTAGTGAGACGTAATAAATCATAATCATAACCTAAATTATGTTCGTGCTCCCATGTGCCCCTTTCTTAATTTCTACATATTTGTTCTAAATAATTTTATTATATAATGAGGTATTATTATTCAAAATCATATTTTTATTGAATATATTTTGCTCGTTTGCAAAGTTCAATCGTATCAAAAACTTGAAAAGTAAGATTTAAATATATCGAAGGGATTAAACAAAAAAAAAGATATCGAAGGGATAAATCTAAGAGATGCATGTGACAAAATTATTTATACCAAAAGAAAACGAATGAAAATATATGGTTTTTATTGCGTGTGTGTGAACAGAGTTTAGTAAACGCAGCAAAAATGATAATCATTTTTATTAGTTGAGAAAAAATAATCACTGTATTGTTTTGTAAATAGTCTCTATACTTTTAATCTTATTGTGATCCAATATGGTTAATCAAATGGAAAATTCGTTATAAATTAAATACAAAAATATGTCGGAAAGTCCAAACACAAGGAACCAAACAAGGTAAACCAGTCGTGGGCATATTATCCAAAATCCGAAAACCAAACTGAAACCGTATCGAAAAGCCGAAACCGAAAACGGATTGAAAATTACAAAACCCCAAACAGTTCCTAGAGTTTTAAATCCAAAAAAACTGAAACCAAATCGGTATCGAACGGATACCTGAATATTTTGAATATATTAAAATTATTAATTATTTTTTTATTTCAATATATATATATATATAATATAATTTATAAATAAAAAATTCCAGAAAACCGAACTATCCGAGTTATCCATATATTTTTGTAGTTTTTTTGGATTTATCTAGGATTTTTGGGATTTTTCCGATTTTTTGGCTTTAAATCCGAACCAAACTCGATTTTTTTTTATAATTCGTTTGTACTTCAGATTTATAAAAAAATAAAAACCCGACCCAAACCCAACACTATCCGAACCGAACCGATCTAAAATATGTCTGGTTCTTAAACGGTTTCTAAATATTCCAACCCGAATAACTCGAAAATCGAATAAACTGAACCTATTTGAACCGAAAACCCGAATGCCCAGCATTAAGGTAAACAATAAACATTACTATAAACCAAATACAATTGGATACTTCAGGAAGAACAATGACCAATCAGTGATGGACAAGTAAGCTAGAAACAAAGCCCCACCGGACCTAGTATGCGCATACTATGTGAGACACTGTCGATGACACGTAAGACACTGTTGCCGCACGCGACAACGAGGAAACAATGTAAGCGTGGCCTACTACCTAATCGAATGCGCTGCTTATGTGTTGTGATCTGAACGACGTAGCGAGGGGAGCCACGCACGGCTAAGATTTTCTGAAGAACAGAGAGAGAAGTGATTGTCTGTTTTGACGTGTCTGGTCAAAAAGAAGATCTCTCTCAGTACGGACCGTCAGATATTGGATTGGACGGTTAAAATCAACTGAGAGTGATTTTCTGTCAAATCTTTGTAGACCATAACCCTTTCCCCGTTTCTTCTCTTCCTGTCTTTTTCTTTTAATGTACCGGGGGGTAAACCGATCTGGTTTTCACATCTATTGCATAATATAACAAATCTCAAATTAAGAAAATAAAACAAAACTCATCAAATTTAGAGTGTATTCGTTTATGCATTTTTATTGATTTATTTACAAATTCCAATAAAATTTACTGTTTTAGATACAACAAATGAATTTTAAATATCTTACAAAAATAACCATTTTAATTAGTGCTTACAAATCTGAAAATCTTTCTTTGGATTTAACCTTTGTACTAGAATAAGACCTGCGCCTTCCGCATGATGAATTTATATAACTAAAATTAAAACTATATAATATTTACAAACTATATATGTATATGTGTGTGTGTGTGATCGATTTTTTTATAGGTATACAATTATGTTTTATTTATATAATCATCTGTACCCTGGGCAGATAATTTATAATTGTAATTGTGGGCCAAAACCTTGGACCGAGAATTTATAATTGTAATTATGAACCAAAACCTTGGACCGAGAATTTATAATTGTAATTATGGACCAAAACCTATTTTGAATTTATGATGAACATGATCGATTTGGGCTTAAAACTTTTATCATCGTGTTTATACCAATAAAAGCCCGCGTTTTGCTCAAGGTAAAACATTGTGAACGATATACTATATTTGTCTATAATATATTTTTTTAGAAGATTTTTGTTGTTACAAAATAAAAGTTGTTTTAATATTTTGTTATTATCTTTAATTTTATTAAAATCCAATAGATTTTTCAGTCATTTCTCTAATTGGTTGAATGATTTTTAAATTCTATTTTTAAAGGTTTTTAATAAAGAAAAATAAATTTATTAAATCTTTTTAGATTAAGACAAAACATCATGTACTATGAAACAGACGGAGTTTATTGTTAACTATATAAAACATACGTTATATTTGATCGGTTAATACTAAATTGAAAGTGTTGCAATAGTTGTTTAAAGAGCATAAAATGTGATTAGTGATAAACCAGACCAAAAAAAAATTTGAGAAGTATTGGACCAAACTTTTAAAAGACGATTGTCTTACTATGACATTCCGTTCATTTTCTATCACTTGAACATTAAGGCAATGAAAAGGAAATTAGGTTTTCTCTCACTCAAAACGATCGATTCGATTATCATAACTCCATTTACCAGAAGATTCTTTGAATCCAACGCTTCTTTACTCATTTCAACCTCTGAATTATAAAATTATCTCTACTGCTGTCTCTACCAAAATAAATCTGTTTGCGAATCCGAAGATCCATTGATCTTTCTCCATATTTGAGCTAATTTATGCGAGGGAGAAACAAAGTCTCTGAGATCTACTTTGTATTATTTGTTTTCATGCATAGGGCGTATACAGTAGCTTTGTATAGAGTATTTGTACACAAAAAAAAATATTAGTAGTATAGTAGAAGGACCCTATAATAAATGTTGAAATTGTATAAACCATAAAAGAAATTTGTGTGTGACTTAATGTAATTACTTTTTGGTAAATTATACATATTAGCATGTCATATTAAATACACTATATATTGTTTCTTTCAAAAATTAATATCCACTAACAAATCTTTTGCATATTTGGTAAAAGAATATCGGCATCTCCTAAATTTTAGTATGGATTTATGACGATATATAAAACAAATCATATATACTTGGGGATGAAGTATCAAAGTAAGATATTTGTTATTGAACATAAATGAATGAATATCGTCAAATATTTATTTTTAAGAACTTGTATATCACGTATATTATTTTGTTACTTCGCATAAACTTTCATACGAAGCTAACTACTAACTGAGTTGGTATTTGGTACCAAGAAAATCGGCCAAAATTTTTAATGACCTAGTCCGATTTAACAACGATTAAATAATTTATTAACATCTTTACAACACATAGGCTTGGGCAAAAAAACCGGAACCGAAAAATCGAACCGGAACCGAACCGAAATATCCGAACCCGAACCGAACCGAGGACCTTTAAATACCTGCATGGTTCCTATATTTCTATATCCAAAATAACTGAACCGAACCGAGAACCGAACGGGTACCCAAATATATATAAATATTAATTATAGATACATATAACATAACTAAATATATATTTATAATTAAAAATTTTCTTAAAAGAATCCAAAAATATTTGAAGATAACTACATTATTATAAAATATTTGAATTACCCGAATTATCCAAAAGTATCCGGATAATTTTATCCGAAATATCCAAAATAATTCAAAATATTCAAACTTTTTATCTAAATCATCATAATTATTTGATAGTTTATCCTAAATAACTAATATTTTATCTGAACTACCCGAACTATCCAAACCCGAAATGGAACCAAATGAGAACCGAAATTATTTCGAGTATTTTCCGGTTCCTAGTTTTACTATCCGAACCGAACCGAATCCAAAACTATCCGAACCGAAATGAACCGAAAAGAAGTTAAGTACTCAGGGGATCCTCTAATCCCATATCCAAACTACCCGAAACCTGAAATATCCGAACCGAACCGATACTCGAAATGCCCAGGCCCAACACATACATCTGTCACAAATAACCAGAATTTTATTTTGTTCATAAAGTTCAAAAAAAAAACTGTTTTTAAATGGAAGAAGCTAAGCGTAATCAATTCAAATACAATGTTGTATTTGATACCAGTACACGTGATTACTTGTAAGTGACATTGCAATTTAGACAGAACAATTTAAAAGTTTCGTTTAATTATGACAAGTGAAGCAATATAGAAGCAATATGGAAGTAATTAACTTACGATTTCAAACCATAGCTTTAATCATGTGATCATATGCGACACATATCATATATTCAATTACATTATTTTTATTTATGCTATGGTTTACTTAAATCTTCTATAAAGATGCCACGTAGAATTTTTGAACTCTTAAAAAGTCGCCACATAGAATGGAGTCCTTTTATAATTCTTACAAAATTGAAGTTCATATTTTTAAAAAGATTCCCAAATAATATATAGGAGATTCTTGAATTCTATTTAAATTTCTGTAAATCTTTATAACATTATTTGAGAAAAGTCAGTTTTCTATGTGTCGCGCTCACGTTTATTCTCACGATGGTTGATTACACTGATTCCCTTAATGAAAAATTTTACATTTAAATATTATTTCTTTTAATTTTTTTACAAATAATATAAACAATAAAAAAGGAAACATTTATAAAGTTTTAAAAACGAATTTAAAACAATTCATGTAAATAATATGATTTCTTAAAAAGGAAAGTTCAAAAAATAGTAATATTCCATTTAAAAAATATTTTAAATAACATAAAAATACTTTTGAATTAATAAAATATTTTCTTAGATGGAAATTTTATATTTGTATATAATGAGATTTCATAAAAAATATTATTTGAGAAATTAGTTTCATATGTATCGCGCTAACATTTACTATCACGATGGTTGATTACATTGATACCTTAATGAATTAAAATGTTATAGCTAAATATTATAACTGATATTTTATTTAGTTTTCTTTTTAAATAGTTTACATATATAATAAAAGGTAACATTTATAAAGCTTATAAGATGAATTTAAAAACGAAAATATATCTATATATAATATGATTTCATTAAAAAGGAAAGTTCACAAAATAATAATATTCCATTAAAAATATTTTAAATAACATAAAAATACATTTGAAGTGATAAAATATTTTCTTAGACGGAAACTTTATATTTTTATATAATGTGGTTTCATAAAAAATATTAAACTTATAATCTTGATATTAAAAAAAAGAACTATTATTTCTTTTAAAACATAATTTTGAACGATACAAAAAATATATTTTCAAAGTAATAGAAATATTTTTTTATATGTCTTTCTTAGATGATTACATAAAATAACTAAGTAACATAAATTGGTAAATGTTTAATTGACTAAAATAGTTTATAATTAGTATTGAAATATTTTATTTATTTTTTCATATATTTAGTTGACTAAATTATCTTACATTTACTTAAAAAATATCTGTAAATTATATTTTATTTATATAATATAATTTCTCAAATACAATCACAATATTTTGTACTGTTTAAAGTTTATGTTTTAATGTTTGTGGAACTTAATATAACTATAATCAAAATACCAAAGCCAATATGAATTCTCATTTTAAGATTATTTAAAAAAAATCAGCTTACAATTCAATAAAACTAAGGCATAAAATTATTTAGAATTTATTAAAATATTTTAATTATTGTAAATATTGATATGTGTTCATGAGCTTCCAAAAATGTATCAGTTACTTATGTTGTAATTTCCAATTAATCATTGCTTATTTTCTAATATTTTTTTAACAACCAATAAATAATTTGATAATATTATGAAAATACATGTGTTGTAAAATTAATTTAATTTAACTTAAATATAATTAAAATAATTATACTTCATTTTGAATTTGAAAGAATATATTTAACTCAATATACTCACAACAGGGTGACATGACTAGTCCAACTTATATCTAAAATCATAAATTTAATTGCAATAAAAATAATTTATTTTTAAATATAAATTATCGGAATAACTCAAAACACATGAACAAATGAAAATAAAATATCAACCAACTGTTACAATTTATTTTTTTTGTAAAAAATTATATATATACATAAGACTTCAGAATATTATCGTTATATAAATTTATGTAATTTGGAATAAGACACTTTAGTTTGTTTTTATTTCAGTTTAAGCACAATATATCTTAAATTATACATAATATTCTTAAAGTATATTTATATATCTAAGACAACAATCAGCTTAAATACAAATAAGAAAATTAAAAGTTTAATATATTTAGAATAAAAAATATTAGAGATGAATTTAGAGAAATAGATGCAATCCAAAATATCTAAAATGATAACTAAATCATATGTAAAAACAAAAAGAGTCGACTAAATATAACATATCTAAAATCATATGTCTAATTAAACTAATATAACATAATTTTATTAATATAAATTTTGCATACTAATATAAATTAATGAAACTAAAAGTAAATAACAATCAATTATTATAATACATTTACTTTATAAATATTTATATCCATGCATGAGTACAGAAAAATCAACTAGTCTATAATGGAATTAAATACATTAATGAAACACATGTTATGTTTTGAATTAAGATTTATAAATCATAGAATCAAATAACATATGATTTTAACATAAATTTAAATCAATTTAAGTAGGAAAACCAATAACCCCCACTAGTTTAGTTGAATCTATACATACATATAGATTCAATCATTCAATGATCTGCAACCTGTTGGCTAATCCATTGAACCACAAAAGTAATCATATTCACTTTTCTGTTTGTAACAAGAAACACTCCACAAGAGAAGTAAGATGGTTCACTTCCATTGAGGCCATCTAACTGAGTCTGTCGAAGTCTTGTTCGAATTTGTAGGACGGCTACTAGAGCCATTGGCCGAGTCATGCCACACCAACTCCATCTATTCACACACACACACACACACACGCAAAACATGGTAAACTTTTACAATCTGCAAATGTAAACCACTTATAACATACAAAGGATTCAAAGTAACTCATGCAAACCTCTCCTATGATGACGTTATCGCCTTCTTTAACACCCATATTCTTCAGAGTTTTGTTCACACCACAAGCCTCAAGCACGTGCTGAAACCTTTTATCTGAATCCATGTACCTAACCAACCGACATTGGTTAGTGACACTTGATTACTTAGATTGTGTAAAATCTTGGTTGTAGTTTAACTCATACCGCCAGTTAGTCATCTGGACAAACCGTTGAAGCCCGGCTCCAACTACATGCCAAGCCCCTGTACCGCTATCTCGGAATATCTCAAACTCATTAATGGCTGCTCGTCGTTCCTTATCTATCTTCTTAGCCACATGGTCCAGATTCTCATTTGCTTGATCGTACAACCCTATAGCCACATTGACACAAAGAAACCATCAGTACACTGCATAAGATCAGTTTCGTCGTATAATCCCAAACTTAAAGTAGAATCAGGACCTTTGGGTTCTGCGTTGGCTTCTCTGTACTTCTTCAGTAGTTCATAAACGCTGGAGATCACTTCATGTGTGCCGTCTCTTTGTACTGCACTCATACAGAAAGGTTCAATCCCGCGGGCACGAAGAGTTTCCCTAAACATTGGCCACTTCTCGTAAGCATCTGGGAGGTCCATTTTGTTGTATGCCACTACGTAAGGCTTCTCAGCGATCTCAGGACTAAATAGTTCAAGTTCTAGACGAACGGCTTCAAACTCAAGTTCAGGTTGAGGAGCTGAACCATCTACAACATGTACCTTTACACAGACAAAAGAAAGGTTCTTTTTTTTAAGACAAAACACACATGAATAAAGTATATAAAGCTAGAATCTAAAGATGATTGTTTTTACCAGTGCTGAACATCTCTCAGTGTGCCTTAGAAACTCATGGCCTAAACCGAAGCCTCTGTGGGCTCCTTCAAGCAAGCCAGGAAGATCTGCGACCACCATTGTTGAGTCGTAATCAAATGAAACCACACCGAGGTTGGGAAGCAATGTGGTGAATGGGTAGTTTGCGATGGTAGGCTGCGCAGCACTTATCACGCTCAATAATGTGCTTTTCCCTGCATTTGGAGCACCAACAATTCCCACGTCTGCGACTAGCTTCAGTTCCAAATCCAGCCACCTATTGCAATTTGAACGGTTATATTTATGATCAGAGCTTTCCAAGAAAGGGACTATTCTGCAATAGTATGAAAGTGTCTGGATTCTAAGACTACTCAATCGGATCTAAAGCTAACTCAGAACTTCACATCCTTCCATAAAAAAACATCAACAAGAGCATTACTACTTGCATAGTCAGCAAGGAAGATCTCAAGAAGTTCTGTGATCCAAATCTATATGAAATTTCTTTGGATACTGAGAAAATGCTTTAAGACTAATTCATCTGAGGTAAATCTAAAAAGCAGAATTAACCAGAAGATCATATGAAGGCAGCAATACTCACATGTATGAATAAAACTTTACCCAACAATGGAAACAGATATCAAAGAGTGTCACAGAGTCATACTCTTAAACAGAAAATGAAATTATTGGATCCTTAAACTATATTAGCTTCTATGATTAGTTCATAAGTCACAAACTTTACACATTACAACAACATTGTTTTGTTCCTAAACCAAATCAATCAGTTCCATCAACACACTGCAAATAGAAATGAAAGGAAAAGAACACACTTACATTTCAGGACCTTCTTCACCATTCTCAGCAATCCTAGGAACTTTATTCATCCCGGACTTGAAAGAAGCATTCCCTCTTCCACCTCTCCCACCAGGCATCAACAACGCCCTCTGCCCCGGATGCAACAACTCCAGAAGCACCTCCTTCTCCTCCTTCTCCCCTTCCTCATCCCCCTCACTCCCAACCTCTTTAGCCTGTCTCACCACCGTCCCAGGAGCCACTTTCACCACAACATCAACCCCTTTAGCACCACTCTGCATCTTCCCTCTCCCATGCTCCCCACGCCCCGCCCTGAAATGCACACTCTTCCTAAACGGCAACAAGGAGTTCATCGACCCATCAACTTCCACATACACATTCCCTCCTCTCCCTCCGTCTCCACCCGAAGGTCCTCCGAAAGGAACAAACTTTTCCCTCCTAAACGCCACAACACCGTTCCCTCCATCTCCAGCCTTCACAAAAATCTTCGCTCTATCAAAACACCGCATAACTGCAGGAACCCCTTTCTCCTTAACCCCAATCTCCTCCTCCTCCTCCTCCTCCTCCTCTTCCTCCTCCATTTCACCAGAGAAACATATAGCTTCTCCATCTTTCAATCCAGCTCTCTCCACAACCGTTTCATCACCATACTCAAACACTTCATCATCATCATCATCATCATCATCATCAATAATCAATCCAGAACTTCCTTCAAACACATCTAATCTTCTGTAGTTCCCCCATATATCATCATCATCATACTCCTTCCCCTCTCTCTCTTCTTCATCGTTCTCCGCCAAAGTCTCAACCTTTTCCTCGACCCCTGCCACATTCGACTCCGACAACTTCACTTCCTCGGAGAACTTAAGATAAGAGGAAGAGAGGAGAGAGACATCTGAGAAGTCTTCCCTGGGAGGAAGACGCGTGTAAGTAGTGGCTTCACCACCGCCTACGTCGGTGGGTCTATCACCGCCACGAGATTTAAGCTCGAGTTCGCGTTGGAGATTGGCTTTTCTAAGGTTCGAGACTTTGCTAGGTTTAGCGAAGATCTTCTGCTCCTTCTTCGTCCTGTTGGGACGAGATAGCGCTTGTGGAGTGAAGAAGGAACAGCTTATGGATATGGAAGCCATTTTTCGTTTCCTCTGGCGAAAATGATTTTAACGGGGTTTTATGGGATTATACAATACCGTACTAAATTTTGATTTTTAAAAGTAATGGGGTGATAATGAAAAGTTATATGCATTTGAGGACTTGTATTTGAAAAAGTGAGAAACTTTGGTTACCTTTTGAAGCTTTGGATCTAGGAGAGAGAGAGAGATGAGAGAATTTGAAAGAGAAGGCTGCTCGCTCTCTTGGGTTTCTTCTCAGCTCTTTCGCTTTAGGGGTTTAATATCTCTCTGCTTCAATGTATAGCGGATCTAGCGATGGGGAGAGCCACGACACACCACCGCAGAGGAAGATCCCGCCGGCGTCCTCGATGCTTTGGGTTAGAAATCTACGGCGGTACATTGGCTCCGGCGCTGGATTAGGGTCCGAAGCTCTAATGGGTAGGTGGAAAAAAGTTGTTCTCTTTCGTTTCCCCTGTAGTAAAGTCTGAACCTTTAATCGCATCTCGAGTTTGTTGTGCCTCGAAATGAGTAAAGTTTCTGAATTTGGGGTTGTCTAGAGAAAATGTAGCTCTATGTATTGAGATGGGGGGTTGTTTTTATTGGTTTGCAGAGCTTGAAACGAAGAGAATATTGCTAGAGATATTCAAGGACAAGCAACAGAAGAGCCAAGAAGCAGGCACGATACCGAGTTTCTATAAGAAGGTATGTCCCTTCTTCCCTTACATGACTAGTGTAGTCACTTTGCTTTATACCATTATTGTCTCACGGCACTACCCGGTTATAAAAAAACTTGCATTGTTAGTTGTTACACACTTTACGAAAGTTAGGTTTGCTTCAGTATTTGTGAGATTTTGTTCCCTTACTCTCTGTCCAGAAACCAGAAGAAGGGTCTATTAGTGGAAGAGTCCAGAGGCTTGCAAAATACCGGTTCTTGAAGGTAAAGCCTCCTATTATTTTGCAGAAGTATTTTAATGTCTTTGCTCACTTTAGTATGTTGATTTTATTTCCACAGAAACAATCGGATCTTTTGTTGAATTCTGATGATTTGGCTGCTATGTGGAATTGTTTGAGAGAAAACTGTGTGATTGATGATGCCACTGGTGCTGAAAAGGTACTAGCATTTAGCTTTTCCTCCAGAGCTGAGATTATGTTTTGTCTGCGTTAACAAAGATTCTGATATTTGCTAAATGTTTGTCCACCGTTTAGATGAACTATGAAGACTTCTGTCACATTGCCTCTGTATGTACTGAACAAATCGGCCCCAAATGTCGTCGCTTTTTCAGCCCATCCAATTTCATGAAATTTGAGAAGGATGAGGCTGGAAGGATTGCTATTCTACCCTTCTATCTTTATGTCATGCGTACGGTGGGTATCCTCATGTTTTCTTCTTATTTATTGATATCTTTGGGTTTCACTTTGCTTATCATGGGTTCATCAATCTTCAGGTGTCGCTGACACAAGCTAGGATTGATATGAGTGAGCTTGATGAAGACTCTGACGGTTTCCTTCAGTCTCATGTAAGTTGTTACCCAAGTGTCTCTAAAGCTTTAAGTTTAGAATTGGCCCAATAAGCTCTAAGGAGTCCTCACTCTAATAGTCTACTTGGTGTTAACTACAGGAAATGGAGTCCTATATTCTTGGTCTGATCCCTAATTTGGCACAATTAAGGGACATGCCAGAGCCCTTTACTCAAATGTATTGCCGCATAGCTTCTCAAAAGTTTTTCTTCTTCTGTGATCCCCATAGGCGAGGTAGGTACTAAAGAGAGACAAACCAGAAATTTGCTTAATCTAGTCTCTAACCGCCATGTGTTACAATGTGATCTGTTTTTGCGTACAGGAAAAGCTTGTATTAAGAAGATACTGCTCAGTAACTGTCTACAGGAACTAATGGAATTGCATCAGGTTAGTTTGGAATTAGATGAAGGATTAGTATGATCGTATATAGTTTACAATTTCCAGAAGCTAGTCTTTACTTTACTTGCATTTACTGATTGTTCCCCTGGTACTCTACCTTAGGAAAGTGAGGAGGAAGTCACAGACACAGAACAGGCTGAAAACTGGTTCTCTTTGACTTCAGCTCAACGTATATGTGGTGCGTGTGATGCAATTTTCTTAATACCTGCACTTAAACTGGAAACAACTCTCGTTATATCTTTTGAAGATTAATATAGAGTTTCTCTTTCTTCTGTAGATATGTTTCTTGCACTTGATAAAGATTGTAGTGGATCGCTGAGCAAACAAGAACTTAAAGAATATGCGGATGGGACCCTAACTGAAATTTTCATCGAAAGAGGTAAAAATTCAAATACCCTTTGGTCATTGCCTACTTTTCATGGTATTGATTAGTCACCAATAGTGATCTGAGACAAACTATAGTTGTAGAAGTAAATGGGTATGTACTTGCTGTTTTGTAGTGTTTGACGAGCATGTCCGCCGTGGCAAAAGCGTTTCAGGCAATTCCCGGGAAATGGACTTCGACAGCTTCCTAGATTTCGTTCTCGCGTTGGAGAACAAAGACACTCAAGAGGGTTTGACATACTTGTTCCGCTGTCTTGATCTCCAAGGGAGAGGCTTTCTCACCACTGCTGATATTCACTCCCTTTTCAGGTAATAATGATACTTTTTAGTAGATTTTTTCCTTTATAAACATGGAAGTAAAAGAAGGGGAGCATCAATGAGTTCTGATGTTATCTGATACAATCTTCCTAAATTAAAAACTCTGCACTTCCTGCTTGCGGTAGCTAAGCTTTCTTCCGCGAGTCTCATATCTGCAAAGACACCAGAAACGCCCTTGATGGTGTGATAAGTCTAGCGTCTCTTTTCTAAATTACAGTCTCATATCTCCATCTGCTTGAACTTGCAGAGATGTTCACCAGAAGTGGATAGAAGGTGGGAACTATGAGCTGTGCATAGAGGACGTACGGGACGAGATCTGGGACATGGTGAAACCGTCTGACCCATTAAAGATTACTCTGGATGATCTCTTGGGATGTAAACAAGGTGGAACTGTTGCGAGCATGCTAATAGACGTGCGTGGCTTCTGGGCTCATGACAACCGTGAGAACCTTCTTCAAGAAGAAGAAGAACCACCTGAGGAAGAGTCACAGTGATGACGTTTAATTAAATGGAAAATGGCTGTTTATATTGACACTCTTATTTTCTTCTGCTTTGCAATCTGATTTGATCACTGTGATTTCTGAATTTCTTGTTACATTAATGCACAACATAGAAAGTGTTATTTTCATTCGTCTCTTGGATATTACAATGAGCAAGTCTTATGGTTCTTGTCTTTGTCTCTGCACAGTTGTCTGTAAATCAATAGCATTCCTACCAAAAGATGACACAAAAGGCTATTGAACTTTGATCCTCCGCCTTGTTATTCACAAGTTTTTTTTATCTTTATATCGTCTAGGACAGCTTTAAAGGAACGCTATATCATGCTCAAGCCTGACATTGTTGGAGTGAACCATGTTTGACAAACTATTAGCAGCCTCTTGAGCGAAAGCTCTAACCCACTGAGCTTCTCCTTAAGCAATCCAACATCGCTCATGGCATCACAAAGCTTTTTATCAATTTCTTGTTTGCAGAGTTGGTCTGAGATTTTGAGGATTGTAAACGATTTAGTAAAAATTTCACTCATGGCATCACAAGTGGCATTATCCACTTTCCGGAATATCAAGGCATCATCAATATGTGCAAAGGGAAACCACTCAGAGCATGGAGATTTGTTTCTCGGCCAGACTGTTATGAAATCCATTGTGTGGATGGACCATAACCAAGTACTTAATCAAGTACTAGACAAGTCCAACAAGTACAAGAGGAAGTGCAAGGAGGTTTACATCCGGTCTACATCGATTCATCTACAAACCGGTCCGAGAAGAGAAGACTCAGTCAACCTCGTTATCATCACCTTGACCAAGTCTTCATGTATGACATCAATGTAGTCAATGTAATCAATGTATAGATTTACTTCCCTGTAAAACATTTGTAAACCCTTGTACAAACCACTATATAATGTGGTGTTGGCTAATGAGAAAATACACAACTTTCTCACAAATCACTCTCCACATTCTCTTTAGTTTATAACACGTTATCAGCACGAATGTGCTCTCCACCTGAGAAGTCTCTCTCCACCTGAGCTCTCTTTTCCGGCCACAAAATCCTAAATCCAGACGCAAATTTAAACCGCCGTATCTCTCAAACCCTGTGGAGCCAGACGACGATCCACCTATCAATCTGAAGCCCAAGACGAGAAGAATCCGTTGCCGAAGACGGCTTGTCGATCCGATATCTGACGCGTCGTCAATCGCATAAACTATCCGCGTCGCCGACTCATGGTTTTTCCGGCCAGCTCCTCCACCTCTCTCTCAACCAGCTCATCTGTGGATTAGCTCTCTCTCATGGTGGTCCATTCAGATTCATTTGGTGAAAAGGTAAACAAGATCAAAACTTTAAAATCTAAGAACACCATTATATCTGAAAAGAAATCTAAGGATCTATATGAATCCATAATATTAATGTTGTTTCTATGATCCATTGATCCATAAGAAACTTGATTCTGATTTATTTTTAATCCATGAAAGTTATAATTCTCTAAAGGTTCTAAGTATCTCAAATCAGATTAAAATATGTAAAGATCTATATGAATCTTGATTATAAAATTCTTATAAAATAAAATGTTAAATCCTAAATCTCCTTCTTGGTTTGTAAGCCATAAATCGGCTATACCTTTCTCCTATATGATCCGGCCTTAAATCCGGATTTGTCTAAAGGATTGAAACCAATGATCAAACCTTTGTTCATTCGCATCACCAGCTGTTCCAGCAGGTTGTATAAGTCGTTTATCAATACCATCAAAACCCTTAAACCTCTTGCTTGGTTTTTCAACCAGCAAAATCGAAAATCCAAAGATCAAAACCATGAATCCAATCAACCAAAAATAAAATCGAAATTAAATCCCATCATTGCATATCTTTGAATATTGATGTTTGCTTTTTTAACTGTTAAATTTTTTATGATTTTTATAAATGCAAAATCGGTTTTTATAAATGCATATTTGATTTTATTAAATGCATATCTTTGACTGAAAATGTTTATAAAATTTTTATAACATATAGTCTTGATTTTAATAAGATAGAATAAATATGCATGAAATCATTTGATCATATAGGTTGATAGCTAAATAATTGAACCAACCTTGAATAGATTTCATATCATATTGAATATTGATCTTATAAGTTGATAGTTAATCTTGATCTTTTACCATATGCCTGAAATTGATGATTAAAATTATATAGTAATCTTGTTGCATACTTGATAGCATAAGTTTAGTAAAAATTTGAATCATCTTGAATCATCTTGAACCAACTTTGAATGCAATTGTCATATTGTTTAAAAATCTGACCATATATAATTTTCATATTGATAAGACTGATTTTATGTTTGCATATCATTGAAAATCCTGATAATAGTTCATATAAATTAAATTGGTTCATATTGCTTGCATCTAAATGATCATCTCTGCTTGCATATAATTAGACCAAATCGGTTTTCATTTAAACTTAGCATGATTGCTTTGATTGAAATTATAAACCTGTCTAAACCGATCGAACATGGATAAGTAAATTGTTAGATCATTCACATATCATGAACTGATCATTTCCATGCATCTTCCTGTCATATAGTTTTATTAAGAATTAAGCATGCTTGCTTTTATTAAAATATAAACCTTCCTTGAAACCAATTGATTGAAAATATAATTGAATTTGGTTTAGACATTTGCTGAAAATTATAAATTTTCTTGTCTTGGTTTACCCGGTAAAGGGGGGAAGGAATCGGTTATTATTTTATGATCTTTGAAAGCCAAATATCCTCATCACATTCATATTTTTTTTGGTCCAATGCTTAGGAAAGAACATACATCCGATTAGTTCTTGAGCCATGCATTTATCATTCGACCATTGTGATTAATTTTCATCCATATTGCTTGATCTCATTTAAAATTATGATTGATCCTTATTCAAAATTCTAAAGGGCTTGGAAACCCTATATGAAATTATATACATATATATAATCAATCCAAATATGAATTATAATTAAAAGGATCACTAGATGCAGTGATCAATTGATCATTGTCATACTAGAAATGCTTAAAGCAAATAGATTATATGATTTGGGGGGAAGCATTATTGAAAATCATATACATTTGCTTGCATAAATTCTTGATGCTTGAAAGCAATGTTAAATATTCAGATGTTGAAAATCATCTTGAAATCTAAATCTTGGTGATTGAATCTAAATTTCTCCCTTTTGAGATAGATACAAGGCGATTTTCTTAATCATACGCCATCACCTTACTGAAAGTCTCAATGATCAATATCTCACTATTGAGAATCCTCTGGACCTTTGGATAAAAATTGAAATCCATATATGATCACCATTGTACGGTGCTATTACCAAAGGCCCTATATGATTTGAGGGACCTAAAGATCCAAGACTATAAGTCTGTGGATGAGTATAACTCGGCTCTGTTCATGATAGTCTCAAAGTTGAAACTGTGTGGAGAGACTATCACATATGCTGACATGTTAGAGAAGAAATTCTCTACATTCCACAAGCAATGTTTTGCTTCAGCAATAATACCGAGAAAAGGTTTCTTCCACATATGCAAATTTAATCTCTTGTTTGTTGCTTGCTAAGCAAAACAATGAGTTACTCATGAGGAATAGTGAGATGAGGCGTCCTGGATTTTAAGGCATTGCCTAAGGCACATACGGCCACAGAGCCATATGAAAGAGTCAAACCATGGCCATGCGAAAGGCCATGGAAAGATGACAAGGGTGTGCGTGGATATCACCTACAACATTAGTCGAGGCCGAGGCCAAGGTTATCAACCTAGCCGTGGGTATAAGTCCGTGGGAATAAGTCCGATTTTAAAAACCCAGGCCTCGACCAAATCTGCTTGCCATCAGTGTGGGATGAATAATCATTGGGCCAACCGATGTAAAACTCCCAAACACCTTATTGAACTCTACCAGGAGAGCATAAAGGGATAGAACCCTATGGCCCATTGGGTCCATCTAGATGGTGCGAATAATTTCGAACATAAGAATGATGATCAGCTTGAATACGAGACTTCATATTGCCTTAAAGAGGCCAATTATATTTTGACATCATTTTACTTTGTCTTTGTTCTCTATTGTGGACCAAGCCACATTACATTATGAGACAAAAGATATTTTATTCAAGGTCATGGCTAGTCCAACCTCATGATGCCTAAAGGCACGCATCTAAAAATCTCTGATGCATTACATTCCACATAAATCAAAGTAAAATTTATCAAAGTTTCAAAGACATTCATATGAATGGTCTACATATTGAAACTATGGGCAAAGGAAAGAAAGGATTCCTTATGATTTATGAAAATGCCCAAGGCCAAAGGAAAGTCCTAGAGACTATACCTAGTATATCTATAGGCCTTCATTAAGCCAAGATAAATATGATTGTGGGTTAAGTACCCCAAATCACTTTCCAAAGAGTTCAGAGAAGCCTATAACATATGGCACGACATGCTCGGCCATCCAGGCTCTATTATGATGCATAAAATACTCTTGAACTCATTTGGACATTCCTTGAAAGAAAGGAAATGAGGTCCGACCAAGGCATTGCCTAAAAGGCATTATATTCACCCTGTAAGACCCATTGAATTAAAAAGAAAATATGGTTTCCAACTATGGGCAAATAAGAGTACCTAAATTCAAATCGCCTAAGTGGTCGAGACTACATTCTCTATTGATCTAGAGATCAATATGATATTAGGCAAATAGCCAGGGCAATCATAATCATGTTTGATTGACCCACGAAATTATCACTTAGATGGCATTACCATACTTAGCCATCTGAATTATGATGCAAAGATTTAAGGGCACAAAAGCTATCCCATAAGATCTCACGTTTGTGCAATATATATCTATGCACAAGGGAATTTATTGTCCCAAGCACCACGAATTAGAGTATGTTCATGAGGGGGAGTGAGGACAAATCCCATGATACATGACCATACTAAAATCCGTGAAACATGGTCCACAACCATATTACATATTGGTTGAATTTATGATATTATGACCATTACCTATAAGGTTCAAAATCTAAAAGTCCACATGCTTGGGGACATCATGAGTTATAAAAGATTAACTTGCATCAGGCCATTGATATTATATCAGGCCATATAAGTGATAATAAATATTCCCACCTCAGACTAATACGGGTCATGAGTCCAGACATATATCATATTAAGATATTATGAATTAAGATATTATGAATGAATCCACCACAAATATATGTGCCATCTAAAGATCATATGATCTTAGAATCTCATAAGGAGGATTGGGAATATATGTTGGATATATATAATGAATATACTTTCTCCATTAATTTAAAAGAAACCTTGAGCCAAAATGGGTGATTTAATCATAGGCCAAGGAACAAGGATTACATAGAGTTTATGAATCCCAATATCCAACATTTGAAAGGAGAAGTAATAAGCTGGTAAAGAATGGTATCAACCATCATTGTCTTGGCAAAGATCCTCGGACTAGAAAAGATTTATAGACGTCCATATGCTACAATGATAGCAAAATAAAATGCCAGACACATTGACCCGAGAAAGAATGACTATGTCATCCCAGCTTAGCACCACACGGTTTTGATGTCTTAAAGACACAAACAAGTTGCTACAGAGTCTAATATAAGACCGAATATATGTTCCAAAAGGAACCTCGCAAATTAAAGAAAGGTGCAAAAAGAAACCGAGGTCATAGACTTTCCAGACAAGGCCGAAATGGCTATGCCGTCAGTATCAACACTTGGAGTTCGGGACGCCGGGCCTCATGGTACTGAAGGCATTGATAATGATGAGATCTCAATGAATTATTTGATGTCTGGAAGGAAACCATATATATATAAATGTGTCGACACAATACATTCATAAGAAAAAGCGCGAATATGTAGCACATGAATAATGAATCGAGGATCATGAACCCACGCAAGAGTACTCATAATAATGAATAAAGAAAGAAACGTGGGGTTTCTAAAAGTGACAGATAAAGGCGTATTGAATTGGCCATGAATATGTAAACGCCATATGATGCCCAGTGAATAAATAAATCCTGAAAGAAGGATAAATCGTGAGACAGACCAAGGGAGGTCTATATAATCCAAAGTGGTGGATAATACTACATATGTCACTACATATAATGTCTGGAAGAAATTCAAAAGATGTAGTATGTTATATATGACTCACTGGATGATAATAATATTATTGGTACCTAAAAGGTTTACCAAAATGTATTAAGCTCAGAATCATAAGATGAGAAAAGAAGTTCGCATGAACAGAGCTGTCCCTGGATTAAATTAAATTGCTACATATAAGCAAATGAAGAGTTCTATAAGAACAGTTCAAATCAGTCTATAGAGGAATTTTAAATTCCTTGTGATATACTAACCAGCCTAAGATAGGTTAAATGGTTATTCATGAAACCTTAGAAAGGTTATAGACCATCACCACAAATTAACCAAATTTTGGTAATACTTATGGTTGGTCAAAATTCTCAGCATGAACCAACCAAGCTGTGGTATGAATGAATAAGCTATCATAAAGATAAGCTATAAGATCAAAGTTCATCTTTGAACAAAAGGTGTAGGACCGCATTATGCGTCCATATGCGACCCAACGGGTCCGACCATATTATAAGATTTGGTCCATGATAAAGCTGTAGATCATGGATGTCATTAAACATAAATTTGAGGATCAATTAGATCAATTCTATGTCATGACCGTGTCCGGCCTAGATCAGTCCAATCGTCCATATATATATATATATATATATATATATATATATATATATGTGTACGAATTGCCGGCACACTAAGATTGACAATGTCTCAGATCAATCATAGATCATCTATGGACATATGGATATAAGGATCATGATCTAACAGACATGACCTATGTATAAAGTTGTCTATGGAAAATAATATTATACTCATAAAGCTAAGACATGTCCATAATTCCTAAAGAGCTAAGTAGCTCATACTTGATATAATGATGATCCATATTATACAAAGGATCTAAAGTACTAGCCAGCCAATATTATGGAAAGGCATATAAGAGTGATTTGGTCAAGGACCATAATCAAAACGACCAGAGTATAAAATAGTACATTTTATCTAAAGTACTAAAGTGGTCGATATCAAAGTGGTACATTTTCTAAAGTACCATCAGGATTCTAAGAGACATGATATGTCCGAACAATACAAGATTGTTCAAGTAAAGAATCCATGAACATCTATTCAGCAAGTGATGTTCAAATCAGGGGGAGTAATATGTGTTGTACTCTTTTTCCTTAACTATGGTTTTATCCCAATGGGTTTTCCTAGTAAGGTTTTAATGAGGCAACATTAAGCATATTACGAACTCATGTTATGGCATCCAAGGGGGAGTGTTATGAAATCCATTGTGTGGATGGACCATAACCAAGTACTTAATCAAGTACTAGACAAGTCCAACAAGTACAAGAGGAAGTGCAAGGAGGTTTACATCCGGTCTACATCGGTTCATCTACAAACCGGTCCGAGAAGAGAAGACTCAGTCAACCTCGTTATCATCACCTTGACCAAGTCTTCATGTATGACATCAATGTAGTCAATGTAATCAATGTATAGATTTACTTCCTTGTAAAGCATTTGTAAACCCTTGTACAAACCACTATATAATGTGGTGTTGGCTAATGAGAAAATACACAACTTTCTCACAAATCACTCTCCACATTCTCTTTAGTTTATAACACAGACACCGTAGAAAGTAGGGAAAAGGGCCTTTTTCAACCCGCACAATTACGATCGTGCTAAATACTACCTGAACAATTGATCAGTGCTAACTACGACCTCAACTCAATTATAATTCAAAAATACTACCTAAATTTTTTAAAACGTGCCAAAATCTACATTAACTGTAATATAAGTTAGTCAATCGTTAAAAAAACAAAACGAAGACGTTTTGGTTTAATCCTTTTCTAAAAAAAACATATTTATTCTAGGATTCGAATTCGTGCATTGATACACTTTAAAATAGACAATAACTACTGAACTAAAGTAAATGTTTGATATATTATTACGAATTCGAAAGTATATATACTACTATATTTCTTCATCTTCTCCAAATAAAATTTTGGTGATAATTTTTTTCTCATTTCTATAAATATATTAAAATGTTTTATAATTATCATATCTTTAATACACTTATATTATACTAAAATATAAATAATAAAAGATTTGAAATGATACAAAATTAAATATACTTAAAATTTTGAAACTATTTATAATGTTTTCTTATATAAATTATTGTAATTTTAAAAATTTGAATGGTAATTTTTTATTTTTAAAAATTAATATAATATATTTATAGTAATGGAATAATATAATCAGTTTTTAAAATTACAATAATTTATATAAGAAAACTTTATAAATAGTTTCAAATTTTTAATTATATTTAATTTGTGCAATTTAAAATATTTTATTATATTTATATTTTAGTATAATATAAGTATATTAAATATAAGGTAGTTAAAAGAATATGTTAATGTATTCATAAAAATGAGAAACAATTATCACCAAATGTTTATTCAGAGAATATGAAGAAGTATATATCAAAAATCTACTTTAGTTCAGTGGTTAGAGTGTTTCTTTTAAAGTGTATTAATGCACGGATTTGAATCCTAGAATGAACATATTTTAAAAAAAAAAGATTAAACCAAAACGAAGTTGTTTTGTTTTTTTAACGGTTGACTAACTTATTTTACGGTCAATTTAGATTTTGGCACGTTTTAAGAAGTTAGGCAGTATTTTTGAATTATAATTGAGTCCGGATCGTATTTAGCACTGATCAGTTGTTCAGGTAGATTTTGGCACATTTTAAGAAGTCTATGTAGTATTTTTGAATTATAATTGAGTTAGGGTCGTATTTAACACTGATCAATAGTTCAGGTAGTATTTGGCACGACCGAAATTGTTCGGATTGAAAAATGCCCTTTTCCCTAGAAAGTACTTTATCTGCTGTAATCTTTTCTCCAACTCTCCTAAACTTTTGTAGGACAAATTTTCAAGACTTTACTGTTGTGTAAAGTCATTTGTTTTTCCAATGACTTTAAATTTTAAACAAACAAATGATTATACTGAAAAAAATTCATTATCATGACCAAACATCCAGGTTCGTTTTTCTTTTTCTTTTTTTTTTGAACTTGGCTTTCATCCAGGTTCGTTTTTTTTTTCTTTTTTTCAATATCATAAGACTCAATATTATGCTAATTTTGAAGCGGTTATAGTCTTGACTATTTGATATTGTTAGTGATAGCAATTAGCAGGTAGGTTATAGTTATAACTTATAAATTATCATTGAATACTGATGATATTCATATCAAAATATTAAATTCATTGATTTTTTTTCTTCGAAAAATACATATATTGTAGATGAAAATAAAAAGAACTATAGTAGAAACTCTATAAATTAATATTCGATAAATTAACAAACACCATAAATTAATAGATTTCTCAAAAGTCTCAAATTGGATAGATTCAAAATATGACACAAATCGATATAATAATAAGATAATAAACTTTTAGAAAATGTAAATATATGGTTCAATTAATAGTTTATATGTATATACGTTTTATATAAGTATAAACCAATTTATTTTACACTCATAATGGAATTATCTTTATATTTCTTAATACTTAATATATTTGATGAGATTTAGTAAAATTTATATGTAAAACCGCATTCAAATTCTATGAGACATGTTTTATAAACACCAATTAATATAATAAAACTAATATAAGTGTCAAATTTGAAAAAGTTAATTAATGTATATGCACTAAAATCAAATATTTTTGCTTTTATAAAAATATTTCTAAATAGAAAAATCTAAAAATGATTTTTTTGTAAATTAATAACTTTATAAATTAAAAAATACCAAAATACCAAAATCCCAATATTATTAATTTATAGAGTTTTTAATGTATATGCTTGAGAATATTGTTTAGGTTATATCCTATATGTGGGATTTATTTTCTGACATTGATTCTTCTGTATTTTCAATGCTTTTAATATATTGTAAAAGTTTTTTTGGTGGTTTCTGTAAAATATTGGTTTAGTTAAAACTTAAAAGGTTATGTTCACACAACTTTGTCCTTGTATATAGTATGTTTATGAAATGAAAAGATTGAGGGCTCTTATATAAATTGATTTCAAGAGCCATGTATGATACAAAGTGAAGTGACGTAGAGAATCATAGCAATGAATAACAAGAGAGTGTCTGTTCAGGTAATTCACTATCCTCTACACAAGTGTTGTCATGGATTTTGCATTGACACCGCATCTTATTTTTTGTATGTTTCAACATATGAATGTAGAAAGAGATTCAACAAATCAAAAACTAACAGATGTACCCAAAGTATCTTAATTGTTTTTGTTGGAGTTCTCATAACTCAAAAACATTGAGGGATTTCTTATGCTTGGAACCTGATTTGATTACTATAATTTCTGAACTTCTTCTTATAGTAATAGACAAAAACATAGAGGGCTTTTCGTTCGTCTCTTGGAGATTACAAAGTGCATGTCTTATGGTTCTTGTCTTGTCTCTGGACACTTGTCTGTATTTGGACATGGAAAGGTTTTCTTGGTCTAGCAGCTATGTTCTCCAGAGACTGTAATCTTTGTTTAGGTGAAACACTTGAACCTGCAGCATTTACTTCACGTTTAGAAAAACACCAAAATGCAAAAGAGTTTTAATTGATTGAGTAAGAACACCTCTTTGTTGAATGCAACTCCTACAAAACAGATGACACAAAACGCTACTCCTCTATTTCAATATAAACGATATTTTAGAAAAATATATTTTGTTTCAATTTAAATAAATGATCATGTTTTCAAATTTCTATCTAAAAGTTTAAAACTATTTTGTTTTGTGATTTGTGTGTTTGCAGCATAAATTTTACTGGTTGAATTTGTTTTAGTTAGTTAGGTTTTGATGAAAAAAAAAGAAAGATAAAATTAATAAATTTTGTATTTTTTATCAGTGAGAGTGTGCCAAAACCTTAAATACCAAATAAAATGAAACATAGAGAGTATTAAACTTTGATCCGTCCGCATTGTATATCCCACACGCATTTTTACCTTTTGTGTATCGTCTAATGTCCTAGCTTGCAATCTTGTTGTTTAATTTACAATGTGAATTATATTGTATACTTGTTCTAAATATGGGTACTGGTACATCGATGATATTAAAAGAAACGATTGCCACACAAATCAGTTTGTAATTCATTTTATTTCTTTATTATTATTTATATATTTTCTTATAAGTTCATATAAGCTCGCACACGTTTAAATTAGGATAACATCAAAAACAGTAAACAGATAACACCCGGATTATTGACCTGACGGAGACTAATACATATCACCACGTTTAAAATCATTTTCTTTCTTTATTATTATTTATATATAGGGATGTCAATTGGGCTGTCCGGACGGAAGTGGACATGTCCAGATGGACTTTTTTTTTTGGGCGTTTTTGGTTTTGATGTCCAAATAGGTCCATGTCCAAATAGTCTATGTCCAAATAGAACCATGTCCAAATAGTCCATGTCCAAATAGGACCATGTCCAGTTGGACTGTCCATGGAGTCCGGTTCGCCCATTTGATGTAAAAAATATACAGATTCTAAATTTTATATATAACAACATATACTTAGATTAAAACTACATGTTTGAGCTCGAGATCGAGAGAAATTGAGTCATGGAGAGCTTGAGATCGAGAGATATGAGATCGAGAGATAAGAGTGACGGCCAAATGAAAAAAATGATTTTTCCCCAATTAAAAACCCTAGACATTTTAATAATTTGGACGGCCCATGTCCATCTGGTCTTGTCCATTGGTCTTTGGGCGTATTTGGGCGTTGTCCAGTTGGACAACAAAATATTTTGGACGGATTTGGGCATGTCCATATTAGTCCATATTAATTTGGACATGGACGTCCATGGACAGAGTGTCCAGTTGACATCCCTATTTATATATTTTCTTATAAGTTCATACTAGATCTTGACCCGCGCGCCCGCGCGGGTTTTCATTTTCGGTTTAGAATTATATGTTTTTTATAGGTTATGTAATTGAGATATTATATGTTTATCTAAATACCCTAAAAAGTGAATTACATTACTTGTTTATATCTAAATTGTTTAAAAGATGTTTGTTAATCATATAGTTTATATAGTTTGTCAGTGTTATTTAGTTAATTTATAATTAATAATTAATAAAACAAATATTTGATATGTCTTTATACTCATTCACTTGCATGGATTATTTTGCATAAATATTATATATAGAAATGCATACGTTCATATAAATTATTAACCATATTTAGTTCTTGATCAAATATAGTTGGACAGATTATATGCAGCTCAGGAAAATTTGAATTATAATTTTTTAATATATGATCATGTTTTAATAATATAGATTAGAATCATGGAGAAATTGGGCTTCGCTTATTCTTCTTTTATGTTTATATAAGGTATGTCTTTTTGTTATACTATATATATATAGTTAGACACAGCTAGGACTGAACGAGAAACTGGTTTGTTTTATTGAGAGTGAAATGGATTAGATAGATGTGATTTTGTGAATTTAAAATCAATATTAGATTCTAATTAATATTTAGGTTAGATGGATGTTGTTTGGATGATTGTTTTATGAACAACTAAAAAAATAACAACATTTGAAATAATTAAACAAATGAAACTGTTTCTTTTTCTAAAAAGAAAACATATAATAAGAATAAAATGTTCTTAGTTTTGACAATGAATAGAAAATACAAAAACAATGCACGTCGTGTTTGAATCACATCTGAAACCTGCATTGGCAAAAATAAGAAAAAATATTACTGATCTTGTGTCTGTTTACCTCACAAAATAGAAAGATTAAAAGTAAATAAAATATTTACCTTGTGATATTTTGAATAAAAGTAAATAAAAATTACTGATCTTGTGATAACACGCCATTTTTTCCAGTGGCAGTTTTCGTTTAACACTTTGAATGTGATTCCTTTTGCATGTAGCATAAATCTTTTCATCCTACAAAATAAGCACAAAATAATATAAGATAGTGATAGCAAGGAACACAAAAGAGATGATTGATTATGTTTTGAAACTTACATCTTCATCGGTTAGAACCATTTGAAGAGTCTCTCCATTTAGTTTTATATGGCTTCAAAGTTTTGAACGGGTTGAAAATTGCATTGGCCATCATTTTCTTGTATTGTTTTTGATCGCAATGTGAATGTGATTCTTTAACTTGTAGCTCGTGGTATATATAGATACATAGGTGAGAAATCGTTGAGAATTAAATGGCCTAATATTAATTAGAAATCTTGTTGATCAAGTTGTGTAGATAAGGAATATACTTAATGATTAGAATATTTTGAAAGATTTTTGTGCACATTTTTGGATTGAGTAGTTAAGTAGATTTTAACTTGTCGATATACAGTATTAATTGTAATTAAATGGTACCTATAATTCCGTAATTGTCAAGTGGTTTGTAATTTATTGTAAATGTGAAACATTAAATGTAGGGGATTATTATGTTAAGTTAATAATTTTCGGAAAAATTTAAGGAATATAGATTTGATTTCTTAACAGTTTTTAATTGATATTATCCGTTTTAATGTTTTCATAATATGTGCAAATCTTTATAAATCACGAGTTTTCCTAAACAGAAACATCTAATCCGCTGGTTGAACTTCAATTTTTTTTTTAGTAAGGCAAATAGAATAATCTTAAGGTTATTGAAAACAAAAAGAAGCCCATAAAATTGTAGTACAAAAAATGTAATGGGCTTGTACTGAGCTTGGGGTGAAATCTATCATAGTTAATTAGGGAAAAAAATTTAAATGAAACCAGTGGCACACTGTTGTAAATATTGAGAAGAAGTAAGGGTTATTCCCTATTTGTACTTCACTTTTAATAGGATAAATTTTTTTTTAGTAAGGCAAATAGAATAATCTTAAGGTTATTGAAAACAAAAAGAAGCCCATAAAATTGTAGTACAAAAAATGTAATGGGCTTGTACTGAGCTTGGGGTGAAATCTATCATAGTTAATTAGGGAAAAAAATTTAAATGAAACCAGTGGCACACTGTTGTAAATATTGAGAAGAAGTAAGGGTTATTCCCCATTTGTACTTCACTTTTAATAGGATAGATAAGCTCGCACACGTTTAAATTAGGATAACATCAAAAACACTAAACAGATAACACCCGGATTATTGACCTGACGTGGACTAATACATATCACCATGTCAAAGATCATAGATGTGTTACAAAACATTATTCTGCGTACTTAACTTAGTGTTAAGTAACTAGTTAGATAAAGTAGATAAGTCAAACCCACAATGCACCAGCCTGCTTAAGCATAGGGATCAATGAACCGTTAAGGTGAAGACTCATGACCTCGTTAGCTCCACCAACCAACTCCCCTCCAATAAAAATAGCTGGAACCGCAGGGCTACAACCAAGACGCAACAACGCCTGCTCAATCTCCCTGCCTCTAGGTACTTCATCAAGCTCGTGAACCGCTGGATTGGCACCGAAGTCGCAGAGCAAAGTCTTGACCGTGTGGGACATGCAACATGAGCTTTTGCTGTATATCACCACTGGTCTCTCCATCACCATCTTCGTTATCATCTCCATTACTAGTTTTATATGGTGTCACAACTAAAATCCAGTTGCTTAGTTTTTGTTTCTTTATTTAACGTTTGGAATAGGTTTCCTAATCAATATGATATATTTGTTAAGGTTGTATGAATGTTGTGTGGATATGAAATTGGTGGGAAGTCTTTGTTTATATAGAGGCAATGAATACGATGATTAATGGATTAGATCGGACAAGATGTTTGGATTTTGTTTCTAACGATATCATGTCCGAAAGCGACACAAGCTCAGTTTTATTTTTGGATCACAAAATGTAAAAAGATGAGAATCTAATGATTTTCAAAAGTTTTATTTTTTATTGTTATTGTCCATTTAGGCATATATAGTGATCGTAGCTAAAAAGGTAAGATGTCCTTAGCTCGTACGATTCCATAAAAGTGATGTGTAGTCTTTTTTTTTTTTTTGAACAACAAGTGATATGTAGTCATCCTCGAGTAATATTAAAATCACAATTCAGAAATCACTGATTTATGTAGAATATATAGGTATTTACATTGTTCTAGGTTTATATAATTCATTGGCTGAACAACGTAAAAAAGGTTTTTTAAAAAAACGTAAAAAGGTTTATTATTAAATCTCACTGATTTTGTTGCTACCATGTTATTTATGTCGTGTGTATGCATAAGGATCATGTCATGTGGAACCCTTCTGGAAACCTACGTATATTAAAGTATACTTCGGAGGTCAATGGACCATATGTATTGATAATTATTAAATATTTTATGGGATTTGATTTCATCATGTTATTTTTCATGAATCATAACCACCCAAGCTTCCTTGATCTTTCCAAAGCGTAATTATTTTCCATGGTTTAAAGTTGAGCTGAGTTTCTTACTTTCTTGCATATGTAAGATGGCATTTTCTTATATATGATTACTTCGCTCTCGAACAAACAAGAACTGGAATATGTAAAGCTTGTCAAAGAGGCATCAGGCATCTTATGCGTTGGAGAGAAATAGTTATCCAAAATAGGGTCTCCTTTTTTTTTCTTTAGGATACATCCCCTTCTTCTACGTAATGATTCTATTCTCGACTCGCCACTTCCAAATTCTGCATACAATTATAAGAGAGATGAAGAGAAAAAGAGAGGGATTCTATGTATGAGCTAAGCACTCTTCAGTTGATTTCATGGTGGCAAACGAATTTTAAGGACTACGAATCGAGAATATTTATGAAAGTAAAAACAAAATATTTATATGTATGTATATGCAATTGTTTCATATGTGGTCTATTCTCTTCGATATATATACAGTGAAACTTCTATAAACTAATAATGATGAGACTACACCAAAACTAAATTTTTTAATAATTTATAGAGATTATTAATTTATCGAAATATTAATTAAATCAAAACTCAATTTGGAACTATGAAATTCTATTAATTTATAGAGATATTAATTTATAGATTATTAATTTATAGAGGTTATACTGTATGTTAGTTAAATTATGATAATCAGATTAATCAACTATATGTTTCATCCTTGTAAATCATGAAGATCAACCCTATTAGCCATTTAATTTAAAAGTTTTTTGCCCTTATAGAATTCCATCGATTCATTTGTTTGGGATGTGTTGATGGCCACAAGCACGTGAAAAGAACATTTATCCAGTACATAAACGAACCTTTTTCATGAAACTGCAGATGCTCCTTTATAGAGTTGCTTGCGTCTACATACTGTATAACTTTATATTTCAGAATACAAAAAATTCTAGATTCGAAGACAATTGTATGTGTGACTCTTGGACCTCATAGTTTGGCCTCCTAGAAGACCAATGGCCAAAATGTTTGGGTTCATGCATGCATGGTGGAAACCTTACTATGTTTTTCCCTTATTAATCTGCAAAATATATCATACATTCTCTATAAAGTGTAATAACAGTTCTTGAATTATTTAATCGCATGTAATACTCTCGGATCCAGATTAGAATATATACATTAATTATTAATTAATAAATACATTTATGAGAAATTGCCAAAAATACAATTTTCATAGTACCACTTTTCATGTTTACACTAACCACTTTTACCACTACTTTTAATGAAGGGTCTAGATTTAAAAGTTTAAGATTTAGAGTTTAGATTTGATGTTTTAGGGTTTAAGGTATATAGTTTAGGGTTTAGAGTTTAAGATTTAGGGTTTAGAGTTAAAGATTTAGGGTTTATAGTTTAGACTTTAGGGTTTAGGGTTTAGGATATTGAATTTAGGGTATATAGTTTAGGGTTTAGGGTTTAGAGTTAAAGACGTTGGGTTTAAGGTTTAGAATTGGAGGTTTAGGAATTAGAATTTGGGATTAGAATTTTGAAAAACATATAAAAATAAAGATATAAGAGTCTTTACCATTTTAATAAATAAGGTATTTTTGAAAATGTGTCTTTTGCGGTGGTAAAGATGAATAATGGTACCATGAAAGTGGTATTTTTGAAAATTCCCCTACATTTATAGATATGTGATTTACGTTCTATTACATATAAATTATCAAATATTAATCTCCGATAAAATCCTATACATTTTTGTTAAAGTTACGTTTGTGTATGTTTCACAAAAATCTGAGTTGTTACATACATTAGCATCGTGAAAAGTAGATCAGAGAATTAATATATATACATGGAAGAAAAAGAAAATCTTTGTTTTATGATAAGATATTACTAAGATATATGGAGATCAATATATATGCCTTTGATCGTGTGGTTATAATTTATTAGTAGCTTATAAATATAGGAAAAAAGAATGTCAACTTTCTGTACTACTCCAATTATATATCGTGTGGCTATATTTTACCAAAAAATATTTCAATTATATATAATTTTATTTATTTTACTATATATAAATTTAATGTGATGCAACTTGTCAACTTGAATATGTGGTACCACGCTTTATGATTTAAAATTGTGTATATAAAACTAATAAATTAAGGGGAAATTGCACCCTATAACCAATGTCGACAATGATAATAATAAAGATCGCGAGGACGGATCGTGGCATCACACTATCACAGTATCATCGTCCGGACGTTGTGGTTGCATGCACCTCAAATTGCATCCAGACCTGCTTTATTTAAGAAAATAAAATTATTTTCCTAATTAAGAGTTAGATGCTAACAAAAATCATTTTACAATAAATTAATTTATATTTACATATATTCGTGTGGTTGTGCAATTTATCTATCTATTTTTTTCGAAAGAACATTTATCTTTCTATATTAGTACGTGGAGGAATGAGAATGATAAATCGTAATTAAAAGAAACTCCAATTTGATAACATCATAAAAAGGATTGATAAAAAGAGTTTGTCGTCAGTTTCAAAAAAAAAAAAAAAAGAGTTTGTCGTCAGCTCAAGAAAATGCTTAAATCCGCAACCGAGAAAAACGCGTGTTCCCACAAAGGATTCCGAATCATATTCTTCTATTTATTTCTTGCCAACAAATTAAAATTTCAACTCTACAAAAACAAAACTTCGATTTAAATTCCCATTCTCGGATATGTAAATAGTTTTATTCTTACAAATTGAATTCCCCTTTTTGGCGTTAAACAATGGAGTTTTCAAGATACAAAATTGCAGATTCGTTTGCATCTTGAATATAGATAAACCATATTGTTGGCTGTACAGTAATCCCAAAGGGCAATAATCAACCACTCCAAACTAATATCCCCGCATAACTTAACTCACTTCGCATAACTTTTTAAAAATGTTTATGCAAAGTTTTTTGTAAGTTCTTTATGCAAAAGTTACATTCATAGATTTCATTTAACTTCACAAATATATATATATATATACATATATATTGAAACAAAAATAGAGGCCATAACATTTTTAAAGTCTGTCGACGCTATAATTTGACCAAATTCCTTAACAAAGACGACAAGTTTTAATGTTCAAAAAAAAGACGCAAGTTTTTTGTTATATTTTTAATGATAAATACATATATAGTAGAATATTATTACGTTGGGTGACCATTTGTTTAACACTAAATTTTTCTTTTTTTTTCTTGAAACGCCACACTAAATTTTTCTAAATTTGAATCTAACCAGACATAAAATAAAAGAATCAATTACATTTTTTAGGACAAGTCTAATTTTATTTTATTTTACTTTGGTTTCACTTACTAAATTAATTTTCAACTAACAGATTCTTAGACATAAAAAATATTGTTTTTTTTAAACAATAAAAAAAATCAATGTTTTTTTTTCTGTTTTTGACTAAATATCCATGTTTGTTCTGTTTTTCTTCACATCAATAGCATAACAATCAAAGACATGTTAATTTTGAAGCAGCTCATAGCTCATGGTGTCAATTGCACATGATGTCAATGTTTTGTGCCATTGATACGTTATCTATAGTATGTATGTGTGTATTGACGTCTGAATGCAAGAACTGGAAGAAATTCGTTTAAATTTTATATTTTCAAGAAAAGATGATTAAATTATTCAAATTAAGAAAAAGGATTAGGAAGAGAAAATTGAATTACGTTGCCATTAATCTCACATTTAAACGTATAAAGTGAATAATTCTTCCTTCTAATTTCAGTATTCATTAACTTAAACGAAGAAAAAAGATTATCACTTTGATGATAATATTAATTGTCAAAACGTATTTGCCATGTCTGAGGGTGTTTTATGAGCTTAAATTTTAGTAACGATGCAGTTTAGCTCCAAATTGTGGTTTGCCTGTTCTCTCTATACATGGAATACAATTAGAACATGCCAAAGTAGATTTATCAATACTATCAAACAGACAAGAAATCATAAAAAACATTAGCTTTGAGGTTTTAGACATGAAGAGTTCTGGATTAGAAATTAAGACAGTAAAGTACTAAAATCTTTCCCTTTTTTTTGTAGAAAAATCAAAGTCTCGAGGAGGTTCTGAACATAAGAAGGAGCTAACCGCTCCAAAAGAAGGGCCAATCGCTCATATCGCTGCACATACGTTTACTTTCAGAGAGTTAGCTGCCGCCACTAAAAACTTCCGAGCGAAGTATCCTTTTTATATTTTTCATATTTGATGTTTTGCAGGTAGTAGCTGTTAAACAGCTAGATAGAAGCGGTCTACAAGGAAACAGAGAGTGTCTTGTGGAAGTTCTTATGCTTCTGCATCGTACCATTCTTGTGAATTTGATTGGTTATTTCGCTGATGGTGACCAGTGTTTTCTTGTCTACGAGTATATGTCACTAGGTTCCTTCATCCTTGGATGATCATCTACACACGTCTCAACCCGTGTTATGGGTACATATGACTATATTGTGCACCTGAATACGCCATGACGGGGCAGGGCAGCTCACGTTGAAGTCCGATGTTTATAGCTTTGGAGTTGTGTTTCCGGAGCTGATCACAGGTCGGAAAGGGATCGAGCACCCGGAGAGCACAACCTCGTTGCATGGGTGCGTTAAATGTCTCAACCTTTTTTGCATTCTGATGTATTTGCTTGGTTAGACAGGATAGGCCGTTGTTCAAAGATCGTAGGAAGTTTCCCAAGATGGCGGATCCATCCCCGCAAGGGCGTTATCCAATGCGTGGTCTATATCAAACGCTTGCGGTTGCAGCAATGTGTTTACAAGACCGCTTTATAGGCGACGTGGTGACAGCTCTCACTTACTTAGCTTCTCAAACGTTTGACCCTAACGTGTCAAGCGGTCAAAACAGTATCGAGAAAGAGCAGTGGGGGAGGCAAAGGTGTGGGGAGAAAAATTGAGGGAGAGGAAAAAGAGCTAGCAATGGAGTGGGCAGCTTTGATAGTTCAAATGACAAATGGTTTGTATCTTCGAAAAGAAGAGAGAAAGATATTTGTCACTGGCAAGAGGCAAAAGCGGGAGGCTTTGGATTCATATGAAACATTTGTCGTGTCAGTCAGTTGTCTGCATTGATGTCTGAGTCAGAAGAGATACTCTTAAATATTTTGGTTGAAGTTCAAAAATACATGATGGAAAAGAGTCTGAGAAGAATGATAAGTACAAAAAGAGAGAGGGCGATTAGGAGAAGAAGAATTGTTTTTTTTTCAAGTCAATGTTATGGGGTTTTATGTGTATATATGTAACATGGAAGGGAGAATTTGAGTAATGTTCTCTTTACTATTTTTACGATATCCTGTCCCTCCTAGTGTGAGACTGAGAAGAGACTTATGCTCTGTTCGAGTTCTGAGTACAAACACAAATTTCAATTTACTCAATAGAATTACGACTGCTGAGATTAGGAAATCTGTTACATATATAGAAGGATCAATGAGAGTAGTAGTCAAAACAATGAGTTGTGATGTGAACACAAAATGATAGATCTGCCTTTTGTCATAGCTAAACCAACTTTCTGATTTGAAACCATACCTATCTTAAAACACATTAGATAATAGCCAAATGGATTCAACTAAGCTCTCCTTATTTCCTACGTTTTCCCTGTAGATAGATACATAAAAAAAAAATTGAGTTAGTTTCATTTAAAGAATTGTGTCTGCTTTTGAATCATTTAATAAATAAAATAAAACAAGGCTGTATCTATTGTAACAGATTTGCTTACCGAGGTTACAAAATCATCCATTGACAGCTGCTTTCGTTTCTTCAAGAACGTAGGGCTCTCTATTGCTTCCCTACCCAAAGCTCGCTTTGAAGGCGTTCCATTCTGAAACAAAATTATAAAGCGGACCATCATAAACAGTTCCATGGCGGTTTCTCACCATTAACCAAACACTAAAAGCAATGTGTGTCAAAAGTCCTCTCACCTTTGCAAGCTTCTTCTCTTTACGAGCTCGCCTCTCCCTCTCATCATACTCTTGGTTCTCTTTCTCTATCAGCCTGATCAGTGTTTCGCATCTCCTGGCAAGTTCCTGGCTTGATCGGGATTTTACGTACCAGTCAAAGCTGAACAATGGGGATGTCTTAAAAGCAGTCTTTAGTTCTTCCCAGTTTCCATACCCAAGCTTATGGACCATGCATACCTGTTAATCATAAGTTTAGTTTCTTCGGATCAATGTCTTCTAAGGATGAAAGAAACCAGTAAAATCTCAACCCACTGAGTAACAAAATAGGAAGGATAAGTAGATATCATACCATGAAACGGTCACACTCTTCATTGTACAGCTTCCCTTTGTTCTGACCATACTGAATCTTCAGTTCCAGCCACGGGTTCTTGTAGCGATCCAGTTTCTTCCCAATTGCTTTCATGATTTCATCTTTCCTCGAGATTCTTCCTTCTCCTTTCTCTATATTCTTAATGATTCTATCGTAATCTACAAATTATAGAAGGTTAGAGGTAAAGCTTACTTAGCATAAGATTCTTTTGCAAGACAAAATATCCAACCGTATGTTACTGCAGACACTCGTTAGCTTACTTAACAATCTAAACCTACTTACCATTCAGCTCCTTGTATCGCTCTTTGAAAACTTGGGCATATCGTGCAACCTCTTCTTCTGTTTTCCCTTCCATCTCAGACGCAATGCTTCTTATATCGTCCCGGCCATACTTCTCACAAGATCTAATGAAGGTATTAAAATCTCTTTTGCTCCATGTTGAGAAACCCTGAAAAATAATTAGCTATATTCGTTATACAAAGCTCATCACAAAAAAAAAGACATCTCACTGTAATGTCAAATGAATTCACTCGCCTCTTCCAGCAATTGCTCCTTTTCTTCCACTTCTTCAGCAGTTAAGGGATCTCCAACTTCTGCGAAAGTGTACTTAATCAGTAATAGGTTCAGTGGAGTAATGTAAGAAAAGAGGGTACAGACTGAGAAACCATGACTGACCTTCAGGTTCATCAGCTTCAACTGTGTCTTTCATCTGAGTTTTCTGATGTATTTGCTGAGATCAAAACGAAAGAAGTTGTTATTACCCTAAAACGCCTTAAAAATATTCAGAGACAAGTTGCATAACGATAGATTCTCAAATTAAAACCCACCATAAGGTGTCGCACTTCCTTTTCATACAGCTCGGTCAGTCTGTCCAGGTTAAAGAACTGGAAATCATGCCTGCAGGATGGAAAAGAAAATAAGATTCATATGATAATATTACCAATTTACCATCCAGGAAAAAGGTACTTACAACTGGGGCATGCGTGGAATTTTAGGTTCTTTAGGTTTGGATGGAGCACCTGGTCGCAATGTTTGCTTGACGTGTTCACCTTCATAGTAGCTGAATGTTTGGTAGATAAAAGTAAATATTTGAGGTTGAATGTAATTTGGAAGACATAATAGATCATGTAACAAAAAGAAGAAGTAATACTTACTTGCGCTTTCTCTCTCGCTTTGGTGGATCATTCCAATTCTCACTGACAATCTTCTTAAAATCAAACTTGTTCTCATCCTACCAGACAATAAAAGAAAGACCAAGCAAAAAGTTTATTCAAAATAGCGCAGGTGCCTATGCACAGTATAGATTGAATATTTCCTTGAGTACCTTATTATCATCGTCGAAATCATAAAGCTCAGCATCTGAAACAAACCGAAAATCAGATTATTCGGATCTTCCATTACTCATGCAAGGGAGTTACCATTAAAATCAAGACAAAGGGTTACATGAGATGCTTACTGTCATCCATTTTAAACTGTATTGCATCTTCAGTGAATTTCTTCATCTTCGCATCAAGTTCAGCAGTTGCCTCTTCTCCTTTGGCAATGATTCTGTCAATATCCTCATCCGTAATTGTGCTATCTTTAGAACTAAACACCATTTCAGCACCATATCTAACCATTTGGAGTAACTCATCCTTATTAACAGCTGAAAAGTAAAGAAAAGAAACATATGTATAAGAGACAGACATCTTATATGAAACAAGCCAATGCATTTTGCAACCTCAATAGACAGACACTTACTTTTCTGTTCTGCTAATCGCCCTTGCTGAATTACCAGAGCATCAAGTGCCAGCTTCTTGTAAGCTCTCTCAATCACCTTTGCCTCAATAGCATTCTGTATAAGACCAATAGAAAAATTAGTATCGGGTTCTTGATGTTTTCCTTACTTAATTACGTGTAGAAGATTAACCTCCGTGCAGAACCGGAATACTTGAACTTCTTTCTTTTGACCAATCCTATGTGCACGATCTTGAGCTTGCAAGTCAACTTGCGGATTCCTGCCAGACTCCACTCATCTCATTAAGCATGATGAAATAATCTGTAATCTCAATAGAAAAGAAAGGAGCTAACCAGTCACTGTCATAAAGGATAACAACATCTGCAGTAGCAAGATTGATACCAAGCCCTCCAGCTCTAGTGGATAACAAGAAAACAAACTTCTCACTTCCTGGCTTGTTGTAGGCTTCAATGGAAGCATCTCGTTCGTCACCACCAGTATTTCCATCAATACGGCAGTACTGGTAACCACGATACATTAAATAATCCTCAAGAATATCCAAAAGCCTCGTCATCTGATATCGATTAGCAAAATCATTAGAACATGAACAAGAGACGAGAAGAATAGCACTAAGAAAAAAAGGAAGCAAAGAAAGGAACCCTTATTTGTTTGAGTTAATGTCTACCTGAGAAAATATCAGAACCCTTGAATCGCGTTCCTTCAACTTAGGTAGCAACTTGTCTAAGAGAACCATCTTACCTAGAAACAAGAATCACAACAGAAATAACTAAGACACTTGGTCACAGATATTTGGAAGAACTAATTTGTATGCAAATCTTACCTGCATTTGTTACAAGGTGATCTCCTGTGGTATAGGGGGGACCCGGCTCTGCACCCTGGAAGAGATAAGGGTGGTTGCAGCATTTGCGCAATTGCATTGCTATGTTCAGCAGACGTTTGCGTTCTCCACCACCATTGACCACTTCAAGATCCTTCTGCAGTAACGCCTTGTAGTACTGTTTTTGCATCTGAGACATGCCAACTTTGAGTATCGTCTCCTTTTTTGGAGGTAAGCCTTTTTCTACATCAGATTTTAACCTCCGAAGAAGAAATGGTCGGAGAACCTGGAAAGTTAAGAGGTAAGAGATTAGCATCAACAGAGAGAATAAAATTTATATCCACGAATAGATACCTTATGAAGTTGTTGAACAACTTCTTGCTGGTCATTTTCACCAGAAATTTGAAACCACTCATCAAAAGTCTCTGCTGAACTAAAAACCTCGGGCAGAAGAAAATTGAGAAGAGCCCACAACTCATGGAGATTATTCTGTATAAAGGAAACAAATACGAATATACCAAATGAGAACAGTATTATCTGAAACAAACCAAGAACAAATAATATGAGAAGCATGAACAAAGAATGTATAATCACAACGAAAATGTTCAACCAGTCATGAAAAAGTAGTTTCAAGATACAGTCCGAATTTTCTTTGACAGAACTGTTGTAAAATCTAAGCAACGATAGATCATGAGATTGAACAAATACCTGAAGAGGGGTTCCTGTGATAAGAAGCCGAAAATTGGTGTTAAAAAGTCTCATGGTTTTTGAAAGAAGTGAATTCTCATTCTTAATTCGATGAGCTTCATCAATGATTATATAACGCCAGCTAAAGCGTCGCAAGGTTGTCTTCTCTTTGATAGCCATCTCAAAGCTTGTAACACAAACGTCAAATTTTCCCGCAACAAGCAGTTCATCACGAATATATTTCTGCGAAATTTAACTTACATTTCAGAATCCTAGTGGGCACACATAGATAAAACCATGAAAATGGCAGAGCAGTTGTGACTTACCCTTTCATCAGGATTACCAAGGAATTTCACAGCACGCAGGACGGGGCAAAATCGGCGAATTTCATTCATCCAGTTACCAATTGTTGATTTTGGAGTAACTATCATATGAGGACCATTAATTCCCCTGTATTCATGCAGGTAAGCCAGCAAAGAAATTGTTTGAAGTGTCTTCCCCAGACCCTAGACCATGAAATAAAAATGAAGCAAAGATTAGGATCAGAAAAAAACAGAGAGCTGCAAGAAAACTTAATCTATACTTTGGTAAAATATGGTTTACCATTTCATCTGCAAGAATTCCATTTATGCCATTCTCATACAACCGAATGAGCCAGTTTAAACCAGCCAATTGGTAGTCTCTCATTTTCCCCTGAATACCTGTGACATTAGTATATAAATCAGATCTCTAGAACTGAACATAATTTACATAGCATACGTAGAAATTGTGAGGCCACAACTGAGGTAATGCGTGAAACAAAACGTGAGGTGTCAAATACTATATATATATATCTTCTTGTTAGAGATCACAATATGACTTGCGCATACCGTTTCAAGATAAAAAGAAGCAACGTTCAGGTACTTACAAGCGGGCTGTGTGAGCAATCGTGTGCCTCCAGATCCAGGAATAGCACCGTCTTCTTCCTTAAGATACTCTTCATCTTCCTCTTTTTCAGTTAGTTTGGAAGCATGACGACCCCTGAAGAATAAAGTGAAACCCACATGAGACTGTGTGCTTATAATACTTCATGAAACTTCAGATGATTGAACACAATATAGTTCGAGATAATGAACATTCACCGCACCTTCCTTTCCCTTTCTTCTGAGACGCAGATGAGTCACTTTTAGCAAAATGTGCAAACAACTCAGTTTGTTGAAGAAGATACTTCAATCCTCCTTTTCCTTTGTTGTTCTACATACATAGTGCGATTGAGAATTTTCAATTAATCGGGATGTAAAAGACAAACAGCTCTCAAGTCATAACAATACTTTTTACTAGCTTACCATATCTGCATCAATGGAAGCATTTTGGGCGTCTAAAATATTCTGAATTTTCTGCTTCTTCATCTTCTGCATTTCTCTAAGTCTAGCCTTCTCACGTTTGCTGATTTCAGCTTTTTCATTATCTTCTTCGCCCTACACATGCTCATCAAATCATGAAAGGAGTCAAATATAATGAGCAACAATGCAGCATTAGACTCCCAAAGCAAAAACTAACATAAACACAAGCTCTAAAGTTACAGTTACCGATTCAATTACACGCTCAGAGGAATCCCAAAAGAAACCCTAACCGTCGTTAAATTAAAAAAAATTCAAAATCAAAATTTCAAGCAAAATCACAGCGAACATGTGATGAGAATGTATATTCGAATCGAAGAAAGCGAACAGAAACGGAGAAGTACCTCGTTGTTGTCGTCGTCTTCTACAGGGACAACCTCGTCGTCAGAGGCGGGTGCTTCCTCATCGGAGTCCGCCGAGCGAGCAACGGCCTGGAGCTCCTCATCATCATCTTCTCCCACATTGACCTGATCGTTAACTCGCACCTCTTCCTCAGACGAGTAAGCCTCGTCTGAAGAATCTCCGCTCTTCGAAACTCTCGCCATGGCCGCCGCTCTATCGAGGGTTCTTGGGAGCAAAATCAAAAGTGAATTTTAATGTCGAATCGACGATTTAAAAATTTAAAAAAAAAAAAAAAAAGAATCAAAGACCCGAACGCTTTAACGACCGTATCTTAAGTTCCGACTTGATTTATACCCGTTGATTCGACAAGATCAAAACGTAGGGCTCAGATGTGCCACGTGGCTTTCCGTATTAAAAAAAAAAAGAATTTCCCGCCACCTGAGTTTTCGGAAATTCCCGCACTACTGGGCCAAAAAGGCTCCAATGGGCTTAACTACCAGACGATATCCATTTCATCCCCGCCAAATCACGCAAATGACACCTCAGCACTCGAATCTATGCCACGCTACACCTTAAATTCCAATAATACCCTAACTAATAGGAAAACACGCTAGTAACACCTTTGCGTAAAAAGGAGGATGAAAGTGGAATTTAAATAATAAATAAATAAAAGAAAAATAGAAAGATTCGTATTTCTTCGCGTTTCTCCCTCTTTCACCTTCTTTCTCTTCAGCGAATCGTCGTCATCGCAGATCGCGCACGCTCTTATATTTGATTCGCCATTAATGCTATAGCTGGATAATATCTCCGATACACGAGAGAAATTTCGTATCCTGGTCGAAGAAGTAAGCTTTTCGTTCGCTTGATTTGATACTCGGGTTTTGATTACTGAATCTCTTTCTGTAAGGTTTTGTTTGCTAACTTTCTTCATAATCTAGCTCCATTTCACCGACTTTGATATATGAGTGTTGACCTTCTTGGCAGAATATGGGGCAGAGGAGAAGGGTGTTCTTGATGGCAGTTTTTGCTTTTCTTGTTTCCTTTTCAAGTGGAACAGATGGTAATGAAACTTCTATATTCATTCTGTCATTTTTGGGAACCTTTAAGTTTTCGTTTCTTCCTCTGAGTATACTTAAGATGAAGTTAGGTGTAATGATAGTTGCTTTTGAAGATAACAAAAAAAAAAAGAAAGATACAATGTAACTATGTAAGATAGATTTTCCACTGGAATAGTGATGATTCATTAAGGGCTACTTTCTGTCATTTAGTATTATAGTAAGAGGTTAAGTGTAACTTTTTTCTCCTTCGTTCAAGTAAAACAAATCAATACATAACCAATTTAGTATCATATGCATGAGGAACCATGAAGATACCAAAACATTTTGATTTCAAAGCTTTATGATACCAACATCCTTATATGTACTTGGTATATGAGCTGTGAGTGATGGGTCAAGAGTCTGAAACAAGTTAGAACTTATGGTGACTTCTTTCTTGTTTCTTTGCAGTTCTCAAGTTGAAGAGCGATGATGGTCAACCTCTTTACAACCATACGCTTACCATGACACTTGTTGAGTATGCTTCTGCGGTAAGCTAATATGGCTGATACTACAGTCATTCATCATCAGTAAGAGCTAGCTGTAACAACTGTTTACGTTATTCCCCTCCAGAATGCGTGTCTCATTTACCGTTGTCAGCACTGTTGTTAGCACTACTAAAGAAGAGAGATTATGCTGATGATGTGCACCAGATATTGGATGAATCAAGTTTATATATATTTATGCAGGTCTATATGTCCGACTTGTCAGAACTCTTCAATTGGACGTGCAAAAGATGCAATGGTTTTACAAAGGTACAACAAATATTGAGGCAAATCATCACTGTTTGAAGCCACAGGCCTACCCACAGTATATCAAAAGCTAATATCTCCAACTGGGCATTGGTGCAGGGTTTCGAAGTTATAGAGATAATATTTGACGTTGAGCACTGCTTACAGGTCTGCCATGGTATCATAAGCTACATCTGGACATAACGTCTTTCACTGTTCAGCTATTTAATATCATTACTTGTAAACAACAGGCATATGTTGGGGTGGCTAAGGATTTGAATGCTATCGTTATTGCATTCCGAGGAACTCAACAACACAGGTATTGTTCTCGTCACTGTAATCTTTAATGTAAACCTTTTTGCCTAAACTTGGATGATTGCTTAATCAACCAAAAACTTGTGCAGCATACAAAATTGGGTCTCAGACTTGTTCTGGAAACAGCTCGATCTGAATTACCCTGACATGGCAGATGCAATGGTACGCTTTAACTTCAAACTTTTTCCATCGGGACTTTCATGTAGTAAGGTGGAATTTGTAATAGTGGTCTACATTGGCAGGTTCACCATGGATTTTATACTGCCTATCACAACACAACTGTACGGCCTGCAGTGTTGGGTGCAGTACAGCGAGCGAAGAAATCCTATGGTCCGAACATCAATATCATGGTGACTGGTCATTCAATGGGAGGCGCCATGGCTACCTTTTGTGGGCTAGACCTAGTAGTAATCATATTTGACTCTTAACTAAACTTTTTATATCTTATTGTTATGTCCTTTGATGTTGTTCATTAACTTTGATTTGAATTGTAAATCTGCAGGTAAATGAAGGAGAAGAAAAGGTACAGGTCATGACATTTGGGCAACCTCGTGTTGGGAATTCAGCTTTTGCATCTTATTACAGTTTGCTTGTGCCTAACACCTTCCGGATCACTCATGACCATGATATTGTTCCTCATCTCCCTCCTTACTGTAATCGGTTTCCTCAAAAAACATACCACCACTTCCCAACAGAGGTAACATCGTTTCCTCAGTCCACTGGATGTTCATCAGAATGACATTTTTAAAAAATTTAAAGCTCATGGAAAAATTCTGGACTACGTTTCCAATGTCTGAGTGTAATTTATCCGCTTGGTTAATAAACTGTGTGGAAGAACGGATGAAAGAGGTAATGGTGTGTTTCGGTTTGCAGGTGTGGGTAAGAGATAACTTTTCGAATCTTATTAGTGCGGAGAAAGTTTGTGACAACACTGGTGAAGATCCTACGTGCAGCAGGTAACTAACTATCAATCCCTCTAAACACAAGTTAGTGATACAATTCTACTCCGCAATAAACAACCTGCAGTAGCAAGAACAAACCCACAAATAGTCTTAGGTTGTTTCAGAGGAATCATTACCACAAGTCTTATCTGTCATGTTTTAGCTTAGTTACCAGACATTTATTACAGAGTATAACTGTTGGTTTGGGTCTTGTTGTTTCAGATCGGTGAAGGGCAATAGCATATCTGACCATCTAAGGTACTTTGGGGTAGAGTTGCATTGTGAGACTTGGAGAGAATGCTCAATAGTGATGAGCCATGAGATGGATAGATTCAGCAAGAAGGATTCAAAGGGTAACCTAATCATGTCGCGCACTCTTCCTTCCACGAACGGTAACAAAACAGAAACTCTTATCGAAAATGGGGATCTTTAGTCTAATATGAACCGGTTGATTCAAGTCTTGGTCAAGCAAAGCTTGCTTGAAAAGGAGATTCCGGTGTGGACAAACAAGAACGGTTCTGTGTGATTCTTTGTGGTCTTGAAGTAAATAAATTAGATGAAAGTGTATAGATACATATAATCAAGACTTTGTATATAAGTCGTAGGTTGATAGCATGTAGAAGGAAAAAAAATGAAAAACCAGATTACGTTTCTTTTTTTATACAACATGCCCACATTAGATATTGGATTCAAATATATGCAAAAATGTAAATGGGATATTGTACGGTATCGAAATAGTTCAAATTTCAAAGTTTTTTTTCTACGACAAAACTATATTAAAATCTGTGGCTTTTACATAGTTGCAATTCCACAAAGGATAAAAGAAGAGCACATCGGTCAAAACTCAAAATACATAATATCTAGTTCCGATATTACCCTTAATATAAACCAACACGAGTCTTCTTCGGCGTTGCGTGTAAAGGACGAAAGTGGAAATTAGAAGAAGAAAAAAACGAATATTCGTATATCATCGCAGTCTCTTCTTTGCATATAAATATTCAGCCGAGGATAATCTAAAATCTGAATCCAAATAGTGTCTTGAAGGATTTCGTTCGCTTGCTTTGATCTTCAGCTTCTATCTGGTTTTTATCCTTCAACTGCTTTGATTAGCTCAAGTTTGCTCTTATTATTGGTTGATGAACAGAGAGATGATGCTGGTTGTGTTTATTGTCATCTTCTTGCAGAAGAACATGGAACAAAAGAGATGGTTCTTGTTCTCGCTGGCAATTATTTCTTGTCTTCTTTTCTTCTCACGTGGAAGAGGTAATAAATGGAACTTCTGTTTCTTTTCTGAATATGTTTCTGTTTCCTTTTACAAATGAGTTAAGGCTTTTAAAAAATTGTGAACTTGTGTGAGCTTCTCCCTTCTAGTTGAAGTTCTCAAGTTGAAGAGCGATGATGATGGTCCACCTGTTTACAACCATACACTTGCCCTAACACTTGTGGAGTATACCTCTGCGGTAAGCTGATACCAAATTACTACATTATCTCTAATATTATCTGCAAGGTAACCAGGACTCCATGTTTGATTTAACGGGTGTAAACAGCTGGTTTGACAACAAACAAAAAAAAATCTAATGTATATTTTTTATGTTTTGTAATTTAAATATAAAATATATTATATTATTTTATAATATAGATTTTGATAATAATTTTTTATTTGTACATAATATTATATTAAAAATTTGTAACTTGATATAATTTGATATAATTGTACTATTTATATATTACATATTGATTTTAAATTTATTTAAAGTGAAACAACATACTAAATTTTTTAATTTTTGCATTGTTTTCTATGAATTATTATTAATTTTATGATATTTTGTTTTCTTGAAAACTGAACTCTCAACTTTTTTTTATTTGACTAAATTAACTACGGTAATATTATATTTAAAAATTGTTTTATATAATATATAATATATATTTCAGTTATTTTACAATAAAAATACAGCAACCGTTGTAATTAATTAATTAAAATGATTTTAAATGCAGTGACAAAATCTAAATAAAAATAAATAAATTAAATAAAATGAAATACTTATTCTGCTATATATGTTTCGAAACAATTTTTATTTATTATGTTATATATATTTGTTTCTAAACAGTACCAAAATGTATTTCATATTATGCAAAGAAAGTGCAGCAATGGATGAATCAAGGTTATAATCCATGCAGGTCTATATGTCTGATTTGACACAACTCTTCACTTGGACTTGCGAAAGATGCAATGGGTTGACAAAGGTATAACATATCACTTCTTAAAGCCACAGTACACGTAAATGCTAGTATCTCTAATTGTGTATTCTAATATGGTGCAGGGTTTCCAAGTCATAGAGATCATAGTTGACATTGAGTACTGCCTACAGGTCTGCCATTGGTATCTTTAGCTTTATGAGGACATGGACATTATTTTATTTATTAAACAGTTATATCAGTTCAATTAACTTATAATCAACAGGCATATGTTGGGGTGGCAAAGGATTTGAATGCTATCGTTATTGCATTCAGAGGAACTCAGGAACACAGGTATTATTCTTGACACTTCTTGTCCCTGTATTCTAGAAGCTACACCCTTTGTGTAAACTTGGTTGATGCTTAATCAACCTCTAAACATGTGTGTGCAGCATACAAAATTGGATCTCAGACTTGTTCTGGCAACAGCTCGATCTGAATTACCCTGATATGCCAGATGCAATGGTACGCTTTAACCAACAAGTTTTTTTTTTGTCATCTTGATTGTCATGTTCTGAATAATGGTCCTACATTTTCAGGTTCACCATGGCTTCTATAGTGCTTACCACAATACAACCGTTCGGCCTGCAGTTTTGGGTGCAGTAAAACGGGCGAAGAAAATCTATGGGGCGAACATCAGCACCATCATGGTCACTGGTCATTCAATGGGAGGAGCCATGGCTGCCTTTTGTGGGCTAGACCTAGTTGTAACCATCCTTGACTCTTAACTAACTTTGCTATATGTTATGCTTATGTCCTTTGAATATGTTAAATGACTTGGGTTGTAAATCTGCAGGTGAATGAAGGAGAAGTAAACGTACAGGTCATGACATTTGGGCAACCTCGTATTGGGAATGCGAATTTTGCATCTTATTACAGTTTGCTTGTGCCTAATACCTTCAGGATCACACACGACCGTGATATTGTTCCACACCTGCCTCCTTACTTCTATTATTTCCCTCAAAAAACTTACCACCACTTCCCAACAGAGGTAATAAAATGTTCATAAGAGTAACAGCTTTAAGATCTTTATGCAAACATTTGGTAATAAGAGTGTTTCGGGTTGCAGGTGTGGGTAAGAGATAATTTTTCGAATCTTGTTAGTGCGGAGAAAGTTTGTGACAACACTGGTGAAGATCCTACATGCTGCAGGTAACTTAGTTATGTTTCATGTTTCCACTTTGGTATATGATCTTTTTGACTGGAATATCTGTAACTTGGCTTATGTTTCATGTTTTCAGTTGGACTCAATATCAGTTTTGTCATGAATCCAAGTATAATTTGTTGGGTTTTGTTTTCAGATCGGTAATGGGAATTAGCATATCCGACCATTTAAGGTACTTTGGGGTAGATATGATGTGTGAGAGTTGGAGACAATGCAACATAGTGATGGGCAATGAGGTGGAGAGGTACAGCAGGAAAGATTCAAATGGTAACATTTTCCTGTCGCGGACATTTCACTCCACTGAAACAAAAACTCTACCCAAAACTGGAGTCTCTAATCTATAGGAGCTGGTTGGTTCAAAGTGTTTGATTGAACAAGAATGGTTGCTTGAAAGGTTGAGGTTGGGAGATATAATTTGGAGGAGGAAGAAGAAGGGTTCTTTGATTCTTTGTGATTGTGAAAGATACTGTACAGATAATAATCAAGAATTTGTAAATAGGTCGTTAGTTGATAAGAAAAAAAAAACATGTTAAGATCACACAGAAATTGGATTCAGGTATGTATATATATGTGAATGAATATCAAATTGCATTGCTTTGTTCTTCTTTTCTGAGACTGGCATTACTCTGTTATTCTTTCAGATACTATTGCTACTCTCCCTCTATCTTTTACCAATCAATAAAGCCAGGTCGTAGTATGTGTCCCTGCAGCCTTTTAGTCCTTGTCCTGGACAAACCCTAATGTCTTGACCCATGGTGTTAATCTGAAGCTAACTGGGTCCAGTCAGAATGTGATATTCAGCTAAAAGAGCAGACAAAACATGTTTACTTTGCCTCCCTCCTTAAGGACCAGGAATCACTAACTTTAGTCGTCCATAAACTTTAACTGGTAAACAAATAGGTCATAGATTATCTCCTTTGGTCGTCCAAAAACAACAATTGGTAAACAAATAGGTCACTTATTGGGAAATACTATAAATAGAAATGTCTGCAGGATTAAGGATCTAGAAATGTGATTCCCTAAAGCATAGGTCCCGGGCCTATGGAAGGGCCCAGACTAATCCCCAAGGGGAGGTGCAGCCCACAGATAGACCCTCTCTCCGGGTATGCAAATGGGCCCTAAAGCATAGGCTCATATCCGTGTTGGTGTCCAGAAATCATGACTTAATTCCCTCCAGCAGGGTTCGAACTCACAACCTGGGTGCAGGAAGGAGCCCGTCCTTACCATTGGGCCATGATGTTCCGGACATTATTCCGTTTCTTTATAGTTACTAAATCTCACGAACTCCCAAGCTAACAAGGTAACAATGTTTAGGCATGGAAAGGGTTCGATTACTAACATATTTTTTTTTTAATATTTGTGATTTTCTTTGTATTGTACAAATATCAAATTTTTCGATTTAATTGTTTTGTTTTGCAAAAATGATCTTTGTGAATATTCATAGATATTTATGAATACTTATCCATAAATATGTCTAAAACATGGCAGAGAATGGATGAAGAGGTTAGTTTCAAAATCCATTGTTGAATCTTTGTTTTGAGTGCATTAAATCTCAGAATTCCATTCATTGGTTTTTCTTAAGGTCGAAGCCACTTCTATGCCTTCAGATTACCGTGACAAGAAGGTTTGGATACTGTGGAACGACTGTAACGACACAACACAAGTATACTTCCACATAATCGGACAGAAGTGTGGGCACTGTAGATCTTACAACACTAGAGCAGTCGCACCTCCCGTTCTTTTTTTCTAAATAAAAAAAAAAACAAAAGATATTGCCACCACCTCCCGTTCTTCCTCAATGACTAAAACCAAAAGATATTGCCACCAGAAAGCAAGCAAGAACTTATTGTTGCTATAAAAGCCAGTAGCAAAGATTGATGATATATAACAAAAAGGGAACTAAAAAAGATTGATCGGTCACAAAAGCAGAACACACATTTCATCATCATTCGATTTGTTTGTTGTTCTTATATTGTTATATTTTGTCATGTATAATATATATTCTTGTACCAGGGGGAAAACTTCCTGGATATAAATGTTTTCAGAGTTTTACTGAAAACTTAGGCTTATTAGATCCGATAATACAAGTTTCAATGTGTGTTTTTTTCTTTGGTTTTGTTTGGATCAACGAATGTCTCAAATTCACAGATACTTTATTTTTATAATCTCATCCTTTTACTTACTCTAAAAGGACAATAATCCTTTTGCATAAACTTTCCCACTAGAAGAACTGTTTGCTGAGCTCTTGACCAAAGCCATTCTCGAACAAGTTATCAAGCGTGTATCTCACGTAACTAGGGCATCTTCTCTTCACTATACTATCCCGTCTCTGGATCAAGAATCAACATGCTCTCTGCGGCATAATACCTACCCATCTTCCCAAACTCAGCAGTCTCTCTAACACAATGAAAAATCTTTGCGAAGATCTAGCAAGACAGGAAATCACAACGTCGATACCTAACCCTACTTTCTCCACAGTCTGCTCCAGAGCATCTAGCTGAGATAACGTCTGAGAAACACACACTTAGAGTCTTGCAACTGTTTCAGCGTCCCTTTGCTTGTCTTTCTTGACTCTCTATGTTGAGTATACGAGGTGAATACGTTGAAGGAAGAACAAAGAGACATTCTTTATAACTCTGTACAATTATGTATCATTAACGGTAAAGTGAAAAAAATTATTCAAGAGACGAAGAACACTGTGATGATATGTGAGAGCCGGGAAAAGTGCCTATTCCAACCTGAACAATTTGGATCGTGCCAAATACAACCCGAACTAATGGTTAGTGCCAAATACGACCTGAACTCAATTAAAACTTTAAAAACCTACCCAAACTTTTTAAAACGTGCATAAATCTACATTGAAATATTATTAAAAAGTTGAAATTACATAAACTACTATTTTTTCATCGTATTAAATTTTAAAACTTTGGTGATAATTTTTTTCTGATTTATATAAATACATAACATGTTTTTACTTATTATATCTTCAATAAACTTATATCTTACTAAAATATAAATAATAAAATATTTATAATTACATGATCTTAAATATACTTAAAATTTTGAAGTTATTTATAAAAATTTCTTGTATAGATTATTTTTATTTTTAAAACTTAAATGATTTTTTTTCAAAATTTATTATTATATATTTTAATATTTTGTTCAATTTTGAAAGGTAAAAGGTTCAAAATATAAATAACTTCAAAAATTTTGAACAAAATATCAAAATATATAATAATAAATTTGAAAAAAATTCACTTAAGTTTTAAAAATAAAAACAATCTATACATTTTTTATTTATAAATAACTTTAAAATTTTAAGTATATCTAAGATAATTTATCTAAGATAATTTAATTATAAATATTTTATTATTTATATTTTAGTAATATATAAGTTTATTGAAGATATAATAAGTAAAAACATGTTATGTATTTATATAAATCAGAAAAAATTATCACCAAAGTTTTAAAATTTAATACGATGAAAAAATAGTAGTTTATGTAATTTCAACTTTTTAATAATATTTCAATGTAGATTTATGCACGTTTTAAAAAGTTCGGGTAGGTTTTTAAAGTTTTAGTTGAGTTCAGGTCGTATTTGGCACTAACTATTAGTTCAGGTTGTATTTGGCACGATCCAAATTGTTCAGGTTGGAATAGGCACTTTTCCCTGTGAGAGCCATTCGTTTGATCTCTTCTTATCACAAAGACACAAAGAAGTTCAAATTTCAAAACAGCCCCACATATTTGAATTTATTTCAATTTAACCCGAATAGTTTGCTGTATGGTGAAAATTCGGTGGAGATTATATGATTTATATCATTCTGACCAATCTATTTTGTTAACAAGAGAGGAAAAAAAAAACATATTCAAAGAACCAAAACCAGATACTGTTATTCATCACTGATCAAGAACCAAACACATACATGTATAAAAAAAAAGGATCCGAAGTAATCTTTGTGCAGGGTTGTTGTGATCTGATATAGCTAGATGGTTGGTCAACGGCACCGGACAACACGAACGGCTGTACGGCGTTCGTTGGAAGTGCAGACAGCCATGACAGAGAGGCAGACTACCACCATGATGAGGAGATGTAGTAGTAAACTTGAACCATCGTCGTCACCACCCCCACCACCACTACAACACGAAGACATGCACATCCCACCCATTCTTCTTGTCTCCTTAAGATCCGATTATGAGTCCACGGAAGATGAGATGATAATGAAGAGGAGATGAATTGGCAGATGAGAAGTGTCTGTCTTTAATGAGTTTTTGATTGGTTAGTTATTTTAAAAATTGTTTTTTGCTGGACTTATTCAGCCAACTTCGTGTTTTATTAATGAATAAATCTATATTTTAATATGGTTTTGTTTCTTCATGTTTGTATTTACCTATTTTGATGGTATGTAGTGGTCTCGCGTCAATGTATAGTTAAACTAATCAACATGTTGTATACACATACGAAATTACTAGATCAAGTAACTACCTCTCAAATTCTCCTATATATTAATTGAAAAATCAATTAAATGGATTTTGCTTATGTATCATTCATAAAGTAGATGTAGTACAAATATATATGAGCATATATGATCAAGCTAGTACAAAATCTTCACTTAAATGTTTATTGAAGATAATATTCCCAGAACTTCGGTTTCTTAGAAATTGTCAGAAATCATAATGTGTATATAATAGTGATTTAGTGATATTTAAAAGATATATCTAATAGCGGGCATGGATCAATTTTATATCATGGCCTTTGTGACTGACCTCAATTCTCTTTGTTGTGATTCTTGTGAACATGAAGCATGTCTCACATAATGTTTTCGCATTCCGAGAGAAAAAAGCGGGAGAAAAAGACGAAATTCTTAGAAAATCTCCAACCCACCATTATATTTATCTTTATATATTGTAATATAATAAAATTTACTCCATTTCATTTCTATTTATTCTACTAAAATAAAAATCGCTATTTTCTCCTCTATATTTAGGAGAAAAAATAATATTCATCTGTAATAGAGGTAACCTTTTTTATTTACATAATAGTTTTTTAATTTTTTTGTGATTATAACTAAAAACTAGATTTTGACCCGCGCTTTCAAAGCGCGGGTTTATTTTCCTTTATTTTTTTAAATTGACAAATATTTAGTAAATGTCATATTTTCATATATTTTTTTATAAAAGACTTAAGCTTTTTATCTTTCTTTATCGTGTTTCATTTTAAAAGAGTATAGGCCTGAGCACAATATTCGGACCTGAAGAACCAACCAGAAACCGACCCGAAAATCAGGATCTCGAACCCGATCAGACCCGGGATAAATATCCGAATAAGTTCTAAATTGCTATATCCGAAGAACCGGTTCCGAATCCGAACCGAATGAGTATCCCCAGATATCCGAAATGTGAATATATATCTAAAAATATATGTTATAATTATATTTATAATTATTTTAATATTTTAAATTAATATTATAAGTTAACTGTAGTAGTTATTTTCGGTACTTTTGAGTATTTTTGGATAAAATATGATAGTTTGGATAAAAGTTTATCCAAAAAACTGTATATAATGGATATTTTTGGTTACTTTTGGTTATTTTTGGTTACTTTTGAGTAATTTGGATACAAAAATTTGAATCGAATCGGATACTTTGGTTACTTTGAGTACAAATAACCGAACCCGTTTTAGATAATTTGGTTATTTGGTTATTTTCAGGTTCTTATGCATGAGAACTAAACCCACCCGGATCCAGAAAGATCCGACTCAAACCCGACCCAAAATTTTATAATACCCGTATGGGTTTAATTTCAAAACCCAAAAAACCCGATACCCGAAAGAACCGACCTGTACCCGAATGGGTACCCGAACGTCCAAGTCTAATGAGTATTTATATTTAGAAAATTAAACTTTATTTTTAATGAATTAAGTTGTTATAACTCTGATAAATTTATTTTATTATGCGGTTAATTTTTTTAATAAAAAAATTATATACTTTTAGTAAAGATTTATACTTTTCAATGAAAAAATTCAATTTTTTATGAATGCTTAAATTATATTAAAAACAGAAAAAACATAATAATTAAGTGATTAATTTTTGTTCACTACACAAAATATTAAGAATGATTGAAAATAAATTATTTGAACTTGGAGAAAAAAATAAGAATTGGATATGATTTCTTAATCGGTCCAAATGGCCCAAAAGAGATGATGTGGGTAGTGGGCTGGATCCAAAAATAATGACCCAATATAACTATGTTATGAATATTACTTAATTATCCTTAATGAAATAAGTAATGTTAGTAAAAAAAATGGTATTTTTAGTAAAAAAAAAAAAATAGGATCCTGCTTTAATAGTATATATACATATTTAAGTAAAAATACATTATTTTTACATATAGCCCAATTATTATTTTTTGTTTAAATAATATTCTTAATTTTTACAGTTACAAATAAAATAAATAAATAATATTATTATAATAAAAAAACTCGCACGGTTGTGCGGATCGAGATCTTAGTCTAACTTAGGCAAGGAGGTCTGTTTCTTCGTTAGTAGTAACATACTTTGCAATTTGTGCAATGTGTAGCTTTCGCTTTCTTGAATCATAATATGTCTATAACTTCAGTTCTAGTTGACTAGAAACTGTCGAATCAATTTGGCGAACCTTTCACTTAATTGTGCTTTTTGCTTTGTATTTTTTTGAAACACTTTTTTTTTTTTTTTTGAAACACTTTTGCTTTGTATTTATTTTCACTTTTGTAATACTATATAGCATCACCATTAACAATGAAGCTGTCTTACTTTGGTCGTTTTCCGTTTGAGGTTATTATAAATATCTGTCAATTCTATTTCTACCATAAAAGGGCGTTTGGTCTAGTGGTATGATTCTCGCTTTGGGTGCGAGAGGTCCCGAGTTCGATTCTCGGAACGCCCCTATTTTTTAAAATACTGTCTCATAATTTAGGGCCATTGCATTTTATGTTAACGAAGTCTGAATAATTTTTTTTATTAACTAAATATCATAAACTCACAAACGCTTTTTAAGCCTAGAGACGTTCTCATCTCATCTCATCCACAAGAGCTCTTTCAGTTGATAGTTGATGTATCACATTTTCATTGTAATCCCACAAAACTCTCGTCTCTTCATACAAAACGTACAGAGAACCGAAAATACATCTACAGATCTTACTGTTGCAGATGAATCTTTCTATCCAGCAAGCAATATAAACTTTCATATATACAAGCTTTCAAGGGAGAACACAAGGAACTACAAAAACGGAAGAGACTTTCTTTATACTAAGTTCCGGTTCTGTGGAACTCGCACGAGCCGAGAAGAGTAGCAAACGTACAGCTGGTTTAAGCACATTGCCATACCGAAACCAAGAATCCCCGCGAACAGCATCGAGTAAACAACCGGCACACCAAACTGTAACAAAGATCTTTCCCATGAGAACTTTTCTTTAAGTGTTTTAAGTAGTTCAAAGCTTATATGGTTTAGTACTTACTGTAACATATAACAGATGAACAAGCAAGGCCACTAGTGCAAACTCAAGAGCTGCGTATGTCCACATGTATTCTCTGATAGCTGCAAGTTTGGGATAATAACAATTAATACATGACTTGTGTCAGTGATGGATAAAAACTAAGATAGCAGTATTATACCGAGGACAACGGCGAAAGTTGAGGCTAACAGAGCTAAGGTGAACGAAAATGGCGCTGCTACAAAGATGGCTTGTGATTTCAAGTCACGAATCTACAAGAACATATAAAGAACCCTTGTCTTGTCATGTAATCTTTGAAATGACATATAAAGAACATCTCAGGGGAAGAAAAGAAGCATTACCAGTAAATGTTCAAGGAAGAAGAAGTAGCAGACTGTGCTGATGAGTACAAGCACTACAAACTCTTGCCCCACACTGCAACATTTTAAATCGATCTTCAATTTTTAAAAAGGATAAAGATCGTTTTTGAATGAAAAGCGTTCTGAATAATAATACCTAATGGCTTGTGTGTGAGGATTCTGCTGCGTGAGTTCCCGTCTAGTGGTAAGCTGATTGATTGTCGGGACACGAAGCAGAATCACTGGTAAGTTTCTGACTTCTTGTCTGCAAACATCGCAGATTCTGGTTCCCTTTGTGCTAAACCACTTAATGGCACAGTGCTCATGAACGAGCCTGAGGTCACCTTTGCAACTGCATTCCATTTTCAGCGTGTTGCCTTCTTCGCACACGTCAAGACAAATCCTGCACACAGCTTCCTCTTCAGGGATCTCTTCTTCTGTTTCTTCCGGTGCAGGAACAGGAGTGATTTCATCTGTTAACGAAACAACACACAAGAAAAAAAGGCACACATGAGTATATAGACCAAAAAATTCAATTCTTTCAAATTGACAAAGCTTCTTATGAATCAATATATTCCTCATATCAACATTCCACATGAATCCAGCATAAAAAATGGACAGATAGTACATACCACCACCACTTGCTTCATTGGAAAGGTGTTGTTTGTTGTTGTTGTTGTCAAAAGAGACAGCTCGCACAATGACTTTGTTTCTACCAGGCATGGACAAGCATCTTGAAACCGTTGCACCATCCCTCTGCAGCAAAAACAAACTCCAACATATAACCATGACACAAAGAAAAATCAAAACTTTCTGGCAGCGCCATAAAACATTGGTCTTGCCCCCAAAAACAATTTTGTTAAAAAAAAAAAAATTAAAAATGTTTTTATATACTCCAAAATCTCAGATCCGGTACAGTATAAGAAGCTACTCACATTAGAGGTAGATGGGTCAGCATGCACCAGAGGTGAAGCAGGCGGTGTAGATGTAGCCAGAGACAGCTTATTAGCAGCATTTGTAGAAGAAGGAAGTGACAAACATCTTTTCCAATAAGGCGAGGAATTAATAATGGAGCTATTAGGCTTTTCAGTGGTTTCTGAAACACTGGGATTAAGTAGCAATCTCTTCTCATAGTTCGGTAGGGAGGCTTTCCTTTTCAGACTCAGGTTCCTCAAGATTCCTATAGGCATAGGGTTTGGGAGTTTGTTGTGGACTGAAACATCCAATTGGGTTCCACTTCTTGGTTGAGATCTGGAGACATCTTCAATGGATTGTTCTTTAACCTGACAAAAAAATCAAATCTTTATGCAAACCCAGATCGTTTTTTTTTATTGGTTGTGAAACAGAGATTTGGAGTATATACCTGAGGAGAAGAAGGAGAATCTTGCATCGCTAATTGTCGAGCTGATCAAAAACCCAGAAAGCAAAATGTGATTCAATCAGTTTCAGCCGACATATAGATTCTTAGCCAGCGAGAGACGCAATCTATACAGGATTGAAAAGTTTTGTCCTTTTTTCTGTCTCTTTTTGTTTGTTTCTATGGTAATTAATTAAAAGCTAAATTGACTAAATCGATGACTGAAAGGACTTTACTTTTACGTGCGTCACACGGTAGATTCTTGAGGTCAGACACTCGCACTTATCTCTATTTTTTTTTCCTTTTTGTAAAAAAAAAAAAAAATTAATGTTACTCTGTTGGCTCCTTTATGTGCGTTCTATGTTCTCCAACTCCTCCCCTGCGGTGTTGTCAGTCATTCTTGAGACATTCTTTAACCTGAAACACCTCACAGACGTGAAGCTTTTGCCTACAATTTGGTAAGTGTTACATGTAGATTCTCTGGAACTAGTTTTATGATTTTCAGTTAACATAGGGCGAGAAATGGATTTTTGACTGTACTGCCTCGGTCTCTGATATCATCGATAGAATATGTTGATAACAGAAATTAAAGTATTCGTCTAAAATAACAATCACTAAATATAGAACAAAAAATAGAGGAATTCTATTTAACAGATAAAAAAATTAAGATCCTGAAGAAATAGGGATAGCTCGAAGCAATTTAACTTGGTTAAAGATTGTTCTACGTTTCAATCAGTCTTGTCGGAAAAAAAAAAACACTGAGCCACGTCTCTTGAAATAAGAAATAAGAAAAGAAGGGAGTTTTGAGTCACTTCATCTTCTGCTCAGTGAAGAGGACATGGCGGTTGACACGAGGATCGTACTTGCGGAACTCAAGCTTCTCAAGAAGACCCTTGCTACTCTTCCTCTTGACATAGAAGAACCCAGTTCCAGCAGCTGAGACTAGACGGATGAACATGAACGTCTTCTTCCTCTTGTCCCCCATTTTTTCTCACTTCAATACACCAAACCAGAGAAATATCACTAAAGAGTAAAGATCAACAAATCTCAATTCACTATTTGTACCATCATGCGACCTAGAAACCTAAAGAGCAAAGTGCAATCACAAACCTTTTACTATACATTTTCATAGATTTTGGAAGCAGATCAATAAAATTGAGAATGATAATTCAACGACTGAAACAGAATATCAAACAAAGAGGTGGAGCAGCAAGAACTCTTACCTATGACAGACGGCTACGGCGATACGACGGCTGAGAGAAATTCGGGAGTGAGAAGAGAAACACTGAAAATGAAACAAAAAGGCTATATATGGACACTAAATTATTTTTATCCGGCCCATTTAAATATTGATAGGCCCATTGTGGTCCACTTTCTCTAAGCAACTGTCACCAGGTTCTGTTCTCTCTCTCTCTCTCTCTGTTCAGTGGAGAAGAAGATCCAAATCGATCCGTTGAAAAGGTACGATGAAGATGTTCGTTGCTATCCAGTAACTAGCGTCTTTGATTTTGAGTTTCCTTTTCTTTTTGCTTTGCTATTAGATTGGATTATAACTTAACCTTCTCCGTTGGGATACAGTGCCAGGGATAATCTAATTCGTGAGCTATGTCGAATGCTGCTGTGGACGCGACGGGGAACCCGATCCCTACATCTGCGGTGTTGACTGCCTCAGCGAAGCATATAGGTTTAAGATGTATGCCTGAGAACGTTGCGTTTCTCAAATGCAAGAAGAACGATCCAAACCCTGAGAAATGTCTCGACAAGGGTCGTGACGTCACTCGCTGTGTCCTTGGCTTGTACGTTTCTTCAAATCTCTCTTCTATCTCTTTTTCCAATCTTAGTTGTTCTTCTTTGGTTTGGTTATGGTTACAATGATGATGAATTGGTGTAGAAGATAGCTCTATAATTCACCAATTGAGAAAATGTATATGAACATAGCTGTGCCATTGTCTTTCCAACATATGATTTTTTAGCTATTCTTAGATAAGCTATCAAATATTCTTTCATAGAGCTCAGGTAGTTTTGAATTTGAACACGATGAATTAACTAGTAAATGTTGTTTAGCCGTATGATACTGTCTCACACCAAGTAGTACAGTGTAACCATCTGTTTCACATAATAGAGACAGATTCTTACCATGATTCTGCTCACAACTTCTCATTGTTTTTTCCCTTACCTAAAAGCGATTAAGAAGCCAAAATTGCTTCCATGGGGTGTTGGTCTAGGACTCAGTTTTGATGTTTAGTTGTCTAATCTTACACAATGATACAATGCTGTAATAATATCAATCAACAAGACTTTGAACCTATCCAATCATACTGTGTTTCATTATATCATTCCTGCATCATTCTGGAAAATATACGATGACTGTCCACACTCAAAACATTATATAGTACCTCTGTCAAAACATTTTTTTTTGCTAATGGATTGGTAAATTTGTTGCAGGCTGAAGGATCTTCACCAAAAGTGCCAAAAGGAGATGGATGACTATGTTGGGTGTATGTATTACTACACAAACGAGTTTGATCTGTGTAGGAAAGAGCAAGAAGCCTTCGAGAAAGTTTGTCCCCTGAAATGAAGTTACTCCTAATAAAGCAGCATGTTAATTTTTCAATGAGCTTTACTCTCCCTTCTTCTTCTTGTCATCACCATTGTTTTCTTCCAATGTTGTCTAAAGTGACTTCTCAAAGACAGCCACCTGACTCAGTTTTCATTGCTTGATGGTTATTTTTAATCAGAACATAATGGATTTCACAAGGAATAATAATCTGGTGGATTCACTTATCTTTTGTCATACATGACAGATGACCACTAGAGTCTCCTCAATCTTGATTCAGTTTTATCCATGCTTTAGAGCCTACCTTTGGGCTTTATATGGGCCTATTAATATATGGGCTTAATATATTATCGAACTCTCAAAAGTAGAAGCGAACAACAAGCCCACAAGGGGAGAAAAATAGAGGAATCGTTCATTGACTCGTCCGGGTCATGTAATTTCCAAAACTCGCTCATCTAAATTAAACCCTTGGCAAAAACCTCCCTCGCTTCTCTCTACCGTATAAACCGGAAGACACGAAATGTTCGCCGTTTCACCGTCCTACTTCTCGCCGGCATCTTTCTCATCGGTGAGTTGAGCTTCTTCGTCTCGATATCTTTCCCGAGATTCTTCTTCTTATTATGAACTCCTCTCTCTTTTGTAGAGCCATCAGGGGAAGAAAGCTCAATTGCCGAGGAAAGTATCGGTGGTGGTGAGGGCAGGAGGAGGTAAGAGGATACTGTACGGTAAAGATAGCAGAGAGGCTCTACAAGCCGGCATCGATAAATTAGCTGATGCTGTTTCCGTCACCTTGGGCCCTAGAGGTGAGACACGAGGCTATGAACATAGTTGGTTTGAATCAGAGTGTCTATGTAACCGCATGAGATTATTCATTGAATAGTTTGGTTAATGTGAATTAGAATTGAATTATAGAGCTAACTAAAAGCCTTCTTAGAGATCTCTCTTAAGCGATAATGAAATGATTTCTTTTTTTTTTTTTGTTAATGTGGAAAACGACGACGCAGGGCGTAATGTAGTGCTGGCTGAATCAGATACAATCAAAGTGATCAACGATGGTGTCACCATTGCTAAATCAATTGAGCTCTCTGACACGATTGAAAACGCTGGAGCTACACTTATCCAAGAGGTTGTTCGTTCATCTCATGGAGGCTATAATGATAAGCTTCTCCTTGTTAATTTCGAGCTTGGAAGATAAATAAGAATGAGCCACCCTGAGGCTTTTTTGTAGGTTGCGATTAAAATGAACGAATCAGCGGGTGATGGGACAACTACTGCAATCATTTTGGCTAGAGAAATGATCAAAGCTGGCTCTTTGGCTATTGCTTTTGGAGCTAATGCTGTTTCCGTTAAGAACGGAATGAACAAGACTGTTAAAGAGTTGGTCAGAGTGTTGCAAATGAAAAGTGTTCCTGTCAAAGGGAAGAGTGATGTTAAAGGTTACTTACTACTTATTATCTCAGCTAAGTTTTGATCCACCAGAGTCTTAGTTTGAGATAATTCACTAGGGATTTTTGTGTTCTGTAGCCGTAGCTTCAATCTCTGCTGGCAACGATGAATTTGTGGGGAACTTGATTGCCGAAACTGTGGAAAAGATTGGCCCTGATGGCGTCATCTCCATTGAAACATCTTCCACTTCAGAAACATCTGTTATAGTTGAGGAAGGCATGAAGGTTAGTTTCCAAAGCTTCACAATGACAGTTTCACCCTTACCGTCTTTAAGAAGGTGAGTCCATTGAGTATCCGCGATTCATGAGGAATGTTTTCTTCTGTACAGTTTGACAAAGGCTATATGTCGCCTCATTTCATCACAAACCAGGAGAAGTCTACAGTGGAATTCGATAAAGCTAAAATCCTCGTGACGGATCAGAAAATCACTTCAGCCAAAGAGCTAGTTCCTTTACTGGAGAAGACTTCGCAACTGAGTGTTCCGCTCCTCATTATCGCAGAAGATATCTCGGCGGAAGTGCTCGAGATACTGGTGGTGAACAAGAAGCAAGGTTTGATCAATGTCGCTGTTGTGAAATGTCCTGGAATGTTGGATGGGAAAAAGGCTTTGCTACAAGACATTGCACTCATGACAGGTTTTTTTTTCTCTCACTCATTTGTACTTACAAGTCTCAGTTGCTAACGTGAAAAATGTTGTAAAACAGGAGCTGACTATCTTTCCGGAGATCTAGGCATGAGTCTAATGGGCGCAACTTCAGATCAGTTAGGTGTTGCTAGGAAAGTAACAATCACAGCTAATTCAACAACTATAGTCGCAGACCCTTCAACTAAACCGGAGATTCAAGCAAGAATAGCTCAGATGAAGAAGGATCTAGCTGAGACAGATAACTCATATATGACAGGAAAAATCGCAGAGAGAATAGCTAAGCTCTCTGGAGGTGTGGCTGTGATAAAGGTCCGGTTATACAATAACCCTTCTTTGCTGACACAAAAAGAAACAGTTTGGTTCGTGATGTTTCTTTTTTGAGTCCTCTTAAAAAGCATCAGCTTAACCTGGTGTCTAATTCAGGTGGGAGGTCATACTGAAACAGAACTTGAGGACAGGAAACTTAGAATAGAAGACGCAAAGAACGCAACTTTTGCAGCCATGAGAGAAGGTATAGTACCAGGTGGTGGTGCGACGTATATCCATCTTTTAGATGAGATCCCGAGAATCAAGAAGACTCTGATGGAAGATTCATACGAACAAATAGGTGCAGATATAGTAGCAACGGTATGAAACCTGTTTTTTTTTTTAACTTTCTTGAAAGACCCTTCAAAAGTTATTATCACTCTGTGTGTGTGTGTTTGCAGGCGCTCACGGCACCTGCAATGGTCATAGCAACCAATGCCGGGGTTGATGGATCAGTTGTAGTGGAGAAAACTAGAGAACTCGAATGGAGAAGCGGTTACAACGCAATGTCAGGAAGATATGAGGATCTTCTAAACGCTGGAGTCGCAGATCCTTGCAAAGTTTCGAGATTCGCCCTGCAAAACGCGGTTTCTGTTGCTGGCATTGTTCTCACGACCCAAGCAGTGCTAGTGGAGAAGATCAAGCAGCCTAAACCTGCGGTTCCTGAAGTTCCTGGCATACCCACCTCATAACCAAGCACAAAAACCAGACTCTTTTAGCAAGTTTTGTCTAAATCCAAACCTTTACTCACAAAATGGTGTTTGGTTTGGTCGTCATTAGTAAAACGGCCTCAGAATCTGTGATGCAGTGGTGAGTGCACAGGGTTAAATGAAAAAGAATATTGTAATCATTGTTGCTTATTGTGGAAGCCAAGCTTATTGTTAGCATCAATTATCCGACGAAGCAACAAGAGATGTGCCTTCTAATGCAAAATTCAAACGTTGTAAGCCCTTGCTACTATTCAGCGTGATATATCATTCGATTATATATTAATTGAACTCTTGGCACAAAATCTTATCAAGTGACTGGTTTATAACCGACTTAATTTAATCAAATATGTAACAAGGTGTGATCTAATACTAATTTCCTCAAAATAAGAGTTTCATCTTTGTAGAATCTATGAAACCATAGTGATGTTTTTTGAGTTCTGAAAGTAACTTCGGAAATATAAAGTATTGCACACGTATAGCATTCATCACTCAACATGATTTCCGAAGCTACAGATCTAGATTCTGGAATGCCTAGTGTGGACGTGGAGTCAATGTCATGACACTTTATACAGTGGTAAATAAATTTGTCTCGAAAGGAAAGATTTCAAAAGCATTTGATTTGCATCATCCAATGTTACAAAGAGTGGCCTTTTTTTGTTTTCATCTGTTCATGTATTGTTCATGATGTCGTCATTTTCTCTTGGGCCCGGACTTGCCCTAACAAGAGCTGGGCTAATCTTTCAATTTTCATCACATATTCTCGTACCACCCACCCAATCACTGGACATGTATTATTGCTTTTTTTTTTGTGCAACCATGAGCTTTTTTTCATTAGAAACTTTAAATAGGGTTTGAAGTCCACAGGGCTTGCTTGGCAACAAGATCTGCCTTTTCATTTTCTAAACGAGGAATAAAAGAAAAAACGATAGATTTGAATGCGGTAGATAGGAAGTAGATATCCTTCAATGCTCCAAAGATCTCGATGTTCATCTGCTTCTTCTTGATGGTGGTGATTAAGGTTTGAGAATCTGAGAAGAGAGTGATGGATTTGAAGCCGTTGGAGCGGGCAAAGGTCAAAGCTGCGCGAACAGCCAACGTTTCTGCCATAAGGGGCGATGAGACCGACGTTTCAATCGCTGAGTGTTGGGATGGGGAAACCGGATCATCAATGATCCAACCAAGTCCTGCTGTCCCCGTCGAGGCGTTCAATGCAGCATCGGTGAAGATCGAGCATAGATCGGGGTTTCTAGGGATTGGTTCGAGTCTGATCAAGGGTTTCGGTCCCTTTGGAGGGTGGAATGGTTGAGCCAGAGTCCATTCTCTAGCATCGATGATTTCCTTCAGGATTGTCTCCTCTGGAGTGAAGCTTCTCTTCTCGAAGATTAGTTTGTTCCTTGAGCTCCAGAGGGACCAGATGATACACCCTGCCATCGTTCCTGCTTCGACTCCAATCGGTGAGAGAGAGGGTAGCTTACGAACCCGTTCCCAGCCTTCATGGAAGTTCAAGATCGCAAGAGGGGTAAAGGCGCCTGCTAAAGGGGCAAGATTCCAAACCTCTGCGGCGTAGGGACAAGTAAAGAGGAGGTGGCTCACCGATTCTAATCCGTTGCATCTGCTGCAGAGGGGTGAGACAGGTATGTTTCTGATAGCGAATTGTTCTCCTACTGGTAGGCCATTCTGTAGGGATTTCCATAAAAAGACTTTAATTTTTTCTGATGTTTTAACATTCCAGACGCTTGAGAGCCAATCAGTTGTGTCTGCGTGATCAGGGAGGGGGAGATCCATCTTTGCCTCTGCTAAAGTCAGGTACCCTGATTTTGTAGAGTATTCCCCTGAAGAGTTCTTTAACCAGACCAAAGAGTCTTCTGCTTGTAGAGTGCTAGGTTTTAGCTTTAGGATTTGGTCTTTATGAAACGGTAGCATGATCTCTATTTTTTCCAGGTCCCATTGCGAAGTATCTTGATGGAACAGAATCAGAGACTTTGAGACTTTGTAGATGTTCAGGAGCTGGTCCCATCGGCATCAGCAGCTCCTTATGGGATAACCACGGATCATTCCAGACATTGATTGCCTTCCCATTGCCCACCATCCAACCTAGTTTTTTTATCAGTAGGTCTCTCCCTATTAGAATGCTGCGCCATCCATGGGAGCAGGAAGAAGACGCCTTGCAATCCATGAAGGATGATGTTTGGCAGTACTTCCCGAGTAGGCATCGAGCCAGAAGGCCTGTGGGGTTCTTTAGGATACGCCAGCCTATTTTGGCGAGGAGTGCGTCATTAAATGAGGTAACATCCTTAAAACCTAGTCCTCCTTTGCTTTTTGGCATAGCCATCTTGTCCCAAGATATCCATGAAACCTTTCTTTTCCCGGGTTCTGCATCCCACCAGAATCTGGTGAGCGTTGATTGGATCGAAGAGCAGATGGATTGCGGGAGTTTGAAGCACGACATCGTGTGTGATGAGATGGGGGATAAGACACTCTTGACCATAACCATCTTCCCCGCATTGGAGAGAAATTTCGAGGACCAGCTAATAGCTCTTTGCTGTATTCTGCCTACAACTGAGGCGAAGATATCTTTCTTTTTTCTGCCAAAATGTTCAGGTAAGCCTAGGTACTTACCCACTCCTCCCTCTTTGTCAATTCCAAGTGTTGCTTTCATTTGGTCTCTTGTCGCTTGGATAGTACGTTTAGAGAAGAACACTGAGGATTTTTGCTTGTTGATTAGTTGGCCTGACACCGTTTCGTATGTAGTAAGGAGGGTCTTAACTGTTTCTGCATTTTTCTTGTTTGCCTTGCAGAAGATCATGGTGTCATCCGCGAAGAGGAGGTGGCTAAGTTTGGGGCAGTGGGACGCTATGGATATGCCCTTTAGCAAGCCTTTGGATTGCGCACTCTTGCATAGGCCTGTGAGCACTTCTGAGCATAGGATAAACAGGTAAGGAGACAGTGGGTCTCCCTGTCTAATCCCTCTTCCTGGTTCAATAAATCCCCGCGTAGCTCCATTGATTATGAATGTGTAGCTAACTGTAGTAATGCATTGCATAATTAGACCTGTGAACGTAGGATGAAAGCCCATTCTTGTCAGTACTAGCTCGATGAACTCCCATTCTAGCCTGTCGTAGGCTTTACTCATGTCAGTTTTAATGGCCATAGAGAATCGCTTATCCGCTCTAGAGTTCTTCAAATAGTGTAGAACCTCATGTGTTATGAGGACATTATCTGATATTGCTCTCTTTGGCACAAACGCAGATTGTGTCTCGGATATAAGGAAGTGGAGGATAGGTTGGAGCCGTCGGGATAGCAGCTTGGATATCGTCTTGTAATACACGTTGCACAAGGCAATGGGCCTGAAGTCTGCAGTGGTCTTCCCTCCAAGCCCCTTCGGGATCAACCTGACATGCGTATCATTGATTGTTCTCGGCATCAAGCCGGTTGTAAAGAACTCCTGTACTTCTTTTATCATGTCATTTCCGACAACTCCCCAGTTGCTTTGGAAGAAGCACACGGAAAAGCCATCGGGTCTTGGCGCCTTCTCAGGGTGGATTGCGAAAAGGGCTTCTCTGATCTCTTCAGGAGAAGGTAACAATATCAGTTTCTCGTTTTGGTCCACTGTGATACGAGGATATATAGCTTCTGAGATGACTCCCTTCATATAATCTAGATTGCATACGCTAGGAGTGAATAGCTTAGTGAAGTACTTCCCAATCGTCTCTCCTATAGCTTCCTCTGTATACACCTCCACTCCATCTTCTGTTTCTATAACTGTAAATTTGTTAATGGCTTTTCTCTTTTTTGTAGAGGCATGGAAGAACCCCGTGTTCTTGTCTCCCAAGTGAAGCCACAACTGACGACTGCGTGTTTCCAGAAGTTCTCTTCTGACTTATAGGCCTCCATCAGCTCGCTCTTCATTTTCACCAAGAGGTCAGCGTTTGGGTGGATAGAGGTTGTTTCATCTTCTATTGCCTTCTGCAGTCTTTCAGTGTTGGCCTTATTCGCTTCCCTCTGCTTCTTTGCCCAGGTAATGATAGCCGTTCGGCATTTATCAATTTTCTGTTTTACTTTCAGTTGGGCGTTCTCAAGCCACGTACCTTGGACAAGCTTCCCTACTTCTGTATTTTTGCTCAGCCTGCGATCATATCTGAAGATACCTTTCTTCTTTTTTCTTAGGGGCTCAAAAAGTGTAACAATGGGTCGATGATCAGAGCTTTCGTAGTGCAAGTACTCACAGCGGCCTGAGGTATAGATCTCTAACCAGGAACTGTTTGCAATTGCTCTATCAAGACGACATTTAACATCATGTGTTCATAGGTAATACGCGTATAAGAACGTAACATATGAAACTTTCTCTTCATAGGTAATACGCGTATCAAAGTAGTTGTTACAAGAGGAAATAATTTCGAGATTGAGCCAATCCTTCCATAAGAGTGCGAGTCCTCCTCCTGCAACTCCATGTGGCGCTATTGTTTTCAGGTTCGTGAATCCTAGATGCTCGAGTTTCTTTGCTACCACATGGTGGGGGTTTTTTGTTTCCGACAGAAATATAACATCTGGGTCTGTTTCTTTGCAGATCTCTCGGAGTCTCTGAACTGTCCAAGGGTTCCCCACCCCTTGGCAGTTCCATGCTACCAATTTTAAGGAAGAGGACTGAGCGGATTTTAAAAATCCACTCTTGCGCTCCTTCTTGATGTTCTTGCAGTTGAGGGCCCGCCTCGTGGGGGCCTGGGGGCCTGCTTGATGGACCTGCAGAGTTAAGGTTTGGACTCTTTGCTTTCTCTGCATTACTGTTCTCCTCATTTAGAGGGATATTTCTTGTACTTCTCTCCTCATTGCGAGGGATTGTCTTTTGATTTTTCGAGGCTTTAGCTGTTTTTTTTTTCCTCACTCCTGCAGTGACAAGAGCTAGAGACAGAGGAGTTGTGTGCCTTAGGGGGGGTCTTCCCGCTTTTCGCTTTTGAACCTGCTGAGTTGATTGAGGCATGTTTCCTCCATCTTGTGTCGGGATTCTCGGTCCCAATCTTTCAAAGGCAGATTATGGTTCAGTCATAGGCCCCAACCTAAGAGCGACAGGGGTTCTGACAGGAGACCCATCTTCTGGCTGGATTGGGGGGAGCAAGTTCTGGGCTTCTATGTTACTTTGCACTAGTCTGTTAGCCGCTTCCTCTATTTCTCCTTGCTCCTCTGCAAGTCTCAGGCGTTCTTTACGAGCTGCACTTTCAGTAGGGTCTTGGCAGTTAGTGTACTGAATCATATAGTTTCTTATATCATCCCTTGCCTGGTTAACAGCACTTCTGGAATATCTTCAGTGAGGGCATGAGCTATAGACGTTCGTGGATGCTGAGCTTGAGGTCTCGAGGTCTCAGAGATTTCGATGTGGGCTGGGCCCTGATCTTTTTGGTTTGTCTTTTCCACCCATAGGGCTCTTGAAGGTTGAGATCTTTGAAAATGATAGTGCGATCCTCTCTGACCGTCTCGCCTGTATTCCCTTGATTGGTACGAGTTGTAGCTATCCTCTCTTCTCCTATGATCATATCTTGTTCTGTCTCTAGGTGATCCTCTGGCTGTTATGGTTCTCTCCGTTGAAGGAGGAATGTGAGATTTGTAGGTTCAGCTCTCCGCTCATAGCTTTTCTGTCTTTTTTCAGGTCCCCTTGGGTCGCTTCCTCGAGAGTTTGAGTGTTGAGTTTCTCTGTGGGCGGATCTGAACGAGCTCTGGTGGTATGATCTTTCGTATTCAGAGTTGCTTCTTGCTACGTCTCGAGGTGGAGGGTGGTTTCTAGCTGAGGGTTGAAGTTCAGCCTGATTTCTCATGGATGGCGTGGGGTTCAGTGGTTTCTGAGGACAATTATCATTGTCGTGACACAAGCTGAAGCAGGTGCTGCAGTGATTCTGAAGTTTCTCGTACACTAAAGTAACTTCAAGCTCGCGTCCATCATCAAACTCTAGCGTCGTTTTACGAATTAAAGGTTGGAGTCCGTTGATGAAGACTCTCATTTTTGCGATTGTGTTTGTTATCTCAGCGGAGTCGAAGGTGCCAATATCACTTGCTATGCGTTCAAGAATCTCTGTAGACCAAAGATGGAGAGGGACGCCTTGCACTTGGATCCAGAAGGGGAGCTGGTTAGGAAATGATGGGGACAGCGACGGCTCCCATCTCTGAATTATCACCATCCAGTGTGCGAAGTGGTACGGCTGGTTGTCAAGAACTTTTTGAAGATCTCTCTCTGATGCAAATTGAAACTGGAAGCAACCCTGTCCCAGATCTGCACCCACATGACGAGATTCACACTTCCAGTGGTCAGAGAGGATGGGTATGAGAGACCACATTCTTTGTGTCTTAGGGTTTGTCATTCTGCCGACAAGCGTGAGGGAGTGCTTTCTTATTAGAGCCGAGCTGTCGATTGCAGGGACCCTTACTCTGGCTAAGCGTGGTGGGCTTGAGGGTTCAGCGGGACCTTTGCCCTTTTCCGCATAAGAGAGGCGTCGATGCATTTTCGTTTGTTGTCTGTGCTGTAGGGTCGATCTTGAGTACTTAGAGTAGAGAAGGTTCTTTTTGCTTTCACAAAAGAGGTTTTAAGAAACAAGAGTGGAAGCTTCTAATAGCACGAAGGAGCTTCTCTTCGGGTTCGTCGACGCCTTTACTGGATACTGCTGCCTGGAGTCGTCATCACCGGTGTAGAAGCGGAGGTGAAGCGGTCTCTCCAACCACGGGTCGGGGGAAGAATCCGGTGTGTAAAGAGCAGGAACTTTTTTTATCCAGCAGAACTTTCGCAAAGAGGGAAAAATTTGAAATCGACAGCAAAGGGACTTTTGGTTAATTCGTCAGACTAAAGAGAGCCCACTGGGTAAACTATTCTCTAGGTACGCGGGCCTGGGAGAGAAACTTTTATAAATGACATGTATTATTGCTATACAGTAGTTATCACATGGTAAGTGGAGATACGTGTCGATGTTCCTATGGTGTTTGACTTGGGACCAAGCCAAGTTCTACCATTATTCTTGGAGAAAAAGAAAAAAGAAAAAAGAAGAGAGAGCTCACGTCCCAAATAACACTGATCTGACGTCGTTTTTCGATAACGACTGATGAACAATCGGTTTCCTCAAACTCGCGTAGCTTGCACTCGACTTCTCTCTTTAGTTTTTTTTTTGGCCAATGTAACGCGTTCCTGTCACGCCCCACACTCCTACCTGGCTTACACACACACTCCTTCGCCTCAATCAAGTTTATAAAACCTTTCAAACTTCTTTTCATTAAACTTACTTTAACATTTCAATTAATATAATTATTTTGTTTTCAACATGTTTTTGCATTTGGTCTGGGACACACTACAACGACTCTAATGTCGTGTCTATTACTCATGCTTATTTGAAGACTTAAAAATTGTAAAGCATATTATAAAGTAAATATCAACAATTTGTATGTATGAAAACAGTATTCTTCAATGGTTGACAAAAATAATATTGATCTATTCATGTTTTTGTGTCACTAATGATCCATAAGCTTTCTAAAGTAGTACCACTGAAATTCGCCTATTAAATGATAAAACGAAAAGTTAGCCTATCTAATCTTATGTCTTCAAAATCACAATCTTACCAATTGTGATTATTTTTGACAAAAATATATTTTAATGAAACTGTGTGAGGGATAATATAAAAACATCAATCACCGAAAAAAACTTTAACCTCATTTAAGCTTTTAAAAAGTGTAGGTAAAGTTTATTACAGTCATTTACTATTGTGTCACAAACAATGTCAAAAGTTAAGCACTAAAAATGGAAAATAATACTATGTGAATAAACCATTACAGCACGATTAAAACTAATCATGATTGTGTTTATTAGTTCAACGACTTCACGTTCATAAAAGAAAAACTGTACACTAGTTTAGATAAATTATTTTATTGACCTTAGAAATTACTATTAATTATATTAATATGTTTAATATAAAATACAAAAAAAAACTCAGTTTTTGTAATGACTATTCCCCAGATATGGAGGACTTGTTATGCAATTTAACCCAAAAACCTTCAACCAAAATCACCAACTTCCTCAACAACCGATGATGCGTCCTTAAACGATTAGAAGAGACGCATCATCTTCTATGTCGCAATCTCCACCGGAGATGGATATCCAACCGCCGGCATTGCTCGACGACGATCCATCCTCCTCCCCTATGTGGGATTGGGGAGATCTCCTCGACTTCGCCGCAGACGACACTCTTCTCTTCTCCCCCGTCGTCCCTCCTCCTCCGATGATGATGATGATTGCGACGCAGCAACCTCCGACGCAATCCGAATCGGGCTCGGGTTCGGATCGGGTCAGGAAGCGGGACCCGAGGCTGCTCTGTTCCAATTTCGTGCAGGGAATGGTTCCGTGCTCGTGTCCGGAGCTCGATCAGAAGCTGGAGGAGGCTGAGCTGCCGAAGAGGAAGCGGGTTCGAGGCGGGTCGGGCGTGGTTAGGTGTCAGGTTCCGGGTTGTGAGGTGGATATAAGGGAGCTCAAAGGGTATCATAAGAGGCATAGGGTTTGTCTCACGTGTGCTAACGCCAGCTCCGTTGTGCTTGATGGAGAGGATAAGAGATACTGTCAACAGTGTGGAAAGTATGTTCCTGCTTTGATCCTATGCTTTATGGCTTAACAGATATATACAATAGTAACTATCTTCGATTATCAACACCAAGTCTTCAAGATCTGGATTGATTCCTTTTGTCTGTTTGATTGGATTACAAACTGTTGAGAATCTATCATAGCCATTGTCTTGGTTAGAAGCTGGGACGAAACTAATATTACATGTGATTTTTGGGGATTACGGGCTTGGGCCCTAACCTTTTGGTATTCAAAAGAAAAAGAGAAATTGATATTAGATAACTTGGGGAGAGACTGTTGATCTGTTTGAATGATTGATTCCACAGACCACCTAAATGATTAACCAACTCTCTTTGTTCAGCATAAGCTGAGTCAATATTATTAGCTAGCGGAAACTTTTATCACTTTTTTTGGTCGTATCGATGCTGGTTCCATGCTTACAGTGAGTAAACCATATGGCAGGTTCCACGTGCTCCCGGACTTTGATGAGGGAAAACGCAGCTGTCGGAGAAAGCTAGAGCGTCACAATAACAGGCGAAAAAGGAAAGATAAAGGAGGAGTTTCTTCTAAACAACAGCAAGTGTTATCACAGAATGACAACAGTGTAATTGATGTTGACGATGGCAAAGGTAAGCACAAATCATGTCATCATGTGATTTTTTTTTTTTTTGTGTTGTTTAGATTGCATTTTTTTTCTTTGGAATTCAAGCTGATTCCACTTGGCCATGGTATTACCTTCAAGCAGATAATACATGCTCTAGTGACCAGAGAGTGGAACAAGAGGCTTCATTGATTTGTGAAGATTGGAATATTCCCACTCAGGGTTCTGTGCCCTGTCCTGGTAGCATCAATGCAGACAACTTTGTCCCTGTTACAGGTTCGGGTGAAGCTCAACCAGATGAAGGAATGAATGACACAAAGTTTGAACTTTCACCTTCTCGTGGGAACAACAAAAGTGCTTACTCAACTGTGGTGGGTTTCTCCTCAGCCATTCTTATATCAAAAACTTGTGTGTGCTTTATGAACTATTTTTTTTTTTTCTTAAATTTCATTGTAGTGCCCTACAGGACGGATATCTTTTAAGCTCTACGATTGGAATCCAGCAGAATTCCCACGGAGACTACGTCATCAAGTAATTTTGTATTACAGTTTAGTGTTCAGAGACTATGTTTACCCTTTTCGACATCTCAAAAACTCATTTTTCGTGGGATTAATTGAATTTGCAGATATTCCAATGGTTGGCCAACATGCCTGTTGAGCTGGAGGGCTATGTCCGTCCAGGATGTACAATTTTGACCGTCTTTATCGCAATGCCAGAGATTATGTGGGCGAAGGTACATTATATTATCTTTTACTTATCGTTTTCATGTTCTTGTTGCTATAACACAATATAAAAATCGTTTCGTTTCACCTATTTTCAAAGGTGCTCTACTTTCTTGCACATTTTCCCTCTTAAGTACTATATGCACATGCAGAAAAAGTACTATATTTGCATAAACTTCTTACGGGTTTGTGTGTCCTGGAGTTCTTTTGTTTCTGAAACTTGTGCATTATCTGGAAGATTGTGTCCCAGAGGGAGAAAATACCAGCTTAATATCTCTTTCCTGCGAGCTCTCTCTTTGACTTTTCACTTTATTAAGCGTTTCCTATTTTTTCATTTAAGCAGTTGTCTAAAGATCCGGTGGCATATCTTGATGAATTCATTCTTAAACCTGGAAAGATGCTATTTGGAAGAGGCTCGATGACTGTATATTTGAATAGCATGATATTCCGTCTTTTGAAAGGCAAGATGATGTGCTTTGCTTTTTTCTCTGCTTTTCTTGTTCCCTATCATACGTGATACGCATAACCTTGGGAGTTCAGACATTATCAGTGCAAGTTATACTTATATGTTTTGGTTTTTGACAGGTGGATCAACTTTAAAAAGAGTTGATGTAAAACTAGAATCACCAAAGCTTCAGTTTGTGTATCCAACATGTTTTGAAGCTGGAAAACCAATTGAGCTCATTGTTTGTGGACTGAACCTTGTGCAACCCAAATGCCGGTATGCGTATCAGCCCTTGTTTTGATCTGTGCCTCAGGCTTCTCTGCATGTTTTAGTTCTGTTATATCGCTCATGTGATGAAACTACATTTCAAGAGCCTTCGAAATGTTTGCATTAGGATTACTACTCATTGTGTGTTGGTTTAGTTTCTTGGCCTTGTTTTGACCTGGATAGGAAAGAATAACATGATAATGGTTTCATTGCAGGTTTCTTGTGTCTTTTGCTGGGAAGTACTTACCACATAACTATTCTGTTGTACCTGCACCAGACCAGAATGGGAAGCGTTCTTGTAATAACAAGTTGTACAGGATAAACATTGTGAATTCTGACCCTACTCTCTTTGGCCCTGCATTTGTCGAGGTACCCGCTTGTTGAAAATATACATTTTTACAAGTTGCTCTGTTCCTGCAAATAATATGGTCCTCCTCTAATCCTTTTGTAGGTTGAAAATGAATCTGGCTTATCAAATTTTATACCTCTAATAATTGGAGATAAAACTATTTGTTCTGAAATGAAACTAATAGAGCAGAAGTTCAATGCTGCACTCCTTCCAGAAGGACAAGACGTTACCGCATGCTGTTGCTCTTTGACTTGCCGTTGCCGGGATTTCAAAGAGAGGCAAAACACCTTTACTGGGCTCTTGTTAGATATTGCATGGTCAGTGAAGGTGCCCTCTGCAGGATGCACTGAGCTAACCGTTAACCGATGTCAGATAAAAAGATACAACAGAGTGTTGGATTATTTGAAACAGAGTAACTCGCCCTCAATCTTAGGAAACATACTGCACAATCTGGAAATTTTGGTGAAGAAAATGGAGCCGGACAGTCTCATTCACAGCAAATGTGACTGCGACGTGAGGCTTCTACACGAGAATATGAATCTAGCAAGAAAGCAGCAAACCCATGAAGATTTAAAGCTGGATCCAGTTACATCAGCATGCTGTTGTGAGAGCAGTTTTCAGAAGGATATACCATCAAGAACATTAAACTTCAATCAGGTGTTTTTTCACTAACATCTGATTTCCCTTATTTGATAATATAAGCTGGACTTGGCACACAATCTTGCATCTATTTATTCTTTTTTTGCATACTAACATATCCCTCTTTGTTGTATTTACAGGATCCGGAAGCAGGATTAGATCGTAAGGAGAGAGTGCAAGCGACTTCACTAGATGCTGGCGGAAAAGAAACCGATCCTCTTTTAAACAAAGAGGTTGTCATGAACGTAAGTGACATAGGAAACTGGCCGTGGAAGTCCTGTATATCAAGACACACTGCCCAAACATTCAGGTCCCGTCAAACTGCTTTCTTAATCACTACATTCGTCGTCTGCTTTGCGGTCTGTGCGGTTATCTACCATCCAAACAAGGTCAGACAGCTTTCAGTGGCAATCCGAGCGAGATTGGCACACAAACTTTGATAAGAAAGTTCAATGGCAGAGACTCTTATTTTAACCGGTGAAAGTGTGTTCATTAAAGAAAAGCTTGAAGGGAGCTGTATTAAAAAAAAGCTTGTCTCAGCTTTCAACAGAGCTAAGCTACAGCTTGGCAGATAGATTCCCTTGACAAAGAAACAAATTGGTTAAATGATCAGATGAGTTTTCCTTGCTCTTTCTCTGTGTTTCATCTTCTTCCCAATTTCTTAAAGACTGGTGGTGGTGCTTCAACTGTAATAACAGGAAATGGTCTGCTCAGTGATCTTATGATTCCTTATCGAGTAGTGTTATATATGTTAGGGTTTGCTTTCGCTGGCTGTATAACATCTTTTGGGAGGCATCTCCTGTAGAGCCCCTAAATGTCAAAAGGCAATCTCTGATAGACACTCATATAAACATAAAGATAAACATTTATTTAAAAAATCGGAAATGGTGGAAATGACATAAAAACCGTGGGATAGTTAAAGTATTTACAAGTGTTACCAGGGTATAACCCATCCGCCCGGACCCGACCCGGATTTATGGTCAATTGAATTGAACCGAATCGTCTAACCATCTAACCCATCCCTCGAAACCAAACCAATCCCTCGAAACCAAACCCAGTCCTCGAAACCGAACCAATCCCTGGAAAACCAAACCAAATCTGTCGGTTTTCAATAACTCAATTTAATTAAACCTCAATTCCTCAATTTAACTCTCTTCTCTCCATTTTCCCCCTTTCACTCCACTCAAACCCTAATTCGAATTTGTACTCACTCGAGTTTTGCGAATTTCGACTCCTCACTCTTTCAGCCTCCAATTCCTCTACGTACCCAAAATCAACGGTGAGAACGAACGGAGAGAGAGAAGAATTCAGAGGAAATCGAGTGCGATGGTGGTTGAAACGAGAGGAGGTAAGAGGAAGGATAATCCAACGAAGGAAGAGGCTCGGAGAGTGAAGTTTGCGAAGGAGAAGGAGACGAGTCAGACGACGGCGGCGGAGGCCTCCGATAACATCGAGAAGACGACGGAGATGGCGGAGACTGCGGAGAAGACGAGTGAGGACTCGAGGGAGACTACGGCGGGAGGAACGAAGCCGACTGAGCCGACTGCTCCGACGACAGTTGTTGGTGGCCCATCTCCTCCAGCTCCTCCAGCTCCTCCAGCAACTCCGGCGATTGGAACTCATTCTGGAGATGATGAGATTGAAGGTTCTGAAGAAGGAAATGAAGACGGAGAAGATTCTGAAGAAGAGAATGGAGATGGAGATGGAGCTGCGGAAGGAAAGGATGATGAGAATGGAGGTTCCGAAGATGAAGCTTCTGAAAATGAAGCTTCTGAAAAAGAAGCTTCTGAAAATGAAGCTTCTGAAAATGAAGCTTGTGAAGATGAAATGGATGATGATAATGGAGGTTCTGAAGAAGAAAATGGAGAAGGAGAAGAAGAGTTAGCAGATGGAGATAGAGAAGCCTCTAGAGAAGCAAACGAGGATGATAATGAGAATCCACCAGAGAACGAGAATGAGAATCCACCAGAGAACCAGAATGAGAATCCACCAGAACCCGAGGTAAGAAATTATCACTTAGGTAGGAGTCTCCTTAGGTAGGGGAACTTGGATATAACTGTTTGGATATAACTGTAGGGGAACTTGGATATCACTGTTTGGATATAACTGTAGGGGAACTTGGATATAACTTGTAGGAAAATTTTAGTATAACTTGGATATAAAACTTTGGTATAACTTGCAGGGTTTGAATGGAAATGTGGGACTCGATATAGTCAAACCGACGAGCATGTTCTTCAAGCCCAGCGAGTACAGCAAGAAAATAAAGCTTGGCACAAGGTGTATGATAGCTAGCGCGATTAAGACGCTAAAAGATCTGAGACCTAAGCTGTCTAACGCGGAGTGGAGCTGGTTCACGGAGCATCCCCAATTCAAACACATTTTCCACATGAAGACGGAGAATAACCATAGGGTACAGGGGATGTGGATGTTGTTGTTGCGTACTGCTGGTAGCGAGAGGCAGAGAGAGAGGTGGTTTATAGTGAATGGGGTTGCTATCCGTTACGGGCTGAGGGAGCATGGTTTGATATCTGGCCTATTCTGTCACAACTATCCTCTCGGCTACAAACAGCTTGGTGGGACGAGGTTTGTTGATCGTCATTTCAAGGAAGGAGAATCTAGAAGGTTAGAGGATGTTAAGAAGAAGCTGGTGAACATGGGACCCCACAAAGACAGACTGAAGATGGCGGTTCTATTCTTCTTAGCTTCGGTTGTTTGTGCGCAAACCAAGGCTGGACACAAGGCTAATGATGTTTTGGAGGTGTTCCAGAGAGCAGTGGACGATCTTGACTACTGCAAGTCCTTTCCGTGGGGGAGATTGTCATATGATTACATGCTGAAAGAGATATCTCACACAATGGAGCATTTTGGAGGAGTGGTGAAAGAGAAAACATTATGGCCGCTTCCAGGATTTTGTGTTCCATTAGAGGTATGCAAAATCCCATTAAACCAGTTAGTGGTTATTGTTGTGAACTGATGCATTTTTTTTTATGTGTAACAGCTTCTTGCATTCGAGGCAATTCCCAAGCTAGGAGTTGCGTTCAGAGAGCCTGTTGATGGAGCTTCTCCCAACTGTCCGAGGATGTGTAAGAGCTCATTCAAAAGAAATGGATCCACAGGGGTGTCACTTGCTGTGATAAACAAGGAACTGGGTAACACAACTGTAAGTCTTCCTGTGAACTAAAGTATTCCTGTGAAACTGTGGTAGAACTAAGGTAGTACTAGAAACCGAACTATGGAATAAGTTTTGAAAATAATTATGTTTGTGGCAGGTTATTGACAGCATCATCCCCACCAGAACTCCACAAGAAGAAAGACTGTTGGATGAGATTTTGGAAGATGAAGACGACGTTGATCAATCCGATATAGCTGTGGACAGTTGGGAGAAGTGTCTGGATGCAGGTGAAAAGATATTTTTTAAAGACATGTTCGACGAAGATGTAGCTGGGCGTTCAAAACAGCCAGAACCGATTGAAGATGCAGCAGGGGATGGAGTACAGATAGGTGAGCAGTCGGTTCAAGTGGGAGATGTTATGACGTTGGTGACGTTGGTGAAAAAGACAATGAAACTGTTGAAGACAGTTGACAAGAAGGTGGACCAGTTGGATGGGAGACTGGACCAGTTGGATGGGAGATTGGCCCCTATTGAGGAGTTTGTCAAGGAAGCACAAGGCAAAGAAGCAGAGGTAGATGAAGCAGAAGCACACGGGAAAGGTAAAAGCCAGAAACGCAAGAGGTCTGTGGGTAAAGGCAAGAAGTGAAGCTATGTTTATCTAGTTTGTTGTGGATTTAGATCTTTGGATGTTTATCTAGTTTGTCTTTGTGGATTTAGAACTTTAACTATGTTATGACTATCTTGTTATGACTATTTTGCTCCTTTAATTTTGTTATGTGTTGACCATGAGAGTTAAAGTGAGAGCTACAAATTGTAGGTATTAGCTTAAAATGATTGGACAGAATACAAACTTTTTTAAAATTAACATGAGATAACATGAGATGAGATTCAAGACATGAGATAAGGGTTCTAACATTAGATAAGATTCAAGACTAGCTTCGAATATAACATAAGTTTTGACAGAGACACTTATACAAGTCTTAACAAACAAAGACTTGTATTAACCGAAATTATTGGAAATAGATAGGGAAATACAAAGTTTTTTAGCAAATCCATTAACTGAGTACTTAGAGTTGAGAGCATCGTCTCATGGAGGGGAGGTGGAGGTAATAAGCCTCTTAAGCTTAGCAATCTCTTCAGCCATATTATTGACCTCCATCCTTAGTTGCCTCACTTCATCCTCAAGACCAAAAGTCCATGGCTGACGAAAGTGCATCCCATCATCCTGCACAGTTTCACCCAGAGTAAACCTCAGTTTCACCGAGTATGACTAAACACAGTTTCACCCAGAGTAAACCTCAGTTTCACCGAGTATGACTAAACACAGTTTCACCCAAAGTAAATCTCAGTTTCACGGAGTATGACTAAACACAGTTTCTACCAGAGTATAACACAGTTTCACCCAGTATGATTAACACAGTTTCTACAAAGAAGAAGATTACCTCATAATTCTTGCAGGTGAAGTACCTACTTCCAGGCAAGGTATCGAAATCGTGGCGATACTTCGGATTTGGAGACACATCTGTCTTGATTTCACCACCACATGGGCAACGGGTAGGAATTCCATATTGGGCATCGCAAATGTAGCCTAACATGTCGTAGTGTTTCTTCAGCTTCTTCATCTCCTTCGCCTCTTCGTAAGGATGAGTCATTGTCAAATCGTGAGAGAGAAAGATAATGGATTTTGGAGAGATGAGAGGAAAGATAATGGATTTTGGAGAGATGAGAGGAAAGATAATGGATTTTGGAGAGGTGAGAGGAGAGAGTAGAGAGAGAGAGTGGTTGGGAAAAGTAGACAGAGCACAGTTGACGAGACAAGAGAGAGAGTCACGAGAAAGGAAAAGGAAGGAAAATAGCAGAGGGAATCTATCTTTGACCGAAATAATTGAAATTTTCGTTTTGGCGCGAGTAAAAAAAATATTTTCCCCCCAAACATATTTGCTCATAGTTTTACTGAAGTTTCAAGTGTTACCAAATGTCTTCATAGTTCTATTTTTCGTGATTTATACATTTGTAAGTTTTACGTATAATTTAAATTTGTGAATAAAGTTTTACTTGTCATTTTTACTCATTACCATGTAACCATAACTGATAAGTGCAATAATATTGTTAAAATGACCAGAATTATAGATTACTACTTTATAAGGTCCTCTTTATTAAGAAAGTGATCTTGGAAAGACTATATAATGCATAAGAGAAAATGTGATGTCGATGAATCATGCTAGTTAATATTTGTTATTTTGCACCAGTCTTGTCGATGAATGTGATGTTGATGAATTAGTCAAGTGATCGTGCTTGTTCATTAACAATTACGTGTGTTGGATTAGAGGGGATTATGTCAAGTTAATATCAGTTATCTACTAACTTAGTAACACCTAGTTTTACTAGTTTTCCGTGGTTTTCCAATAAATAGCTGAAAGTTTCAAAACAGAGAAACATAAAGTAAAAGCAACATACCAAGTTCAAAATACAAAAAGCAACATACCAAGTTCAAAATACAAAAAGCAACATATCAAGGTCAACATACCAAGTTCAAAATACAAAAAGCAACATACCAAGTTCAAAATACAAAAAAGCAACATACCAAGTTCAAAATACAAAAAGCAACATATCAAGTTCAACATACCAAAAGCAACAACATATCAAAGGCAACATACCAAAAATTCTAGTTCGGTTCACTTGGATTGTTTGGTTCACTTGGATTATTAGTACGCATTCCAAACAACAGCCAACTAAACCCGAAATTTGTCCTCGGTCGCCTTACATTTTGTGTCCTTTTACGCCGTTCTCCAACTGATGGATTCCTATTAACCTTTTTCCTTCCCTTCCTCGTTAGCTTTTTTGGAGGTATGATCTGGAGCAGTTTGATGTGATCTGGTACATTCCATTCAGACTTATCCGGCACAGAATAAATGGTCCTGTAATAAGCCATTGCCCAAAGTTCTGTCCAGTAATACTGTGAGCTCAACTGATGATACTCTATGTTGACCTCACGTCGACGACCATGAACAGCAGGAACCTCAAGGAAATATAAGTAAGCAGCAAGTCCATGAAGACAAGGATACTTTTCATAATCATATACCTTACAGCTACATGTCTTCGCTATCAAGTTCACCAAATAAACCTTCCCATCGTCAGTGTCGGTTACCTCGTACTCAAGATCATAACTATTCAGCTCACGCACTGGCGTTTTCTCAGCTTTGCCCCATAAGTTGTGCAAATGGATCTCAACCAGAGGAACCAGTTTGGTATCAATCGATCCAGACACGGCGTCCTTCCGATGTTCATTAAACCAGTCAGAAATCTTTTTGATTATTGTATCCAACAGTGGTATCAAGGCATACCTCCTTGCATCCCTAAACGCGCTATTCATCGACTCCACACTGTTGCTAGTGTCCAAGTTGTATCTACAACCTGGAAAATACACCCTAGCCCATGTTTCTCTCTTAGTGTTCTCCTCCAAATACTTGAAGGCTGAAGGATATCTCACCTTAAAAGATGCATAAGCAGACTCGAACTCATGCAATGTGTAATACCTAGCCAACTCCATAAATCTCCATGCCACTACGGCTTTGATGGTGTTACAAGCATGATTTCTCACATTCTGAGCTAGATGCCATATACAATGGCCATGGTGAGATTGTGGATACACATTTGCTACAGCGGTGATGAGGCTCTGATTCCTATCACTCATAAATACTATTTCAGACGAGTCTGGTATAACAGTTTTCAGCATCTCAAAAAACCAAGTCCAACTAGCATTATTCTCACCGTCGAGTACCCCAAACGCGAGGGGATAATGGTGACGATTAGGATCTTGAGCTTTAGCAAATACTAGTACACCACCATATCCGTTCTTCAAAAACGTTGCATCCACAAGAATCACTTTCCTCATGACCTTAAACCCTTCAATGCAAGCTCCTAAAGCTATGAAAAGGTACTTGAACTTTCCTGCCTCATCCAACTCCACCTTTGTTGTTGTTCCGGAATTAACCTGCTCTAGCATGTGCAAGTAGCTATACAACATCTTGTAGCTGTCTTCTGAATTACCACGCAACTCACGCATAGCTAGATTTTTCCCTCTCAAGGCTGTAGAGTAAGATACTGATACACCCAGTTTTAACTTGATTAAATCCATGATATCTCTCGGGAGAGGAGTCCTCAGTTTTCCAGGATATTCCTCATTCAAAAAAGTTGCAACTAATTCTGCAGAGCCTTTCCTCTTGATGTTGCAGCTATTACTTTGACTAGTCCGAGAGCATGTATGCACACCCACGTACCTCCTAACAGAAAAAATATCTGTAACTCCAATCCTCGCAGCTCGCAATCCTCATTTACAGCTTTCATAACAACATTTTAACACCAACCGTTTACGATCAGATTTTTTGATAACATAACGAAAGCTTTCACCAAATGCAGCTCTATCCACCACCTCTTGAAGTGATCTCTTGTTTGGAAATTCCTGCAGCTTGAACAGACCCAAACCGTCTCCCCATTCCTCTATAACTTGACTACATTTCAGTAAAGGTGGCTGCTCAATATACGTAACTCTCATAACGGTTTCTATATTACCACTGCTATCCGTCTCAGCTGCAGTCTCCGTCTCAGCTGCAGTCTCCGTCTCAGCTGCAGTGTCGTCTGTATCCATAAAATCATCATGTGTTGTATCATCACCATTCTCTGCCTGTAGATTTTCTTGCCCCTTTTCAACGTACAGAGTTATGGCGTTTGGTCCGACTTCTTCATCATCATTTCCCTGCAACACTTCGTGATTCATACCAAACGAACTTCCGCCCACTCTGGACAGCTTATCTAAGTGGTGATCCGAGTTACTCGTCTCCTCCACTAACAAAAGACTTCTACGGTTGTCTTTATCAATGGAAAGAAGGTAACCGAACAACTCATCATCATCACAAATTCTGCACTCTTCTGATACTTCACATCCAAACACCATCGGCTTGTACCTTAACGCCAGTTTTACATTCCTTTCATCCAAACTCAGCTTTTTATACAACCTTTCTTCTATCATTGCCAAAGTTATAGCCTCCACTGTTGTCTTCATGGTTATACAAGAGATGCGATCTCTGAATTTGAAATGTAAGCACATGTGTTTGGACATAGCATCCTGCAAAAACACAAAATAAAGTTATAGTTAGACCAGTTGCTCTTTGTTCTACTTAGTTTTAATCAGTTATACTAGTTTTATCTAATTCTACAAATCAATTGAAATTCAGAGGTTTCGGGTACTATAAGCTCAATATGTGATTCATCTCAATCCCATACATTCAACCATATGCTTGCATTGTTTCACATGAGACAATAGCTCCACATACCAAATCTCAAATTAATCATCCAATGCTCAATGCAAATCGAGGGAGAGAGAGAAGAGAACCTGCATTCTGGCCTACTACTCTAGTCGGAAGGAAGCCTTGCCGGTGGAAATGTTTTCGTCCGGCTGCGTCGGCGAGGTTCGGGAAGAGCTTTGATTCCAATGAGGCGGGGACGTGAGGGTCGAGCAGCAGCTGAGCTGAGCTGGGGGAGAGGAGAGGCTCGATTTATTTCGAGGTTTTTTTTTTTCATATAATTTATTATTTATTTCAATCCAATCAATTGAGGCAATTGCAATTCGATTTCCATACCGAAACCGAGAGCTATCCGACCAAACCCGAGTTTCAAACCAAACCCACCCCAAACAAATAAACCAATTTCGATTTTCCAATTTTTTTTTTTTATTTCGCCCACGAAGGGCATTTTTGTCTTTTCACTCTTCATTAACTCTAGAGGGGCATAAGCGATTGACAGAGCCCATAAGAGATTTTGCCTTTCACATTTAGGGGCTTGGTAGCAATTGCCTCATCTTTTGGTCTAAAAATTGATTCCTGGACACATAATAATTGTAATTTAGTGTTTATATACATTTTCTGCTTCAAAAAACGAAATTACAATTATTTACTTATTTAGCTGTGGTAAAATTCAAAACTATATAGAAAGGAATTTATTCCTCAAATTACTACTTTAGGATGGATTAGTCATCAAAATGTCACTTATCACTTTGATATATGTTTTGGTGTTTGTGGTTTGGCATTTAAGGTATGGGGTTCTCGCTAACGATAGAATGAAAACGAGATTCTTTGAAGATTTATCAATAAAACACGGTTCTTATTATTTGACGCATTTTGATAGGATAATGTTAACACATTCGGCGACGGATCTAAAATTTCAGGGTTAGAATATTTTTTTAGAAAAAATTGGAGGCCTATATCTATATAGAAAACTTTTAAATTTTTTGAGAGATAGTGTCAATGTTTCATGCGGCTCTGCTCCTGATGACATTCTCATTTTATGGAATTTTTTACTCTGAAAATGCATGATAATGAAATGGATTATTTGTATTTATGTCATGGGGATTTTTTTTCGGATTAACCGCTTTCTTAAGAGACATTCTTAAGTTTCTCAAATTAGATATTTTTAAAGAGTTGATTACATCAAGGTACACTTTTTATCTTTCTTTTACATTAAGAAACACTTTTCAAATGTTAGACATTTTCTGCCGAGGATCACGCATGTTTTTTACAAATTTATTTTTGTAGGAAATTAAGAATTGTGGATGATATTGTAGATGACTAGTTTTTGAGAACGAATTGTGGATGATGAGTAATTTGTGGATATATGAATTAAAAAAATACAAAAATATGTATGATGGTTTATTTCTACTATTATAAATTTGAAATGTTAAAGAAATTTGACATGTATACAAAATATGTGGATGAACAACAACAAAAAAATGTGGAGTAATAAAGATGTGGAAAGGAAAATGCGGATTACTGAAAATGCGGACACAAAAATATAGACGGTATAAATGGGGATATGAGTTGGATTGGATGTGACCACGTGGGAGTTTCCAGCAAATCGGTGTACAACCGTTCGAAAGATGAGATCTATAGTGAGTTAGAATAAGAACTCGATCGTGGTTGTACCGTCAGCGGTGTGACGGTGGGAATAAAGGTAGAAATGTGTTTATGTGGGTTTCTTTTTTCCGAAGATTAACAACGTTTTAAATGTATCAACCAATGTTCTCATGTTAAGATGTTCATGTCCACGACTAATCTATAGTTTTACTATCCACACTTTGGTATCTACATTTACATTTAATTTTGTTTACACGATAATATATATATAATATATATATATATATATATAAATCTTATAAGATAGAAAATTTTACATATAATTTATTATGATATTTATTTTTGTTTAATATATTTTAGAATTTGAGATAAAAGTAAATGAAAACATAAAGTGAAATAAGAAAAACAATAAAGTGAAATAAAAATAAGAAAGAACCTCATGAGGAAAAAAATGTTTAGTTCCATTCTTTTAGGAGTTATTCTTGGGTTCACCCTAGAGTGAACCTAGAGGTTCACCCAACCAATAGGAATCACTCATTTCACAATTGATATCTTTTAAAAAAGGAAACAAAATATTATCAAGTTATATTACTCCCTCTGTTTTTAAATAATACATGTTTTGAGATTTTCACACTTTCTAATAAAACATATTAAAATTTATTTATTAGTGCATAGTTTTTTGTTATTTTATATTTCCTATATTTCTAAACCAATAAAATTTCAAGAAATGCAATTAATGTTTTTGAGATTCACAATTATTCATAATTAGTTGACAAAAATTACATTGAAAATATGAAAAATACATCTTTTTGAAACAAAAAAAATTCCTAAAACATACATCTTTAAAAAACAGAGGGAGTATGTTTTTAAAATAAATAAAATGAAAACAAATAAAAATAATAGTAGTTAAAAAATGATTTAAAAATATATTTTTAACATCTTCGAAAAAAATAAACTCTAAACCCTAATCATAAACCCTAAACCCTAAATCATAAACCCTAAACCGTTAAGTATACCCTAAACCCTTGGGTATACGCTAAACCCTTGGGTATACGCTAAACTCTTGTATAATCTTAAACTCTAAACCTTAAACTCTAGTATATGCAAAAAATTAGATATGTTAATGCCATCATCGAAATACTAAACCCTAAACTCTAAACCCTAAACCCTTAGGTAAATCATAAATACTTGGATAATCCTAAATTTTAACTAAAAACTAAACACTAAAACAATAAATCTTAAAAATACTAAAACCTTAATCTTAATCCCTAAACTCTTTTTAGGATTAAGGGTTTGATATTTTTAAGATTTAGTGTTTAATGTTTTAGTTTAGAGTTTAGAGTTTAATGTTTAGTGTTTTGACGACGGATTTAAAATATTTTGATTTTTTTTGTTGCATATATTACTATTTTTATTTATTTTTAACATTTTTTATTTTAAAAATATAATATAACTTGATAATATTTTGTTTCCTTTTTTAAAAGATATCAATTGTGAAATGGGTGATTCCTATTGGTTAGGTGAACCTTTAGGTTCACTCTAGGGGTGAACCTAAGAATAAGTCTTCTTTTAGTATAGGATTATAAGAATATTTTCTACAAGGGAAAGTGTATCTCAAGTGACAAGTGTCTTATACTGTAATTGAAATATGACAATGTGTCTCTCTAGGTGTACAAAATAGATATACATGAAAAAAAATCATGACACATGTTGATTTATAAATGGTTTATTTATGCTTAAACAATAAGATATGAGAAAATTCCAGAGATTGGAGTGTTCTTCTACACACCATATATTTGTTTCCTTTTTTCCCTCAACTCTTCCATTTAAAACTCAAAAAGAAAAAAACATCTAGATAGTGTTTTTTTTTTGGTAAAATGTTAAATTACATTTAGATAGTGTTCTCTTAATAATTTAACCTCTTAAGATTTGTCCTTTTCTTAAGTCAGGTCTTGTTATTGGTTTAAATTTTTAATTTACAGACAAGAAACATATCTCTCTTGAGTTTCTTCTTCTTAGTAATGTTGAGCTCATATTGCAAGATGTTGTGGTTCTTGTTTTTTCTAGTCATCACTATTCTAGGACTCTTAGGTCATAACCTCCCTTGTGTCCAGTCTAGCCCACACCGTATTTTAGTGGACACAGATGTCGATACAGACGATATCATCGGTCTCTTGTACCTCTTGAAGCTCAACAAATCAGAATTCGATCTAGTCGTGAGCCTAAGCACATTACACATGGCCATCATCTACACTCTACTCTTCAGCCTTAATTAGTTTATCGCCTAATGCTCTGTTTTTTGAAACAGGGGATTACATTGAGTGCAAATGCTTGGACAAACGCAGGACATGGACTGAATCAAGTGTATGATTTATTGCACATGATGGGTCGTGACGATATCTCAGTTGGTGTTGGAGGGGAAGGTGGGATTCTTGACGATGGTACTATTCTTCCCGACGGTGGTGGTTATCTTCCCATCATCGACCAGGTTCTTCTTCTTTCTCCCAGTTTCTCACAGTCAATTAGTTATGCTTCATGTTATCATTCCATTATGAACATGTTCCTAAATGAGGGTATCCATTTGCCTAGTTTATATAAAACTAAAAAACTTTGTTTCTGGTGATCACCTGAGTAACAATATGAATGACTAGGAATAATTTAAAAAATAAAGTAAAAATGAGGAGAAATATAATGTCTGGATTACCATAAAAATGTCCAAAAGTATAGATAAACTTTTCAGATAATCAAATATGATGAATAAAATGTATTTTTCTTTTAATGAATAAACTAGGTGTTGTTGCCCGCATATGCGGGCACAATTTTTTATGAATATTTATTAATTTATATATTTATTAAAATATATATACTTACTATTGTACTAAATTTTTTAAAACACTAACATATTGAAAATATTTTTATTTTGAAATCTTATACTTTTGTTACCACTTTTTGTACACTTATTTTTACTTATAGTTTGCTCATATTTTCCATTTCTTTCCCATTATTTATATTTTTGTTACATATATTTTGCTCATCTATAATATTTAAACATAAACAATAGAATATTTACTTACAAAAAGTAATAGTTGGATCAATACATTTATTGTTAGATTGAAATAAAAATAATATGATTAATATAAGTTCGTTTTATTTTATTATATTTTTAGATTTTGGATAATTATTATTATTATTAATTTTAATGATTTAGCTAATAAAAATTTGGTTTTTTATTTTGTTGTTAATTTATGTTTTATTCATTAAGGATATAAATGATATTGACCACTCTAATTTTTATATTTTAAAATATAGTTTTAGATTTTGTATAGTTCTTATCATTATTGATTTTATTTAATTATGTAATAAAAAATTCGTTATTATTTTGTAAGTAATTAATATATTTATCCACTAAGGATATAAACAATATTAATCACTCTGTTTTTTATTTTAAAATATATTTTTAAATTTTGGATAATTCTTATCATTATTAATTTTAATCAGTTACTTAATCATAAAATTAAAATTCGTTTTTATTTTATGAATAATTTATATGTTTATTCATTAAGGGTATAAACGATATTAACCAGTCTAACTTTTAACGTGAGAGCTCCCTTGCGAAAAATAACTTTGAAAATAATAGTATAGATATACATATAATTTGTTTTTACTTTTCTAAAAATAAAAACATGTCACTTTATGTTTACAATTTACATGAAATACTAAAATTATAAGAAAATAAAAACAAGAAAGCTAGGAAACAACTTTTAAGAAATATTTCATCTGACCGTAAAGCTTTTTAAAATTAAATTTGTCTTGCACCAAAAAATAATTAATTTTGTTTTTGACTTCAGGGGATGACAACAGCAGGAGGATGCAGATACAGACAAACCATCCCTAAAGGTCGTAAAGGCCTACTCGACACGGACTCCAATTATGGATTTCGTAAACATTTTCTTCCTCAGGTATCCTATTTTCTCAATATTATCTAGTTAGAAACAGCTAGGTCTAGAGGAGGCTGGTTCCAAACCAAATGTGATAATTGAAGACCTCCTTGTTAAAACAAACAAAAAAAAACCACTATAATCTTGAATATCGTGGGAAATTAGGGAAACAGAAGATACACTCCTCTCCAACAACCAACGGCACAGAAAGTGATCGCCGACAAAGTTCTTGAAGGTCCAATAAGCATATTCTTGATGGCATCTCACACCAATCTTGCTCTCTCGATAATGTCAAACCCTCACCTCAAACATAACATACAACACATATACGTTATGGGTGGTAGTGTCCGGTGTGCGAACCCTAACGGGTTCTGTGGAAACTTGTTCACAGATTTCACAAGTAATCCTTACGCTGAATTCAACATCTTCGCAGACCCTTTCGCTGCTTACCAGGTTTCTATCATAGTCATGTGTTTTTGTATTTATAATATGTGTTTATATACGTCATGTTTTGTTTCCATTACAGGTATTGCATTCAGGTATTCCAATGACTCTGGTTCCTCTAGATGCAACCGATACAATACCCACCAGCAAGAAGTTCTTTGAGACATTGGAGAAGAATCAAAAAACATATGAAGCTCAATACATTTTCAAGTCTCTGGAAATCATCAGAGAAACCTGGTCACCTGAAGTATTCTACTCGGTAATACTAATACCTAGCTAGTTTCATATGCATTCACTTGAAGTGCAAAAACAAGTAATTAGCTTATGATCGTTGGCTTAGCTTATACTATGGCTTAGGTGAACCATTCTATGAAGCTATTTAGTAATTGTCAGTTATCTTGCGGTTATATAACTTATATTATTGGTACAATACATGAAACATGGAATCCATAGTTTTGTATAGGAGGTTTTAGAGATTACTGTTCTTATATTAATCATCTTAAACAAAATATTTGCGTTTAATGTGACTACTAAGTATGTCAGAGTTGGAAATATCAAACTCATCATGAAATAAGTGAAAAAGAGCTGAAGTAACTTGTGGAGTAATCTTTCTTCATGAGGAAACGTTTTCTCAATATTTGTGAAGTTAATTTGAATTATTTTCAGAGCTTCTGCATGTGGGATTCTTTCATGGCTGGTGTTGCAGTTTCGATCATGAGAAACTCTGGTAATAACAACAACAACAACAACAATGGTGAGAACGATTTTGCAGAAATGGAGTACATGAATATAACCATTGTTACTTCAAACAAACCTTATGGATTACCAGACGCCTCAAATCCATTTTTTGACAAACAAATAACTCCAAAGTTTAACCTAACCCTTGGAGGAGTTCACAGTGGTCATGTTCAGAGTGGTTTGAACGATCCAGTCTGCATACAGAGAAGAGACAAAGGAAACTGCAAGGTGCATGCATGTGCTTTCCTTAATTAGTCCTCATTGCAATTTCAGAGTAAACAATGCAACTAAGCTCTCTTTTATTATGTTTTTCATTAGGATGGTTACACACAAGAGATCTCTGGTCCTGATTCAGTTCAAGTCCTTGTCGCGACACGAGCTAAGCCCAACAAGAAGATCAATAAAAGTGAACTGGATAGAGAGTTCTACGTCGATATCTTGGAAGTTAGTTATTTTCGTTCTCATAAGGCCTATCTACTTTTAAAAATGTGATAAACATGTCATAACCGAGTAATCATGAACAGGTTTTGAATAGGCGTGAAGAAACAGGGAGGTTTAACTTATCAACTCAGTTTCCATACTATAGAGAAGAACGGTTCATACCAGATCTTAGTAACACACAGCTCGGAAAGCCTGTTCTTTTCGATATGGACATGAGTGCAGGAGATTTCCTCACTCTCTTCTACCTCCTTAAAGTTCCTGTGGAGATTATAGATTTGAAAGTATGTTTTTGTTACATAAAATGGGACACAGATATTTCTTGTTATACAAGTAACTGTACACTCACTCTATCAACACTCTGAATTTTACAGGCGGTTATTGTCAGCCCGACCGGTTGGGCTAACGCAGCGACAGTAGATGTGGTCTACGATCTGCTTCATATGATGGGACGTGACGACATTCCAGTAGGTCTAGGGGACATGCTCGCACTGAACCAGTCTGACCCGGAATCTCCATCCGTTGGAGATTGCTTGTACGCCAAGGCGATTCCACAAGGCTGTGGAGGTTTTCTTGATTCCGACACCCTCTATGGCCTTGCTCGTGACCTCCCAAGAAGCGTTCGTAGGTACTTAAATATCCATTGTAATAACGCTATAGGCAGTTAATAAATAGAGTAGTCTAACATCGTTTCTCAGATACATTGCACATGGAGCTCCGAGGAACACTGATAGTCATGAACTTAGACAACCTCTGGCACTTGAAGTTTGGCAACATCTAACCAAATCTGTTAATGAAGAGTCTAAGATCACTGTACTAACCAATGGACCGTTGACTAGCTTAGCCAAGATCATCTCATCAGATCAAAACTCAACCTCACTTATCAAGGTGGAGAACCTTTCTGTTAATCTCTGATATGTAAGTAAGATCTTTTAGTTAAGGGAGCTTTTTATGTAAAAAACTGCAGGAAGTTTACATTGTGGGAGGACATATAAACACTAACAAAACAGATAAAGGGAACACATTCACGGTTCCTTCGAATGCATACGCAGAGTTCAATATGTTTCTTGATCCTTTAGCAGCTAAGACTGTTCTCGAATCCGGTCTAAACATCACACTCATCCCTCTAGCCACCCAACGCAACTTGACTTCTTTCCAGATGATGCTCAACAGTCTCAACTCTACGGTTCAAACACCTGAATCTCAGTTTGTGCACCGGTTGCTCGCTAGACTACACGCTCTTCATCAGGATCACAGGAGCTACAAGCATGTGGTAGAAACCCATCTCTAGTCTCATGCGTCTTAACAAAGATGATCCTGTCTGGTTTTTAAACAAACACTTAACTGTTGTTCCAGGGAATGTTCTTAGGAGAGATTATTGGAGCATTGTTCTTGGGAGGAGACCATGCTGCGTTGAAGCCAAAACTACGAGATGAGCAAGTTAAAGTGATTGCAGAAGGGTCTGAATCGAAAGACGGTCAAATGTTGATCGATAAACTGCATGGAAGACGAGTACAGATTCTGGAAAGCATCGATTCAAGAGGCTGCTACGAGAGTTTCGCTTCAAAGCTCAATGACAAGGTACAATCTGCAGTCATAGGAAGCTTTGAAGAACAAAGGAACAAATGGATCACACCACCTAACAGAACACTGAGACGGAAGAAATGGGTCACACCACCAAGCAGAACGCTTAGAAGAAAGAAATGGATCACACAACCTATAAAGGAAACGACCAAGGCTCTGAATAGATAGGTCCTGTTCGTTTGCTGGTCGCTAGCGTCAGCGATCAGAGTCAGCGACCATCGACTGCGATTTTGATCTCACCATTAGAATTTTTAGCGTCCAAAATTTTTAATCGCTGGTCACTAGTGTTTGGTCGCTGCGATCGGTCGCTGAACCCGCGACCAGTAAACGAACAACATTTAGTCGCTGAAATTAGTCGCTGACGCTAGCGACCAGCAAACGAACATGGCCATATTCGTAGAGATTTGCACTTTCTTGTATTACTATTCGATATATAAGTCTATATATGTGTTTATATAATATTCTCTCCAGAGAACTTTTGTAGTTTTACATATTCAAGTTAGAAAAAGATTAACCAACGATAACAACTCTACAAAGAGACATCAAACATAAAGTTTTAGAAGAGGGTAGACTAGAGTATAGTCTAGCAAGCCTTACAGCTACGCCTGCAATAGCCAGGAAGCTCAGCAGAACCAACCATATACTCTGGATTCTTTGTGCATTCCCCAAGCACTGCCCATCTCTCACAGCTCTCGTTCATATCAGTGCAGTTTCCACCAGGCGTCAAAATCTTATCGAATGAGTCCACGTGGATCCACTTGGTCGCTGACCATTTCTCTCCTTCGATCACGGGACATCCACCGTGAAGGCTCAACGGGTCAGGGATTGCGTCAGGGTGGAGGTTGAAGAACAACAAAGCATCCCCTTTCCTTGGTTTCACTGATTAAAAAAAAACATTACACCAATAAACACACACACACACACACACACAAACCAAGAGTCTAGTTTTGTTTTGTTTTGGTTTCTTACCGGCGATTCCTTTCTTGGCACAATCAGAAAGGTCTTCTTGGTTCTCAGATAGTACTCGGCGAGAAGGTATCTTATAAAAACAAAAACAGATGTTCATGAGAGAGAGAGAACAAATGAAACAATACAAGAACTTCATCTGATACGAACCTCGGCATGGGGGAAGACGGTTTCTCCACCTCTTGTGACATTAGATAGATACATGAGAACTGTTGCTATGCGGTGTCCACCACGGACAATGTTGACTTTGTCGTGGAAGTAGTCAAAGTGAGCATCGTATTTTTGACCGTACTCGTATCTCAGTACCTGAATGTCTTCCCCATTCTCTGTCACCACAGAAACCAAATGACTTCATCTTGTCAAAAGAATATAAAGATTTCAAGATTTTTGGTTAGCAGTTCTTGTTGTACCTTTAGGAAGAAATGTCCAAGTGGAGATCTTGTCTTCTATACCAGCAACAATGGGATCCTGTGTTCAAACAAAGAGAAGAAAAATTCACATGGGGGGAGGGAGTAGCAGATTACAGCAGTCACAACAATGATTAAAAGAGCTAAAGATCTGTGTATGTGGCAGGATTAGGTTCTAATTCAGACCAGATAATGGAGATTGACCTATCAAGATCTGTCATTTGCAGAGGGAAAGATCCAGTTTAACCACTTGGGATTAGGGTTCTAACTTGATCAAGGAAGGGAAGCAAAGACAGAGAGAGAGAGAAAGATTGAACCTTTGCTTTGGGGATAAAGGTGCCAGAGCTGGTTCGAACTTCGCTGAGCTTGCTCTCTCCACTATCATTATCAGCTACAGCTGATCTCTTGAGGCTCGCTTTTGCCTTTTTGTTTACCGACCAAATCCAAATTTAGAACCAGACAGACAAAGTTTCCAAATTAAGCAAAAAGATAGAAATGGAAGAAAAACTCACAAGCGAAACCATATGATCACATTCCAATTCCGTGAGGAACCCTTCATACACAAACGCCCTGAAACAAAGACAAAACCATTGAATTATCCGATTCATCAGTGTAAGGCTCAAACTTTCCCAAAAAAAAAAAAAAAAAGAATCAGTCGAGGGCAAACCTGGGTTTGGATGAAACCTGCTTCACTTTGGAAGGATTAACAATTGCGCTTGTGGAAGATTGAAGCAGGACGGAGAAAAATAATATAGCCAAGAACAAAAACGATACATTATGAGACATCGACATCGTTTTGTGGATCGGATCTAAAGATTGAACGAGAGTCGGTGCAACGAAAGAGATCAGAAGACGGAACTAACTAAAAAAAGACATCGACAATCCTAGTTTATTACGCTCGTGTAATAAACGACAAAAAACTGTGTTGGCTGTCAGGTTTTTAGAATGTTGTTCCAGCGTACCGAACCTAATTGTACCGAAACCGATCATCCGAATTCCCGGTCCAGCTCCATTCAGATAATGTAAATTATGTCTGGGATACTGGTGGGAGTTCGAATACCCATTCGAATTTAGATCGGATATTTTGAATTTTTGGGTATTTCAGCATAAGGGTGTAGAATTCGTTCGGATATTTCTGTACTTTGATTCGGACCGGGTATTTTTAGTTTGTGTTCAGTTATTTCAGGTCGGGTTCGGATATTTAGATTTTGAAAAAAAATCACTTTTGTATTTGAAAATTTAGATTTCGATTAACTGATATTTTTTTACTTTTTAATAGATTGAATGATTAATAGACTTGGAATTTGACTATTGTTTTTTATAATTTGAGTGTATTTTTTGTTAATACATGAAACAACAAGTTTGATATATATTTTAAGTGAGTATCAAATCATTTTCTCTGTAATTATATGTATACTATATGATCTTAAAGTATGTGTAACTAGGGGTGGGCATTTTACCCGATACCCGAACCCGTACCCGAACCCGACCGAAAAAACCCAAACCGAAACCGAACCGAAGTAGCAAAATACCCGAACGGGTATTGAATTAGGAGAGATTGGATATCCGAACCCGAACGGGTAATACCCGAACCCGAATGGATATCCGAAGATAACCGAACATATGTATACTTATGTATATATTCCTAGTTTACTTCTTTAATTTTATTCAAAATGTTTATTTTTATTATGCACATAGTTTAAAATTAGATAATTTACGTATAATTGGAAAAAAAGTGAAATTTTTACTCACTTAAAATGCATGTCAAGATTTTTATTTCATGCATTAACAAAAGTTACATCCAAAATTTAAAAATAATAATCAATTTATTATCTTTTATTTGTAAAATGTTATCTTCAAATTTATTAATCATTCGATTGTCAGAAAATAAAAAAAATCAGTTAAGTGAAATTTATATTTTTTAAATACAAAAAAACTTGAGAAATGAAAATTTTAATATTTTTTTCCAAAATCTAAATATCCGAAAACCCGACCCAAAATACCCGAACCCGAACTAAAAATACCCGAACCCGACCCGAAGTAAAGAAATACCCGAACGGGTATTATACTCCTATACCGAAATACCCGAAAATCCGAAATACCCGATCCGAACCCGAACAGATACCCGAACGCCCACCCCTATGTGTAACATCAATATAAATATTTTAATTAAAATGAGAAATGTAAACTACAAATATAAGAATAAGTATACGTTCGGTTAACTTCAGATATCCATTCGGTTTTGGATACTACCCGTTTCAAATATCTAATCTCTCCTAAATAATTATTCGTTCGGATATTTTGCTATTTCGGATTTGAATTTTGGATACATATTTTTCAGGTCGGATTCGGATATGGATTCAAATATCGGGTAAAATGTCTACTCCTAATCTAGGAGGACAATATACCCGGATCTAAAAGAACAAATAAAATAAAATTATACCAGACCCGAGCTGAAACTAGTCAATACTAGAACGAATCCAAAATTTAAATACATGCAAACTAGAACTCAATTCAACTCTGAATCAAAATATTTTGGATAATCAAAAATATCTGAATCATGTTATATACTTAATATATTAATTATTTTTATCTAATATATAGAAAATATTCAAAATACATAAAACATGTAAAAATCGTTCAAAATAGTCAAAATTAAATCTAGAGATAGCTAAAATACGCAAAAAAAAAAATCAAAGAATAATCCAGAATAAAAAAGTTTTGCCGTGTTACAAAAAAAAAGTTTTGCCATTAATTATATCCTAACTTATCTACCAATTTTACATCTAAAGATCCAAACCAAATCAATTTCATTTAATTTTAGATAGTTGTTCACTTAATATTCATATATATATATATATATATATATATATATTGTATTATTTTTAGTTTTGAATTTTAAGATTTTAAGGTATATTTGGATTTTTATTTCTTACATAATTAAAATAGGTGCCTCAAATACAAACATAATCCACAAGGATCCGACTGAAATATAACCTAATTTTATAAATAACGAATAAAACTTAAATTTTTAGCTCCAAATTTTTGAAATTCATATGAACTCAAGCCGAACTCAAACTGATACTGCACACCCATCCCTAATCTTGTTTTTGATGTAAAATGACCATCTCAAAGCATTTACAACAAGAAGTTCTCATAGGGGATCAGAAATTAAATTATAAAAACAGGAAAATTGGAAAAGCATCTTACTTGAGAGCTTATAAATTACCCATGAGAGACTTCTTTGCCTTTGTGTCACTTCATGTTCATCTATTTTTTATTTTATTATAAAAAAATCAAAATAGAAAATTAAACAAAATTAAAATATAGTATTTATTTGCCTAGAACATCTGCAGCTTGGGTCTCTCACCCCATTTCTTATCAGAGAAAGTTACAAAGTGATGAAAGAGAAAAAGAAGAAGAGGAAAGAAGAATCGAAACGTTTCTTTTCACAAGGACGAAGAGGACATGGGAAGAATCATGATTTATGGTTTGGTGGTGATTAACTTTAGGGTAAAAATCTAATATAGTGAAATCATCAGAATTCGAATCTCTCAATTATTGGAGAATTAACATTTCGACATCGCCAAGAACATAAGACTGACATGTGGCAACACTTGATTAGTGTAGATCACTTCTGTGAGTCAAGATACCCATATATAATAAAAAAAAACATGGGAAAAGACTTTAGTGCCATATGTTAGTATATCAATGATTTTTTTAATATTTAATTATTTATCTACTTTATATTGTTATAAAAATAGTTGAGAAATGGGGAGAGATACTTAATCACCCTTCATCTCCACCCTACTCCAAAACTCACTTCAAACTCTATTTACACTAAAATCATTTCAACTCCACTCCAAAACTCATTCCAAAATAGAGTAATAGACATAATTATTCCAAATGTAAAGTAAACCAACTCATTACTCCAAAATAGAGTTAATTTTTTTATTTATAAAATGGTCTTCCACATTTAAATATTTTTTCGTTTTAATAAAATATTATTATAAATAAGTATATTAATATTATTTTACTATATATTATGAAATTTACTGTTAATATTTCTTAATTATACAAATAACCATCTAATTAAATATTTTATGCAACAAATTAAAATATATATATATATATATATAATAAAAAATCATACATATAAAAATAAAAGATAAGCACCATAAAAAGAAATAACATAAAATAAAATTTACAATAAAGATAATTGCTTAATAATCCGGTAAAGAAGCTCATTTTTTTAACTTTGAAATGCATTAATTGACCATTTTTGAGAAAATTATACTAATTCTAATGAATAATTTAAGTTGATATATTATTGTGTTTAAGCTATGTAATGTAATTTTTAATGTAATAAATGTTTTCTTTTAAAATTTTGTTGAGTAATTTTATTTATATAATAAAAAAATTAATTGGTTAATGTTATATTTAATAGAAATGTTACAAACTGAAAATGGACTGTTTTGCAAATAGTATAAATAAAATGTGATATCACTAAATTTTAAAATAAACATAAAGTATAGTATATTAGAAATATTGTATTTTGGAGTAGAAAATAGAAAATAGAAGGACATTGAAAGACTGTGCTCTGCCTTCTTGTGGTCGGGTCCAGAACTCAATACCAACAAAGCAAAAGTCTGCTGGCAAGATGTTTGCTTACCGAAGACTGAGGGAGGGTTGGGGATAAGACCGCTAAAGGAAATCAACATGGTTCATGGGCTCAAATTGATATGGCGAATCCATACTTCTCGATCGCTTTGGGTACGATGGGTGCAGTGCTATCTCATTCGCAAGGGCTCGTTCTGGTCTTTAAAGGAGAATTCAAGCTTGGGATCATGGGTTTGGAGGAAGCTACTCAAGCTCAGGACTCTTGCAAAGGATTTCTTCAAAATGGAGGTGAGGAGTGGGAAGGAAACATCCTTCTGGTATGATACTTGGTCAAAGTTGGGTTGCCTTAAGGAGGTGCTGGGTGAACGTGGCTGTCTGACTTTAGGTATCTCAGACTATGCAGTTGTTGCTGATGTTATTGGAAATCACAGGAGAAGAAGACATCGGGTTAGCATTCTCAACGAGGTAGAAGATGAAATAGAAATCCTCAGGTTGGAAGATGGAAGCGGAGAGGATATTCCTCTATGGAAACAACGAGATGGACATTTCACAACAGTGTTCTCCTCAAAGAACACATGGCTGCAACTGCGCACTGCTCGCCCGATCTGTGACTGGAGTAAAGCGGTCTGGTTCTCACAGTCCACACCGAAGTACTCCTAATAACTCCTTCCTACTCTGGGTTGCTTTGCGCCAACGTCTACAAACTTGTGACAGAATGCAGCATTGGAACGTCGCAGTCAATCCCGTCTGTGTCCTCTGCAAAGTGGCTAACGAAACCTGTCAACATCTCTTCTTCAACTGTCAGTACTCTAAGCAGATATGGGAAACTTTGGTTGGTGGGATTATGCAAAGAGCTTTCTCTACGGACTGGAACACTATTATTCAGGCCATTACATGCTCTACGCTCCATCCCACAAAGCAGTTTCTTCTGCGCTACACTCTCCAAGCCACTATCCACGCTATTTGGAGAGAACGAAATGGACGTCGCCATGGAGAAAATCCGCAACGTGCAAGTGTGATCGCCAAGTTTGTGGACAAAACAGTTCGCCTCAAACTTCTATCGGTAAAGGGTCTGGGTAAAAAGCATTGGGAAGAAGGTTTAACCACCTGGTTTGGAACAAGAGCACTAAACACTTAGAGGAAAATTTTGATCTAGTTCTTAATTGTACAGTTTCTTTGCAAACAGTTAGCACTTGATGTACAAAGTTTTGATTGAATAAAATTTTACATTCATTCAAAAAAAAAATAGAATAATACATCGAGATGCTCCAGTGATGCTATTATATGGATGGACGTGATCTTATATGTAGTAGTGGTGTATTTGATTTGTGTACCGAACATCTTTAGAATTTAATATTATATATTTTAGTAATAAACATACAGAACAATAGGATAACATTTAACAAACAATAAGTCAAATATGGAAGAACACAACACCATGATCATGATCAAATACATATGCAATAAGTGAAATCATCCTCTTTAAACTTAACCAGTAAGATGTTTCAAGAGTCGTTTGACGTTCCGAGAAGAGTCTCCATGTGTCGATTAATATCGTTTAAATATTTTGTTGAGTTGTATTCTTCGTTATCCAATAGTTCTTCCGAGTATGTTCTCTGCAGTTTTGAGTTTTCTCCTTCTCTTAACTTATCTAAGCTGCACTTGTCTCCCTTCAGAATCTCCACAACCTGTATATTTATATATCATAGATCATTGTATATGTGACCATATTAATCACTTTTGCTAAAGAAAAGTGTGAACATTTTTGTTTGCATGCCTGACTCATGTGAGGTCGGTTCATGGAGGTTTGGTGTATACACAAGGACGCTATGGAGACAAGACGGTCCAACTCTTCTAAGTCGTAGTCATCTCCCAAAATCGGATCAACAAGTTGTTTGATCTTGTTCTCTTTGATCAATGGCTTGGCCTGCAAGAACGGAGATGGCTCATGTTAGTAATTTCACTAGGAAATAGATATTAGATCACTTCCAATAAGGAGTTTCTCATATTTCTAAAACCCAAAAGTATTTTAATATTAGGTATGTACGTATTTCAAAATATTAAGAAACCGACTTAAAAAAATTTAAGAAAAGTTGATCAATTTCTTTTTTTTTTTTTTTGTCAACTGGTCACTTTTGGACCTTTAATCCTCAAACTGAGGTAAGTAGGGGTCGAACCCCAGACGTCAGAGCCCGAAGGCAGAGCTCAGCAGCCACTTGGCTACGAACAACCCGACGATCAATTTCTTAAACGCTTTTAGATAACTAGTAATGTTATAATAATTATTTGGTTTATGGAAATTTAAGAGACTCATCTAGTCATCTTAGATATAGCTCTCATTAGAGATAGTTTAACAATCTACTCACATTGGTTCTGAAACCAATATTTATGTCAAGGAAATATGAGAGAAGGCTCTATCTAGCTAGGGCTTTTAAGAGAGGGTTACACATCACATACCCACATGACAACGCTATGTTGTGAACTGTCGATGGCTTGTTTACCAGTAATGAGCTCAAGAAGCAGTACACCAAAAGCGTATACATCTGTTTTCTCGTCTACAATCCCGTGCATGAAGAACTCTGGCGGAAGGTAACTGATGTATGAACACATAAAAGATTATGTGAGATATATGAAGCACAAGAGAAAAGTGAATCTGTGTATATGATATATATATCAATGAGAGATTCTAAACCCGAATGTTCCTTCGACTTTGGATACAGTATGGTGAGTCCACTGGTCTGGTAGCCATTTCGCCAGCCCAAAATCAGATATCTAACAACGAACGAAAAAATATTTTAGTTAACTGTAATATTTAAAATTTGACAATTTGGGGGCTATGCTACGTATGCATAATATCTCCTATCTTGCTACGCCTAAAAACATATATGTTCTTATTTCATAATCATAAGTTCGAAAGACTATAAATTTGGTAGGGGGATCTTAGACGTAACTTAATAATCATTACCTGAGCCTCAAAGTTCTCAGTGAGAAGGATGTTAGATGCTTTGATGTCTTTATGAATGATCCTTCTCTGACAACCTTCATGGAGATAGTACAGCCCCTCAGCTGTTCCCATCGCCACTTTGTATCTTATGCTCCAACTCAGTTTATCTTTCGCCTCTACAAAATGTTATAAAAATCTTAATTAGGTCTCTGAATCATCAAATGAATCGACATACAAGATTGCTTTGAAAACATGAATAATAAAGAGATTTATTCACCATAGAGCAAAGAAGCGAGGCTTCCATTAGGAGAAAGCTCAAGAACAAGATGCATTCCTCCTTCAACACAATATCCAATAAGCTTAGCAATGTTCGGATGATCTACATGAACTATGATCCCTAGTTCTGACAAATAATCCATCGTCATCTCTTCCGCAGACCCTCTAGTCAGTTTCTTTATGGCTACTATCTGCCCATCTGCCATCTCTCCCTTGTAGACCTCCGCATATCCTCCTTCTCCGATCAGATTCTCTGCCATGATATCCACAATATTCATGTCCCGTTACTATATATAGACACGATTTAATTAAGATTCTTAGAACTAGGGTTTTCAAACCAGGGCTATAGCCATTTGTCGCGGTTTGAATATCTTGGAGGGAATAATTTTTCCAGGAAGGTTTGAAAAGGAACAAGTCATCAGTGTCAAGAGCAGCAGCAGGTAGAGCAGGGACCATGTTGTCTTTTATGCGTTTGCTCTTGCGTCTGGTTAGTTTAGGGACTCCTTTGAGATGTGAGAATGTATTGAAGGGCATAGCTGATGATCCTTTCTTGAGTAAACGGTGGAAACCTTTCCAGTGACCGTTGGTAGGACCTACATGCGAGTGATGATGACGGCGATGGGGATGATGATTAGCTTCTGATGATGATGTGTCTGACGTGCTCAACACGGAAGATGATAATGTTTCAGATTCTGTATTTAGTAAATCATCGTCTGATTCTGATTTGTTGGTGCAGAATGTTGCTATTTGTTCTTCATCTGGATTGAATGATGGTAAAAAATTTCATGAAATGGTTTAGTCAAGAACAATCTGAAAGTCAATGAAATTTTTTAATTGTTTTACCATGAGAAGAGAAAGAATCAGAGAAGCCAGCTCGAGATCTTCTTATTGAGAGAGGAATTGATTGTTTTCCACGATTCTTAACGTTTACATCGCTGCGAGATCACATGCAAAATTGAGACATTATTTTCAGATGACTTGCAAGACAAGGTACACATCAAATCATTGTTATGCGAGCAACATTAACAACACATGTCTCTGAACACAAAGAAAAATTAAGGGAATTACTCGGAGGGAGACGGAGAAGACGTTGTCGTGGAAGCAAGAGTTTCTGATGAGTCTCGAACGGCTTCCATGGAATTGGAGATAGAAAATGAAATTAAGGAAAGAGAAGAGAGAAAGTAACGGAAGACATGATCATTGGTTTTCTATTATTACACCTCATCTTCTGTTTTTGTTTTAACTGAAAATCCGCCTCATCTTTCTTAATTTTAGACGAAAAATTCTTTTTTTTTGCTTGGGACATAGAAAATGCCCAGAGAATATTCTCAATCATTTGATCAATATATAAAACCTAAATTTAGAGTAACAGATTAATGTATTCTTCGATCTCAACTTTCTAAGTAAATTTAGCAAAAAAAAAAAAAACTTTCTAAGTAAAGTCAATATGAAAGTGAAAAAAATTTACGTCCGTTTTCCGATATTTTCAGAAGGAAACCATTGTTTATGTGGATGTGACAGCTCCCACGTTGCTGGGTTAACGCCACGGGGCACAGTCAGTTTCCGGACAACCCGACAAAGATTAGTGGACCTGAAGTCATTAGAGACGGACACAAATCTTGTACATTATAAGCTTTGACTTATCTACATGTTGACCACTTAATCTGTATCAAATCTTCTTTTATGGGCCTAGTCTCCGGATAGTGTTGGTAACCTTTAGCTGTTTGTGTAACTCTGTGATTCGTTCCAAAGACGTACAAGCTTTGAGGGAATGCAATGCAAGGAGAAGGAAGAAATAACAGAGATGAGGAATAGACACACATGATTAGAAGCATTGATTGGTTGCTTCTTATACAAAAACCATATTATTAGTATGATCTATGTATACGGCTTTGTGAACTAGTTTTCTAACGATTGTTTGTTGTGACGACTGTGAAATGCATAAGCTTTCCTGCAATGTACCCAACTTGTGGTGGGAAAGGATTAGGTGAATGAATAGTGGAGAAGAGCATAAAACTGAGATATATGTTCATTTACTACTCCCTTCTCTAGATATCTTCGAAAATTGTTTGATTTAAGTGGTGTTCTTAAGGGGAAAATGATTTACTTAGATCAATCTTTTACAAAATAAAAGAATCGTAAGATATTTTGGTATAACCTCAAAACCTTCAGGAAAGAATAGTAAGATATCTTGGTATAACAAAGATTGGAGGTTTTGGAAGATACTTAGGTCTACCTGAGTATATAGGTAGAAACAGGAAAGAAGTCTTCCAATATATAGTCCAAAGGTTTGAAAATAAACTAGAGAATTGGTATTCACAGTTTCTGTCTCCAGCTGGTAAAGAAGTGTTGCTGAAAGCAGTGATAACAGCATTCCCTGCTTATACGATGTCATGTTTCTTATTGTCCAAGGTACTGCTTAAAGAGATCACAAAATCTATGAGGCACTTCTAGTAGTCGGCTAATAAGAACATACATTCGATTTCCTGGGTTGCATGGGATAAAATTACTGCTTCAAAAAAAGGAGGATTAGGTATTAGAGATATGATGGTTTTCAATAAACCATTATTAGCAAAGCAGGCTTAGCGTCTCCTTACACATCCTTCTTCATTGCTGGCAAGGGTGTACAAAGCTAAATATTATAGGAAGACGGATTTACTTGAGTCTAGAAGCTATCAAACTTCTAGCTACACCTGGAGAAGTATAGTTCAAATCCTCCCACTGATAAAACGAGGTATGAAATGGGTTATATGTGATGGTCAGAGAGTAAGAGTGTGGGTCGATAGTTGGCTTCCTGGAACAACCAATAATGCACCCACTGGGCCTGGTTCCTCTGCTTTGCCAAATCTATTGGTTAAAGATCTTGCTTCAGACATAATCCATTGGGATACACCTAAAATAGAGGCTCTGGTTAACCCTGAGTATGTCCCTAAAATACTAACTATTTGACCGTCAATTGCAGGAGGAAAAGATGTCGCCTACTGGATGCATAGTAGAACCGGAGTATACACAGTCAAAACGGGATACCATATCCAGAAGGCCATTGACATAGAAAATATCCAAAATCAGGTTCCTTCTGATCCTTTAATAGCTCAACGCAATAAATGTCTATGTAGTTTGTAGAACCTGAAAATTCCTCCTAAAATAAAACTCTTTTGGTGGAAGTGTATTCATAATGGCTTACCAGTTGTAGAAAATCTCAGTTTTAGAGGATGTAGAGTCTATAAGTATTATCAGTTATGTGGTGAGGACATAGAGACAGTGAAACATATGCTCTTTGATTGTCGAGTGGCTAGAGAATTCTTGAATTTATCACTGTTAAATACCTCCCCTCAGCTTAATCCGCAACATACAACTCTTCATCTCCTACAAACACTACTTGATCAACTGCAACAAGGTCTGATAGATATGCTTTCATTCTATCTTGGGTGGAGAATATGGAAAATGCGCAACAAGGCTGTATATAAGGACAAAAGAGACCACATAATCCAAGTTATTATGGTAGAAATGATGGAGAAAAGATATGGGAGGAAGCACAAAGTCAGAACCCAAACAATAACATTCATCAAACTGCTACAGAACATGTCCAAGTTACGCTTCCTCTAAACTCGCTTTCCCATATTATTCCCCAATGCACATACTATTTTTGTGTTGTAGATGCATCCTGGAAGTCTCCAGAAGAAAAAGCTGGAATAAGGTGGTTTTTAGTGAGCACAGAAGACACTCCTAGGCTTCAAGGAAGCTCTGCAATATAAGCTACCTCTTCATCACTGGTAGCAGAAGCAATAGCCATGCTGATGGCGGTACAACAAGCGCACACCCTTGCATATAAGAATATCACATTTATAGATGATTGCGGGGAGCTATTCAAGAGTATAAAACTAGAAGTTATGGATGGAGGAGCACATAAAGTTCATGTCAATTGACATGAAGCTACTTCCATAGTTAAAGATATAATAAGCATAGCTAGACAAAAATAGCTTCTCTTTTTACCAAGTATCTATAAATCTTGTTGTAGCTGCTGATCACTTAGCGAAAAAGCCAGGTGCAATAAATAGACAATAGTACGTAATAATCTGGTACTAGTAAAAATGGTCATTGTAAACACTTCTCTTTTATGAAATAAAAATGTTGAAAAAAAGATCATGTATGGCCCAGTAAGATACAAGATAAAGTTACGGCCCATCAAGACTCGAGAGATGTAAAATTCTCTTCTGCTTTTTTTCTCGTGCACATCATAAATGATTTCGAATATTATATAGTACTGACGTTTTTAATTGGCTTACCTTCTTCTCCTTCACCGAACTTTTGCTATTCAAACCTCTTAATTATCCACTCGCCATTCTCTTCCTCCTTCCTCCTCTTTTTGTATCCACCGACGCCATCGATCTACCATTTGTCTCGATCTCCGCCGGACACTCTCACCGATTATCACTCTCCATTCTATATCCCTCCGATTCCTGATTCCAATTTCGTCTCTTTCTGATTTCCTTCAAAACCCCTAATTTTCTCGAATTATTGACCTAGATTTCGCTTGATTCCCTCTATAAATCGAAGATCTTTTGTTTGTTTTTTGGCCCAATTTTGTTGATGGGCACAACTAGGGTTTGCGCGGAGCTTTCTAAATCCCCAAAACCGCCGCTCACTGTCTCGACCTCTCTAACAGAAACCGTCAATGGCTTCCACGAATTCAAGATCAGCGGCTACTCTCTCACCAAAGGCGTTGGTGTCGGCAAATACGTCGCATCCGATACGTTCGTCGTCGGCGGTTACTCTTGGGCTATCTACTTCTACCCTGACGGCAAGAGCCCGGAGGATAACTCCTCTTACGTCTCTCTCTTCATCGCCCTCGCGAGCGAGGGAACCGATGTGAGGGCTTTGTTCGAGCTCACGCTCGTTGATCAGAGTGGCAATGGGAAGCACAAGGTTCATAGCCATTTCGGTAGAGTGCTCGAGAACGGTCCCTATTCTCTCAAGTATCGTGGAAGTATGTGGTGAGTAATGATCTCTGTTCCAGAAAGTTTCAAGCTTTCGATAAAAGAACACGTTTTTTAGTGGTTTTAGTTTTTTTTTGGCATTGTGATATATTGATAGGGTTATGACATGTTTTGGTTGTTTTCTTCAGGGGTTACAAGCGGTTTTTCAGGAGGTCTGGTTTAGAAACATCGGACTATCTGAAAGACAATAGTCTCTTGGTTCGTTGCCGTGTTGGTGTGGTGAAGTCGTGCACTGAGGGACCGAGGGATTACAATATCCCTGTGCCAGTTTCCAACTTGGGCCAACAGTTTGGGAGTCTTTTGGAAAGTGGGAAAGGTTGTGATGTTACTTTTGTAGTCGATGGAGAAACATTCGCTGCGCACAAATTGGTTCTTGCAGCACGTTCCCCAGTTTTCAGGGCGCAGCTTTTTGGCCCGTTGAGGGACAGGAGTACCGACCGTATAGAGATAGAAGAAATGGAGTCCCCCATTTTCAAGGTACACTCTTCAATTCTCTTTATGGGATTGAATCTGTTTGGTCTTTGGAATGTGCTAGTAGATATCTACAGTTCATGGGTCTTATAGGAAGATAGATGTCTTGGTTCCTTGCCTTTATATTCCGGGTGAGTGATTGTGGTGTCATACAGGATGTTCTGTTCACGAATGTACCATCCGGGATCTTCTCCTGGGGCGCTACTCCTGTTGTCTGAGTTAACTCACCCGGGATAAGGTTCTTTCTTTCTGCTTCTCTTCCTAGTTGGTTGCATGAATGTCTGTTTTCCTCTATGTGGTTTACCCTTAATGAATGAATCTTAATCTTTAGCATATTAGTGAGATTGGCTGGACACTTGAGTGGCATGATAGGTTTAGTGATGTAATGAATCTACATCTGTTCTCTTATGTCATGATAGGTCCTATAAGTTACTTCTAGGATATTTAGGCCTTGCTTTAGGTTCAGATCTTAACTCGTTGTAGTTTTACTATCAATGTGTACACTGATACAAACTCTTTTTCCATTTTTATTTAATTGCTTGTATGCAGGTTTTGCTCCATTTTATCTACTGGGACGAATTGCCTGATATGCAAGAGTTAATAGGCACTGACTCTAGATCGGCTTCTACACTTGTGGCTCAGCATCTGCTTGCAGCGGCAGACCGTTATGCTCTTGAGCGGCTTAAAGCGATCTGCGAGTCAAAACTTTGCGAAGGAATCACCATAAACACGGTTGCGATCACCTTGGCCCTAGCGGAGCAGCATCATTGTTTCCAGCTAAAAGCAGTGTGTCTCAAATTCGTCGCGTCGCCAGAGAACCTGAAAGGTAAAAAGGAAGGATCATCCTTTTTGCTGTGAAAATGTTCCGACTTCCGAGTTAACTCTCTGTTACATCTAATGAAATTTATGTTTTTTTTTTCCCCTATCAGCTGTGATGCAAACGGATGGGTTTGATTATCTGAAAAGGAGTTGCCCATCTCTACTAACCGAGCTATTGGAGTATGTGGCGAGGCTTAGTGAACACTCTGTTATTGCATCGGGGCCTCGAAAAGAGGTACTTGCAGATGGTTGTGATGTCAATGGAAGACGAGTGAAGCAACGGTTGCGTTGAACAGATTTGTGCCTTTTGTAAGCATAATGGCTGATCTGAAACTATCTGGTCCGGCAATTACAGTTTTCTTTTTCAATGATTTCTGTTAAAATCAAAGATCAAATGCAATTTGGTGACTGATGTTGTTGCTCATCTGAGAATTTGATGTGAATACAGTGTTACAACGTTGAGATACAAGTCGCTCAAGAACACGGAAAAATTCCATTAGGACAGCATCTTGCTTAATGCTGCATATAATGCAAAACACGAACCGACCACAAAAAGGCCTTAAAATTTACCCAAACAATCAATCACGCTACGCCACTGAAGGCACGTGACGTGACCACCAAACATTTCTTGTTAGCACTCTCTCTCGGAGAGATTTGCATAACAACTTCTCTGCTTCAGTCTCGTTTACAATTGAGCACAAGTTGATAATTAATGAAGCTTGTTTAGTTTGGACTTTAATTTCGGTCCATTTAAACCAGTTAAGCTTAGCTGGCAATTAGAGCCTAGCTGGTCCACCCATATAAAGGTTTTTAACCGGTCGAACTATACTGTAGTTTTTAGCTGCTCTCATTTTTAAGATGCCAAAACGTAAACTAAGTATTAGTTTGAGTAGGTAATCAACTGCACAGTCTGCACCAGCCTAAAATATCAAGTTATACTACTAATGATGTTATTTTCAGTTTTAAAAACTGTTTTGTTTGTTGAACCAAAAAAAAAACTGTTTTGTTTGATATTTATAAACAGCTCTTGTTGGTTTCGATTTTCTTAGTGAACACTTCAATTTCACAACATACTTTTGATACCACTTTCAAATTGCTTTCAAATTGTTATGATAACTATTTTCATAAATGCCTTAAAATTGTGATAAAATCAGATTAACTCTATTAAATATTTATAAATCATTTATAATATTTAAAAATAATCTATAGAACATTCATAAAATTTTATAAACTCGATTTCACCTTTCAAATACTAGATCATAAACAATATTCAGAAAACGTTAGATCCAAATGTTATACTATTTTGGTTGATTGTATTTTAGAAAAATGGTATACAACTTAATTAAGGTCCGACTGGTTTTTCCGCTACTACCATCCGCAAACGCAATTTTTGTGGTTGGTAGCAGTTGTTGGCGTTCTAAAACAACCACATAAAACGCTACAAATTAAATTATTTCAAACTGTTCTAAACTTCTTAAAATCAAAAATTAGTGTCAGTTAACGGTTACAGGTGGATTAATTAATAAAAAATTATTTTCTAAAATATTTTGAAGCTTAAATTAAAAATTTAAAATAGAAATATTATAAACAAAAATATTTGCAGATTTTATATTTTAATTTAAATTCACAAATAGTATCATAATTTTTTTTATAAAAACTTTAAACTAAGAATATTCATTATAATTTTTTAAATTAATATATAAAGATATATACATACATAAACGAAAAAATATTCCTTTAAAAGTTTTAATATATATAAATATTCAAAATAATTTTATTAAAATTATAACTTTCAACCAATTTTAAAAATTAATTAAATAAACATAGTATTATTATTATTAATCATATTATACTAATAATTATTATATTTTGTCACAACATTATGTTTTATATTTATAATATTATAGTATGTTAACATTTGTAATTTATTATTAAATCATTGTAATATTTTATAATCAACGAGTCACAAATTTTTCGTAAAAGCACTAATTTCCAACCGTCGTACTATTTGTATAAATCATTTAAAACGTTGGAAACCACAACCATACATATCTGGAAACTCTTAATGTATTTTAAGAAATTGTCTTCTTTTTTTTGTCAACTATTGTCTATTAAGTACATACTTAAGTTAATGTTTTGATTGTAATAGCTAACAACTATAAGGTTATTCTAAGTTCTTAATATATTCTGTCGACGATAGAAAAACACTTAGAAATCCTGTTAATACGTCAGCAAACTTTGCTCTTTATCACTTTCAAATTATATATGGGAAATTCATAACTAACAGAAGAGAAAAATGTACGTTCAATGTATATAGAATCTAACTTATCACCCAAATCTAAAGCTAGGGAGACAAATCTTGCAAGATTTTGGTTGGCAAGTAAAATCTTGAAAGATTTAGAATTAAAGAAAAATCTTTGGAGATAGGAAACTGAAATTAGATATGTTTTATTGTAATTTTGGAACAAAAATTTGTATCTAGATTAGGTACTTGACTTCTTGCTATATAACAAATATCTTATGCTATTTGAATTTAATTTCATATTAACCGATGTATCTTACAATGATAAATCATTAATTTAAAAATAAAAAGTACTTATATATTCAGTAAGGTTTTCATTATAATCGGTGTGTCTTTACAAAAATAAATCAGCTAACTTAAAAGTTAAAACATAATACTTATACATACATCAAATTTACTCATTCTAAAAACTTTCAATGATTTAATCGTACAAATAAATTTATTTTATATTTTCTTGAAATCTTATCAAAACTTATGAATTCATTTAATGATTAATGGACATAAAATATCACGAATATATCAAAAAGAATTAAGACTAAATGTTTTTGGACTTATTACATAATATAACATCTTTTAGAGTTGGTAAGATCAAACTGATCCCTCAAAAATATGCATACCCACATATTTGTAAATTTCAGGGAGGATAGAAATGTTATAATCCAGTGATTATCATCTATACTATTAAAGCTGAAGTACGAAAATCAAATGTTTGGCAACATGGATAAGAAAAAAAATTACCTTTGATTGGATACATGGATAGCATCTCTAATTATTATTATTACTCATTTTAATAAATAAACATCACACAATTAATGATACCAAATATATTACTTAACTACTTTACAAAATCTACTTATGCATCTCCCACAAATATCTTCATCTTAATAACTCACTTAAATTTAGCGAATCTTACTTACTTTGTTCAATATTATATTTTCACATTCCTTTTCCAATAAAGTATATTAATAGTTTTAAAAATTTGTTACTAAAAAAAAAGAAAAATCGAATTAAAATTCAAAAACCCTATTACTTTATAAAGCTCTTACTAAAATGTTTACTGCTTATAACATTTCACGGACCCCCTGTTACAGAATAAAAATATTAAACAGTATACATCTATATAATTAAAATTCAAATCATTAGATTGCAAGTTTAGAAATTGTTATATATATTATAAAAATATAAACCCGCCCAGTCGGGCGGGTCATGATCTAGTTATATGTTAAAAGGGTATTCAGTGACTATTGTGTAACTCTATATTTAATTTATCGGAAATTCATCCATATATCAAATTTTACTTAGTCCTCTTGGACATTAAAAGGTTCTTTAACTGGTCAATACTAAGATTTACTTTCTATTTTAGCATGCCTAAGTTCGCCATGATTTTTCATAATTACATGATAACTGCATACTTCAACCAATACCAAATGAGAATAAAGACACCTTGTCTAACAAAAATAGTTAACCATTAATTAATCATAGCCGATAACTTTGTCCCTAAATTTAAAAGTTGATGAGACTAGACGGACTAATGCATGCATCTTTCAACTTATTATTCAATAAATAATTCAAATGCAAAGTATAGCTCTAATGGCTGATATAAAAGTACATAAAATGAATATATTTTTACTTTGATGGTGAAATATTCTTCACATAGTTATAATATTTAACTTTCATATAATTATAATACTTAATTAAATCAATCACAATGGTACAAGTAGTCTAGGAATTTCTAATGAATTTTCTTTTACAGTTTCTCATTTGAAGATCAGTTCTTTAAAAAAAAAAGTTCTGAAAATCAGTTCTTATTCTCTTTCTTTTACTATTTATGGTTAGATACTCTAACGAATACCAGTGGAGATGGTTTTAACCTAAACAAAACTGAGTTAGTTAAATAACTCCAATAAAAACAAAACATATACATAATAAACACATTGATTCACCTGATTTTTAGTTGTTATCCTTTGACGACACGCATTGTTACAAAGCTGTAAGATAAGTTAAGTAATAATTTAAATCTTGGAATATATAGTATATATGCTATGAAAAACAGCTTGTGGGTTGTGGCTCGAATACATCTGACGTGTAGACAGAGCTAATAATAGAGGCGTTCCAAAGTTTATAATCAACTTGCGTAATGGGAATAGTTTTTGACATCCATCGCACATTTTTGTCCAATTATTATAAACTTACGATATTAATACTGTCTAACAAACGCAATATAGTTATGAAAAAATGACAAAATAATACTGTCTATTGGTAAAGTTCGCGCGTATTCTTAAACTATTTTTGTCGTTAGCAGAACTAACATTTTCATGTTGAGTTTCAATTCATGCAACTACTAAAGCATAAATATCATCTCTTTCAAGTCATATTTAATAAGGTATTTCTTACCCAAAAAATATATTTGAAAAGGTACCATTAAACCACGATTATTCAGCAATATACTCCATCTCCTAAAACATAACGTAAATACGAAAAAATCTCCTTAAACATTCATAACAAAGTGTATGAATACACACAATGCATGTTGCTTCGGAATCGACATATAATTTGCAGGTTTAAGATGAAAAATCACAAGCTTCAAGCTTTACAAAATGTTAAGGCATGCTTGTTTGTTTGAGATGGACAAGGGGTGCGTGGCGGTGGGTAGTGGGCCATCATCAACTCACCCTGTCACACAAGAATCTCTTTAAAAGTATGCATATAATATTTACTTATGGGACAAAAAATGATGAAGTAAATTCATTTATAATTTGTTAACATAATCGCAATTAGAAATTTACATACATCTTATCCGGCATGAATTTCACCAGAACAAAACTTGCCTTCACCCCCTAAGGTGAATGGTATAATTCACCTCACTTCTCTAAACCAATTAAACTGCCACATAGGATTAGTTAAAAAATGTTTTATAATTAAAGGAAAAAAAAGGAAAATACTTTGACAAAAAAAAAGAATTAACGTGAGACGCCGTCGTTAACTTCTCCTTCTTCATCCATCGACCTTTTTTCTTCTTCCCAGAGACTCCCAAATAATTCTGCCCTTAACTTACAGGTTCAAATCACTCAACTAACATAATTAGCATCAAATTTAATTTTGTTTGTTATATATATATATATATCTCTGTTGATCGTATAGTTATAAACTTAGGGTTATTGGATCTTCTGTAATCATGTCTATGTATGATCATATTTAGTTTCTGACTTTCACGTTTAGTGAAGGCAGCAATAAAGAAATTGAGTCAATTAGGTTACTTTTGGTTTTGTTCCTTTATTTTGATGGTGAGAAAAGAATCGATGACCAATGAATGAATCAAGTTATAATGGAGATATTCTATGGCTTAGCTTTTCATGGAAAACATCTTAAATTATTTTTCATCAATTTATACATGCATCTACGTCATTTATTCCTTTATTTCATTAGTTAATTTTCAAATTTTGATGAACTTTTGTCATGTATAAGAGGACAGAACTAGACAACATTATTTTTAACTATTGTTTGTATTTTTCTATATAGTTGCAATGGAGAGTCCTCATTTAAGTGGTGAAGAAAATGTTCCTGCTAGTCATGATGAATCTAGTTTGCAAGTCTCAGGTGGAACCAGTTTGTTAAGTCAGAATTCAGATGAGTTTTTAGCCGAGGAAAAAGATGCTCCAGTCAGGGATGGTGATGCTTCAGTAAGCGATGGCGATGCTTCTGTCGAAGATTTTGGTGAAAAAGACGACATAAGCAACTATGAGGACTGTCTTCAGATTGAAGATGTTGATGCTTTAGAGGCAAAAAATGAAAATCAGAATAACCATGAACTCTGTATTGGAATGGATTTTAGTTCTGATGAGTCCGCATATAAAGCTTATAGAAAATATGGAAGCAGTCATGGTTTCGACGTAAGGAGACAGCGGACTGCGAAAAAAAACAATAAGCTAGTAAGGATGGTTTATGTATGCTCAAAAGAGGGGTTTAGACAAGAACCAAAGGTCAATATATCATATTCACGACCAACCACAAGGTGTGGTTGTAAAGCTCGCATGTCTTGCTATCTTCAGAGTAATGGAAGATATAAGATTGTGACTTTTGAGCCGAACCATAACCATGATTTAGTGAGAACACCTATGAAACATTTGCTGAAGAGTAACCGAGCAATCTCAATCTCTCAGAAACAACATGCTGATGATGCTGATATGTCTGGAATTTCAGCAAAAGCAACCGTTGAAATGATGAGTAGAGAAGTTGGGGGGCAAGCAAATCTGGGTTTTATGCATAAAGACCTGAAAAACTACATATATCGTAAGCGAATGGCAGCAATGGAAAAGGGAGATGCTGGAGCTGTTTTGGAGTACTTTCAAAAAAAGAAAGAGGAAAATGCATCTTTTTTTTACTCAATGCAACTCGATGAGGACGATATGATCACTAATATCTTTTGGGCAGATGATCGGTCAATTAGTGATTACAATCTTTTTGGAGATGTTGTTTGCTTTGATTCAACTTACAAGACCAACGAATATGACAGACCCTTTGCTCCATTTGTCGGCGTCAATCATCATAAGCAAACTATTGTGTTTGGTGCTGCTCTCTTATATGATGAAACCACAAAGTCTTTTGAGTGGCTTTTTCAGACTTTTCTTGGAGCAATGTCTGGAAAACAACCGCAAACAATTCTTACAGACCAGTGTGCAGCAATGGCAAATGCAATAGGAAAAGTACTCCCTGAAACAAAACACAGGTTATGTGTTTGGCATATTTACCAGAATGCGGCAAAAAGGTTGAGTCGTGTATTTCATGGACCAGACCAGTTTGTCACATATTTCAGAAATTGTGTAGATGACCATGAGAATGAAGCAGAGTGGTTATCAGCTTGGAGTGAAATGCTCGAGAAGCATGGATTGACAGAGAATAAATGGTTGAAGAATTTGTTTGAGTTGAGAGAAAAATGGGCAAGAGTATATGGTCGTCAAACTTTTACAGCCGATATGATGAGCACACAGCGTAGTGAAAGTATGAATAATATTTTGAAAAAATACTTGAAGGGAAGTTATAACTTGTTGCGCTTCTTTACACACTATGAGAGAGCATTTGATGATCGGCGATTTAAAGAATTAACTGCTGACTTCGGCATGATGCATACCTCACCGGTCTTATCGGCTCCTGTAGAAATGTTGCAACATGCAGTGGACGTGTATACACCAGAAGTCTTTACCTTGTTCCAGAAGGAATACACAGCTATTGGTGATTATGTTGCCAAGAGGGTCAACAAGTTTGAGATGGTAAGTGCTGAATACAATGTATCTTTTCGTGGTGTTGGGAGAAATCATTTGGTTACTTATGTTGCTGGAGACGAAACGATACATTGTAGTTGTATGAAGTTTTCTTTTGCTGGAATCTTATGTCGTCATGCGTTAAAAGTGTTGGCCAAGAAGGATGTTAGAAGAATTCCACCTGCCTACATTTTGAATCGATGGAGTAAAGAGGCTAAAGCACGAACCATATCTTTTTATCATTCAGCGAAACCTAATGATACAGTGAAGGAATCAATCGGAAAGCGATATAGTCATATTTGTCGTACTTTCCGGGAGATAGCATCTGTTGCTGCTGAACATATAGAACTGACGGGCTGTGCAGATGAAGCTGCCTTTCAGTTGCTTGACAAATTGAAGGAAAAGAAAAAAGAACTTGTGAAAGCTAATAAATGGATGCTCCCTGCTTCTGATTTGGAACTTGTGGAAGAAGAAGACGAAGTTCTAAATGCACGTGGAATAAAAAGAAAAAATCCTCCTGGACGACCAAAGAACAAAAAAGTTGGACGCCATGGTCGATATTTGAGTGTGCTTGAAACGAAAAATCGTGGTATATCAAAATCATCCAACAATGGTACAGCAAAAAAGAAGTTGTCGTTTCAGGTATTTGATCTATTTTTGTTTGTCCAATCTTCATTGAATATCGCGACTTAATCAATCTTTATATTTCAGGACACCAGTCTTCCTCCTGATACACAGTTATCTGTTGTTTCTGCCACTAGTCCGATCTCATACAATGAACCTTCTTTCTCACAACTGCTCGAGGTTAATACTTCATTCTTAATACTATTTATATTTGAATTCTGTCATTTTTTTAATTATTTTGTGTCTCATATTTTGTAGGGATTTGACAAGAATCGTGATGGATCATCGTAGTACTCTGATTTTTTAAATTTGAAAGCAGACATTAATTATGTTTTCGTTTTCGTTCTTACTTTTGGTGTTTCTACTTTCTAGCATATTCTTGTTTTTACACTTATTATTATCTTCAAAAACTCAAGACTATATTCAGCTTACGTCTCTGATGAACCTTTAGCAAAGCACACACAATGTCTCAACACTTCGTAGAATAAACTAAATAAAATAAACATAAGAATAGAAAGAAATACACTAGATGTTGATGTTGGAACATTGGCAGGTTTAATAAGGTTGACCATGGCGATCTTGGAGAATTATCTCAGGCAACAATATGGAAGCTTCACAAGCTAAAAACGCTGAAGAAACTAAATTAGGCTGCAACCAGAAAGTAATTTCAACACCCATTGATTAGAGCATTAACTCAACTACTTTTGCCAGCCTCTCCAGTCTCCATCATCTTTAGTTTCTCTTGTTCACTCACTTACTCTCTGTTTTTGTTCTCACAGTCACAATTCTTCTTCACTCTTCTGTTTCTTGCCACTCAGAGCTCTTCTTCTTCTTCCTTCTTTAACAAAGCTGTTCATAAATTCCTAATTGCCACAACCTGATGGATCCATTGCTCACTATTACAGCTAAAAAAAAATAAACACAGCAAATATTTGAAAGTTATCTGGTAAAAATCAGTGTAAGACAAGATGGGGAAAAAGAGATTGATAGGCTCAAGAAGCCTGACAGCAATATCAAGACCATTGTTAGCATCATGAACTAGCTCTTGTGGAAGCCTTGTCGTCCCAAACGTTCCTCCCATCTTGGTCTTCACGGCATATATCCCAGCCGAGTGCCATCTGCAGTGCCATATACGCATCATCATCACGTTCACTAGACAAAACCTGTCACAAGTTCAAACCCAAAACAGCCCGAGAGGTCAGCCCGAGAGTGGAGAGGTCATTGTTGTCTCCAAACAAAAACAAAAGCTATTTTACTGAGAGGTCAGCCTGATCTCTCGAGGAAGCAGACAGAGACTTGCGTTACAAGGTTTAAGAAGAGAAGAAGAGCAGCCAGAGCTAAAGCCCAAGTAAAGGAACAATTGAAACGTTCACAAATCTGAATATCATTCAGGAATCATCACGAGGTTAATTATGTTAATTGAATGATGACTTAACTTGAAGCTGTAAGTTACAAGAAGAATTATTTAGGAGTTTATGGGATGAAGAAAAAAAAACAGATCGATGATGAAGAAGAAGTTAACGGCGCCGTGTCTCACGTTAATTCCTTTTTTTTGTCAAGGTATTTTCCTTTTTTTTTCTTTAATTATAAAACATTTTTTAACTAATCATATGTGGCAAGTGAGGTGAATTATACCATTCTCCTTAGGGGGTGAAGGCAAGTTTTGTTCATTTCACCACCAACCCGCCAGAATTATTATAAACTACTAACAATAATCACTTCAAACCAGAGATCCTTTATAAACTACTAATAATAATAGTCACTTCACAACGACATCTGAGAAGACCCAACATATATAGGACGGCAACCCGCCGTCAAAAAGTGGGGTCTATGTCCAACAAAACCGCGTTGACCAACGACCTCTGGTTGTCTTAACTGATAAATCTAACCTAAGAGCACCATTAACGCAAGCGCTTAATGGAGTGCTTAATGTTTTTTTTATTTAAAAAAAAGGAAAATAAAGTAATTATAGAAGCAACGCTGCTTAATTAGGCATCAAAAGAAGGGTGTCTTATTTGACACGTGTTGCCCATTCATGACTCTGCGTACCTTTCTCTCTCTTTTTCACGAAACAGGCGTTTCTTGTGTCTCTCTCTCGACGATTCCGCCATCAACCTTCTCCTCCTCTCGAGGAAATCAATCTCTCCTCGACGATCCTCGATGCCTCCGTAATCTCTCGTTGTCTCTCTCGCTCTCCTCGACGCCTCTGTGATGAATCGACCATGATCTCTCCTCGACGCCTCCGTATCTTTCCTCGTCTCTCTCTCCTCGACGACTCCGCGATGAATCTCTCTGTCTTTGTTTCTTTCAGATGGACGGAGTAAAAGACGACGGTTCGTCAAACAAGACGTCTACAATGAACCATCCGTGATTCTTGTCTGTAAATTGCAGACTGCAATACAGGTAAAACTTCAAGACAATTTGATGTGTCAAATGGTTATTGTCTGAATTGTTTAAGCATTCAATAGTATGAAATTGAATCGAGTGTCATGAATGGATGTTGTCTTAATTGTTTAAGAGTTCCATTATTTGATTTGTTTTGTTTCTGTTGTCTCGTTATTGTATATGTTGTTCTCGTTATTGTTTATGTTGCTTGTTCTAGTTTAAGTCTATGTAGTTATCTTGTTGCTTAAGTTGTTGTTCTGGTTTCTGTTTTAATATATATGGAGTTTGTGTTATGTAATTTGTGTTGCTTATTCTCGTTGCTTGCTTAAGTCATATATGGAACTTCTTTTAATATATGTTGTTGTTTTTGTTCTGTGTTTCAGGTAACGACTGACAGAGAGAAAGAGTGAAAGAGTGGAAGCATTGGAGCATTGGAGTATCGAAGCTTCTCTCTTTCTTCGTATTCAACCTTCTCCTTCTCTCTTTCTTTGTAGTCATTTTCACGATTGCTCAAACAAGATCACAAATCATTTCTTTGTTTGATCACAAGTCACATTTTGATTCTCAAACAAGATCACAAGTCACATTTTGATCACCAAATTAAGCACTCTTAATTAAGCACCTACCATTGGAGCACACATTCTACTATTTTCTTCAATTGAGTTCTTAAGTACACTTAATTGATAAAATAATCATTAAGCACCCCATATGGGGTGTTAGGGTTAATGATGCTCTAATGCACCGTATAACCGTACACTAAACCGCACCGCTTCCTGGCTAAGTACCATACCGGAACAAAAGGGAAACCTGTCAGCATCCACTCAAAACTGATTCTGTTAACCGCAACACACTTCTAAGTAACATAAAGGTCATCTTCTCTGAGAGAGACCCATACTGCCACGTGGCATTATCATAGCTCTTTTCGACCAATATAGCCACGTGGCATTATTATGGTCTCTTTATTTCTTGAACTTCCCTCTCTTTTCTTTCCATCATATACATTGTTCATCTCTTGTTATGTTCTTTTTTACCGCGAAATCGCTACCACGGCAGCTGGAAGCGGCGGAACGACGGAGATATTCGGTAAGAGAATATCAGCACCGTCTAAATGGTGATCTTCGCTGTAATTAAGGAACCGGTCGACGGCGAGTGCGCTAGGGCGAGCCACCATGTTCTCCCAAGCATTGTCAGCTTCTTCTCCTCGCCGGAGAAAAACCTCCGTCGCGTCTAGGCGGTGCATATTCCACTTCCACTTCTTGTAAAAGCCTCTGAATCTTCTGATACTGGCGAGACGCAAGCGTACAATTGCTATCCTTTATTTTCTTGATCGCCGTCTCAAGAAGCTTCTCCGTTGTCTCCGCCGGATAATTTAGCAGCTCTGCTCGAAGAAACTCGTCGAGCTCAGGAACTCCGATCGCTCTACGGATTCCGGAGGAGTAATCCGACGACGAGGGATCGAATATGCGGCGAACCTCGTCGACGAGTCCCATCTCAACCATTTTATCAACTCTCTCCGAGACAAACGAGTGTAAAACCGGTTTATCGACATCAACCCACAAGAAACAACAATTGTACCTTAACCGGAAGTCAACGCAGTTGTTGACCAAAGCCTCTATGTAAGAATTAGAACCGCCGGCTATGATCGGTACACGGTCTCTCTCCACGATTGATTTAACGGCTCTGATTGCTTCCCGCTGAAAATCCTCCGCCGTGAAATCGTCGTGAGTGTTTTCCACGGTGCCAAGGAGGTGGTGAGGGACGCCTAGGCTTTCCTCCGGAGTGACTTTGTTTGTCACTATGTCAAGACCTTTGTAGACTTGGATCTTGTCGGAGTTTACAATCTCCGCCGGAAAACGAGTGGCAAGGTCGATGGCCAGACGAGATTTACCGGTTCCGGTGGCTCCCATGACGAAAACCACCTTGTCTTTACGCCGGAAAAAGGGAACGTCGACCATGTTTAGACCGGTGGATATCTCGTTGAAGTTCAACAATGGTGGAATCGCTTGTCTTAGAGCCGTCATGCATGGCTTCATTCTTATAAAAATTCCCCTACTGGATTAATTATATTATATATAATTAATAGTTTTTAGGACAGATCTAATTTAAAACATAATAACATGCAATAGATTCGTTTAAGTTCAAAGACAGAGACACCGTTCCCGGATAATACTACTAACCTTGAAGTGGCTGTGGCTTGTTTCCCGGAGCACTGTCTCTTTCCCTGTCAATCGTTATAAACAATATTTTCTTATTGCAACCAACCTCTCTAATTAATTAGAAAAACCGAAATAACGTATAATAAAATGTGAGGAGAAGGCAAGTTTCAAGATTCTTGCTCAGGTTATGATATATATTTGTTGACATATGCTGCTCTCAAAGAAAGTATTGTTGCTTTGAACGAGCATATGTTGAGGAGGAAAGATCGGGGACTTGGAATTTATAGCTGTCTAGACGTGTGTTAAGCGACATGCTTTTCATTTCGTTTATTGTTATTGTTTGTCACTATGTCAAGACCTTTGTAGACTTGGATCTTGTCGGAGTTTACAATCTCCGCCGGAAAACGAGTGGCAAGGTCGATGGCCAGACGAGATTTACCGGTTCCGGTGGCTCCCATGACGAAAACCACCTTGTCTTTACGCCGGAAAAAGGGAACGTCGACCATGTTTAGACCGGTGGATATCTCGTTGAAGTTCAACAATGGTGGAATCGCTTGTCTTAGAGCCGTCATGCATGGCTTCATTCTTATAAAAATTCCCCTACTGGATTAATTATATTATATATAATTAATAGTTTTTAGGACAGATCTAATTTAAAACATAATAACATGCAATAGATTCGTTTAAGTTCAAAGACAGAGACACCGTTCCCGGATAATACTACTAACCTTGAAGTGGCTGTGGCTTGTTTCCCGGAGCACTGTCTCTTAATTCCCTGTCAATCGTTATAAACAATATTTTCTTATTGCAACCAACCTCTCTAATTAATTAGAAAAACCGAAATAACGTATAATAAAATGTGAGGAGAAGGCAAGTTTCAAGATTCTTGCTCAGGTTATGATATATATTTGTTGACATATGCTGCTCTCAAAGAAAGTATTGTTGCTTTGAACGAGCATATGTTGAGGAGGAAAGATCGGGGACTTGGAATTTATAGCTGTCTAGACGTGTGTTAAGCGACATGCTTTTCATTTCGTTTATTGTTATTTTACAGACACTTGTGTCTTGACACATGTCTCATAATGATTAAATATACAGTAGAACCTCTATAAATTAATAATGTTGGGACTTTGAAATTTTATTAATTTATAGAGATATTAATTTACAAAAGTTTTCTTATTTAGATTTTCTTCTATTTTTAAATATTTTTATTTATAAAAAAAAGAAAATATTTTATTTTACCGTATGTACATTATTTAAATTTTAGAAATTTGACTTTCATATTTTTTTATTATCTTATTTTGTGTATATTTTTATGTTACATAGAATTGTTAAGTGGTTTTCGGTATAATTTTACCAAATATTATTAAAATATATTGAAATGTTAAGAAAAATAAAGAATTTTCATTGTGAATATAAAACCAACAATATAATATTTAGCTTGTACTTATATAAAAATTATATATAGATAGATTATTAATTTATGATTTTAAGGGGACTATATATTTACATAGAAGTTTTAAAAATATTATTATCTTATTATTTTATCGATTTGTGTTATATTTAACACTAGCCTAATTTGGGACCGGCAAAATTTATTAATTTATAGAAATTATTAATTTATAGAGTATTAATTTATAGAGGTTCTACTGTATAACACATCTTCACTAATCGGAATCATTGTGTGATTGGTTGCCAAGAGCTTCTGCCGCACCTATTCATTAAAATTTGCCTCACTGATCAAATTCAATGGTTACTAATACTACAACTTAAGAATATAGTTAGAGCCAAAGTTAATGAGTTGTTTAACATATTAGTATTTAACATATTAGATCAGTGGTATGAACGCATCAACTGTTATTCTTTTTTGAAGTAGTTAACATATATAACAAAAAGGTCTGATTCCCTCGCATGTTTAATCGGAGGACCATACAAACATAGAAAACTGATTCTGAAGCTAGTGGAATCAACTTAAATTAAATTGGTGATGCGATATCTGAGCCGATCGTATAAATTAGGCCTGGGCATAAAATCCGGAACCCGAAATCCGAACCGAACCCGAACCGAAAAACCCGACCCGTTATCCGATCTGAAATGTAAAAATACCCGAACGAATCTTGTAGGGTGGTATAAAAAATATCCGAACCCGAAGTATTATTAACCAAACCCGAACGGGTAACCCGAAAAACCCGAAACTAATAGTTAATATAAATATTTTGATATATATATATATATAAGTATTTTGGTTATTAAATTTAATATTCATGGTAATATGATATATAATAATAAATATTAACAATATTAAAAATATTTTAAGTACACAATTAGTTATAAATAAGTAGTTTATAATTTATTCATTGAAATAACAAGTCTATTCTCTATAATATAATGTATATTGTTTACAAATAATATTTGTTTTCATGCTTGATTTAACATTTTATTGTTATTTTAGCAATTTTATGTATGATAGATTAAATTTTATTAATTTAGTTGTTTTTAAATGTTTTTCTTTAAGGTTTTGTTTTTTTTACTTTGGTTATATCTGAACCGAACCGATATAACCCGAACCCGAATGATATATGGTTACTTTTTGGGTTTTATGATGCAATATAATTTTTAACCGAACCCGAAGTGTTATTATCTGAATCCGACCCGTACTAATGAAATTTTACTATAGGACCTAAGAGCGTAAACCCGAAAACCCGAAAATCCGAAAAACCCGATCCGAACGCCAACGGGTACCCAAACGCCCATGCCTAGTATAAATTATGGTCTCCTAGCTTTTTTATTTTTTGCTTTCGGTTTTAAGCCTTTTGCTCTTTGAATTAATTGTTCCCCAACATAATTAGTTTTATTTATTAATTGCTACTAAGTCTTCTTAATTAGTGGAAACCCCTTTGGTCCAGTGGTTTGACTAAAGGTTCAATTGCTTCTACATCCGAAGGTCTTGGGTTCAAACCCCAGAAAATACCAAATTATCACTACAAGAAATAGTTTAAATTTTGACCACTTTATCCGACATAAAATGGTCAGAAACATACCTTATTGACCAATTTCTAACCATTTATAACCGTCAAAAATCCTCCGTCAGAAATATATTTTCGTCAGAAAGTGATCAATTATTTTTGACCATATTAATGGTCAGGAAATTCATTAAAATGTCATCAGAAATCGGTCACAATGTTCCTAACCATATTCTGACGAATTTATAATAACTTATTTATTAATAGTTAGATAAATTTATTAATCGACAAATTTGTATTTAAAATATAAATGACTAAACCAAATATAGCTTAGAGTTGAAACCTAAATAATTAACACTGAAATAACTTTAGCATAGTACGAGTTTAAAAACAACAGATAAAGATACAATTGCTCATTACTAAAGTTCTAACCACAAATTACAAGCATAATAATTATTACTGAATTATTCTTAGCATCTTCAACTGCATCAAGCAGTTCTAGAAATTTACTCATAATCTCATGTTGCAAGTTCTGCAAATACTTTATAATCTTATCTTTGACAGCTTTGTCTTTCTCCAGTGACAAAAATTTTCTCGGTTGCATAGCAATCTTTTCATCTTCTACAGCTATCTTCTCGTTTGTAATCCGTAATTGTGCTTCTTACTCTAAATTAGACATGAAAACTAACTGAAGAAGGTACTTGTCCTGGGTACCCTGTAATGAAAAGTGTAAAACAAGAACCAAAAAGATGATAACTATGAAAACGAACTTACCATGAAAACTAGAGTTTTGTCTCTGCCTGCGTAAGAAAGAATTCAATCTTACCTAGATGAAATTTGCTTCAGAAAATCTTTTACAATATTAAACCGATGCAACCAAAAATAAAATAAACACTTACCAATAGCTCTTGAGTAGTCATCATCTAAGAATCGATGTCGAGATAGAGATCCGCGCCGCTGAAGATGAGACGATGAATGTAAGAGAAAGTGTAAATTAGGTTAGACATGTTTGATTTTATTAATTACACACACGATATTTTTGACCATTTTATGACCCCTACACAAAACAGAAGAAATGATTAAATTGAATAGAAAATCTGACCACTTTCTGATCTTTTTCTGACCATTTTTCTGATGATATTAAAGTGGTCAAGATTTAGTCACAAATTATTGACCATTTTTGTAACCAGTTTAGTTCGACGGTAAATTCTGATCACCTTTTGTCCACTTTGTTTAATCATCATAATGTGGTCAGTTTATGGTCGAAAGTATTTTTGACCAATTTATGTGGTCAGAAATCTGGTTAGAAGATGTTATGTTTTCTTGTAGTGTATGCAGATTATGGAGAAACATGTTACAGGAGATCTTCAGCTTTGTGCAAAGCGTACCATCGAACATGGATTTCATAGAACGGCTCAGAGTGGTGTAGTCAGACGTGTATTCTCACAAGGTGGTAGAATTGTCGGCTGTAGAATCGTCTTTATAATATTTTCATCGTTGTAATAACATAATTAATCGATAATAATCGATCCAGACGTTCAAAAAAAGTCTTCTTAATTATAATGTTCAAACCATACAGTTTATGGGTGGTACTGTTAGTGGAAGCAAATAACATCTTTCAAGTCTAGTATGAGTTTTTTATCTATCGTTAAAAAGTAATCATCCTAACTGAAACAGCCTATAATACTAAGATCTTTGTGTTTCATAAGTTCTTTAATCCAAAGATGTGTTTTGTACAGGAAACTGAATGTTACCCAAAAATGAATAAAATCGTATAATATTCTTTTTCAAACTTGGTCATATATTTTCTTTCTTTGTTATCAAGATTTAAATTATATATATATATATATAGGCTAAATTGTTACTAAACTAATAATTGTATTGGACATCCAGAAAAGATTACCAACATTCAAAACCTAAATAATCTTATTATTATACATCTATCTTGATAAGAACTTAATCATATAAAATTTATAGCTTGCATGTGTGAAAGTCTTTATCATTAGACAAACATAGAATATATGATGAATTCAAGTTAGTGGTTGGACTAAACTTGTATTGATTGGACGTTTAGTGAATGGAATAAATTAAGATATCATATTGGCTTAACCTCTAGTGATAAAATTGATGGCGTATGATGTCGTTCAATTCAAAATAACATTTCTCGAATTCAAAAAAAAATTGTAATTATTGTATGCACGATTGTTCTATAAACAATCCTCCTATACATTAAAAGAGAAGTCACTTTAGTGATTTCTGCTTACGTGGCATTCATACAAGCCTCTATCGAATTAATTCTCTTAATTCTATTGGTTCATTTTTTCTAATTTCTTTTTGATTTATTTTAAAATCGGCAGAGAAAAATAAACCTAGAACCACTTAATCTAGGCTTCCAAACACTCTCATTCTAGAGTTAACCTAAAACTTATTAAATCTAGGCTTTCAAACACTTTCATTCTTAGAAGTAGTACGGATATATATATATATTATACTCTTTAGAACATTATTATAAATTATATATACTAACTCTTTAAAACATTAGTACATATATATATATTTAAATTTAGTATAAAATATAATTTGGTTTTCAACCTGCGAATGAGAATGGTAAGAAATAGAGTTAAAAATTAGTGTCTTATCATTATATAATTATTGATAGAAAAACACACATACATATTATACTAAACTATGTTTAAAATTAGTAATTATTTCTTATCCTTTATATAAAATATTTAAATACATTATCGCAGATCGCCAACAGAAAATGTATTTTTTAAAAATACTACATAAAGGCTATTTAAGAATTAAAGGATTAATAAATTATTGTGTGTATGTATAATTGTGAAATCCGCATAAATATTATATAAGTGTATTAAAGAAAAATGTATTAAATGCTTACCCACCAAAAAAAGAAGGATTAAATATTTACCGACCAAAAATCTAGCGATTCTATTGACACATGGCGCTCATACAGAGCTTCACACAAAAAATCTAGCGATTCTATTGGTCGAATTTTTGTATTTTTCTTTTTGATTTATTTTTGTAATCGAGCTACTAATTGGAAAGTCACATTAATTGTTAATCGCACTAATTATTTCTTGCGCTAGAATCTTAACAAATGTCGACCATTAATTATAACTTGCAGAACAATTTTAATAAATGTCGACCAATCATTAAATGTTTTAATGGCATAATACGTTTTATATCTAATTAGGAAATTTATTATTATTAACATACTTTATTTATACTGATTACTTGCGCAAGTCTCGCATCATATAATATGCATAATCGTTTTTAACACTACAAATTTAATATGTTTCCTTTAATCAAACGTAATTTAATTTACATACCTTAGTATAACCAATTACTTTCACAAATCTAGCAAGTAATATTCTTGGCGTCATTAATACTTTTCACCATCACTTTATATATATAGAGTTCAATGTCGAGTTCAAGCAACACAACCATTCTTTAGTCTCACGCATCTATTGTTTAAGCTTTTTTTTTATGTTTTTGATCGTTCTAATTTAAATTATATTTTGTGATCCTGAGCAGGTTTATGATCCAAGGGATGATAATCAATACTTAGCTCACAGACGAACATCATTACTGGTAATTTATTCGAGACTTTTTTTCTCCAATTATTTTGTTCTCTTGTTCTCCACATTGTCTCTCTATCAATCTTTGAGACGAAAAAGTTTTGTTTTGTCACCAAAAAGACCACAAAACTTCCTCCATCCATTCATGATGCATCTCATCGGGTTTGTTCTATCAACTATACAATTTTGTTTTTGTTTCGGGATTGTATACATCTTCAAATCTTTTTGTTATAATCAATGTCACTAAATTTGGTAAAACTGATCTTGCAGAGCTGGAGCCTTGGATTTGAGTCTAAGTTTTGGGGTTGAATCTATATGTATTTTATAATATATTTTTTCTTTGTTTTCTTATATGCAGAATTACAATAAACACCATCATTGACGTTTCGTCACAATTCATTGTTGGAACCTCATCAATGTAATTTCTTTTTTTGTTGATTTTTTGTAGTTTCTTTTTTGATTTATTGGTTCTATTGGTTGATTTTTTGGTTGATTTTTTTTAATAACCTCATCAACCAATTTCATGAATATAATAACCTCATCAACCAAGCGATTCTATGGGCTGATTTTTTGTAATTTCTTTTTTGATTTATTTTTCTAATCAAGTTACTAATCGGAAAGTTACATTAATTGTTAATCTCATTAATCATAACTTGCGTAAGAATCTTAATAAAAGTCGACCATTTAAATTAGTTCATAATCTCATTAATCATAACTTGCGCAAGAATATTAATAAATGTCGACCATTTATTAAATGTATTAATGGCATAATACGTGTAATATTATAACTTTCTCCCAAAAACGTTTTTATTATGTTTATATTATTAATAAAAACTTGATAATATTAATTAAATTCAGTCATTCACTATACATATATATATATATATATATAGTATAAAAATGAGTCAAATGAAGGCAAAACAATCAAATATATAATTATAAAAATACCAATCATTTTCCAATGAAAATGCGATATCATATATGTGTTATTACTTTTAGAAATTATTATATTTTATATTTTAAGCATAATTCTCTTAATCTTATTAGTTGATTTTTTTTAATCATCGACTTAGTATAAAAAGGAAAGTAACAAATGTATTAATTAGTTTCCTTATTACAAATAGGTATCAAAGTTTTTATGAGAATAAAAATATAATAATTACCTTATTATGTATTACTTGCGCATGAATATTAATTAATTGCCTGAATCAAAGAAACGTTATAAGTTTCCTTATTACAAATACGGTAAACCATACACTCTTAATATCATATTGATTACATTGCTTATTGCACAAGTTAATATGAGAACATATTAGGTAGTTTTTTTTATTAACTTACCTTCCTAATATTAATTACTTGCGCAAGTTAAAATCATCTTATATGTATATCAATTTATGACAATAAAAATATAAAATCTTTCTTTAAAAGATATCAATATTTATTATATGAATATTATCTTGGCGTCATTAATATGAGAACATTCACTTTGTATCTATGGCCCTTCAAACGTTTAGTAAAAATAGATGAGGCTGAGTGTGGAAATTAATTTTAATTTAACTTCAAATTTTCTAGAGAAAATAAATGTTTATAGCTCTTTGAATTATTTTAGAATTTAAACTGGATCAACAGAGAAAACTGATATTTATATATTAAAATTTAAAGTTTTAAATTTGATCATAGAAAATAGTGATATCAATGTTAAGAGACATTGATGATCCTAGGCTCGATGAACTCTTAGTAGAAATAGATGAGGCTGAGTGTGAAAATTAATTTTAATTTAATATCATATTTTTATACATAATTAATTTTTACTGCTCCTTGAATGATCTCAGATTTTGATATGGGTGACGGAGAAAATGATCTTTATATAAGAAAATTCAAAGCTTAAAATTTGATAGGAGAAAATAGTGATATAATTATGAAAATATGTTTATGATCCGAGGCTCAATGTACTCTTATAAAAAAAACTGCAAACATGATGCGACCATCCTCATGCGAGAGACATTGAAAAACAAATTTAGTTTTCAGATCTCTTAAACTAATTGAGCATAGTTTTGAGTATATACACGATAAAGGAAAAAATATTTCTCTGATGATTTTGTGGCATTTTTAAAGCGTCATATTTATAAATTTTTCTCTAAATTTGTTTTTTTTAAAATATGTCAATATTTTTGACTTGGGGGGGAGGGGGGGAGGGAGAGTAGGAGAGAAATTAGATATTGAAGAACAAATTTGGTTTTATATCTTTGGTTTGAGTGAATTTAAAAATTAATGAATGTAGTTTATGTATATGTTCACAATAAAATAATATTATTTAACGATTTTGTGTTATTTTATTGAGAGAGAGAGAGAGAGAGAGAGAGAAAGAGATTAGATTTTTTATTACTTAAAGAGTTGGGTCAAGTGTGCTTCTAATAATGGGCTGATATCGACTTGGTCTGAGCTGATTCGGGGATTTTGGATATACCCAAGGGTTTACAGTTTAGTGTTTAGGATTTATCCAATGGTTTATGGTATATCCAAGAATTTAGAGTTTAGTGTTTAGATTTTTACCCAAGGGTTTAAGCTTTGTCCAAGGGTTTAGGGTATAGTGTTTAGTGTTTATGATTTACTCTTTTGTGACGGTTTTAAAATTGTTATAAAAATTCATCTTGTGGCACCTACTAATATTTTTCATTTATTTTAAAAACTCATCATAAATTATTATTATTTTATTTATTATCTTTAAAAAAAGTTGTATATTATTTGGCAAACTATGATTAGTTGGTAATTCACCCAAGAAATATTCATGATAAAATATTAAACTAGGAAACATTCATATATAAATCAAAATTAAAAGATAATCAGTGAATTAAAAGAATGTTTATATTTTTATATTTTTTCTAAAAAAAGGTTTACGATGAGGGGGAGAGAGAGAGAGAGAGATTTAGTGTTTTGGGTATACCCAAGGATTTACAGTTTAGTGTTTCGGATTTATCCAAGGGTTTAGGGTATATCCAAGAATTTAGGGTTTAGTGTTTGGATTTTTACCCAAGGGTTTAAGCTTTGTCCAAGGGTTTAGGGTATAGTTTAATGTTTATGATTTACTCTTTTGTGACGGTTTTAAAATTGTTAAAAAAATCATCTTTTGGCAGATACTAATATTTTTCATTTATTTTAAAAACTTAACACAAATTATTATTATTTTATTTATTATCTTTAAAAAAACTGTACATTAATTGGCAAACTATGATTAGTTGGTAATTCACCCTAGAAAAATTCATAATAAAATATTAAACTAGGAAACATTCCCATATAAATCAAATTTGTGGTAGTTAAAAGATAATCGGTGAATTAAAAGAATGTTTACATTTTTATTTTTTTTCAAAAAAAAAGGTTTACGAGGAGGGGGGGGGAGAGAGAGAGAGAGAGAGAGAGAGAGAGAGAGAGAGAGAGAGAGAGAGAGAGAGAGAGAGAGAGAGAGAGAGAGAGAGAGAGAGAGAGAGAGAGAGAGAGAGAGAGAGATATTTAGTGTTTTGAGTATACCCAAGGATTTACAGTTTAGTGTTTAAGATTTATCAAAGGGTTTAGGGTATATCCAAGAATTTAGAGTTTAGTGTTTGGATTTTTACCCAAGGGTTTAAGTTTTGTCCAAGGGTTTAGGGTATAGTGTTTAGTGTTTATGATTTACTCTTTTGTGACGGTTTTAAAAATTTTAAAAAAAATTCATCTTTTGGCAGCTACTAATATTTTCATTTATTTTAAAAACTCAACACAAATTATTATTATTTTATTTATTATCTTAAAAAAAGCTTTACATTAATTGGCAAACTATGATTAGTTGGTAGTTCACCCAAGAAAAATTCATGATAAAATATTAAACTAGGAAACATTCCCATATAGATCAAAATTGTGGTAGTAGAAGATAATCAGTGAATTAAAAGAATTATATTTTTATATTTTTCAAAAAAAAAGGTTTACGATGAGGGGAAGAGAAAGAAGGAGAGAGAGAGAGAGAGAGAGAGAGAGAGAGAGAGAGAGAGAGAGAGAGAGAGAGAGAGAGAGAGAGAGAGAGAGAGAGAGAGAGAGAGAGAGAGAGAGAGAGAGAGAGAATTTTTACAGTTAGTGTTTATGATTTATCCAAAGGTTTAGGGTATATCCAAGAATTTAGAGTTTAGTTTTTGGATTTTTACCCAAGGGTTTAAGCTTTGTCCAAGAGTTTAGGGTATAATGTTTAGTGTTTATGATTTACTCTTTTGTGACGGTTTTAAAATTGTTAAAAAAATTCATCTTTTGGGAGCTACTAATATTTTTCATTTATTTTAAAAAACTTAACACAAATTATTATTATTTTATTTATTATCTTTAAAAAAAGTTGTACATTAATTGGCAAACTATGATTAATTGGTAATTCACCCAAGAAAAATTCATGATAAAATATTAAACTAGGAAACATTCCTATATAAATCAAAATTGTGATAGTTAAAAGATAATCGGTGAATTAAAAGAATGTTTACATTTTTATATTTTTCAAAAAAAGGTTTACGATGAGGGTGAGAGAGATTTAGTGTTTTGGGTATACCCAAGGATTTACAGTTTAGTGTTTAGGATTTACCCAAGGGTTTAGGGTATATCCAAGAATTTAGGGTTTAGTGTTTGGATTTTTACCCAAGGGTTTAAGCTTTGTCCAAGGGTTTAGGGTATAGTGCTTAGTGTTTATGATTTACTATTGAGATTCAAATTATGCAACCAGTGTAATTTATTATAAAAAACTAATTAATTGAAAATATTTAAAAGATGGGCTATATTGACTAATAATAGTGATCTTACAAAATTAAGATACCTATTAATTTAAATAAATTGGTCTGTAGTAAATATAATATCAACATGCCCAAGTAATCCGTGTTCAATATAAGGTAAGTTATTAAAACCAAATTAACTAAAGACAAATTATTTAAACAAAGTAATAAATATGATACCAAGTTGCGTAAGTAATCCGCAATGAAAATAAGGTAAGTTATAAATAAAAAAAATTAACAAATTACAAACATGGTAAATTACATTTAAAGTCGTGAAGTAAATACTCTTGGGATTCAAATTATGCAACCAGTGTAATTTATTATAAAAAATTAACTAATTGAAAATAGTTAAAAAATTGGCTATATGGGCTAATAATAGTGATCTTACAACATTAATATACCTATTATATTGTCATAAATTGTTCTGAAGTAAATATGATATCAACTTGCCCAAGTAATCCATATTCAATATAAGGTAAGTTATTAAAACTGAATTAACTAAATGTAAATTATTTAAACACAACAATAAATACTAGATTTTGACCCGCGCTTCGAAAGCGCGGGTATTATTTTTCAGTTTTATGAAATATATTATTTGTTTGTAGTTATTGAATATATTTATCATAGTGAAATTTTCTTTATAATAAATTCGACACATAGAGTGTCTCTGGTAAACTATATGTTTCTCTGGCTTTGTTTTATTCTCTCTCCAATCAACATATTTATTTGACTTGTTGTTAAAAATAAATGATTTTAAGACGAAACTATACAATACTTTTACATTGATATTTTGTTTAAACAATGTGACATATTTTTATATTAATTAAATATTTACATTGTAATTTAAACTAAATTTTGACCTGCACGCCCGTGCGGGTGTATATTTCAAACCGATTTATATGTTAAGTTTAGGTATTCTGACATATGTTATTCAGATTTATATACAATATATTATTTTATTTATAGATTTTAAGAAATTCAAAATATATAATGAATTTTAAAAAATAATTTAAATGAGTTATCCGAACCCGAAGTGAACCCGCAAAGATCCGAATATAATTCGAAATAAAATTTAGAAATATCTGAATGGAGCTGAAATCTTTGACCTCCGAAACCCAAAACCCAAGCAGATCTGATACCTATGAGATTTTTATCACATTTTTTAATACATCACTATTTCCTGTATATTTTTCTTACATTTGTTTTTTTATTAGTTAACTTATATTCAAAACATACTAATGATGTTGATTATTTTACTTTAGTTAACATTCATTTGTTTTATTCTTATATACTTTTTGTGACTTTTTTAGTTTTTGTTTCAGTTTTATATTGAATTTAGTTCACATAGTTTATGTGTACATAATTTAAGTTTTTAAAACATAATTTTTCTTTTAGAAAATTAAGTGACATAGAGCCTAATTAAACTGATCCAAAAAACAAACCGAACCGAATATAAACTAAAATGGACATAAACCACACCAAACCAGACTAAATACGGTTTACTTCATTTAAAAAAATATTAAAATCGAACTAAACAAATCAACCGAACCGAAAAAGTAAGGAATTCCACCCCTACTGCATCTTGGAGATTTGCGCAAATCATGTCTCAGCATTGAAACTCTCACTTGATCCACCTTCTCCTATAGGGTGCGGATCGGTCACCTAGTATGGCATTAAAACATTAAATTTCATATGCCTCAAGACCAACCAAAACTCTTCTAAGGTCAGTCTATGAGATCTGATAGGCTATTGACCTCGTCTAGTTTTTGTTTTTAATCCGAAGAAGCCCCAAACGGCTCACGTGGGTCACCACTATGGAGAATATAGAAAGTAACATATAACAAATTTAGATGGTTGATGCGCAAATAGTACAGAAGATTAGTTTGAACTAATTACTTTCATGTTTACTAGAGAATATAATTAACAAATAAAATGAAGGAAATTTTATAATAAACTAGATCCGCACGTCCGTGTGTATTTATTTTATAGTTATATATAAATAGATATTTATATTTAACTTTTTGATAGTATATATTTTCAACAGTTATCTGTATTAAATTTTTGTATAATATTACATTTATACACAAAATACTATTGTTTATATGAGTAATCTTATTTATATATCATCAATTACATTAGTCATACAATGTATAAGCAAATGACTAATGTAATTTTTTTTTCGTCAAAAAAAAAAATTACATTAGTCATTTGCTTATACATTTTTCTTATTTTATTTGTATTGGACTAATAGTTCTATAAAATTTTGAAATACAATATCATATCTAAAGTCCTTTTTATTTAATATATATTTTAGAAAGATGATTATTTATATTTCAAATTTTTTATATATTAGTAACAATAACGATGAATATTAAAATACCACAAATAATATTTACTGAACATTATTCTCTATTTGCTTAATGTGGAACATAAAGTTAATTAAATATTTTAAATGATCTTAATTTTTGTTGAAAATTAATCAAATAGAAAAATCTTTGAAAGTAACATTTTTTAAATGCCAATAAGATTTGTATATAACAATGGGTTTAGACTATTGTGATTCACGATTAGGAACTACTATTAATGTAGAATTTTTGATCTAGATTATTTTGAATTTTTTTTGTTATCTTACCATTTAACATATACTAATTTGTGTATTTTAGATGTTGTGATATTTTAAAAGAATATTCGTTTTGTAACAACTAATTGGAAATTTTATTAAAACTATTATTTTCAGACATGTTTGAAAATCAGTTGAGATATATCCATATTTTAACGTGGAAGTTAAATCCATAATTTATATTTATATACATATTTTATGTTGTTGCCGTAGTGAATTCATATCATGGAAGATTTTTTCACAAATTTGCTAAAAACATTTTGCCAGCACAAATTTGCTAAAAACATTTCATGTATATTTTAAAAAAAAAAATCTTTAGTTTTTTTTTTGGTAAGGAAAAAGAAAAGAAAATGTTTTAGTTATGTGCATCATGTAACTCAATTCAGATTCAGTTGTCTAATAAGAGACATGAGAACAAATCTTCAATTTATAGTGATTTTATAATGACTTTCTAAAACGTATTGTATAAAGTATATGATTTTTGATGTAATTTTAATGAAATTCTAAATAGTTCAGAATGTGGTTATTATGAAATATTGAACAGAAATAGTTCAGATAGGTTGTTTTTTAAAAAGAAAAAATAGATAATTATGTTAATCAATAGATATTAACTCAATGGCATGAAACTGTAATTATTTAGAAAAGTCAGAGTCAAATCTAATGTGTACTTCAGTTTTAATAGATAAGATTAATTATATAGTTTGCAAGTCTATCATCACTCCATTAAGAAATATAAGCTCTCATATAGGCTATGGAACATATGATTACATTAATTTTAGGTCACATTTGTAACAGATTATTTTTAATTGGTGATTATTATTTCGGAACCAAAAGAATATCCAATATATACAAGTTATTTAGATGATATAAAAAAACTGAAGATAAGTTTTTACAACTCAGAGATCATTCATATACAAAGAATGCAGAATTTAACGGCGGACAAATTCGCACGCAATGCAAAGACGCAGCCGTCATTTATCGTTCATATAAATGCAGAGTTATCAATTTTGTATGAAGAATATTTACGAGTCTCTTTATCTTGTTGACAAAAAAAATTCTAGTCACATATTTTTTTCTATTGTTTACCACTCATACACGCTAATATTATATAAAAATACATTTTATTTTGCACTATGAAAATATAAATAGGCATAGTGTTAAAGCAATTAAAGGATATATTCCACTAATTATTCTAAATGAACAAAAACTTTCTCAAAAAAGAAAAAAAAATTATTCTAACTAAAATGTATGGTCGAAATAGAGTTGACGTAAGGCTGATATAGATTTTAAATAAATTTAAATCGGTTGACCGGGGAAAATGACACAAATTAAATTGTATCATTCGAGACAGAAGTGGAGCTGATTTGGAGAATTATATACTATAATATATAGCTTTTGTTAAGCAGTTATTGTATATGATAAGAAACATATATTCATTTTAATTGAGGTATAATGTCAAAAAGATGGTGTCGTTACAAAATAAATTATTAAAAATACAAAATGGGTATAGTCAACTTAAGCTAAAAGACATGGCTGATGGGTTCCTCTTTACCAAAAAAACTTATCGATTTAAGTTTATGTTGGCTAACTTGTAGTCTTTTTTTTTTTTTGTCATCTGATGGATTTTTATAGAATTAAACCGTGACATACACACACAAAGCCGGCAAAGATATTATCTTTCTATCTTTCCGGAGTCATAAGCCGACGAGGTACACAATACCCCTCGGAGCCAAATTTAAAAACAACAAAGATCACATAAACATAACAAAGGAAGGATAAGATCACCAATGTCTTCTAGAGAGCGAGCATACAACCGTTAGAGATGCGAAGATAGAAGATACCGGAAGCTAGAATAAGCAAGAAAGCGTCAAAGGTCCTATTATTTGAGATGCGAGAAGGGTTTCAAGACCAGTTCCGACCTGGAACTACGAACAACCACCGTTACTCTAGAGGAAGCTTCACCTGAAGGAAGCAACGAGATAACGGATCTCCAACTCGAGCAGAAGACGAAGAAGGCGTTTGACAATCAACTACTCATAGACCAAGCGCAATTGAGCTAAAGCTCCAAAGTCCCTTATCAAGAAATCCGGAGAAACCCGTCGGTTTAAAACCAAGGGACAACACCACTCCACAGCACCAAATCTTCACACATAACAATTGACAATAAAATCAGAGGTCGAGTGACGAGTCGTTACCGAAGACGAAGCCTGATAAACAACTTGACACTACTGAGGACAGCAGTCGGAAAGCCAAATCCCACAGTTTGGAAACCAAAACCGCAGAAACTAATAGGCCACCAACAACACTGACTTAAGACCAAAAACTCCAGAAGAACAAAGATAACTGAATCACATTCCAAAAGCTAAAACCAGATAACATTGGGACCAAGAAAAGAGGCCAAATACGCATTCATCTAAAACCGCCTGAAAATCATTTCACCAGATTCGATGGAAGAAGTAGCAACCCACATCAGAACCGGTTAAGTCCTGCACCGCGCACCAGAAAAAAATACGAATCAAGCAAAACGACACAATCATGACGAGAAGAAGATGACGAAACCCAGCCTCTTCTCCACGAGAGCCCAGTTCATCCAAGCTTCAGCTCACAAAATCACCATTAACACTAACCAAAGGCTAAATACAAAACAACCAGATGAACTAAACCTCGAAGGTATAGCCAGAAACAGGAGAAACAAACGACTGAACGAGACCCCCAAACCTCGCCGGAGCCGGAACCCGACGTACTTGCTCACGGCCACCGACCAGAAGATGACGCTGTCTGTACCAATCAATTCTCCATCCAAGCAAGGTGAAGAAAACCCAACACTGGAGGCATAGTCTTCACCTAGAACTCAGATCTAAAGCTACACCCAACAAAGGATTTAGGAGATCGTGATTGAGACCGTAGAAACTATGAAATAGGCTGTAGGGGACCGCTCCCGGCGGCGGTGAGAAGCACCGCCCACCGGAGCAGCAGTGGAGAGATCGACGGCGGCTTTTGTTTCTTTCTAGGGTTAGGAGCGTCGCAAACAATATTCTTCCCGACACTTTTCGTCTAGCTACTATGCCTTCTGTTTGATCTCTGAACTTGTAGTCTTTATGTTATTTTAGTTGATTAGAATTCATGTTATGTGTTATGGGTCTATATTTAATCGTTCATCATGGCATCATATAAAAAAGTAGCAACCATGAGGTGACACCAATATTTTTTTGGGGATCCCTTTATTTTCAACGAAGCTACGAGCAATGGAATTTGCTTTCTCTTTTTTTTTCCTTTGAAGATTGGAATTTGCTTTCTTTGAAAACAAAAAAATTGTTCGATGCCTTGATAACTCGCTAAAAGATCCATTGATATTGCAACACAGTCGCTAATATAGATTGCTGAAGTATTGAAAATGAGTTGCGAAAATGGTCTACAATTTATTTCAAAAACTGCTAAACTAAAATTATTTAAGATAACTTAAAATAAAAGCCAACTATATAAGCATGGTTGAGTGATAGTGATAAAGACGGTTTAGAAAGGTATTAAAGACCACGTAATTGAAATCTACCTTCTTAGATTTACTTGTTTATACAGCCTGACAATATGGATATATAATTTTCGGTACGAACAATCGGATTTGTTTGAGATTGGTGGACACCACCAAAAAATTAATCGGTTAAACCTAGACTCGTCAGAAATTTTTCGAATTATCAAAGAAAAAAACTTAAAAAAATATTCCATTACTAGTAAGTAAATCGCACATATATACCAAACTGAAAGTTAATTAATTACAATAGCCATGTTATTTTATCAATCGCGGCGTCAGCGTCTGCGACTAAAAACACAGCAGTAATTGAATCAAATAACAGAGTAAAATGGAGATGGCGAAGCTTTTTGTTAATGCTGGGTAAAGAAGGGAGAGCTAATATTTGAGACGCAGCGTCGGCGTCAAGCCACTATTATTTATGGTGTCGATGAAAACACGGACATGATCAGTAGTACAGTCGCCGGCGGCAACTCTATAGCGACACTGCGATTAAATTTTCTCAGTCTTGCTTGTTAATTATTGGTCTCAACGCCGTTAGCTGTGTTTGCAAAACGAACAGTGCTAATGGCATTTAAATATTTTCACATAAAACTAAAACCTATGTTTCAGTATAAAAAAACAGAAATGTCTAAACAATTCAAAATATTTTATCACACAGCTGTTGAACTCACAAAACATGCTCTACGTTCATTTTATACAGAACTTGAATAAATTGAAGTATTATGCAAAAAGCTTTAAAAATTAACCAGTGATATTTTTCTTTAAATTAGTGAGTATAAATTAGTTAATTTTGCTGTATATATTTAATTCATTATCTATCATTTTAATCTTAATATTTGTTTCAAACCAAAAAAAAAATCATCTTTACCTCTTACACAAGTTTCATTCCGATTGTACTTTATTTGACTAGTAAAACTAAAACCTTATGAATGTTAACTACGTTACCTATTTTTGCAAGAAAAGGCGTCCGTACAGTCGAAAAATAAGAAGCATAGATTTGACATTGATAGCTTCGTATTCTCTTGGAATTTTCTTTTTCTTTTCCCTAATCTTTAGTTTTTCTTCTTTGGTAGGGGCCAATGCTAAGGACTTTTTTTTTTTAATAAAAGATCAAATGCTAAGGACTTACTATAAATCGTTATTATTGTAAAAAATAGAAAGGAAATATGATTCCGTTCTACAGTGGTAATATTATCAAAATTTATAAAAAAAGAATAATTTTGTTAAAAATATTAATTAGAGTGCCCTTCAAAAATTTTAAATGTTATCATAGTCCAAAGTGGAGATAGGGTTTCTCGATATTTTATAACATATTTTGGAACCTATTTGAGCCTATAAAGACATAAGAATAAATACATATACAAGCAGACAAATCAATTAATAAATATATGAACAGAACTGTAATAACAATTTACTGAGGAAGCTCAACTAGAACCACTACAAGAAAATGCATGCCTAACGACCAAACTTTACGACTACAAAAAGGTGGTCGTAAATTGCGGACTGCATTACGACTAAGTTACGACGAAGTCAACATTAGTCGTAATGTCGACGTAAAGTTACAACTAAATATCCGAGTCGTACTTTAATCGTAAAGTTACATCTAATTTACGACTAAAATTTTATGTAGTCGTAAATTAGATGTACCATTACGACTAACTTACATCTAAATTTTTTACATCTAATTAACGACTAAAGGAGTCATAAATTAGTTGTAATATTACGACTTAGGTACATCAATAGTTGTTTACATCTAATTAACAACTAATTTACGAGAACAAAGTTGCACTTTGGTAGTTAAGTTATAATTTAAACGTAAATTAGTTGTAACATTGTACGTACCAAAATCGAAATTTCTCTATAAATATGATCTTCTCCCTCATTCTTAAGATGCACAAAAAAAAAACAAAAAGAGAAAAAAAAACGGGAAATAGTTAAAAAATGTCCGAAAATATTTATGCGCTTCGGAGTTGGATGTATGCGCATAAAGATTCAACAGGAAAAGTAACAGACGAATTTCTGAACGGAGCAGAGATATTCATGTACCAGGCCGGACAGACGCCTCTCACAAAGGAAACGGGTAAAATGTTCTGTCCATGTCGTAAATGCAAAAACACGAAGTTTGCTGCTAGTGAAACCGTTTGGAAACATATAGTAAATAGAGGATTTACTCCACATTACTATATTTGGTTTAACCATGGAGAGGGTGATAATAGGAATGAAGCTAGTGGTAGTAATCATGTTGAAAATGTTCGTAACAGAGATGAACCACATTTGCCTTCTGAAAGTGTTATTCAAGAAAATCATATGTTAGATCATGATGATAGAATGCATGATATGGTTACTGATGCATTTCGTGAAACAACATCAGTAATAGAGGAGGTTGAAAATGTAGAAGGGCCTAATTTAGATGCAAAAAGATTTTATGAAATGCTAGCAGCAGCAAATGAGCCAATCTATGAAGGTTGTAGAGAAGGTCTTTCTAAATTATCTTTGGCAGCTAGGATGATGAATATCAAAACTGATCATAACTTACCTGAAGTTTGTATGGATGCATGGGCTGAGTTGTTTAAAGAGTATTTGCCTGAAGATAACTTGTGTGCTGAATCTTATTATGAGATTCAGAAACTTGTTCATAGTCTTGGCTTACCTTCGGAGATGATTGATGTGTGTATAGACAACTGTATGATATACTGGGGAAAAGATGCAGAATTGTTAGAGTGTAAATTTTGCAAGAAGCCAAGATATAAACCGCAAGGACGTGGACGAAATAGGGTGCCGTACCAGCGAATGTGGTACTTACCAATCAAGGATAGACTCAAGAGATTATATCAATCTGAAAAGACGGCAGCGTCGATGAGATGGCATGCAGAACATGATCAGAAGGAAGGAGAGATCAATCATCCCTCTGATGCCAAAGCGTGGAAACATTTGAATAATGTCTATCCTGATTTTGCAAGCAACCCCCGCAACGTTTATCTTGGGCTCTGCACAGATGGCTTTAGTCCATTTGGAATGTCTGGAAGACAATACTCTCTCTGGCCAGTCTTCTTGACGCCATACAACCTTCCACCAGAGATGTGTATGGAAAAAGAATTGCTTTTCATGAGTATATTGATACCTGGACCCAAACATCCCAAAAGATCCCTTGATGTTTTTCTACAACCTTTGATTGAAGAATTGAAGGAATTGTGGTCAACAGGCGTGCAGACATATGATTGTTCAACGAGAACAAACTTTACAATGCGAGCAGTTCTACTGTGGACTATTAGTGATTTTCCTGCATATGGGATGTTGTCGGGCTGGACGACGCATGGGAGGCTATCTTGTCCATATTGTATGGGAAGCACAGACGCATTTCAGTTGAAGCATGGTAGGAAGACGTCCTGGTTTGATTGTCATCGGAGATTTCTTCCCATTAACCATCCGTACCGAAGGAACAAGAAACACTTTCGGTCAAAAAGGATAGTAAGGGACACCGCTCCACCATATTTATCTGGAGAGGAAATCGAGAAGGATATTGATTACTATGGTGGACAAAGCACAGTTGTCAAAGGCGGTAATTGGCATAATCCTCCGAATATGCCTAATGGTTACGGGACTCAGCATAATTGGCACAAGAAGAGTATATTTTGGGAACTTCCATATTGGAAAGATCTGCTGCTGCGCCACAATCTGGGCGTGATGCATATAGAGAAGAACTTCTTTGACAACATCATGAATACGTTGTTGAACGTCCCTGGGAAGACAAAAGATAACAAGAACTCAAGGTTGGATTTACCTGCATTATGTTCTCGGATTGAACTGCATATTATGAACGATGGGAGAATTCCAGTTCCCATTTTCAGATTGTCAGCACAAGCAAAAGCTGCGTTGTTCAAGTGGGTGGCGTCAGATGTGAAGTTTTCTGATGGATATGTTTCAAATCTATCAAGATGTGTTGATCATCAGGGACAAAAGTTTTCAGGAATGAAGAGTCATGACTGTCATGTTTTTATGCAACGACTTCTGCCATTTGCACTTGCGGAGTTGGTTCCAAAAGAGGTTCACGAAGCACTTGCAGGTAACAAATAATTAAAGTTATTATTTCTTCTTGTTGGAAAAAACTTATGATTGTAAATTATGTGTAGGCATCGGAGCTTTTTTCAGAGATCTTAGTGCACGCACCTTAACTGTAGACGTCATCACACAACTTGATGCGAATATCCGGATCTTGATGTGTAATTTGGAGAAAATTTTTCCTCCGTCCTTTTTTGACGTCATGGAACATCTGGTTATCCACCTTCCGTATGAGGCAATGCTACGTGGACCTGTTCATAATGGATGGATGTATCCTTACGAACGAGCTATGAAATATTTGAAAGGCAAAGCAAAAAATCTGGCAAGGGTGGAAGGTTCAATAGTTGCTGGGAGTTTGAATGAGGAAACATCTCACTTTACGTCCTACTACTTTGCGTCACAAGTCCGGACCAAAAAAAAGAATACGAGCAGATATGATGATGGTGGTGTTATGCCGACATATATTGTTGAAGATGTTCCAGACATATTTACTCAGATTGGACGGCTTGGTGGAAAACTAAAAGAAGTTTGGTGGTCAAGTTCTGAAGACGCACATAGTGCCCACACATATATACTTCTTAACTGCGAGGAGATTGAATCATTTGAAAGGTAATTGAAATTATTATTTCTGTTAAATTTTACCACACATATATAACACTTAATGATAATTTTCTTTTAAAACAGCGATTTTGTTGCCCAAGTCGAAGAAGCTATACCAGGAATATCAAATGCTGATCTCAACAAAAGGAAAGACCAACACTTTGTGAAATGGTTAAAAACGCAGGTACGTCGTGTATCTAATTAATTAACATGAAAATTAATTATATGATTGGTTAAGTCTTTATACAAATAAATGTTGATGTTCCAGGTTGATTATGATGATCAATTTTATCCTCAATGGTTTCACGAATTGATACAAGGTCCGGTCGGTAAGGTCACCATTGCATCTATGTATTTCACAAGAGGATACACTTTTCACACTTACGAATATGGAAGTCGACGAGCAACAATGAACTATGGAGTATGTGTGAAAGGTGAAACAGATTTCTATGGAATCTTAAAAGAGATCATCGAAGTGGAGTTCCCCGGTGTAGTGAAGCTGAAATGCGTGCTCTTCAAATGTGATTGGTTTGACCCCACAGTCAATAGAGGTGTTCGATATAGCAAGTTTGGTGTTGTTGATATAAATGCTTCACGGAGGTACAACAAATTTGAACCCTACATATTGGCTTCTCAAGCAGATCAGGTTTGTTTTGTTCCATACCTGAAGATCAGACAATCTGGAATATCTTGGTTAGCCGCTATAAAAGTTACACCCCGGGGCAGAGTTGTGAATGATGACCCACCGCCATTACAAGAAGATGCAGTAAATGAAGTTGAAGTACCCGAACAAGTAGAAGATGATATCTTACTTATTGATCCGCATAATCCGGGATACGAAGAACTTCCAGACGATGCAACGAATGAAGCAAATGAAGATGAATTTGAAGAAAATGATGAAGCGGATGATGTTTCTGATGACGAGTGTCAAGTTCCATTATGTTAGAACATTTTTTTTTCCATTATGTTAGAACGTTTGTGTTTAACTTTATATTGTAATGTTATGATAATTATATATATATGATTTTTGGAGTATGAAAGAGTATTAAACTTATGATGTTTATCTATGAGTTTAGGGTTTAGGGTTTAGGGCTTAAGTACGACCACTTTACGACACTATGTTTATCTATGCGAATAGAAGTATCAAAAATATATTCAGAAAAGCTAGATACATGGTTCAAAAAAAGTAGATGGTTTAGATAACCAATCTACAAACCTGGCTGGCTATAAAAACACAATTCTTTGGAGGGGGGGGGGGGGGGGGGGGGGGGGGGGGGGGCGTATAGATGAATAACATAAGCCTGTTTTGGCACATAATAAATAAACATGTATTTTGAACAAAAGATTGAAGATACCAAAATGCGCTTGTTTGGTTTATTAATTATAAAATATGTGTTTATTTTATGCGTATAGATGAATAACATAAGCCTGTTTTGGCACATAATAAATAAACATGTATTTTGAACAAAAGATTGAAGATACCAAAATGCGCTTGTTTGGTTTATTAATTATAAAATATGTGTCATGGCCATTTTATATTATTATGAAAATTAAAAAAATAAGAATTTGTTTAACAACTTTTTGTTTATAAATTCCAAACTCTAAAACGAAAACTGAATCGGATTGGTTCTGGGTTTAGGTAGCTAGCCAGTCCCTATATAACTTGTGTCACAAAAATGGAATTGAGAAGGGTCAGAATTTAGGAAAAAGTAAACTAGCCATTTTGCAATATAGCTTACAAAGAGTCGGGTGCATTGGAGTAACAGATCTAGAAAATAACTTAATATGTGGCACAATATAAATTTATGTTGTATTAAATATACTTTAATAAATTAAATTAAAACTATAGTTCATACAAGACATTAGTCATTAATTTTTTCGGAATGAATATTTTTTTTTAATAATTTTTATAATTTTAAATATTAATTTTCAATAATATCATAAAATTATATATGCACATAGTAATTTCTCTATAAAAATATTCCTTTTAGTTTTTGCTTTTGTCTTATAAAAATAAATTTAATAAAAGAATTACTAAAGTTAAATTTTAATAAGTTATAAGTTTTTTGTTTTGAGAAAAAAATATAAAAAAATTATTGAAATACAATAAGTTGACTATCATTTAAAAAAATAGTTTCAAGCAAAAATAATTTAACGTTTAGATTTATGGATTATTGTTTAAGTATTAATATTTAAGGGGTGATATTGGTTTTACTGATTTTTATAAATGTTTTAAGAAAGTTAATTTAGTCATTTTTCATCAAAAATTTATGATAATCATCTTTATTAAAAAATAAAATAATAAAACATAGTTTTAGGTAGTAAATCAAAAGAAAATATTCGCTGAAAAAAATCAAATGAAAATATTTTATAAAAAAAAAAGAAACACAGCACATGGGCTCGAACTTGGGCTGGATAATAAAAATTATTTTATAAAATAAAATTTACAATTTTAAATATTAACTTTCAATAAAATCATAAAATTATATATGCACATACTAATTTCATTATAAAAAATATCCCTTTTAGTTTTTGCTCTTGTCTTATAAAAATAAACTTAATAAACGAATTATTAAAGTTAAAGTTTAATAAATTATGGGTTTTTTGTTTTGAGAACAAAAATATAAAAAAAATATTGAAATACAATAAGTTGACTATCATTTAAAAAAATACTTTCAAGCAAAAGTAATTTAACGTTTAGATTTATGAATTATTGTTTATGTATTAATATTTAAGGGGTGAAATTGGTTGTACTGATTTTTATAAATAATTTAAGAAAGATAATTTAGTCATTCATCATCACAAATTTATGATAATCATCTTTATTAAAAAAAATAGTTTTAGGTAGTAAATCAAAAGAAAATATTTGCTTAAAAAAATTAAATGAAAATATTTTATAAAAAAGAAATACAGCACATGGGCTCAAACATGGGCTGGATGGTGCACACACTTTGACCTCAGCTACCAATTTAGCTGCACGACTCTCTTTGTCAATACATTTTCACAAGAAATGTATAAAAGTTAGCATGGGGCAGGTGCTATACCCATTGCCTGCCTAGGTTCGCCCCTGGTGCTTTGCACCAATGCAAGAAGTATTGGTCTGATAGTGATCAATTCACAATATCGCCTTCTAATATATTTAGTACTAGGAGTTTTTCTGCGCCATTTAAAATTTTTATATAAGCAAATTTTCAATTTTCAGTATTTAAATTTAAATTTTATTAGTTAAAAAGTAAAACCATAATGTAATTTTTCAAGTTTGATTTATTCAAGTTTACTTTAACCTTTTAATTTTATTTTATTTAAATTATAATAATAATTAAAAATTTATAAAGTTATGTTATTCATATTATATTTTATTCAGTTAACTTTTATTTTAAATTAGTTCTAATAAATATATACATTAATATAAATAACATATATAAGTTGATAAATATAATTATAACTACACTTATTTTGATGATAAAAATATGATTCATTAATTGATGAAAAATTAAATTTGTAATTATTATTTATATATATAACTATATTATTTTAATAGATATAGAAAAGTTATTAGTATACCATATTTCTAAAATCTTACCAAAATAGATACTTGTAGAAAAAAATATTTTTGATATAAAATTTATTAGTTATTACTATATTACGAAACTTTGCCAAAAATATGAATCCGTATATAGAAAATAGTCATTACCATATTTAAGAAATCTTACCAAAAACATAAATCTTAATATAGAAAATTTTACATGTCACAATTACATTGAAGTCATGTCATATTTCTTTTAAACCATGTCATCATTTTTTGTTGAGAGTAATTGTAGCGATGACACATGTACAAATCACTTCTCAAATATAGTTTTGGGGATTTAAATTACAAACAATACTTTGACAAGTTGAGATTGTGATGTTTTGAATACAGATAGCATCATTTTGGAGCATAAAGAGGGGTTTTCTACATGTGTAGTCATTTGCAAATGATTAATCGACCTCACTGTTGCATTCAGAATCATTCTCTCTTTTCACTCTTGTAAAAATAAATTACACCATTTATTTAGGATTTGATAGAGTATTCGATAATGGACTTCGATATAATATACATTTCAGACATGGTTAGATTCGGACGCATGAGTCCTATTCGTGATTCAATTAATGTTTTCATTGGATAATTTTCCCAAGGGCTTTTATTTTTAAAAGATGCAAAATAACCAACCATGGATTGGAGTTTATGCATTTAGAACTGATCATCGTAAACGTTTTAAATGGTAAATTAAACATTCTGTTTGGATCAGTATTTTATTACACATCACTGCCAGATTATCGCTATATAGCTTCAGATGTTTACAAATTGGACCGCAATACAGTTGATAATAACAAAATTTACATATTATCTATATTTTTATATGTTTTTGTTAGTTAGAACTGCATCACTGTTGTTCTGCATGTTTCCATTAAGATCAATATTAATAACAAATGCTTTTGTGCCAATAACTATTAAATATTTAAAAAAATTAAAGGCGAAGAACAGTCCATTGTTTGTCAGGGTGTCGATGTGACCTGCGATTTGTAATTTACAACCAGAATTAGATTACAAATCACAGATCGTTTTTCATTGGGCTGTCACACTATTGATCGGACGACCAAATCGTAGGTTGTTAATCATTTTGCTATCGTGCGACTAGTCTTAAGTTGCATTTTCAAGTCACTGAAAAATACAACTAAAAGCTAAAATTTTATGTAACAACTAAACAAACAATAACTAATTACAAATCGCAGCCGCATATTGCAAATCATAGAAACTATTTTGATCAAAAAAATTATTAAAAAAGGATTATTAGATTGGCTAATCAAAACTATTTTGCTCTAACACATCTTTTGGATTTTTTTTCGCTCTCATCCTTCTTTCCACAAACCTCTTATCAGCTCATTTACACAGTTATCTATTTTATTTATACTCAATTTCTCTTTTATCCGATTGATATCAGTTACATGTTTTTTTATTGTACTCCATCGATACTCAAATGATGATTGGTAATTGTCTGGTTAAGTTGTTGTTAGAGTTATATAGATAACAGATGCATACTCAAATGATAATTTTCTAAACACCTTTTTGATCGATGGTCGCTATTTATGCAAAAATTTTATTCGACAATTATTTGTATTCTGAAAGGGCCTGTGTTTTTTAGGAGGTATCTAGCTGCAGTTATTCTTGTAAACGTCTAGTTTTGATACATTCTTGTTAGTTTTGAAATCCAATTTTACGGAATACTTTTGTTATGTGAGACTTTTCACTAATATCTGTAATTTTTTTTTTTGTATCAAGTTTTGGTGTAGATCGTAATCCAAAATTTTTAAGTTTATTACTCAGTTAAAGTAGTTCCTTAATTCTTCTTCCTCCTTCAAAGATATTGTCATTGAGCTTGTGTTCAAATTATTGATAAAACTCAATGGCTTAAGTTGACAAAATTTGCAGGATTCTAGATGGATGTTACACATTCTTGAAGCAGATATAAGGCTCTCTCAGCTCACTTAAACTCCAGAAGAAGCATCATTATACCTAGCTAAAGAGATTGGTACATACAGTCATGCATATTGTATACAAGAATTGTCGCCCTCGTGGTTTTTCTAGTTTGATTACATATTTTCCCAAATCGAGGTTGATGATAGATTGAAGGTTGATTATAGCATTTTGAATATATTATGGTAAAAAAAAAAAGCTTTTGATGATCTCCTTAACGACGTGAGTCTCTTAAAGATTTGTGCATTGTGTGTATGACATTGAACAATCTTTTGAAGATGGTGCGTACAAGTTAAGCCTCGAATAAAGAAAGTTAATTTTTTTACGTACCTACCTTCCAAAAAAGTAGATTGGTTATTTTTTGTTTATGTGATCATCTGAGATGAGAGTCACTATGGATTTTACAAGTTCAAACCTTTGTAATAATTGTATCTTTTGGGATTTGTCTGTGATGGAATGGATGTTTTTAGAAATATTGCATGTTATGAATTAATTAATTTGACTCTCTCATATTACCTTCTGTTATGAATTCATTTTTCTTTTATAATAATAGTATATATTCAATAATTCACCCTTAGCCAGAGTTCAGAACAGTACACGGTCCGGTTCACCGGCGAAACAGTATGACAACAGCAAAAACAGAAAGATTAAGACAAGGACAAACAAGCAGAAACTAAAAAGAGAGTAATAGAGTGAGGGAAGAAGACTAGAAAGCAAGCTTACAACCCCCGAGACGAAACAAGTCGGATGTCCTGCTGTGCAAACTGATCCTCTCTGCCTGATTTGCAACCAGGAAAATGAATCCAGGAACCACCTTCTTTTTCTTTTGGATTATACAGAGGTATCATGACCCCCACATAAGTGGGTCCAAACTAGTCACGTGTTTGCAGCCTACGTTTTCAGCCAACATGTCGATCCCCACATAAATGAATCCAGGAACCACATTTACTTTGATTGTCCCTTCTCCCTTGCTGTCTGGTCTCCCTTCGCAAATTGCCTCAACATCTCCGCTTCCTTTACTGCTTGGGATGATATCACTCACTCTCTCCTGTCTCTTTCAACATCTAGGCACCACAAATATCTCTCTTATCTCTCCTGGCAAGCATCGATCTATGAGATTTGGTGGGAATGCAACGAACGCCTTCATCGACAAAGATCCTGGCTTTCGTGCTTTGGCGAGTCTCCGAGATCCTTTCGACGACCTATGTTGTGTTGCGATCCCCTGACAGGCTCTGTGGAAAGATCAATACTCTCATCAATAACAAGATTTCAGCATTGAGACCAGAGAACAATCCATTGGCAAGCAATCTCATGCAACTCTGGTTCTCCCTCTCTCTCTGATCTTTCTAGAATCCATATTTTCTATGGCTCACTGACTCTTCCTTTTCCGTAGGCAATCGCATTTCTACTTTATCTGGGCTTTCGAGGGCTTGCTATCTTGGGCAATATCTCTTTTATCTTCTTGGGCTTACTATTTGGTATCAATTGAGTCTAGTTTTTAATGGGTTTTAGTAGGCTTTAGTAGAATAATATTAAAGTTTGGGCTTTGTAACCACTTTTGCTACTCTCTATTTATTTTAATGCAAGAAAAAAAATTGGATGTCCCGCAATTTCACCGGGGCCGGGCCGGCCTGTTCGTGACCTGCCTCTAGATCCATACGAAGGTTTCAAACCCCCTGCAATTTTATGCTGAGTAGATATATGTTGAGACTTGCTCTAACCAGAGAGAATGCTTCCCACAAAAGTCAGAACAAAGACTGATTTAAGGTGATTGTTGGGAATTTAATAGATAGGATTATGGCAAAACAAGTTAAGAACTATTTAATCGGTAGCCCTTTTGTCCAAAAAAGAAAAAGAAAAAAATATTTAAAATCTGTGTTTTTTCAGATTGTGATTCTTGTCGCTTCTCCTCTTCTTGAGGCCCGGTTCTTTATCTCTCATTAACATGCAAAAGTCTTGCGCTATAAGTTAAGGAATATCTAATTTCTCTCATTAAAGTTCCTCAATTCAGTGGCTCATAAGGTGTGAAAACCAGCATGCTACCAAAAGAATGTTAGGCTCCAACATCAGTTAACCGCTTTTTAACCGCTTCTCACGTTCTATGTTCAAAAGAAGATAGATCTATGTGTTCCTCATTTTGGTTTTCCTTTTAACCTTTTTTTCTTGTTTTCAAGAAAGTAAAAAGGTTGTGTAGAAGTCAAAAATGGGGACCTTGATAATAATGGAGATTCTAAAGAAAATAAAGAGAGATAGAACTGAACTGAAGTTGATGAAGGGCATTCAACCAAGCAATCTTTTTTTTCTTCTCCTTTTGCCTTTTGTCTTTATAAAGAGGCTACTAAAGAAAAGGAAAAGCAGGTTGTAGATGGAGAATGTTTCCTACTGAAGTTAAGCTTGAAAAAAAAAAAAAAAAGTTTAAAAAGAGGTTAATATGTGTTCGATCTTTAGACGGAATGTTCAAACTTTCTAATGTAGACCATTTTCAAAATGTCTTTAAACCCTCAAATTTTGAAGGTTTTGATCTTCCAACATTTAAAAGATAGAATAGTTAAACCTCAAATTTAAGATTTAACAATTTAAAACCACAAAACACTTTTTCGTTTTAATAATTATATAAATTTCATATAATTTTATTAATATTAATTTTTGTATCACTTTAATATTTATAAATATATTTTGATTAAATATTCAAATATATCTTTACATATACATTATCATTGATAAAAAGAACATAAATGTTAAATTTAAATCAAAACTGTTAATATTAAAAAAGATTATGTAAAATATACATATTTTGTATACGTTATTACCATTTCTTAACTATTTTCTCTAATTGGTACATTTTCTTTTAAATTTTAAATATTTTTTATTAGGTGAAATCAAAATATCTGTATATTAGTTAAATATTATGTTTTGTATTTTAATATGCATTTATTATTTATTTATAATTAATTATTATAAAAGTTAAAGATTAAAATTTAATATAAAAATATTTTAAATATATATTTGGGATTTTTTACTACAGTAATCAATTCTCAAACATTCATTTTGAGAATCACTCACCTTTAAAACAAAGTTCTTCGATAAAAATGTTCCTAGAAAGAAGATATAAAAGAAAATCTTCATTTGATTGTTGTAAAGTGACCTTCTTCACAAGCCAAAAGGTGGTATAGTTTATCATATATGTATGATTAGACATAATATTCCTTTGATAAGAATCAAAATTTGTTTCCTAATTTTCGTTGAAAATAGTTCTTATTAAAAGAAACTTGCAGAAACACACCAGAAACACCAATAGGAAATCCAAAATACCAGAAAACCAAAAATAAGCAGCACACAATCACACAGATATTCAGATCTATTAGTGATACCCTAAACACATATATGATCAGTAAGACATTGAACAACCCGGATCACCTCAGATCTGAACTTCCCTGAACCGTAAACACGGCTTTGATACCACTTATAGTGATTTAAACTTGTAGTTCAAGTTATCTGGCTCATCTTTTATCTTATCGTTTGTTCTAATGTGATGTTTGTATGTTTGTTTTGCAGAGAGTAAAAGACACAGGAGATTAGAGTTTTCAAGGTATTAATGAATCCTTGATATGTCTCGAGGAATCAAGGAAACAGATCGTACGCTATTGACTCAAAATAGAGACACTCACCCAGCTCACACCTCTCGTAAGCTCACGTGGTAACCTCAATGAACAAAAGGTACATACACAAGGAAGACTGATGTCTTGCATATTTGCATTGTTTTAACCATTCATTCATAAGCATTTTCATCATATAGAATAGGATTTAGACATGTTTAGGTTGCATTTTGCATGCATAAGTCTCTATTAGGTACTGGAGTGCCAAGTGAGTTTATTGGAGACATTTGGATGCACTTGGAGCTCAAAAGATGTGAAAAGGAGGATGATTGGACGAGAGGAGCCTGGAGCGACCTGCAGAGGTCGCTGTGAGACCTCGCTCCAGCCGGAGCGACCTTGACGACCAATGCTGGAGCGACCACTCCAAGTCGCTCGGCTTTACACGGCTCGAAGACGAAGAAAAATGCTTCCGGAGCGACCCCTCGCAGCGACCACCCAAGGTCGCTCCCGAAGCCCAGAGCGACCTCTCGGAGCGACTGGCCGAGGTCGCTCCGCGTTATCAGTGCACGATTTTTATTATTTTCAAGGACCTTTTTGCAATTGATTGTGCACGTTTTTGCACTGAAAAACCTAATGTTTAAGTATGCTTTGTAGCCACCATTGGCAGAATATCTTTTATCTATTGAAGAACAGAAAACTCTCTCAAGAAAAGTTCTCTTTTGGCTTTGATTGTTCTTGTGTTCTTGTGATTTTCTTCTAATTCTCTATATGATTCATCTGAAATCCACCATGGGTTTAAGAGGAATCATGGAGATTAGTGAGTAATCACCTTTTGGATTCATGGGTTAGGGTGATTAAGGGTGATTAGGTTAGTTCTAGGATGTTTTAGGTGTAGATCATACTTGTTCCTTGCTAGTAGAGTGATCTTAATGCATCATTTGAGTAGGCCACTCAAAGGGTCATCTCTAGGCATTTCCCACCCAAAAGATGTTTGATGAAATGCCTGAGTCAACTCTCCTAGGCTTTTAGTGTACTTTGCCAAAGAGATTTGTTGTTAAAGATGCTAAGATAGCTAATAGACTTGTTAGTAATGATTGCTTGCATGTTATTCAACCAAAGACATTTGATGTTTGAGACATGTTAGCAAATGAGCATTCATCTAGACATAGAGCTTGCTTAGAATTGTGTCTAGGCTTAAGGTTAATAGTTTGATTGATTCATTTGTCATCCTTAGTTCGAAACCTGATCACCCAAGGTCTAAATCCCTATACCCATGAGTTCTCTTTTCCAATAGCTTAAAAGTATCATTTTTATTGCTTTGCATTAGCTTTAATCATTAGTTTAGAAATCATCAAATCACTGGCTGCACTTAGATTAGGCAAATACTTGCATTCTCTCTGCATTTGAATCCCTCAGAACTGGTTCGACAACTTACTACCACTATACTATCATTTGACTTAGGAGCCACAAAACTCCTAACATCAAATTGGCGCCGTTGCCAAATTCTGAGTTTGATTTGAACATTGAGATTTAGTCATTTGCTTGAGACTAAGTCATTTTTATTTTTGTAAGTTACTGATTCTCTTCTTCACTCTTTGTGATTTTCAGGTGTATGAACTTGAGGAGCAAGGGTACATCAAACCTTGTTCCAAGAGCCGCAGACATCAGAGCTTTAGAGAGAGAGTGTGCTAGAAAAAGAAGAGAAGAAGAGCAACAAGCTCAACTGCAGACACTGGAAGCTGCAATGGAAGAACAACAAAATCCTCAGAACCCCAATGGAGTCAACAATCTTCCACCCCAAGGGGCACAACAGCGAGCAGCTCGCCCCATTGGCACTTATGACTGCCCAAACATCCATGGTCCTAGACTTGGAATCCGAGCACCAGCTGTGGCTGCTAACAATTTTGAGATCAAGTCAGGACTGCTAAACTGCATAGAGAACAACAAGTATCATGGTCTGGCTGTGGAGGACCCATTTGATCACTTGGATAAGTTTGACAGCTACTGTGGTATGTCAAAGACTAATGGTGTGTCAGAAGATGTCTTAAAGCACAAGCTATTCCCTTTCTCTTTGGGGGATAAGGCACGTCAATGGGAGAAGTCTCTACCAAGTGACTCCATCACAACTTGGGAAGACTGCAAAAGGGCATTCTTGGAGAAGTTCTTCTCTACCTCAAGAACTGCTAAGTTGAGGAATGAGATCTCCAGCTTCCAACAGAAGAACTTGGAAGGATTCAGTGAAGCTTGGGAGAGATTCAATGGTTACCAAGCTCAGTGCCCACACCATGGATTCTCTAAGGAGAGCTTGCTGAGCACATTCTACAGAGGTGGTCTTCCTAAGTACAGAGCCAGACTGGATACAGCTAGCAATGGGTTCTTTTTGGGGAGAACTGAGGAAGAGGCAGAGGCTCTGGTTGACAACATGGTTAAGAGTGATGAAGTCTACAGTGGAGACCATGACAGAAGCAATAGAGGTGATGACCAGCAAACAAGGAATGAGATAAAGGCTCTTCAGGAGAAGATTGACAAACTCATTGCTGATAAGGCCACACAAGCGCAGGTGAACTTTGTTGGTAACCCACAACAGGAGATACCTCCTACTGTCAATGAGGTTGATGGTTTGGAAGGGCAAGAAGAATTGTGTTTCATCAACAGCAATGGTAGCTGGTACAAGAAGGAACCCAACTTTCAGTACAACAACTACCAACAGAAGCCCTATTCAAACAACCAGCAGAATGGTTATCAGCCTAGAAACAACCAGCAGAGCAACTATCAGCCTCAACAAAACTCTTCTCCTAGCTCTTCTGCTCCTCAAGAGAGCAGCACTGATGCCTTGCTGAAACAGATCTTGGAGTCTCATACTAGAAGTGAGAAGCATGTTGGCTATGGGCTGAAGAATCTCCACTCCAAGATCGATGGAAGCTACAATGAGCTCAACAACAAATTCTCCAACCTTGCTTCTTCTGTCAAGAATTTGGAGAATCAGTTTGCTTCCATGAGCTCCCACCAGAACCGCCAGCAAGGATCTCTACCTGGAAAGTCAGATCAAAACCCCAAGGAAGCAAAAGCTGTCACACTTAGGAGTGGTAAGCAGTTGACTCCTGTAACCCTCACCAAGGATGCTGAGAAACAAGGTGAGGAGGTGGCCATCAACCTGGATGATGAAGTGGTCATTGTTGATGAGAAGACAGATGCTGAGATCTTGGAGAAGATTGTGAAAGCCAAGGGTAAAGGAAAGGTTGGAGAAGAGAAGAAAACAACAAAAGATGGTGAATCTGCTGCTCCAGCAAGTGAGAGCTCTCCTGTCCCTCCTCCCTATGAACCCAAGCTTCCATTCCCTGGTAGATTCAAGAAGCAGCTGCTTCTGAAGTACAAGGCTTTGTTTGAGAAGCAGATGAGTGAAGCTCAGGTTACAATGCCCATCATTGATGCTTTCATGCTAATCCCTCAATACAGCAAGTTCCTAAAAGATGTTGTAGCTGCTAAGAAGAAGGAGATGGAGGGAATGATGGTTCTGAGTCATGAGTGCAATGCCATCATTCAGAGGCTTGATGCTCCAGAGAAGTTAGAGGATCCAGGATGCTTCACACTACCTTGTGCTCTTGGACCTATGGTGTTTGAGAAGTGTCTCTGCGATTTGGGAGCTAGTGTCAGCTTGATGCCTTTGTCTGTGGCAAAGAAGCTTGGTTTCACTCAATACAAGAAGTGTAGACTATCTCTGGTGTTAGCTGATCGTTCAGTGAAGTACCCTGTGGGCATCCTAGAGAACCTCCCTGTGAAGATTGGAAGGTATGAGATACCTACAGATTTTGTGGTGCTTGAAATGGGTGAGGAGGCTCAAGACCCATTGATTCTTGGAAGGCTATTCTTAGCTACAGCAGAAGCTATTGTGAATGTGAAGGAAGGGAAGATTGACCTCCATTTGGGCAAGGAAAACATCCTCCACTTTGACATCAAGGAGAAGATGAGGAACCCCACTGTATTTGGCCAAGCCTTCACCATTGAAGAGATGAATTCTCCTCCTGCTGATGGTCACTTTGATGAGCTACCACCTGAGGAAGATGGGGTGTCAACTCCACTTTCTGCACCTATTCCAGCCTGATCCCACGAAGGCAAAGTCAAGCTAGAGACTTAAAACAAGCTCACTTGGGAGGAAGTCCCATGAGTATCCTTGTATATATTGCATTAGTATTTGCATTATCATTTTATTGCATAAAACAATGGGAGAGTGAAGTTGTGTGCAGGTATTGAGCAGAAAGTCGGACACCAGAGCGATCTCATCGCAGCGACACCTCAAGGTCGCTCCACCTGGGAGCGACAGGTCCAGAGCGAGATGCCGAGGTCGCTCGCGTCACACGCGAGTGAAAACACAAAAACCGACCTCGGAGCGACCCCTCGCAGCGACCTACCGAAGTCGCTCCAGCTGGGAGTGACCTGTCGCAGCGACGTTCACACCTCGCTCCACGGAAGGTAACACACAATCCCACTTTTCTTTGTATTTCATATTTCCATTGGGTACCTCATTCACACAGAGACTGTGTGATTTAAGTGTGGGGGAGGTACCAAGTATTTGATCATGTTTGTTTCCATGATTTTGAGTCTCATGCATTGCATATTACATTCTTATTTGCATAGAAAAATACAAAAAAAAAAAAAATTGAAAAACACAAAAAGAATCATTTAGTTGCACCATTTGCATTTTTAGGGTTGAGTCTAGAAGCATATAGGTTGCATTCATGCATTAGGGGGATTTCAACCTTGTAAAGAGCTCATGCTAAGTACTGAATTTGCTGACCTTTGTAATCATGACAAGTAGCTTGAGCACCCTTTAGAAAGCTTGTAAACTTCGTGCCTTGAATGCTCCTCTTGAAACTCATTTGACTGTTGATACTCTCTCTTTGAAGCAAGCTCCTGTTTTAATGTCTCTTGCATATGGTCCCTTGTGTACTAAGTCATGGATATACACACTTGAGTTGTCCCATCTGTTTTACCAATCTTTTTGACAAACTCAAGTGGTACTCCACTCCCAAAACCCATACCTCATTTTTAAACCATCATTATTTGTTGAGTGAGACCTCTTTGGAAAGCTTTGCATGTGCATAATGTTGAGAGTATTGGGAACGACAATGCTTAGTCTCCATTCTTGCTAGATTAGTCACTCTATTGTCTAGCTATAGGAAGGGGGTGAGTGTTGTGATTGTGATTTGGGAATATGAAAGGTTTGACTCTTTGTGCTTAAATGATTAGTCTTTATGGGATTAGTGGAGAAGTATCTAGCTCTTATTGTGAAAAGTCTTGGCCCCCAAATAAAAAAAAAAGAAGAAAAAAAAGAAAAAAAAAAGAAAAAAAAAGAGAATAAAAAGGGGGCTAGCAAAATTGTTAGGAGCTGAGATTTGTTTTAAAATTGTGAATAATCCCTTGTTGATTTCAAAAAGAAAGAGTCTGATGTGAAAAATGTTCTTGGGATCTTTTGGTGAGAGATGTGAGTTGGGTTTGACATTGAGGAATAATTGAATATCTTGTGTGTTTGGGAAAGGGTAGAACAATGGAGATTGAGCATTGTATGCATGAGTTGATCCCTTTCTTAGATATATTATGTGTAATGTCAAAGCTACTTTGTTTTGAGAGTAAACCACCTTAAAAGATCTTTTTGAACATCTGATTTCACTTGCATTAAAGCCTTTGTCTTACCAAACCAAATGACTTGGACCAGTTGACCATTTGTGAGATGTCTATTGAGTTTGCTTCATAAATGTTAGAGAGATGTGGATTTGTGGTTTGTAGATGCATGGTTAATGAGTGTAAAGATCAAAGGAGCTGAGATAGGCCTAGAGAAGTTAGAGATGGATAAAATCTTTGCTCTTGCTATTTGGTATGATTATGCAAGGTTGTTAGGTTGAGAACTAAGAAGAGTTTCTTTTGGTTATGAGTTCCCATTTTCAAACCTTTTCTCCTTGGTTCTTGAAAGTTTACTTGTGGACAAGTAAAGGACTAGTGTGGGGGAGTTGATGTCTTGCATATTTGCATTGTTTTAACCATTCATTCATAAGCATTTTCATCATATAGAATAGGATTTAGACATGTTTAGGTTGCATTTTGCATGCATAAGTCTCTATTAGGTACTGGAGTGCCAAGTGAGTTTATTGGAGACATTTGGATGCACTTGGAGCTCAAAAGATGTGAAAAGGAGGATGATTGGACGAGAGGAGCCTGGAGCGACCTGCAGAGGTCGCTGTGAGACCTCGCTCCAGCCGGAGCGACCTTGACGACCAAAGCTGGAGCGACCACTCCAAGTCGCTCGGCTTTACACGGCTCGAAGACGAAGAAAAATGCTTCCGGAGCGACCCCTCGCAACGACCACCCAAAGTCGCTCCCGAAGCCTAGAGCGACCTCTCGGAGCGACTGGCCGAGGTCGCTCCGCGTTATCAGTTTTTATTATTTTCAAGGACCTTTTTGCAATTTATTGTGCACGTTTTTGTACTGAAAAACCTAATGTTTAAGTATGCTTTGTAGCCACCATTGGCAGAATATCTTTTATCTATTGAAGAACAGAAAACTCTCTCAAGAAAAGTTCTCTTTTGGCTTTGATTGTTCTTGTGTTCTTGTGATTTTCTTCTAATTCTCTATATGATTCATCTGAAATCCACCATGGGTTTAAGAGGAATCATGGAGATTAGTGAGTAATCACCTTTTGGATTCATGGGTTAGGGTGATTAAGGGTGATTAGGTTAGTTCTAGGATGTTTTAGGTGTAGATCATACTTGTTTCTTGCTAGTAGAGTGATCTTAATGCATCATTTGAGTAGGCCACTCAAAGGGTGATCTCTAGGCATTTCCCACCCAAAAGGTGTTTGATGAAATGCCTGAGTCAACTCTCCTAGGCTTTTAGTGTACTTTGCCAAAGAGATTTGTTGTTAAAGATGCTAAGATAGCTAATAGACTTGTTAGTAATGATTGCTTGCATGTTATTCAGCCAAAGACATTTGATGTTTGAGACATGTTAGCAAATGAGCATTCATCTAGACATAGAGCTTGCTTAGAATTGTGTCTAGGCTTAAGGTTAATAGTTTGATTGATTCATTTATCATCCTTAGTTCGAAACCTGATCACCCAAGGTCTAAATCCCTATACCCATGAGTTCTCATTTCCAATAGCTTAAAAGTATCATTTTTATTGCTTTGCATTAGCTTTAATCATTAGTTTAGAAATCATCAAATCACTGGCTGCACTTAGATTAGACAAAGACTTGCATTCTCTCTGCATTTGAATCCCTCAGAACTGGTTCGACAACTTACTACCACTATACTATTATTTGACTTATGAGCCTCAAAACTCCTAACATCAAAGACGATGATCACACACCCCAAACTCACGTGTTTCTATGATAAATATACGTCATTATCTTTTCCCTTATATACTCTGCTCAACTTCCTGATCCACTAAACTCCTTGCAGCTGCCAGCTCACGGAATCTTCAACGGCATGTGCACATGACGTATCCTTACACACTCCGTGTAATTCGCCAAAACGCAGAGCACAGCTGATGAGCTCTCTTGATGGGCCTCCACAATTAACTTTCGGTCCAATCCTTCATCGCTAAGCCCATAACCGAAAATGTCAAACCACATATGACAAAAGAAATCTATTTTAAATTTTTTAAATTTATTTCCTCCTAAAATAGGGTTATATTTTAAATTTTTTGAATAGTGAGTATGATTTATTTTTGTCTTATTTTAGAATATTTATTGAATGTATGTGACATTTTCCTTTTACTTATGACAGGGCTTACTAATCATACTAGGATGTTTAATTAATATTCTTACCATGCCTTATTTCTCATCTGACTCGATGTAAATTCCATCTATCAATTTTCAGTTTCATATGTTCTGGTTTTTAGACCAACCTTCTTATATATTTTTTCTATATATAACTGATTGGATATGGTTTTAAAAGAAATTTAAAATTTTAGCCAATTTTGAAATTGTTTTCCGTTAATTTGATTAAGCAATCCCCTAGTCTATATTTGAGAAGTGATTTTTGCCACATGTCATCTCCACAATCAATTTCACAAAAAAATGATGACATGGTTACTAAAATTGATGACATGGCTTATAATTAAATATGACATGGACAATAACATTTATTGCTGATATATATTTTTGGTAAACTTTATAAAATATGACAATAATTCATACATTACATTTAATGATGATTTATATTTTTGGTAAACTTTTAAAAATATGGTAATAACTCATAAATCATCCCTAAAATAAATATATTCAAATATGAATTATAAATTTCAAAATTTTATTTAATTTTACTTTATAATTATAAAATTTTTATTACTAAAATTTTCAAAATTTTCTACATCTTTTAAAAAAGTAAATAAATTTTTAATCGTAATATCATTAGTTTCTTTTAGATATCTAAATTTTTTAAAAATATTGTTTAGTTTTAATCTCTATAATATTATTTGAGAAGTTAGTTTCCTATGTGTCGCGCTCACGTTAATTCTTATGATGGTTAATTATAATAGTACCCTTAATGAATCAAATATATCTATTTGTCATTATTAAAAAGAAAAATTTTCCTTTTTATTTTGGTTTCCTTCTGTAAATAACCTATATAATGAAAAAAATTTGTAAATTTTAAAAACGAAAAAATATCTTTTATATATAATGCGATTCATTAAAAGGAAAGTTAACAAAATAATTTTGATTTTAGAGTAACTAAATAATTATCCCTTTAAAAGATAATCTTAAACAACATAATATATATTTTAATATAATTATTTTATTTTAATTAATCTATTTCTCAAATTTATTACAAAAAAAAATTAAGTAACATAACACAAGATATTTTAATGAATAAAAATGCATCTTTTATTTTCTAATTAAGTATCCTTTTATATTTTTCCAAATCAAATATATAATAAAGAAAGTATTTAGAAAATTTATAATGAAAACATTTTTATATGTGATGTGATTTCATAAAAAAAAGAGAAAGTTCAGAAAAATAATCTTGACTTTATAAGTTTATAAGTTATTTTTATGCAACTTCGTACCGATCATGACTTTACTTTCTAATTTTGTTTTTTCAAATTAACATATACCAAATTATAAAAGATAGTAACATACTTACATATCTATGATGAAGAACCAAAGGAATACAATTAATTCAATTTGGTTGAGTTAAACTAGAAATAATATATTTTAGTTTGAAGGAATATATGTAACACAATATATCCACAAAATGAGTAATTGGACTAATCTAATTTTTAATACAAAATCAAACACTTAACTAAATATAATGTATTATTGTTCATATTAATATTTTTATAAATATAAACTATAGAACAATGTAACATACTATTAACTAATATGAGATCTCAATTAATATTATGAATATATATTAACCAACTATTGCAACTAAGTTCTTTTCTATAATTTATATATATGCATGAGGTTTCATAATACTATCGTTGTTATATTAATATCAGTAACTTTGAGTCAATTAAAACTTTAATTTATTTTTACTATTTAATTCTAAAAAAATTATATTAAATTATACATAATATTTCTAAAATATATATACAAATCTAAGGCAATATCAAATTAAATGTAAACAACAAAATTAATCAATATTTTAATCTATAGAATAAACAAATTATGGTTGAATCAGAAAATTAGATATTATCTTATATATCCAAAATTATACCTATGATTAAAATGAAATAATATTATTTGAAAAAATAGCATACTGATTACAATATAAATTACATAGTAATTTAAAAATAAAAAAAATTATAGTAAACTATTTAATATATTTATTTTATAAATATTTATATTTGTACATGCGCACGGGAAAATCACCTAGTAAGAAAAATAAACGAGGTAATTTCGTGGTCTAGTGGTTGGGAACATGGGAACCGAAGCTCTATAATTGGTCGTCTCCAGAGTTTAATTTTTTTTTAATTCACCTCCTAAAACTTGCACACTTTTGCTGGACCAGTTGCCTGTTGGACTAGGACATAAATGATTCGTATGATGAAGTATATACCTAATGAACTATATTTAAAGAGAATTCACACTTCTCTTCTTCGTGTGTGATTTTCTTTAAAATAGATCTTTTCTAGAAATTCATACTTTATTTATTTTTAATTAACACTATCATTAAGATATCACTTAAATAATTGACATGTATAACAACTTCATCTATAAAATTGTCTTATTTTTTTTTATTATAAACATCTGTTGACAAAAAAAATCTAACAGAATTTTATTAAATTTCTTAAATATTTTTATAAAATGAAGCATTGATTAGTTTCGTGATTAATGTTAGTTAATATTTTATTAGTCTAATACTATTATAAATTAATGTTAGTTAATATTTTATTATTAAATAAAAATAAAATTTGTACACTATTTTCTTAAACTTTCTAATTATAGTCTATCTTATCTATTAAAATAGAAGTAATGAATTTTTTCATGTGTGATTTTATAATTTGGACCATCCTTTAAATTTTTATTAAATATAGTTTATTAAGACTAATAATATATAGAATTTTTGAATTACGTTAATCACAATATCTTTTGATATCTTTTCATTTTAAATATAAATATATTTATTTTATTAGTTCTAACAAGTCTGTTTAAAAGATTTTAACAAGATCATAATTTTCAGAAATTATATGTAAATATTTTCATTAATTTCGAAATTAGTTATGAAATAATATTATACATTTATATATTATATAATTATAATCAATCTTTTTAACAGAAAATTATCATATTGAGCTAAATATGATTTTATTATATTAAATTGTTATGTTTATATATTTTATTTTCGTAAGTATTTATGTTCGAAATATAATATTTAGGTAACACGTGTTAACATTAGCAAACTATATAATACATGTATATAAATTAACATGTATTTCATTAAAGTTGATAATACAAAATCTTTTAGTCATGATATCTTTTCATGTTAAATATAAATATAACTAAATATATATATATATATATATAATATTTTAACAAATCTGTTGAAAATTATTATAACAATATCTTAATTTTCAAAAAGTTTATGTAAGTATTTCAACTACATTTATAATTAGCAATGAACTATTATTAAGCATTAATATATATTCAGTTATCATTTATAAAATGAAAAAATATCTAATTTATCTTTTTATCTATTTTATAATAATAAAAATAATAATTCATATAAAATAAAATTATCATACTGAACTAGATATGACAACATTATATTAAATTGATAAATTTGTAGAAATAATTTCATAAATATAAAATATTTATGTTAAAAATATTATACGATGATATAACAACTTAACATTCGAAAACCATATAATACATGTATAAAAATTGACATATCTTATACTATTATATATATATAATAACATATTATCTGAAATGAATAAACCTAAAAAATATTTCTAATAAGAAATTTGTTTTGAAGGTTAGCGGGTCAAAACTTAATATAAATTTAATGAAAAATAATATTTAATATGTTATTAAATGCATATATTAATTTGTTCAATAATTAAATACAAATGCAATATGATAATATATAACAAAAAGTGACAAATACATATGGCAGTTTTAAACAATTGATTAATTACAACATGTAAACTATAAAATCATTGTATTTAAAATAATTATATAGATATTTAAATATAGTATTAACATTAAATATATATATCACTATGATCTAAAAATATTGAATATATAAGTACATCAGTAATGTCGGATTTGTTGTAATTGAGTATGGACATATTAAGTACAGATAAATATGTTGCATTGGTACGAATATAGGTACCACCGTCAAAGATATTATCATTTACGTCAGTTCACACTGTTCAAGTTTCAAACATATCATCAACATATATGATTACAAGATTATATCATCGTAGCACACTATCAACATTAAAGATTAAACTAAATAGAGTATAACATTTTCAACGCTAAAATTTAGCAATTCGAGTCCGAAACGTATTGTGATAAGCTTTGTTTAGTAACGGGAAAGAGGAAAACGAATCTAAATGGTAACAAGAGGTGAGAATAGGACAAAAGCTCCAATTAATGTCATTTTGTCAATAAGAGAAGAAGATGGCCCCATGTGAACATTGCAGAGTCATGTGACTTAGTTCTATCATTTTAGGCAAAAAATTTAGCTACCTTTTTTACCGCAATAATCCCAAAATTTACTCAGATTTTGGTACTTGACCAATTTAAATGAAGTTGTTTTCATGTTGTCCAACGCGAGTTTGAGAATTTCTTCAGATTCAGATCTTTTAAGAAGTTTCAGTCGAAGAAATGTACAAGCTAAATATAACTCGATTCATTTTATTTTTTCCTTTTTTATAACTTTAGGGTTTCCAAAGACTTTTTTTTTTCGAAGACTTTCTAAACCCAAAATTTAAAATTGCGTCAATTTTTTTGGTAAGGAATATCGTGTAGATTTTTTACCTAAAAATTATCGTGTCAATTGTAAAGGATCTTTGAATATGATGTGTAAGTGTATATGTACCAAGTGAAACTTCAAATAATTCAATAATACATCACACTTGAATGAGATAATTAACCCCCAGCCATGGCAAAGCTTTATCATAAATGTCAAAATTGTACCATGTCCTTTCGTTATAAAGGACTTGGATCTACATTATACAGTAGTCAGTAGATATATGAGTTAGCATTACTTTTGTCCTATTCAATTATATGTTACAAAACTACAAACTATGTTTCATTGATAAGGCGATGAAAATATCTTGTAATTTTTCTAAGAGTATCGATTTTTATTCTTTTTTTTGCTCTATAACATGCTTGTACCTCGTCCGTTTTTTTTTCTGAACTTTTCTATACTATAAGCATTAAAAGCCTACGTCGGTTATATAAGAAACGCGTGAACAACGTTGGAGTACCACCTAACAAAATTAGGGTTTGTGATCAAATTTCATGTTCAGTGCATGTGATGTCGGCTAATGCTTCAAGAATGGTCCTGAACAAAGCAAAATAAAACATCTGCCTAAAGTATCTAAATTTTTTCAAAAAAAATTATATTAAAAAATATCGCTGAGTTTGTAAAAATATTTTTTTTTGTTAAAATCTTATGAAAATGTTTATGGCCTCTAACATCTCATAGACGTCCATGGTTACCATCATGATACTGATTTGATGACAACTAACTAACATCTTAAACTTTGGTCTTTTGGGAGGATAAGTTCGCAGATGTCATCATATCATTTTTGATTAAATTAGGATCGATTTGAGATTTTATTATGTACGTGATGATGCTATTCTTTCTTGTCTTGTGGCATCAATTATTCGGAAACATGACTACTATCAATGAGAAAAGAAAAAGTTATATACAAGAACTTTCTTTTAGGTTTTAGTCCCATTCAGAAATATGTTACAAAACATATCTTTGATATATATATTTTTAATTGCCTGGTATAATACTGTTAACTATTAACGCGTTCAATTTTAACAACTTATCCAACACATCAATAAAGCATATATCTGATATTGGGAAAAAAAAACACAAAGACATCACCCCACCACATATTCACATTCACAATGTAGTAATAGTATTACTGAAGCTGCAAACTATTAAACCTCCTGAGGTTACTATTTTTGTATGCATGTGTATGCCTAATCTTTTTTTTTCTTTTTTCTTTTTTTCTCCTTTAATTGGACAAGTACAACAGTGAATTTTGATTTTCTTTTTCGTCCAACAATGAAATCTTTAAAGGAAGAAAATAGTCTTTTATTATATACTAATTAAAAACCAACAAGAAAACTAAAACAAGGGGAGGGGATAGTGTTTCATGCTATATGTTTACAGTATTTAGGCTTTTGAGACAAAGGGAAATAATGCGTCGAAGAAAAGTGTCTAAACTTAGAGAAACTAAATAATGTTTAATAACAATATATAATAAGATTAAGAGAACTGATGCGGCCGAAAACGTGATTATGTTCACTCGAAAGGGTGAGCCTTTCATCATTTCCCAACACCACCCTTTTTTCCCCACCATTCTCACTGTTTCAGTTACTGTAAATTTCTGTTTGTTATTATTTTCGTTTAAGTTTAATCTCTTGGTTTTTCATTAAGCCAAATGAAAACCATATTATTACGAATTTCTCTTAACATTTGTCATAATTACTTGTAGTAGTATTACTCAACTTCTCAAGAAAATTTCGACAAAAGGTAATAACGCATGGACAGTTGTAATTGCACCGTAAACTGTGTTTATTTTACACAGTAAATTTTTAATGTTTATCTCGTTAGTTCCTGAAAACTTAAAGAAAACAATAATACTAACACAAAAAGATTAACATGGGATAACTTGATATCAGCTTCGGCCTACCCACCCGTTTCTGCAGTTCTCGTATGGTTCATCCTTGGCGCAATTTTTTTTTTTTGGTAAAAGGTGCAATTTTATTTTAGTTAGTTTTAGTGTTAGTTAGAGTTTAGATTCTTGGCTATAAAGTCTCTTGTCTTGATCTTTTTTGTTTAACTTTTATTGATGGTAGTGTTATTTTCTTTATTTAGGGCTTAGTTTTCCTCTTCTGGATGTTTGATTGTGGTATCTAGTTGGTTCAATAACGGTCTAGATAATAGTCATTTTTGTATTTCAAATTTGTAGTTCTCTGTTAATAACCAGATGACCAAAAAACCGTTATTGGTGCAGAGACATTAAAACCCTAATCCGTGGCTATTTTTATATGAAATAAAATAAATACATAAATCGAGTATAGTTGTGAACTTGTGAATGATTGAAAAACCAAGCCATGCGTGAATGATATAATTGTGAGAAATTATTACTATTATATGTGGATCGATATAGTCAATAGTGATTTGAATCGTAAAATTAAATTAATCATGATTGTGTTATACAATCATATAAATCAAACCACAAAATAAAAAACTTTTTTTTCATTTTCTTTATTCTTTTTTTTTAATGAAAGGATTGAAGAAGACAATATTTTCTTTATCATATTTAATTGTTTTCTGCCGTTTTCCATATAACACACTCCATGTTTTGAGCGAGTCTGAAAAGAATCTAAAGAACAGGGGAAAATTTGTCATTTAAATAACAAATTTTAAAATTTGGTTGAAATGCATTAATTTTACTTTAGATCATTTACAACACCAGCTTAGTTTGAATAATCATTTTATACTTTAATTTAGCATGACTAAACCAAATTAAACATAACATTAACTCGGATAAAAGATTGATATACGGAATTAATCGCCATCTCTAATCTCTGCTAAATCCAAACGATGTCGCTTTATTTTTTTTTTTAAATTGCTTCTGAAAGGAATTGAACTGATGACCAGAGAGAGAGACCCATTCATTACAAAACCGAACCACTAAACCAATTGTAATTTTCTTTAACTTAAATGAATACTAATAGATATTATTATGAAACCTCCAAATCATTTCCTCCTACCCCAAATCCCAAATAGTTTTATAAATATTAAAACTTGTAAATAAATTAATAACTAAAAAATTGCGTGAGTATTATTAAAATATTAAAACTTATAATATTTATTGTTATGTATAAGTATTATTAGAAATTATAATTAAAACTTCGTGAGCATTATTAAAAATATTAAAACTTATAATTAACTTAATAATTAAAAAATCGTTATTTAATATTCTTAATAATTATTATAATTTTTTAATATTTTTAATAATGCTCACAATTTTTTAATTATTAAGTTATCTACAAGTTTTAATATTTATAAAATCATTTAGGGATTTAGGGTGGGAGAAGATGATTTGGAGGTTTCATAATAATATCTATTAGTATTCATTCAAGTTAAAAAAATTGCATGTGGTCTAGTGGTTCAACGAGTGTGTCTTTGGTCATGGATTGATTCCTTTCAAATTTAATTTAAAAATAAAAAATAAAACGACAACTAAAGACGGCGATTAATCCCGTCTAATCAATCGTTACTTGAGTTAACGCCGTATTTAATTTGGTTTAGTCAACTAAGTTAGTGTTTTAAATGATCCAAGAGAATGTTTATGTTTTTTTCAACCAAATTTAAAAATTCGTAATTTAAATGACAATTTTCTCAAAAAACATGTGATATTAATAATGTCATCCCACATATATAGATTTACTGTTTGCATTTTCTGGATCATCAAATCTAATTCTATTGAATACTAACCAAGTCAGAAGTATTTTTTTCTTTTTTCTGTTGATCAAAAGTATCCGGCGGACCAAAACTTAACCGACTAATTCTCGGGCGTATGGCCATGGCACCAGTCAGATACAGTTATTTGTAAGAACAATTTGATACTTTTGTCTGTCTTTGGGATAATATGAAGGCAACATATTCAAATCCATGATCTTTTCATCCGGGTTCGAGTCTTGGCCGAAACAGATTTAACATCTGTTCCGTTGGGGCGCTGGACCCCTTTCGAGAAATTTATCAAAAAAAAAAAAAATCCACGATCTTTAGAATCACGGCGAGACGTTATTAACTATCCAGTTATTAACGCGTGGTTAAACCGTTGATTCATTGTTTACTTCCGTTTTGTCACCATTCACACATATGATCCATAGAAAACAAAATCTATGAACGGTAATATTAGGAGTTTCCTTTCAAACCAGTGTAGCAAATTAGCATTCAATTCATTACGATGGCTCCACGTATTAAATGAACTGTATCTAATAATCTCACTATTTAAAGCCGTACGTACGAGAACGGTCTCACATAACTACATATGTCAAAAAAGGAGTATAAGTTTTCTTGTCATTGCTGAGATGGATCCGGATTCGGATTCGAATTCGTCGGATTTGTAGATTTAATATTCGGATCTAGATTTAGGGTTTTCAGATATCCGGATTCAAGATATCCGTCTATATATCATACTGGGGATATCCGGATCTAGATTTGGATTCATAAAAACAATTAATAAAATAAAAATAATAATTTTAAAATATGACAATTCTAAAATAATACATAAATTGAATATTTATACAAGATTTATAAATATAAAAATGAATATAATATTTTAAAAATTAAAATATAGTATTATAAAACTAGTTTTGTGAATAAATATCAATATATCAAATATAATTATTAATAGAATTAAATGTTTAATATATTTTGTAAATATGAATCCGGATCGGTTATCCGGACCTAAAAATTAAGATATCCGGATCCGGATTTGGTTTCGACGGATCTTTAATTTTACTATCCGGATTAGGATCCGGACGCCCCGGATATCCTATTTTCGGAGCGGATCTCGAATCGAATCCGGATATCGAATAATAAATCTCAGGCCTACTTGTCTTAATGATCAAACAATATTTCAATTCGCTCTATTATATTGATTTGATCGTAAATTTGTATGAATATTTCTCCATAAAAAATGATGCTAGCTGGAGATAAAAGAATATCTTATTTTACATAATATTTAGATAAACATATTTGGTCCATTTATTTAGTAGGTTTTACAATGTATTTATTTCTCTAGATAAAATATAGTTAACATTTAATTTTTCGCATAATTTCATCTTTTGTTAGTGACGTAATTACATCTCTTATATATTAATTGAGAAACATTATAACAATGTTTTATAGTCATGTGTTACAATGAGAATGAAATTCTGAATTCTTAGAAAATGGTTGGTCCATCTTAATTTATATTATAAATGTTAACTAATTAAATATCAAATTGATAAATAGTGTGCAAAAGAATGTTCTCACACTTTCCTTCAATATCAAATTGATAAATAGTGTGCAAAAAAATATTTATAATTACAAATTTTCAACCCGACATATAAATGATTATATAAAGAAATATGCATATTAGAAAAATCAAACAAATATAAATATTTAATTTGTCACTACTATATATTTGAAATTTTTATTATATAAGTTCACCATACACAAAGTGTAGGTCTTATCTTCGTACCTAAGTATTACTTTAACTCTATTTGTTATATAGGATCAATTAATATCTAAATCTGCTCGATTGTATTGATTTGATCGTAAATTTGCATGAATTTTAATTCTACACAAAAACCAAAATAATTGATTCTAGTTTTTGTTTTTGCAAGATTAATTGATGCTAGTCGGAGAAAAAGAAATGTCCTATTTTATATAAGTATGCAATGTCAAGAAGTATTATATATATTTTGTAAAAAAGAAGAAGTATAATATAAGCGTTAGTTTCTATATGCGATGTATTTATTTAGTATTTTAATGTGCTTATAACTCTATATAAAATATATTTAACAGTTAATTTAATAGAATTTTCAAACGATAGAATATCCACATTTATTTAAATAACTCTTAATTAAAACATGTTAATATATACTTTGACATACATTATTCATAATTTATGAATCTTATACAAAATCATAAGAAAAAATACTGGTTAGCCAGATCGTGGAGCATGTGTGAACCCTGAACAATAATCAGATTCAACATCTACTCTCTTTTTTTTCCAAAAAAAAGAAAAAAACAAAAACAAAAACTTCACGTTACTTCGGTGTTATAAAACAAAACGGAGAGAAATTATTGAAGTAAAAGAGAATGAATCGTTCCTAAATTTGATGCCGCAAAATTCCTAGGACCGGTTTACACGGAAGGAATAAAGAGAGAACTACTTCGCGTTTTCTCACAAAATTAATAAATTAAAGTTAATTTAAATGTAATTAGATTAATTCCTACTCCATAAAACAACTGGTTGTTTCGTTGAGGCCACGCCAAGCCACATAAGCTGAGCTACGAAAATCTGATAAGGAGTAAAAGTAAGAGCACATTCTTATAAAATAATGTAGTACTTTATACTCACTAATATATAGGGCATTTTATGAATATTCACATAGTGATCTTAGTCCCCATTTCTAACGTTTCCTTTTGATGTGTTAGTTTATGTAATTGACAGTGAAATGTATTAATTTATATTCCAATGTTCAATTATTTATTTGAACCAGAAAGACTAATATGGACAAAATAAAACAATATATAATATTTAAATTTCTGGTATTAAAAATATGTACGATTTCGAAAATCGAATACATTTGTATGTTGAAAAGATACTGTTAATATATCAAGTATTAATACTCCAAATGTAGTTTCTTTTTTGACACATACTCCTAATCTATTTTGACAATTACTTTTCACATCTAATCATTAAATAATATTTATGGTAATAAAATATTAAGATAATATTTTATACATATTAGCCCGAAATAAGAGTACTTGCACTCACTCCATTTTTTCCAATAAATTAAAGCACATCTTAAAAAATATATCGAAGTATCAGCTCTGCTTCATCTTTCTCTCTCTCTCTCTCCCTTTCATTCTAAAACAGATGAAGTAGAGAAGTTAATGTTCACCAAACTTACTGTAAAGCCTGAAACTTTCTTTCTTCTTCTTCTTTGCTTCATTCAAGTACGTTTCTACTTTGCCTTCTCTGTTTCTAAATTTTCTCTCTGCATATATGTCTTCCGTGAAAAATATCCAATAAAAAGTCTTTTCTCTCGAGCTTTTGTTACTGTTTTCTCAGATAATGTATAACATATTTGTGTTAACAGTTATGTTTGCTTCTGTCGTCTGAATATATTACTCAGGTAACATTTTCTTGGTTCTTAATTGTGCAGATTAAAATTTCAAAAACCAGAGGAGTTGTTGCAGATCTAGTGCAATACAGTTTTATTGAATTCAAGAAAAATGAGTAAAGAAGAGTTTATGAAGATACAGGTTTGCTCACCACTTTTTTCTTCTGTGTAGATGATTTTTAATATTCTCACAGTAATATGAGAGTTCACTGTGTTTTTTTTCTCTGTTGTGGTGTTTTCTTGTATAGACTTGTGTTCTAAAAGTGAACATTCACTGTGATGGTTGCAAGCAAAAAGTGAAGAAAATTTTGCAGAAAATTGAAGGTAGAGTAACAACAAAAAGAAAATAAATTTTAACCTTCTACATTTGACTTTCTAAAACTCTTTTTCATTTTAATTCAGATTTGACTTAACTCTAGGCTAAGTTGTTTTTGGTTCCTGGAACAGGTGTTTTCACGACAAAGATAGACGCAGAGCAAGGGAAAGTGACGGTATCTGGAAATGTAGACCCTTCTGTTCTTATCAAGAAGCTCTTGAAATCTGGTAAACATGCCGAAATCTGGGGAGCTCCAAAGGAAAATAACACCAACCAGAACCAACCCAACTTGGCCAATCAGTTCAAAGGCATGCAGATTGACCACGGCGGAAAAGGCGGTGGCGGTAATGGCGGTGGAAACAATAACAAAGGCCAGAAGGGAGGTGGTGGTGGTGGTGGTGGTGGCCCGCAACCACCGAAGATGGGTGGTGGTGGAGGAGGTGGTGCACCGCCAATGAAGATGGGTGGTGGTGGAGGAGGTGGTGCACCGCCAATGAAGATGGGTGGTGGTGGAGGAGGTGGTGCACCGCCAATGAAGATGGGTGGTGGTGGAGGAGGGGCGCCGCCAATGAAGATGGGTGGTGGAGGAGGAGGTGCGCCGCCAATGAAGATGGGTGGTGGAGGGCCGCCAATGAAGATGGGTCTTCCACAGTTAACTCCACAACAGATGCAGCAGCTGAATCCACAGCAACTGCAGCAGCTTCAACAGCTTCAGCAGATGAAAGGGTTTCAAGATCTGAAGCTTCCTCCTCAGATGAAGGGTCCAGGCCCTGGCTCTGTTCCTGCGAACAAGAATCCTCAGAATCCTAATCAGAAGGCTGTGAAGTTTGACGTTCCTGAAGATGATGATGACGATTTCAGTGATGATGAATTCGATGATGATGAGTTTGATGAAGACGACGAGTTTGATGATGATGATTTGGACGATGATGAGCTTGACGATCGCCCTCCTCCGCCTAACAAGATGAAGCCTATGATGGGTGGACCTGGTGGTAACATGATGATGCCTAATAACATGATGCCTAACATGATGATGCCTAACGCTCAACAAATGTTAAACGCTCACAAGAACGGCGGTGGTCCTGGACCCGCCGGTGGTATGATTATGGGTAAAGGAGGCCCCGGTGGTGTTCCCTTTCCCGTTCAAATGCCTAACGGTGGTGGAGGTAATGGTGGTAAGAAGGGAGGTCCCGGTGGAGGTGGTGGCGGTAATGTGGGGAATCCAAATCAAAACGGGGGTAAAGCCAGTGGTATCGGTGGTGATCCTAACGGTAATAAAAGCGGTGGCGGAGGCCAGATGGTCGGTGGTCCCAACGGAGGCAAAAAGGGTGGTGGTGGCGGCGGTGGAGGACCCATGAGTGGAGGACTCCCACCGGGTTTCCGGCCAATGGGAGGCAGCAATGGCGGAGGAGGCGGTGGACCTCCCACCATGAGTATGCCAATGGGTGGTCCAATGGGTCATCTACCATCAATGAGTAGTGGTGGTCCTGGTCCAATGGGTAATATGCAGGCCGTTCAAGGATTACCCGCAATGGGTCCAGGAGGTGGCGGTGGCCCATCCGTAGGAGCCCCGCCAGGATATTTCCAAGGCCATGGAAGCAACGGTGGTGGCCAAGACTCAGTGCCTGGAAATCCCTACTTGCAACAGCAACAACAACAATACTTGGCGGCAGTTATGAACCAGCAACGAGCCATGGGCAACGAACGGTTCCAGCCGATGATGTACGCTCGACCACCTCCCGCTGTCAACTACTTGCCACCTGAACCGTACCAACAACATCCATACCCGTATCCGTATCCATACCAATATCCGCCTCATGGTAGTGATCAGTATTCTCATTACTTCAATGATGAGAACACATCAAGCTGCAACATTATGTGAGCAAAAAAAATAAACAACATCAAGTTGCCATAGTTTGTGTATCCGTCCGGTCTGTGATTATACATGGAAATGGGTTTTTTTCTTGATGGTTAGGGGTTCTTACAATCCTTCTTCTAAACTCCAACGGATCAAATCCTAAGTTATATTAGGGTTTCCTTTCTATTTAATTTGTGATAGTTCTTAAGTAACTTATAGAATCAATATATAAAATCAAACGAATATTTTATATTGCAATATTTGTCTGGGTTCTTACTTTCTTAACGAGATCCTAGTGTTCATATATGCTTGCTTAGATGTTTCAGAAAAATGAGTATAAATAAAGCCATAATGGAATGAGTTTTTTTTTTCATATAAAGTGACTCAAGATATTCTGTTATTCTTATAGTATATAATATACGCAATTGCGATGAACAAGTTTCGTAGATACTATATACCAAACCCCTTCGAGTCTAGCTGCGATTAGTGATATTGAGATTCAATAGACTCTTTGTTTAGAAAAACTATTAATAAATTGTTTATCTGTTTATTTTATATTAACTCGATCTTGAAATCGGGAAAACTCGTCGGAGAAGTACAATTATTTTCCTTTTACCAAACTGAGCAAACATAATGAGTAATGGAATTGGAATTGTTTCCCACCCACTATAGTTTTAGATCATATTGTCCATTTGGTTTTAGCTTTAGTTTTTCGCTTTTTGTTATTAGGTTTGAATATATTTATAAAAGGAAAAAGATTACAAAGACTAGAGTAAACAGATTGGTTGTATTAAATAATAAAAAGAAAGACGATAAAAACGCTGAATGTGTGAGGATAGCAACATCTGCTTTACTCTCCTCACCAGTGATTTGCACAATCAAATACTAATATTTCATCTGTGGCAAATGGGACGGGTTTATTTTGGTTGCCGCACAACGGTTGTGATGCAGTCTCAACGTCCCGTGAACGTTAATGTCGATTAGTCTTTATCTAGGCCGGTTTAATCTCGTAACTAACAAAGTCAAAGCTTATAAATAACAAAAGATGATCATCATCGTCATCATATTCATTACAATGATGTATGCATGAATGATCAAGATGGTGATGATAGATGATGAATGGGACCCATATAAGTGAACTTAAATGGATGCTTGCGGCAGCTACTAGTGTTTAGCGTCACTGACTCAGCACACGTTTCTTTTCTCTCATTCTGATGCTTTTGTACACGTTACATAACACACAATCTTATTAAAGAAGCGATTTGGATTCACCCAGATTTGGCTTCTTTCACACGTATTTTGCTTTTTGTTACTTTTGAAAAACTAAAGAATGTGAATTGTAAGTTACCAATAGTATTTGATTAATTAAAAGGAGCTCCGGTGTATAGTTATTTTATCATTTCACTTAGAATTCTTGTATGAGGTAGTTTCATTATCTAGAATCAGAAAATAATTTACTACTACATTTTCTTTGTTTATGATTACATACTAACCAAGACTAATTCATTATTTATCACTTTGCTTGTTTACAGCTCTAACGCTATCCACGGTAAATCACTAGTATTACTACTCCGTTAAACTGCGTTTACACTTTACCAACCAATAACCCGTTACAAATTTTGACAGATCAACCATCTTTGTCCTCTGTTTTCTCATTGGGTCCCATGGTTTCTTTATTTCTGTCCTTTCAGATTACTATTATATAATTTATATTTCATTTAGTCATCGCCAAAAGCGAAAAAGTGAATCTTCAGTATTCACATATTACAAATATACCCACTAAAAAGTTTTTGTATTCAACAACATGCATGTTTGTGAATTTTAATTCGAGTAAAGAAAATACCAACACTATCAAGAACTACTGCTATATCAGACGTTCCTGTCAATTGTTATTTGCTATTGAAGAAAATTTACACATATTACAACAGTAACTTAGAAACCTAAGAATTTTTATTTTTACCCAAAAAAATATAAGAAAATTTATTACTATAACGATAATAGAAAAAACTACAGCAATAGCGAAAATCTATAACCTAGAAACCTGTTGACAAAAAAGAAAACCTAAGAACCTAAGAAAAATTATTACAATATTTTAAAAACTACTTAATTTAAAAAGAAACCTATAAACCTATTAAAGCAAGTATTACAAATTTGTTTAAAAAAAGTATTACCAAATTATATAACTACTTCAATTTTATAAACTTCTTTTTATAATAACTTCTAAAAAAATATTATTCCATTTAAAAAAAAATACATCAGTTAAAGTTTTCTTTAAAAAATCTACCAAAAGTTAGATAGCTAGTGTAAATGAAAGCAAAGGAGTTCAGCTTCTGCTACAGACTGATCTTAGTCAGAAAAACCTTCGTGTTCAGGAACTATCCAATGAGATAGTGCCAAGTCATAAGAACTAAATTATTGAACGTTATAACGTCCGCATCACAGCCTGTATAGGAGACGCGTGGGACCCTCCCTTCACCCTATATACTTGCTCGCGAGTTACAAAACCGCCCGAACGACGAGTGAGTTATGATGCCGTGATATTATTGTTAACGCCGTTAAATTGCTATAATTGTCATGTCAAATATAGAAGCTAAATAAAGGATATTTTTGATAATTTTTAAAATGTAGTAGGGGCCACGTAATTTCTAAAAGTTGGTATGCTTCATAATTACTCACTAGTCACAAGCAGGACGAAAAAATAAAATAAAAACAAAGGAACTTTATGAATTAACGCAAATGTTCCCTCTTCGTACCATGAAAACCTGCATACCAATCCAATTGCGGGCAGTCGCTAGACCATTCACCTATTGGTTATAGTTTAACTTAAATTTGATTCTTTTTTTTGTAATTAAATGCATAGCCAGTGCCCAGTAGACCTGGACACGGAGATATCCGGATTTTTGAAAGTATTTGCGATTTGTTTCGAATGTTATAGATATCTAATTTTTTTATTTGCTTTATTTCGGAAAAATACACAAATTTTAAAAATCTGATACAAATTTGTTTTGTAAAATATTTTTTTGCATGATATAAAAGATAAAAAATTAAAAGAAATAGTGAATCTACATATTTTGTAAACTTAATTAATAATTATAATAACACAAAACTTAAGAAAAAATTATATTTGTTGTAAATTTTTTTCTTCCTTTTATGTAATATTTTTGTAAGTAATAATGTGAATAAAATCTGTCAAATCATATGTTAGAATAATAATTATATAATTTTATACATTTAAAATTTTAAATATAATAAAATATATATGTATTTAGATATTGACGGATCGGATCGGATATTCGCTTCCCAGAATTTTTATATTTATGATTTGATTCAATTTAACGGATATTGAATTTCAGTATTTGCTTTTGCTTCAAAAGCTTACGGATATCTGGAATTTTCGGATCGAATAGCAACGGATAACGAATCGAATCAAATTTAACGGATAAAATGCCCAGCTCTAGTGCCCAGACCCTGAAATTTTAAAAGCTAAAAATAATTTAATAAAATATTTTGGCTTTAATTTAAAAAATTTCATTTTTAATTTGAAAGGTTATGTCTATTATGTACATTATTTCTTAAAAATTTATGAATTTAAAACCAATGTTTAAGTTTTTTAAGTCCGGAGACGAAATTTTTTTTATAGAAGACATAGTTAAAATAGTTTACATAACTGGAATAGATTCGTTAAAAAACAAAAAAAAAAAGCATACTTAAAATTAGTCAATGTTTTACATGGAAACTTGAAAAGGCATAGAAGCAGATGCCCTATTCCACAAGATTTGTGGCTCCGCCAATGGTTATGTCCAAAATTGGTTCTGTATGTAGCCAAGGTTGTTTTTTACAATTTTTAAAATCTAACCAAAACGAAAGAAGTTAATGTAAGGGTTTCTCACGTGAAGGTCGGGTCATGCAATCCGAAATATTATACATGTACGTACGTGCGTGTGTATATATTATGTATGTATGTATGTGATGTATTTTGATATGATAAAGAAAACAAACCATGCATCAAACTTGTTTGGTGCAGACACTAAAATACAGAGGTGGCCAGATGGGTGTGACAGAAACAGAAAGCGTGTGTGATATTGAGAGCCCCGAAAAGAGATTATTGGAGAAAGGAAGTGAGCACATGGAGAAGCTTGTTTGTGTTTCCGATGATGAAAGAAGGGAATATTACAAACCAACAAAAGTCAAATCTGTCTTATTTGGAACTCAAGGATCTGAATCGTTTTGACAACTGATCAAGCAGAACATTCAAGAAAAGAATATAAAAGAGCTTTCAACTCTTTTTTTATTTCAAAATATCAGGATACATGTTGAAAAGACAGTAGATACTCATACTGTATGTAATATATGTTTAAACTAAATAAGACACATACATGTTTTTAGAAACCTTGGCTACTATATATATGTTTAAACTAAATAGTACATAGCTCCAAAATTAAGTCTGAATTAGATTGATTAAGTTTTATGATTATTTATATGGCTAACAAACATAGAGAACATCCATCTGAAATAAAACTCTAATAAGTTGGATTTGGGTTCGGTTTTTATAAACATTTTTCTCTTAATTGGTTGAAAGTATAATAAATGTGAAACATTCCTTTGATCTCATACTGAATTTCTCTTTCTTTTTTTTATAAATTGTAAATATCATTTCAGAAATAAGTTGTTAAAGCTTATAAAATGTGATAAACAAACTACAAGACTTCTGAACTTGATTCCACGGCAAAAAAAAACTAAGAAAGCAAGATATTGAACTTCTTCTCGTTGACATTTACTTGTATTAGTCAATACAAGTAACCATCACCAAAAATAGTCACTGCATACTTTTGTGGGTTACAAATATATACATTATCACAAATACTTTTATGTAAACCTAACAAAAATAATAAACAAAAATGAAGTTTAGTGCACTATACGCTTTCTGCTTTTTCATCATGTTTCTCATATTTGGAAAGCTACTACTTCCTCACCTTACCATTATTATAGTTTTCATCCATTATAAAAGTTATAAATCTATTGAGTTTTGATAAGAAAAATTAAATGGCTCACGTGAACCTGGTAGAAGAAGCAAAGCAAAGCAAAGAAAAGACAACTTTGACAAACAACTAAGCAAGTATGCTAAAAGTCTTTGGTTATCAATAATTGAACTACACGCTTTCGTACAGTTTTATAGTATTTTTTTTTGGGTGTAAACAGTACAGTATTCATCTATATAAAGTATTGCTTTTTGAATATCGTTTAGTTATGCAAATGGACACTGACACTAATTAAGTAGGATTTGCATCCACGAGTTCTCGCTTAACGTGGACTCACCACTCATATAGTGCAAATCAGTAGCGGGGAGAAAAGAATTGTAATGGCCGAATAAACCACACACAGACCAACGGCTAGTATACAACTGCTCTCATATATATTCCTCATTGTATTGTTTATTTTTCCGGTTTGATCTATGTCAGTCTCATCAAGTCACGATGATATGTAAAATTTCAGACGCCTTGCTAATCTAGTAAACCCGAGCGATTTGTTCGTATTAAGTTATTTATATCACTGTGAACATAGCTGGAGTGCTGGACTAAAGACTGTACTTCAATTTCTGCATACTTGTACTACATAATTTACACATTATCGTGCATTCGTAATAGTCTACTTTAAGTATGCATGTATCTTTAATTGCTATGTGAATGTGATCGATAAAACATGTGTAATGTATATACAGATAGAGAGACAAGAGAGCTGAGTAATCAAGCAACAAGACACGAACAGGTCACGGGCTTAAAGAAAACTCAAAACACTAGAAAACAATTTCGATACAAATATGCTTGAAATTAATATTTAGACTCGCAGAGATTTTTTGGTGGGTCAACATGGAAATATAGATAAAGCTTATCTTTGACAGCCCAGAAGCCAGAATGTTGCAACAGTCTTTTTTTCTCCTACGAATAATAATTTGATCTTTACATATATGTAAGATGTATTGTTAATTTGTTATGTAATTTGTATGTAAACTAACGTATAGTGCAGTCGATCAATTATCATAAGATCCAAATAAAAGCTTATCAGAAAAGACTTGTCCTTGTAATACATATGATTGATTCAACTTAGTGAGTGTGCTTTAGTGGGTCGATACAAATCCTTTCATTTCCTTTGTATCCTTTTTGGTCAACTATCCATTTATTTATTTATTTTCTTTTGTTTTGATTTTTCATATAAGTATATCAACACTAAATATGGAGAGAGAGCTGATAGAGAGAGAAAGTAGATCGACAAAAGCTCTTCTGACCGACGGTGGTGGGCTTATACAGACACACCGTCGGTCGGGATTTTTCGCCGTTTAGATTGATCCAGTCCGTTCCTCTTTTTGTTACCGGCGGTGCATCGCCTTCTCGGTGACCGTTCGGGTTTAGTCTCCGTCGTCGCACCAGTTCCGATAACGGTGGACGGTCGGCTTAAAGTTCCGTGTCGCAATATCCTTCTGTCGACGGCGGTATTCGTGGTTTTATATTTTGTAGATCTGTGATGGAAGTGTGCTCGGTTTGGATGAGACTTCGACTATGTCGATTTGTAGCTCTCTGACCGGCTGTGAGGAGCAGAGAAAGTGTCTCTGGCTTGGAGCGGAGGAGTCTAGAAACTCCTGATGATTAGTGGTGGTGGTTCACGCGAAGCCTTCTTCTTGATGCATGTGATGAATGGTGGTTGTTGAGATCTCGCACAGGCGATTGATTCTCGCCGATTTGGGAATCATCAAAGTCGAAGATGTTTGCGGTGAAGAAAGGTGGTGACCGGCTGAGTCCAGACGAATTCCGGTGAACCGTCAGTTGTTTATCCGGTGGTGGTCTGAATCAAGAGCGATATTGGAGTTACTGTGCGTGTGTGCGGCAGAGCTTCAGTGCGATTAGGGTTCCCATAGTTGGGCTTTTGGGCTTTCGTTTACTGGTTTATTTTGGGTTTGGGTGACCTGTTGGTGTTGGGCCCAGCCCTGTTTGTGTTTGTGTTGTATAATGTTGGGCTTGTCCCTTTTCTTAATATAATTTCGATGGGAAAAAAAAAAAAATATTAGCACTAAATATACTTGGCTTTTCATATGAATTGATATTGTCATACTCGAGTCCCATACATGTTTTTGGTAGCACCACTTGAAAGATACGAAAATATTTACAATTTAGGCATAAGGTTCGTGAGAGACTGAGAGCGGATATCCACAGTCTTTTGGGTATTACGAATCTGTGACGAATGAGAAATTATTTGGGTATCTCTGAAAATCTAGGTGGTTCAAAATTGCAGATTTTCGGTTTCATAAATGAGCGGATTAATAATAAAGAGAATAGTTGGATAGTTCGGTTTCTTACAAGAGGTGGTAAAGAGGTATTAATAAAATCAGCATCCTCCCCTATGCCAACATATTTGATGTCGTGCTTCAGACTTTTCAACGGGGTTACAAAGAAAATATCGAGTACTTTAGCTCATTTCTGGTGGAGTAGTGGGAATAATAAAAAAGATATTCATTGGTATTCATGGGATAAAGTCTGTACGCATAAGGAAGAGAGAGATTTGAGTTTTAGAGATTTACAAGACTTTAATACATCTTTACTAGCAAAACAATTATGGCATTTGATTGATAAGCCTGAATGTTTATTTTCAAAGGTAGATATTTTCGACATATTCATCCTTTGGATGACCACAGATCCTACTCCTCTTCCTTTGGTGGAGAAATATCTGTTCAACTCAATCTCTGGTTAAAAAAAGGCTAACTAAAAGAGTGGGAACTGGGCAATCAATTTCTGTATGGAATGATCCATGGATTCCTACTCCTTACCCGAGGTCAGCATTACCAAAAAATCAATCACCACTTTTAAACCCGTCTCTTATGGTAGGTGATCTCATCAACTCAATCGATCGTTCTTGGAATGTGGATTTTCTTAATGAGTATTTCCATCCAGACGATGTGAAGAATATTCGGAGTTTGGCAGTTAGCATGACATAAAGGCCAGACATCTACGAATAGATGTTTACAAAATTTGGAAAATACTCGGTTAAATCAGGTTTTCGAACTGAGTCTATATACCCAGATAAAGGGTATATGGAGATAAGATATGGTCTGTAAGACCCGAACCTGGATCCTAAGACCCAACTGATCCGCGGCCTTAACCTAATCATCTAAGTGTAATTGGCCGGTTTATGTCCATATTTTTCTAAGTCATTTTCAAGTGATCTGAGGTTCATATACATTAAACAAGCAATGCGGAAGCTAAGTAAACATTCATCTTTATTAATATAAACCATGTGATCCATACAATGTAGTAATATCAATCAGTTTGCACAATAGGCTATCTTAAGTTCAATACTATCTAAACACACATCACACATCCATCCTTGGCTTGAGTCTTCACAGCTCCTTGGCTTTCCCACGATCCTGACCAGATCCTGCAATCATATAAACTCCATCAAATACACAATCAAACCGATATCCTAGCAACAAGTCTAGCAATGCATGGTTAAGTCCCTTAGAACTAGTTTCTGTCCCAAACCTTGACCCACTCGGATCGGTCTCTAAAAATTATACAAACACCATGATAAATCATGATAATTCACAACTAAGAGAATGGTCAAGTCAGAATCCACAGAACAGGTCCGGATCATGCCGATCTCACCCTAGACCCGCCACCATGGTTACAACTTACCACCTCTAAATCGATCATATAAAATTACCCTTTCATCATGATAATTCATGATAAATCCCAATTAAGAGATATATGAAGTCAGAATCCCCAAACCTCAACCGGAAGTTAGAGAACCAACCTTACATGCCCAACCAAGGCCATGGAGAGTTTACACTGACCAATCCATGCCCTGAGGGTCTGATCGTGAGTTTAAACCCACGGATAACATTAATATGAATTATAAAAGAGATAGAATGGAAGAGAAGGAAGAACGGATGCAACCAACATCACTTGGTCCATACGGACCATCCATCCGGACACACGGTTCTCGGCGATGGTAAGTGGTTAGCATCACTAACCTTAGGAGTGGCCGACGATGGGTTCTGGTCCTTCCCACTAGCCTTCTCGGTTCCTCTTGTCTCCATCTTCTCGCGGTTCCTTCCCACAACACTCTTTGGTCGCCGGTCAAGAACAATTCACCACCGCACACTCACGGCCAACAAGCAAAACCGCCGGTCTCTTTCTCTCTCGGATTCTCTGGCAATTTTGGCAGAGTTTCCCCTATTTGTCTGATGACAAATATCGATGCCAGAGCCCTTTATCTATAGAGGAAAGGTTCGCCAACCGCTTTTGGGCGAACCGGTGCGAGGATTGGCCGAACGGGTGCATGCGGGAATCACCGCATCCTTTCGGTCCAACCGTCCCTCAACCGCTTCTCAACTGCTCCCATGCATCGATCTTCACCTTCTGGCACATGGCCAAGTGCCTGACCGCACCACCAAACACCCTTGGTCCCGTCCGGTCCGCACCACATCCCACCGGACCATAACCGCTCACGGTCCGGTCACACCATCTCAACTCCTAACACTCCTCCAAGCTGAGATGAGCTGACCACCACTGTCACCAGCTGAGTGAGCTAACACTCCAGCTACTGGAGCTGACCAGAACTCCTGTGAGCTACTGTGAGCTCCCTCACACTTCATTCCAGCTGCCCGAGCTTGATTCACACTCCGGCCAGCTGCCTAAACCCTTGTCCAGCTTCCTTAAGCTTGAACCTTCCTTGCCTTGGTTAAGTTTCAGCCTTCTGATACCCTTAACCCACTTGCCGGACCATGATACGCCTTGTCTTAGGTCATTAGACCTGATTTGGTGCATCTCCCCGCACCATGGTCCATCCGGCCGATCTTATCTAGGATCGGGGACATGACAAGTCTCCCCCACTTGATAGGGATTCGTCCTCGAATCCAAACCAAGTGCATCCTCACTGACATACTGGTCATACCACTCAGGATACTCGGCCTTCATTCTTGCCTCGGTTTCCCAAGTGATAATGTCCTTGCCATTACTCTCCCACACTACCTTGATCATAGGTACTGTCTTCTTCCTTGTTGCCTTCTCTGCCCTATCTATGATTCGAACCGGCCTTGTCTCTAAGGTCAGGTTCTTACCAAGATCTTTGGGGATCTCAGGCAACACCACATCCTGCTCGGATAGACACTTCCTCAGTTGGGACACATGGAACACATTGTGGTAAGCCTCCATTGCGGATGGCAAATCCAACTTGTACGCCACTGCGCCCACTCTCTCCATGATCCTGAATGGACCCAAGTATCTAGGATCCAGTTTCCTTCTTCCTGAAACCCTGGTCCTGCCTCTGAAGGTAATCATCTTGAGATACACTAGGTCTCCCACCTCGAACTCAAGATGTTTCCTCCTCTTGTCCGCATAGCTCTTTTGTCTATCCTGAGCCTCCTTCATCTTCTCTTTCACAAACTTGATCTTCTCTGTGGTCTCCTCCACAATCTCAGGACCAATCATGCTACGCTCCCCCACTTGGGTCCAGCATAATGGTGTCCTGCATGGCCGCCCATACAAAGCCTCATATAGTGACATACCAATGCTTGTATGGAAGCTATTGTTGTAAGCAAACTCTACCAAAGGCAAGTGCTTCTCCCAGGTCTCTCCCCAGTCCAAAACACATGCCCTTAGCATGTCCTCCAACGTTTGGATTGTCCTCTCTGACTGTCCATCAGTCTGAGGATGATAGGCTGTACTCATGTGCACTCTTGTGCCCAATGCCTTTTGGAAAGCTTGCCAAAAGTAAGATGTGAACCTCGGATCTCTATCCGACACAATGCTTGCAGGTACACCATGAAACCTCACTATTTCATTGATGTAAATCTGCACAATCTCATCCACACCATCCCCCTTCTTGATTGCCAAGAAGTGAGCCGACTTGGTTAGCCTATCGACCACCACCCAAACAGCATCCTTCTTGTTCCGGGTCGTAGGAAAACCAGTCACAAAATCCATGGTGATGTGATCCCACTTCCATTCTGGAATGGGTAGGCTCTGGAGTAGCCCACTGGGCACTTGGTGCTCCGCCTTGACCAATTGGCAAATGGGACACTTTGCCACCCACTCGGCCACATCAGTCTTCATGCGCACCCAATGGTAGTATCTCTTCAAATCTCTATACATCTTGTTCAGTCCAGGATGTACTGAGAACTTAGACCTATGAGCTTGCCTCATGATCTCCTCCTTGAGTTCCCTATTGTTAGGAACACTTATCCTTCCATTGACCAAGATGGTACCATTGCTTGTGGTTTGGTACTCAGTCTTGTCATTGAGAGCAACCTTTTGAAGGTTCTCATCCAGCTTCTGAGCTGCACAAATCCTGGTAAGGAGATCGGCCTGATCCACTGCCTCCAACCCCAATGGCTCATCAGCACTAGCCAGTGTGTTGAGGTTAAGTGACCGGACCATCCCTTCCAATATATCCGCCTCCTTTTCAGCTGAAACCTCAGCCCTTCTCCGGCTCAAAGCATCAGCCACTAAGTTGGCCTTCCCGGGATAGTAAGTTATGTCCAGATCATAATCTGCCACAAACTCCATCCACCTCCTTTGCCTTAGGTTCAGCTCAGGCTGAGTAAAGATATACTTCAGACTCTTATGGTCTGTAAGTATCTGAACCTTAGCACCATAGAGATATGATCTCCAAATCTTCAGGGCAAACACCACGGCTGCCATCTCTAGATCATGTGTGGGGTAATTCCCCTCATGCTTCCTCAATTGCCTTGAGGCGTATGCAATGACCTTCCCATGTTGGGTTAGTACACATCCTAGTCCAGTAATGGAGGCGTCTGTGTACACCACATAGGGTTGGTCCTCCTCAGGCAGGACAAGGACTGGTGCACTAGTAAGCATGTCCTTGAGCGCAGAGAAACTCCTCTCACACTCCTCAGACCATACAAACTTAACATCCTTTCCTGTCAACTGAGTCATGGGTTGTGCCAAGCTAGCAAAACCCTTCACAAACTTCCTGTAGTAGCCGGCCAGCCCTAAGAAGCTCCTAACTTCTGTGGCATTCTTAGGCTGAGGCCATGCCTTGATGGCTACTACTTTCTCCGGATCAACAGACACACCTTCACTTGACACAATGTGTCCAAGGAAGCCAATGCTCTTCTGCCAGAAGCTACACTTGCTTAACTTAGCATAGAGCTGCTGCTCTCTCAACCTTTCCAGCACAGCCCGGAGATGCCTTTCATGATCCTCCTTGCTCTTGGAGTATACAAGTATGTCATCTATAAAGATGATTACAAATTCATCCAAGAAGTCCCTGAAGGTACCATTCATCATCTTCATGAATGCTGCTGGTGCATTGGTCAGACCAAATGGCATAACCACAAACTCATAGTGGCCATACCTGGTTCTGAATGCAGTCTTCTTTATGTCACTTGGTTCAATTGGGATCTGATGATACCCTGAAGCCAAGTCAATCTTGGAGAACCACTTTGCTCCCTTCAGCTGATCCAACAGCTCATCTATCCGAGGCAATGGGTACTTGTTCTTGATAGTAACCCTATTCAGCCCTCGGTAGTCAATACACAGCCTAAAGCTTCCATCCTTCTTCTTCACAAAGAGGACTGGTGCTCCCCAAGGCGACACACTAGGGCGTATGAAGCCCTTATCCAACAACTCCTCCAGTTGTTTCTTTAGCTTGGCCATCTCGGCAGGAGCCATGCGGTAGGGACTTTTTGACATTGGGGCCGTCCCTGGTTCCAGTTCTATTATGAATGGGTCTGACCTATCAGGGGGAATGCCCTGTGGAGACCTAAACACATCCTCAAACTCACTGACCAGCGGAATCCCGTCCGGGTTACCACCCCCAACAACCTCCTTAGTGGTGATTGTGGCAATATAAGCCTCACAACCCCGCTCAAGCATCCTTTCCGCTTGGACTGCTGATACCACTAAGCATCCAGAGGTTGGACGAATACCTTGGAACCTGATCGGAGGTCCACACCCACTCTCAAACAGCACCCTCCCCCGGTGACAGTCTAAGGTGGCCCGATTCTTTCCAAGCCAGTCCATACCCAAGATCACCTCATGATTCTTGAGTTGGACCACAACAAGATCCACAGGCATTACCCTGTCCTGGATCACCACTGGGATGTCCTTCACTCGTCCTAATGAGGGCATCAATTGGCCTCCAGCCGCACTCACTAGGCCAGGATCATCTCCTGTTCCAATTTGGAACAAACCCTTTCCGACCAAACATGGACTCACAAAACTATGTGTAGCTCCAGTGTCGAAAAGTACATGTGTTTCCACACCACCAATACTTAGGGTCCCTACAGGTAACCCAATCTAAGCATCTAATCCATTCTAGGTTCCATACCATGCATTTCTAAAAATTTAAAAGAATAAGATTAGATCATTACCAGTGATCGCCATGAAAGGCTTGGCCTCATCAGTGTCCTTAGACAACTCATAGACCCTTGGTGCAGACGTCTGGCCACGGCTTGGTTCCGGCTTGCTCACCTCAGACTTCATCCTGCCTGATGCAGCCTGAAGCTTAGGACAGTCCTTACGGAAGTGTCCGGCCTTCCCACACTGGAAACAGGTCCTAGAGTCACCACCAGCCGCTTGACCACGACTCTGATCCGGTCCAGGACAGTCCCGGACTGAGTGATCCATCTTGCCGCACCTTGTGCAAGCTCCCATAGCTCTCCAGCACTCACCACCATGGCGCCTTCCACACTTTTGGCACTCCGGCCTTCCACCTGAGGTCTTACCCTCATCACCTGAGTCTCTCTTCCTCTTCCGGTCACCAGCATGACCAGTACCACCTGCCTGACTCCTTGTCTTGAGCCTAGCCTCCTCAGCAAGGTTAGTCTCCAGCATTGCCATGCGTTCCACCAACTCAGAGACAGTACGGAAGGTACGGACTGAGCAGTAGGTCCGGAGTTCGACCCTAAGGCCTCTTATGAACCTACGGACCTGAACCTTCTCATCCTCCAACTCCTTACCCACATACTTCCTGAGCCGGTTGAACTCCTCTTCATATTCTCTGACTGACCTGCGCCCTTGGGTCAAATCCAAGAACTTGGCCTCCAAACGATCACATGCTTCAGCCGGGAAGTACTTGTGGTTGAACTCAACCTCAAAGTCAGAGAACTTCTCAATAGACCCATTGGTGCGCTTGTCCACAGACAGCCACCAGTTGTGAGCATCTCCCTCCAGGAAGTGCACTGCTATGTCCCTCTGGTACTCCTCGGGGCACCTTGTAGACTTGAAGTTCCGGGCCAGCCTGTCCCTCCATTCATCCGCCTCCATAGGGTCAGCACTTCCAGCAAAATGCTTTGTCCCTAGGCGTTATATGTGCTCCAACACCTTCAGGTAATCCACCTTACCAGATCTTCTAGCTGGCGGATCAAGTTCAATCACCTCATCACCCGGTGCAACTTGTCCAACAGCTCCTGGTACCACCACCTGCACTTGTGGAGCTTGCCCCACGGATGAATTCACCAAGGGGGTGATCACTTGGGTCATAGCCAGCATCTGACTACCCATGAGCTTGATTGCATCAAGCACCTCCTTCATGGAAGGTTCCACCAGCTGGTTTCCTTGGTTAGCTCCACCATTGGCCGCACCAATGCCTCGGCCTCCCTGATCACCAGCATGTGAGGACTCTCCCTCAGCTTCCATGTCATCTTGCAGCTGCCTTGCAGCTTCCTCCGCTTGCTCTTGCAGCTGCCTTGCTAGTTCAGCTTGCTCCAACTGCTGCCTAGTTTCCTCAGCCGCCTTTTGCTGCTGCTCCACTAGACCTCCATGAACCTCAGTCGGATTGATCCGAGCCAGAGGCAATCCAGTTGTACTGTCCACGCCACGACTTGGATTGATCAGTACCGCACTCGGATTGGTTCCATCCGCGCCACCTTGGCCGGATGCTCCAGCTCCATCCTTAGTCCTCTTGGACTTGCTCCGACTCTTACCACCCTTAGGAACATCAAAAACAATACACAAGATCAATGTTAGTATCACTCAACCAATGATCCAACCAAAACAGTTCCTAAGACAAAATAAATCAAGCCCTATACTGTGAGACCCCAGCCGGATGTGTGATGATCAAACCATAACCCCCAAGTCCTAGAATCAAGCATGCTCTGATACCAACTTGTAAGACCCGAACCTGGATCCTAAGACCCAACTGATCCGCGGCCTTAACCTAATCATCTAAGTGTAATTGGCCGGTTTATGTCCATATTTTTCTAAGTCATTTTCAAGTGATCTGAGGTTCATATACATTAAACAAGCAATGCGGAAGCTAAGTAAACATTCATCTTTATTAATATAAACCATGTGATCCATACAATGTAGTAATATCAATCAGTTTGCACAATAGGCTATCTTAAGTTCAATACTATCTAAACACACATCACACATCCATCCTTGGCTTGAGTCTTCACAGCTCCTTGGCTTTCCCACGATCCTGACCAGATCCTGCAATCATATAAACTCCATCAAATACACAATCAAACCGATATCCTAGCAACAAGTCTAGCAATGCATGGTTAAGTCCCTTAGAACTAGTTTCTGTCCCAAACCTTGACCCACTCGGATCGGTCTCTAAAAATTATACAAACACCATGATAAATCATGATAATTCACAACTAAGAGAATGGTCAAGTCAGAATCCACAGAACAGGTCCGGATCATGCCAATCTCACCCTAGACCCGCCACCATGGTTACAACTTACCACCTCTAAATCGATCATATAAAATTACCCTTTCATCATGATAATTCATGATAAATCCCAATTAAGAGATATATGAAGTCAGAATCCCCAAACCTCAACCGGAAGTTAGAGATCCAACCTTACATGCCCAACCAAGGCCATGGAGAGTTTACACTGACCAATCCATGCCCTGAGGGTCTGATCGTGAGTTTAAACCCACGGATAACATTAATATGAATTATAAAAGAGATAGAATGGAAGAGAAGGAAGAACGGATGCAACCAACATCACTTGGTCCATACGGACCATCCATCCGGACACACGGTTCTCGGCGATGGTAAGTGGTTAGCATCACTAACCTTAGGAGCGGCCGACGATGGGTTCTGGTCCTTCCCACTAGCCTTCTCGGTTCCTCTTGTCTCCATCTTCTCGCGGTTCCTTCCCACAACACTCTTTGGTCGCCGGTCAAGAACAATTCACCACCGCACACTCACGGCCAACAAGCAAAACCGCCGGTCTCTTTCTCTCTCGGATTCTCTGGCAATTTTGGCAGAGTTTCCCCTCTTTGTCTGATGACAAATATCGATGCCAGAGCCCTTTATTTATAGAGGAAAGGTTCGCCAACCGCTTTTGGGCGAACCGGTGCGAGGATTGGCCGAACGGGTGCATGCGGGAATCACCGCATCCTTTCGGTCCAACCGTCCCTCAACCGCTTCTCAACTGCTCCCATGCATCGATCTTCACCTTCTGGCACATGGCCAAGTGCCTGACCGCACCACCAAACACCCTTGGTCCCGTCCGGTCCGCACCACATCCCACCGGACCATAACCGCTCACGGTCCGGTCACACCATCTCAACTCCTAACACTCCTCCAAGCTGAGATGAGCTGACCACCACTGTCACCAGCTGAGTGAGCTAACACTCCAGCTACTGGAGCTGACCAGAACTCCTGTGAGCTACTGTGAGCTCCCTCACACTTCATTCCAGCTGCCCGAGCTTGATTCACACTCCGGCCAGCTGCCTAAACCCTTGTCCAGCTTCCTTAAGCTTGAACCTTCCTTGCCTTGGTTAAGTTTCAGCCTTCTGATACCCTTAACCCACTTGCCGGACCATGATACGCCTTGTCTTAGGTCATTAGACCTGATTTGGTGCATCTCCCCGCACCATGGTCCATCCGGCCGATCCTATCTAGGATCGGGGACATGACATGGTCCAAGCATTAAACCACTATTGGCATTTGCGTGGAAACTTAATTGTTTTCCAAAACTAAGGCATTTTGTTTGACAAGTATTATCGAAAACTCTGTCAGTTGCAAAGAATCTTAAGGCATGTGGTATGCAATGTGATCTCTGGTGTAGTATTTGTGGAGCAAAGTAAGAATCTGTAAATCATGTTCTTTTTGAATGCCCTCCAGCATTACAAACGTGGGTTTTATCTCAGATCCCTTCTCCTCCTGGAATTTTCCCATCATCATCGATTTTCACTAATCTAGATTATCTTTTCTAGAGATTGCCAAATGAGATTGATTCGAATTGTTTTCCATGGATTTTATGGTATATATGGAAGAATAGAAATGATAAAATTTATCAGAATAAAAACGGGGACCCTCAAGAAATCCTGCGTAGAGCAGAAGTTAAAAGTTTTTTTTGGACGGAAGCACAACTATTACTGCAGGATAACCAGAGGCAATTTCAGACAAAGATTAGTTGGCAGTCAATGGAAAATACTAGAGTGTGCTTTGTCGATGGGGCTTGGAAGTGACACGATACTTTCACCGGTTAGGGATGGTATTGTCGGAAAACGGATTCAGAGGATGTTATGATGGGGGCAATGAATCTTCAAAGAAGCCTATCACTTTTATATGCGGAATGTGAAACCTTGATTTGGGCGATGAAGTGTATGAAGACACTACAATTCTTGAACGTAATATTTACGACGGATTGTTCTCAACTGGTGAAAATGGTGTACTCACCTGAAGAATGGCCAGCATTTCCTACATATATGGAAGAATTTTACCGTAGTAAAATTTTCTTCCTTAATTTCAAGATCAGACAGATTCCAAAGGCATAAATATAATGGCAGAAAAGCTTGCACGCGGTGCAAAGAATTCACCTTCAACTATGTTGTATGTCGATTTTTTACCTCCGATTTAGTTATTTGAACCGGTGATTTCTTATGCGTCTATCCGTATTGTTGTAAAAAAAAGCAAATCAGAGTTCGCTTCATCCCATTTTCCATCAGATATTTTGTATTTTTTATCCTTTCTTATTTACTCATCTTACTGTTACCCCGGTCACTGCCTTTTTAGCGAGTATCTACAATACAACTTACTCCGTGTGTGTAGTTCTATACCAAGATAAACTAACAATTATTATGTCTAGAAAAGGAAATCACGATTATTCTTTGCCTGCACCGTGAAATCAGGGGAATTTCTTTCGTTTTGCTTCTTTCGGTCGTCGAGCCTGATCGACTCTTTCTTTGATATCATATACTCCCTCCGTTTCAATATAGTTGATGTTTTAGAAAGATAATTTTGTTTCAAATTAGATAAAGTTTTGAGATTTTAAAGTTAACTTTAACTTTATTGGAAACTGTTCAACCAATTAGATTTCACTGTCTTTTTTATTATTGGTTAATTGATTCTAAACTAATTTTTTAAATTTTTTTTTTTTAAATCTAGCTTTCTTAATCTTTGTGCACTAAGGCAAAACATCAAGTATTATGAAACAGAGGGAGTATAATTAATTATATAGGAGTATATATTTGGTCTGGTAGTTAACTTTTTTTTTGAAAAAGATAATTTTTTTTGATAAACCCTATCGGCTGATCCGGTCGACCCCGAGAGGAACGCACTTAGTGCTACAGAGTGGTTTGGCTACAACACTGCCTAACCCGAGTTTGGAATACCTTCCGACTAATGCCAGGAGGTGAACCGATCATCTGTTACGATCCACCATGTAAACCACTTGGACCAAAACCCAAGCCCAGATTGACCAAATGATGATAATTTAATTCCCATAGAAAATCGAACCCAGAACTGATGTGTGTACACACCAAATCCCAAGAGATTGCCACTAGGTTACCACCACTTGGTTCAAACATACACACGGATGTCTAAATTCACTATGGAACACAGGAAAATATCATACTCACAATCCAAAATAGAAAAAATAAGTGACCAAACAAGGAAACGAAAACAAGAAATACATACACAAAACACTAAGAAAATACTGTAAACAAACGGGATAATATAATCAGATCATGCGTTAAGGACCGGTCAGACACTTGGGGGTAGGGAATATGACTTTATAAACAAATAAAAAAAGAAGGAATAAGAAATTAGTTAAGGTGTCAAAATTAATAAAATGATAAAGTGAGTTAAAAGAAGAGTAAGACTTGTAAGAGTCAAAGTGAAGAGTTCGAAGCAGAGATGGCCCAATACCCAATATGGACTAGTGTCAGTGATGTTCACATCGCAATGCTCAATTCACTGGCTGCTTCTGCTTATTCTTCCTCCAATCTTCAATGGCTAACAATTTTCATCTTCCCATCGAATCAATGACCGGCATAAGTTAGACAAAATACGCAATTTAATGTCATGTGTTTGGAAAATAAATGTGATTGTTTTTATTTTGAGAAGTAATATTTGTGATTGTTTATATGTGATAATGCTCTTCCCATGCAGAATGTTCTGTATGACCATAATAAGCGCAAAGCATGAGTCGTCTGGTGTCGCGAGATGGCTACCAACATCATGTTTCATAATCATATATCAAAAGGATACTGCAGTCAGTCATTTAGTGATCAATAAATTCTTGATTTGCTTGTTACGTCTGCCAAAAAGAGCGAATGAAAAATGATATTCTCCTATCTGGGAATGAGCGGTCAAAAAGGGTAGCCGTTTTAAGGCATCGTAAGAGAGAAAGAAAGAAATTTTACAAAAAAAAAAAAAAAAAGAGAGAGAAAGAAACCCTATATACGGGCTCTGAAAAGTAGTAGTAGTAATATTTACCGGATGAGATGAGCCGATGAGTAGTTGTAAATAATCTTGTGCAAAGAATAAACTTAAAATAGGAAATAGTAATCAACGGTGTGGATCGTCAGTTACGGGAAGTGTTAGTATGACCCACGTATCTAATATAGAATATTTCTCATGTACGGTGCATTTTCATGTTTGTGGGCCCCAGTTTTTTCTCCATACAAGACTACATTCACGCCTCATTATCACTCCCTCTCCCTCTATTCCCTGAAATTATTCACTACTAATAATATTCGTGGAATGACAAGGCATCTCCAACACATGAAACTATTTTAGTATCAAAACTACACTACTTTATTATAATTTTAACACTAAAATTTTTATTATCTCCAACCACAACACCGAATACTACACTAAAAAAATCTTTTTATTATTATATTATTAAACAAGATTTTCTTAGTTTCTAATCGTTAAGTAAAATATTTATTACTTTATAACTACAAGATATTACTAACATTAAAATTGTAACTAAAAATAATATTTCTAATTCAATTTTTAAAAGATATTTCTGATTCAAATATAAATATATTATATGAAAAATATATTAAAATATTATTATAAAATCTCTTACATTAAATAATTAAAAAATCTAACAAAATTTAAATTACATTATACTAAATTTAAATTTCATGTTTTCAAACTAAAATTTGTTATGTATTTTTAATCTAATTTTGTATTTTGTTATATAATTAAAATTTTATATTAAATAAATATTAAAATAACAAAAAAATATGGACTTATTTTTATTAGAATATTAGATCTAATTATAAAATGATACTATAAGTGAAATACAGTCAAATATGTATACAATATTTATTAAAAATGTATACAATATTTTTTTGGTCAAACAATATTGAAGTAAAATAGTTATGAAAAAGAGGGTTTTGCCATTGTTACAGTGTAACACCAAATATGATGTGACACTGTAGCAAGGAAGAGAATCACACCAAAATAGCGTTGCTTTTGCCGTACGGTTGGAAAGAAAAATTACCAAATGTTGCATTATAATGGCGTTATGCAGTCCTGTTGAACTTGGCCTTAGAATTTTTAAAAGTTTCTACACTCGGTTCTTGTGGAGTTTAAGTTCAAGACTATTCAATTTCTTATAGATTGCATATTGTACGAGGTCTAAATTTCAATCCTCGGATCAAGTAACTTTTAAAGAGTTATTCAGATTACGGAAAAAAAAATAAAAAAAATCTTGAATATGGTGCAAGTAGTCAGATATGAATCTTCATACGACGATTTATATGATATAGTTAGACAGAAATCTTCATAATACAAATAGTATTATCGATTATCTAATCGTCTATGTAATATTTTCCGTAATTGTAATATCATACTAATAAAATAGCATAAAAATAATTGGGAAAATTGTCATTTAAATCACGAACTTTCAAATTTGGTTGAAAAAAAGCCTGAACTTTCTCTTGGACCATTTAAAGCACCAATTTTATTTAACTAGCCATTTTAAACATCAATTTAGTTTGACTAAACCAAATTAAGCACGACGTTAACTCGGGTAACAGAATGATTAAACGGAGTTAAATGCCGTCTCTAATCTCCGTTAAGTCCAAAACGACGTCGTTTAAAAGTCTTTAAAAAATAGCGTCCGGGTGGATCAAACCTGTGACCAAAGATAAACATAGGTAATGCTCAAACCACTAGACCACTTGCACTTTTTAAACTTGATTGACTACTAAAACTTATTATTATGAAACCTCCAAATCATCTTCTTCCATTCTAAATCCCTAAATGATTTTATAAATATTAAAACTTGTAAATAGCTTATTAGTTATTCGAAATTTTGTGAGTATAAATAACTAAATGATTTTTAATTATAATCTTTAACTAATAATAATACAAAATGATTTTTAATTATGATTTAAAAAAAATCTTTTAGTATTATTAAAAATTATAATTAAAAATTATAGTTAATAATAACTTGTCGGATTTATAATAATAATTAATTATAATTTTTAATTACTAGTAATATTAAATGATTGTTAATTATAATTTTAATTACTAGATGATTTTTAATTATAATTTTTAATTACTAATAAAACAAAATGATTTTTAATTGTGATTTTTAATTAAAAATATTTTAGTATTATGAAAAATTATAATTAAAAATCATAATTCAAAATCATTTAGTATTGCTATTAGTTAAAAATTATAATTAAAAATCATTTAGTATCATATAGTTATTTATAAGTATTATTTTTAATAATAATCGTAAAGAAAACTTAATATTATAATTAAGTTAATAATTATTATAAGTTTTAATATTTTTAATAATGTTCACAAAATTTTGAATAGTTAATAATTTATTTACAAGTTTTAATATTTATAAAATTATTTAGGGATTTAGGGTTGAAGAAGATGATTTAGAGGTTTCACAATGATAACTATTACTAGTCAATCATGTTAAGAAACATTTAAGTGGTCTAGTGGTTTGAGCAATACATGTATGTGGTTATGGTCATGGGTTCAAATCCACCCAAACGCATATTTTTAAAAGATTTTTAAACGACGTCGTTTTATACTTAACGGAGATTAGAGACGGCATTTAACTCCGTTTAATCATTCTGTTACCCAAGTTAACGCCATGCTTAATTTGGTTTAGTCAAAATATATTGATGTTTAAAATGACTAGTCAAATTAAGTTGATGCTTTAAATGGTCCAAGAGAAAGTTGAGGCTTTTTTTCAACCAAATCTGAAAGTTCATGATTTAAATTTAAATGACAATTTTAATAATTTAATTTTCATTCCCGGGAAAATTAAAGAGGAAAAGTAGTACGTTACGAACCGAAATACAGTTAATCATAAAGAAAAGTAATTAGTACATTGGCGGACGTAAATAAGAAAGAAGAGTAAGGAAAAAGTTAGTGGTACAAATGTTTGGGCATGTGAAGCAGTGTAGTGTAAATAGGAGTAAAAAGTGATTGGTACTAAATGTTTCAACTTAAAAAGTGTGATCACAGAGAATCTGGGGACTGTAATTGCACAACGTCCTTCGAAGACTTCGTATACACAAAAGAACACCACCATCTAACTTTGATACACTAAGAGACAGGAACATCAAGTGGAACATGTGAGTGATTGCGCAACATCATCCAGTGGGTCGTTTTAGAAAAAAATTGTTGGGAAAGTAACTGTTTTTTTTTGGTAAAACGGGGAAAGTTATTGTTAATAACGTTTTTTATATATAGTTGTCTACACAGTACACAGTGGTCCAATGAAATGTTAGGTTAGGTTACTGAGTTTTCTCTACTGAAATTCAAACTATTATTTGTTAGATATATTGCGCTTTTGCTTTTGTAATGTGGTGGTGGTTTGGAATTGAATTCTGGAAGTTATTAGAAGTATTGGTTAACCATCTAGTCACTAGAAACTCCTTTTTATCAAAGTGATTATTCCATCAACATTGACTTTTATTACAATGTTCATTATCTTTTTTTTTTACTTTCTTTTGTCTCGAGAGAAATGTTCATAATCAAGCTCTAAAAAGTAAACAGAAATGAAATATGAATATTATCATAGGGATATTTTACTGTTGTAATTGTATAAAGTCTGTAAAATCCCGTCGCTAATCCTATCTATTTTTTTTCTAAAGAGCAATCAATTGCACCGTACAATTATCATAGGATTCTCTGTATATAAATAGTTGATGGACAACTGATTTACGAATTACCATTGATCGGAATCTGACTAGCTATTTGAAATGAAATTTGCTACGTGGTTAGTTTGCCGACTTGAAACATCTATGTGTGTGTGTTGTAGATACAAGTTATGATTAGCCGGCAACATTTACATAAAATGGGCCGAAACTTCATACATGCATGCATATACAATACATCAACAAGAACAAATCTTATGGATTAGCTTGATTTAACAGATGAAATGTTGTCATTGTTGGTATCATTGGGCTTAATTGGTTATAATATTTTAGATAAGTTTTCGGGTTTAGATCAAGGCCCAATTTCTTTATCTACGAATGGGTTAAGAAGGGGAGATTTATGGAAAGTGCATATGGAATTACGGACATATCATGTAATACAAACTAATATCTGCGCCTTGCGCGGATTATTATTTTATTATATTTGAAAAAATGAAACAATAGTTCGGTTTCATTTGGATTAGGGGTGTTCAATCTGGATATCGGATTTCGGTTCAGTTTGGTTTTGTCGGTATTTCGGTTATTAAAATATAACTACTATTCTAAATCCATATTTATTTCGGTTCAATTTGGTTTATATACCGTTAGTTTTCAGTTTATTCAGTTTTATACCAAAAAACATAATTATTTAGTTTGAGATCATATTATATATTATACGAATTTTAGAGTAATGTTGTCAAAAAGTCAATTATTATAAAATATTATAAATTTAAATAAAAGAATAAAAAACAAAAAGGTTTCTATCATCTAATAAAATAATCAAATTTAGAATTAATATCAAAACTCTAAATTTAGAATTTATAATTTATAAATGTTCTTGAAAATTCATTAAATTTTTTGAAATTAAAATATTTATGTAATCTTATATGGTATATAGTTTAATCTATATTTTTTATTATTAAATGATACTTTTTACACATATGGTTCTAAAATCATGTGTATCTTTTTATAATAAAAATGTTAAACCATTGATCATTAATTTTTAACATAATAATTTTAACAGTTTTAGTAATCTATTGCCGTTTATAAAAATTCAAAATATAACATATACGAAAAAATCTAAATTTTAATTTTATAGCTAATTTTATTGTTTAATTTATTTTAATAATATAAAATTAAACAAAAAATTATGGAGGAGATTTAGATTGTTATCAAATCTTTATTATTAGAATCATTATTTGTCATATATATATATTAGTCATATTTGGAAATTCCGTAATTTTATTTAAAGAAAGAAAATAAAATATTAATCGTACAGTTTAATTAATTTTATAATTAGTTTAATAAAAACTATAATATATAAGAGATATCATATATTTGGTATTAAATGTTCCTAGTAAGATATAAAAAATCGAATTGGACCAATATGTTTTTCAATTTCATTGTAAGGCTGACACGTACGATTAATTAACTATCTAATTGATTGCCACGTATGAAGGGGTTATGTTCAATTAATACAAATTTAAGGTTACAACTTTTTAAATGTTTCTCTTTTAATATATAGAGGATGGGGACATGGTAAGAAAATATCAACAGAAATATCAGTAACTATCTCCATCACAAGTTAACAGCAGTTAATATAAGGGAAATCTTACTTACTTAATGATCTGTTAATGCTTTGTCTATGTATTAAAAGCATAAACAACAAATTACCTGATCGATTCTTCAAAGCATTAACTTTGGATCTGTTTTCACCTTCTACACTGTATTTTTCTCTGTTTTTTACCAAATGGACAGACTGTACAGATGAAAAGGACTAGACCATTTATCTAGATGATGTTGGTCACCTATCCGCCACATATTCCACTTCTACAGTCCAACTGTATGCGGTTGATTAATGAGTGATGTGTTTCTTTTTTTACCATTTGATGTGTACAGTTCGTGGTAAATAATGACCAAGTTTCACCTATGCTACGTGATCTTCTCTCTTCCTCTTACGTGTCCAACGTTTCTTCCCTTCAAATTTTCGTCTTTCATCTCACTTTATAACCGATTACTTGTTACGCTTAGGGGTACTACCGGATCAAACCACACACAATTAATACTTATTTAATACTGTCAAAATCATGCACACCCACTTAATGTTCTTCCCAAAGTTGGACATCTCCCTAATTCTCCCTTAATATAAACACTAAAGTGCATTGAAATTTGTAAGAAAATATAAAACACCACCGCAAGAAACAAAAAGGCAGTGTACAATTTGTACTTACGGAGGAAGATAATAACTTGAAACAAACCGGGCTTCGTAGCCTGGTGGTAATGGAACCTCGGCTGAGGTGCCCGCCACCCAGTTTCGAAACTCGGCCACAGCGATTTAACATCCTTACTGCTGGGGCGCTGGACCCCTTCGGGGGATATTTGGGAAAGTGGCTGCCCAAACACCAGAGATACCAAAAAAATAAAATAAAAAAAATAATAATAACTTGAAACATACAGGGATAATCATCACAGAAGCACCAGTGGTCTAGTGGTAGAATAGTACCCTGCCACGGTACAGATCCGGGTTCAATTCCCGTCTGGTGCATTTATTCTTTTTAGTTTTCTACAATTTGGAGATGAAAGATTTAGGGTCAAAATAGCATTTTATCATTCGCTGTAAAAATTTAATTATTTCTATGCTCTACATAGAATATCCTAACACAACTAAGATTAATCACATTTTGTCAAGTCAATGCTTTAACAAGAAATCAGCAACATGATAGACCGTCTACTTGTTTTCACTATTATCTTTGTTCTAGATAACATATCTTGTTCTCGTCTTAGACCACTCACGCGAATTATTTGATGTGATTTTGTTGTTGATTATTTTCTTACCGTTCTCCTTGAAGCTAGGCCAACAAGAAAACTACGAGTCCTAGTAGACTTTGCAGATGTGATACAAACCCAGAACTAAGAAAAACAGTAAGTGAAGTGACGAGAGATGCATGATGCATCTTTTTGGTTGGATAATGATAATGGATCATGGAAAGCTCAGAACATAATGGGGATGTTTTAATTTGTTTTGGAATTTAATTATGATAAGTTTCTTATGACTAGAAAGTTATGGACTGATCAGGCTGTATATCTTCATCCGGAACCAGAACATGTAACAGTCTGTTCCAAATTGTATTTTTAAGCTATTTTTTATTTCTTCTTGCAATATCTAAGCCTAATCTCTTGTATACAGTATACATAGTTAAGAATGTGAGGACATTGGATGAGTTTTAAACTTTTATTAAAGTTTCTTTTGTTTAAAAAAAAAAATTCAAAATCCAGTACATGTATACTAAAACCCTGAGATTTTTTCGGATCGGAACAGAAGGCTAGAGTTTTGAATTGACTTATTCTTGGGTTCACCCCCTAGGATGAACTTTTAAGTTCACCAACCAATAGTCTTTAAGTATTTGATATTTGATACCTTTTAAAAAAAGAAACATAATTGAATTTTCAAATTAGATTAAAATAAAAAAATATTAAATACATAAAAAATAGTAATAGTTACAAAAAATAAATAAATTAATATTATTAAGCCTTCACTAAAATACTAAATCATATACCCTAAATCCTAAAACATATACCCTAAATCCTAAACCCAAAAATTTTAGGTAAACCCTAAGCCTTTTGATAAATCTTAAACCCTAAATCATAAATATTAAAACCTAAATCATAAAAACAGTAAACCCTAAATTCTAATCACTAAACCCTAAACCCTTGGATAAACCCTGAACCCTTGGATAATTCATGAACCTGTAGGTTCACCGACCAATATATAATGTTTGAGTTTATGATTTATCCAAGGGTTCGGGGTTTACCTAAGGGTTTAGGGTTTAGTGATTAGGATTTAGGGTTTAGTGTTTTATGATTTAGTTTTTAATATATGTGATTTAGGGTTTAGGATTTATAAAAAGGTTTAGGTTTATCTAAAATTTTTGGGTTTAGGATTTACCTAAGATTTTAGGATTTAGGATTTAGGGTATAGGGTTTAATATTTTACTAAAAGCTTAATAATATTAATTTATTTATTTTTTGTAACTATTACTATTTTTTATGTATTTATATTTTTTATTTTTAAAATACAATATAGTTTGGAAATTAAATTTTGTTTCCTTTTTTAAAAAATGTCAAATATCAATTACTCAAACACTATTGGTTGGTGAACCTTGAGGTTCACCCTAGGGGGTGAATCTAAGAATAACTCTTTTGAATTTGGTCATTAAAAATATACTATGTTTCAGCTAAAAATGCCAGTTAAAAAAGCTTGCCAAATCATATTATACTATGTGCTATTTTATTATTAAGATGACTAGGTGGTCAATAACTCATTGTACGCAGAGAATTAAAAATGCTAAGAAAAATGTAGTAACCCAAAATATGATATATGTCGAGAGACTAGTACTATAAGTACTATACTTCAGCTAAAAATAAACAGTTAGAAACTGAAAAAATGCTTATCAATATCATCATATTCTATGAGTGTATTTTATTATTACGACGACTAGGTGGTTAATGTACATAGAAATGCTAAAATATCTATTTAGGAACCCAATATAAGATTTTCTGTCGAGACACTCGTAATTAAAGTACAATGTGTTTATACATGTATGCAATGAATGATATATATAATATACCTCATGTTTCACATGATGTAATATTCTCCTAGATATCGCGCAAGCACGAATTATGTATATTCAGAATCGATATATTCGTGTAATTTATGGAATAGTTAAACAATTTTGTACTCACGCATGCAATGTTTGTGTGATTTATTCGGAGTTTCCAAGTCAACATATATAAACTAAAGTTACAAAAAAAAAACATATATAAACTAAATAATATCGTACTATACATCCCCTGGTTAGTTTTATTTTCTTTTATTGGTCCAAGTAAAGTAAGCATGTCATCGAGATCTTGAGTTTGACAATCTACTAGTTTCTATAATTCAAAATGTGAGATTTTCTCTAGGCAAACAAATGGCGAATGTAGAATTCTTTCTTTATGGGGGAAAACACATATAAAATATGGCTAAGATATGACTTTTGGCAGGAGAAAATAACTAAAATTTAAGGTATATTATGCAAATTTTGAAAATTTTATGGTGGCACTTGCCACCTTCTTGGCTCACCTAGATTCGGTAACAGACATATTGGTCCGGTGCTTTCTGTATATGGAAAGGCAAAGCTTCTGAGGTTGTTGGGAAAGACGGGAAATTCTTTTGCAAGAACAGTGGATAGATGCTTCAAACTTACTCCATGAAAGGTAGTAATTCCACATGAATTTTGATGCTCAGTACATCGAAAGTGTTATATGTTGGGAAGAAGGGTACGTTTCAACACTCAAATTTGAGAAATACAATAATTGTAGTAAGTAATGTACTTTATTTTGTTAGATATTTCTATTAGTCAGTTTAATACTTACATGCTTTTCCAACCATGATCCAAACTGACGTTCTTTTAAATCAAACAACTGACCCTCATTTGTGGTGGGATGCGTCTTTTTTATGTCTTCTTCGAATAATCTGTATACAAAATTTACAGTGTATTATGAAACTAATAATGGTAAGACCAATATTAAATTAAGATAAACTTACTTTTCAAAGGGTTGTAGATAACTACAATTTAAAAGGACGTATGAATGTGCACGTTGATAATCTTTTGAGTCCAACCAAACGTCCAAAGATTTTCCACTGCCTCTTCCACCTTGTAAAAATATTTCAGAAATATCTGGAAATAAATTGTTATGTACCCCACCTCCATCATCATTGCGAGAGTCATTGCGACTTTTAGTCTGGATATTAGCCTCAAAGTAGTATGAGCAAAAATCTGAAATTTCCTCGTTAACATATTGTTCTACGATGGATCCTTCAATTTTAGCTTTATTTTTTGCCTTCTTCTTCAAATGATACATATATCGTTCAAACGGATACATCCATCGAAATTGGACTGGACCACCTAGCTTTGCCTCGTGAGGGAGATGAACACTCAAATGCTCCATCACATCAAAAAAAGATGGTGGAAATATTTTCTCCAAGTTACACATGATAATAGCAATATTGGTAGCTAATATCTCCACAGAATCTCTGTCCAAGGTCCGTGCACATAGATCACGAAAGAATAAACTTATACCTGTAAAAAAAATCATCAATATATTTTTGTATTTCATCACTTATGCAAGAAGAACTATATGTATTAAAAAATAAATACCCGATAATGCTTGGTGGATGTTGCTAGGTAATAATTCCGCAAAAGCTATTGGAAGTAATCTTTGCATAAAAACATGACAGTCATGACTCTTCATTCCAGAAAGTTTTCCTCCATTAAAATCAACCGAAGAAGATAGATTTGACGAATAGCCATCAGAAAATTTAACATCCTTTTTCAACCAATTAAATAGACACGTCTTGGATTCAGGAGATAATCTAAATAATGGAACTGGAGCTTTTCCCTCATTAGTCATATGCAGGTCCTTGCGATTGCAAATATCAGCCAAATCAAGACGGGATTTAACATTGTCTTTTGTTTTCCCTTGAACATTCAGCACTGTATTGATGATATTATCAAAAAAATTCTTCTCAATATGCATCACATCAAGATTATGACGAAGAAGAAGATGTTTCCAATAAGGTAGCTCCCAAAATATACTCTGCTTATGCCAATTATGTTTCTCACCGTATCCCGCTATTTTTGGATGTCCTTCTCCTCCACAGTCAGCAGTCTTTGGTAAACCCATCACATGATCAGTCCATAAAGTTTCGCCTGAATATATCGTTGGTGGATCAGAATCAACTACTTTATTTTTTCTGAAGTTTTTCTTGTTACGGCGCAGACTATGATCTTTTGGAAGAAAACGGCGGTGACAATCAAACCAACATGTTTTCCTTCCATGCTTCAGCCAAAAAGCTTCAGTGTCGTCCATACAATAAGGACATGCTAAACGACCATGAGTTGTCCATCCAGATAACATAGCATAAGCGGGGAAATCACTGATCGTCCATAAAAGCATAGCTCGTAATGTAAAGTTCTGCTTCAGCGATACATCATATGACTCAACTCCATCAGTCCATAAACAGTTAAGCTCCTCTATGAGAGGCTGTAAAAACACATCTAAACTCCTTTTTGGATGGTTGGGACCAGGAATTAATATTGTGAGAAACATAAACTCATGTTTCATACACATGTCAGGTGGTAGATTATATGGAGTAAGAATGACCGGCCACAGCGAATAATTTTGACCAGACATACCAAAAGGATTAAATCCATATGTGCACAAACCAAGATAGACATTTCTAGATTCATTGGCAAAATCAGGATATAGCTGGTTAAAGTGTTTCCATGCTTCACCATCTGATGGATGACTCATTACATTACCAGCCTGAGTTGAATAATGCTCTTTGTGCCACCTCATATGTGAAGCTGTCTTCTTCGACTGATATAATCTCTTCAGTCTATCAGCTATGGGCAGATAAAACATTTGTCGAAAAGGAACTTTTTTTCTTCCAGGTTTTGCACTTTTGAATCTGGCAGCTCCACAAAATTTACAGCTTTCTAGGTCTGCGTCGTTTTTCCAGAAGATCATACAGTTATTCTGACACACATCTATCTTTTTGTAAGGCAGCCCCAATGATCGCATCAACTTCTTTGTGTCGTAGTATGAAGCAGTGGCAGTGTTATCTGCAGGCATGTAGTCTTTCAACATTTGAGCAATATAATCCATGCACTTCTCAGACAAGTTATAATCTGTTTTCAGAGTCATACATCGAGCCGCCAATGACAATTGTGAGTGTCCTTCTCGGCATCCATCATAAATAGGATTTTGGCTTGCATTTAACAGACTGAAAAACTTTTTGGCTTCTTCATTGGGATCTTCTTCAATACTTACATGAGAGGATGTATGATCATTAAAGGCATCACTTATCATCTCAACATAAGAGTTTTGAGCTTCGATGGAGACATCTACGGGCGTGTTTGTATTTTCCTGAGCATGTTGCGGGTGATTGTCAACTCCATAGTCTTCTCCATGTGCAACCCAAACAAGATAATTAGCCATAAATCCTCTGTTATATAAATGGCCAGCGACTGTTTGCTCATCAAGAAATTTTCTGTTCTCACACTTGATGCAAGGACAGAATATCTTCTGCTTTTGAGCAAATAAAACATGGTTTTTAGCAATAGCCATGAAACCTTTCAATCCTTCTGTAAATACATTCGAGACTTGATTGGTATTGGGATCAATTCTTGCATACATCCATTGCCTCATAGCTTGTTTTCTCTGTCATGATAAAAACAGAGGTTAAGCAAATAGTTTAAAACTCAATCCTTATAAGACTTAAACAACAAAGCTAATAAGGACAGAGAGAAACATAACAGATAAGAAGATAGAAGGAGTCAACTTACTCAAGGGAGTTAAGCAGAGAAATTGGAGAGAGATTAAGACAGAAAATCTTTCGTCTCTGTTGTGATGCTGTTATGTTCTGTTTCAGGACAAAGAAAAGGTCGTTAAATTATTAGGTTGGAGATAGAACGTGGAGATAGAGATTCTCTGGTATCTAGTGTTTTGTTAAACTAATACACCTATCGTTCCCTACAACCACCACCACCACCAACGCAAAAAGAAAAACAATTTCGAGCAATTGTTAAATTATCTAGTGTTTTGTTATTAGGTTAAGTTATTAGTGTTTTGTTTTCTTAAAAATTATCAATTCTATTTTTTCCTTTTTTCTGATAAAGATAACTCTGCTAAAGGAAAAAAATAAGTAAAGGTAAAAAGATGTTACGTTTGTATATCATAGGTTCTTTTTGGTATATAGCATAGTTAATTTATAATTATCTTTTGGAAGAATTTATAAATGATTTTTTTTTTCGAAATTTTTTTTTTGAATTGTCATAAGTAAACCAAACCATACTAGACTGAAAAAAAAATTCATAAAATAAAACTATTTACTAAATATCAAGAATCTGAAACTTCAGAAAAAGTGTACATGTTTAAATATATAATATAAAATTATATTTTATATTTTTGTACTTAACATAATTTTTTTTTAACTTTTTCTATTAAAGAACATATAATAAAAAAATATAATTAGTCACATATTTTCCCACATATTTTTTTTTTTTTTTTGCAAATTAGCAACGGTTCAAAAGTGTTGAAAGTTTCTTGCGAAACTTGCAATATATTTGTTTATGTTGCAAGAGGTTGCAATTTACTAACGAAAACATGCAACGTTAGTTTTAGTTGTTATTTTGCAATAAATTTGTAAGAAAATCGTAACAAATATTCATTATTGCAAAAATATTGCAATAATCATAGCAAATTAATAACGAAAACGGGTGTTGCAATTTTTCTGTTGCAATAGAGCTATTTTCTTGTAGTGAAACTTCTTTAGGTGGAGAAGCTACTGTTGCTGCATGAAGATTTTTTGTTTAGAATGGTGTTCTTAAGGCTGTTTGGCCATTGTCCATATTTGGCAGCAATTTTTATCTTATTATAGTAGATCATATGTTGATAAAAAAAGTATAGTAGATCATATAAAAATATTCATTGAAGTTTTTACTGTGTTGTGAGTATTATTATATAGCTAATAAGAAAATTCTGAAATTATGTTCGAAAAGATTTAGAAAATAAATGAGTGTTACAAAGATTTTAAAAGTAATAAAGACAAATACAAATAGTTTCACAAAATATTAATATTAAATTTATTAAAATTCTTATTAACAATCAAACTCTGTATTTGTAACATAATATAAAATCTGGTATGTGGCATCAAGAAATTCATAGTATCTTTAATGACAAAGATTAATATGTTAAGTTAAAAAACTAATTCCAAATTAATTTTTTTTTCTCCAGAATATCTACGACTATGTCTTCTTACCAATTATTCAATTTTTGAAGCAATTGCATCCAAAACATCAGTTTCTAACAACTAGTTTTTGTGAAATATTTTGTAGTGTCACTGATGTATTGTGATTTTTCATAGTTTAGCTTTGTTATTTCTCATGTATTCATCCATTTAACTTGCATTTAGGTGTGTTTAGTGTCTTTGCATGTGCATTTGCATTATGGAACCTTTGAAACAGGTATCTAGGCAAAACGGAGCATTTGGAGAGATGAAGTGAGAAAAATGAAGAACTAAGAGTCGGAGGAGCACGTAGCGGCCACGTCTAGCGGCCTCTACCTAGGCCACTAGATTCACATATCCGTAGCGGCCTCCTTTAACTGCCTCAAAACTGGCCGCTAGAGAAAATGAAGAAATACTCCATTTAATCCAAGGAAACTCCATTTTATTCGGGGGCACAGCGGCCTAATCTAGTGGGCAAGAAGCAACCGCTAGATTCAACCATTCCTAAAAGCCACCCTATCTGGCTCAACTAACCTAATTGGATTTCGAGTTTTCAGTCTCCTAGTATAAATAGAACTTTGTCTTTGTTAAAAAAGGGCATCCTTTCATCCACTGTAGAACACTGAAACCTTTTGGATTTTTGGAGTTTTATGCAATTAGTACTTCCATTCTCTTGTTTACTTGTGATTATCTCTTCTCCTATTTTGATTATTCTTTTATCTATCATGGGTTTAAGTGTAACTAAGATGATTAGTGAGTAATCACCCTTTGAATCCATGGGTTAGGTATTTAAGGTGTTTATTTTTAGATATATTTGTTTATATGCTTATGAAGTGTTTTTAATGCTACATTAGACTTGATCACTCTTATCTAGATCTTAAGCTACTTTATGCCCGAAAAATGTTTGTTAAAATGCTTGAATGAACTTAGTATTACTCTATCTTGAATAACCAAAGGGATTTGATGTTAGTATTGGTAGATGGTTAGTAGACTTGAACATAATGCATGCTTGAATGAACTAGACCAATGAAAATTGATGTTTAGTTCATTATTGCATAGGAATCTTTACCTTGGGAAATGATTGATCTTTATTAGTGTTCTAGACCTATAGAGATTTGTGATTGCTTAAAAGTTAACACTTTGACTTCAAAATTAATTACTTTGGATCAATTGCCTTAAGCCCATGAGTTCTTCTTTGAACAACTGATTGAAAGCTTTACATATTGTCTTACTTAGTTAAATCTTGTTACTTATCAACATAAATCCACTGATTGCACATAGATTAAGCATTCTCTTGTATTCTCTTTATATCATGACCCCTTAAGATTAGATTGATATTCATCTTTACTACTTTGATCTTATGATTGTAAAAATTCCTTATCAGTCACTCAAAATATTTATTAAAATTTAAATTATTAGTGTTTTCTTAATTGCAACAAACACTTTCTATTTGTCATTCATATTTTAACTTACCATATATTTCTTATAAAGTGATTTACATATTAAACTTACTTTTGAGCAACACTAAGAAAAGATAATGAGTCTAATAACTGTGAAATTTTGATAAACTTAAAAAATAAAAAAATATAAATAAATAATGTCTATGTTTTGATTTTCTTATTGAAATTATGAGCTGTGCATAAGTTTGGATCAATGATAACATAGTTTCATGAGAAATAGATAAATAAGTATTTAGATTACAGTTTTAAATAACTTTTTATTGATCTGCATCTTCATTATCTATATATATTTTTATAATTAAAAAAAAACAACTTTAAATTTAAGCTTAAAGCATTTTAAATTCAATGTACAGCCAGAAATAACCTAGAAAACCTCCAATCTTAGTAATTATAGAAAATTAAAAATTAAATAAAATTAAAAAAAGAGAATCAAAAATATCTAAAAAGATGATATTAGAAACTCATTGAAACTTTGCCACATGTTTAGTTTAAGTGGTTTCAAATTTTGGAAAAAATTAAAACATAACTCAATAAATTAGATGTATTAAAATATTAGTATTTATTAGCTAAGAATCTCATTTGAGGCATTTTACCGATGAAGTTTTTCTAAATTACCCTATATGTAAAATCAAAATTGCAAAAAAAGAAACAAAGAGGAGACATCATTTTATAAATATACATGATGATCAGATATAATGTAGTTATTCAGATAGCAGTGCCAAATAACAAAGTCCAAATATAAATACAAACAATGGTTTCTCGTTAGGTCTTCTTGCTACTCTCAATTATCCTTGTCCATCTAGGAAATGCATTGTAGTCTTATGAACCAAAGGTTCAACCATTCGCTCGGATCATCCTAGCCGGGACTTCCTCATCGACCTCAATGGTGACGCACCGTTATTGCTAAACTGCGCTACCGTCGCCAAATCCCCTTCATACCTCTCCATCAGTTGTGGTTCCCTAATATGCAAATTTGCAAACCTAGCTTTTCCTATCCTAGCAACACCACCAAGAAGCCTACGTGTGGCAAGTACTTCTCAACTTTGTTGACGAACCGACCAGTGAATGGCATTCACTGAATGCTAGGTTCCTCCGAGATGCCTTCTCCTTACTATACACTCCTAATGGAGTATACCATATGGACAGTGAAAGATCTCTACGTTGAGTTTGATTGTACGACAGTGTTGCAGCGGAGGAGTGCGGCCGAGCCGCCACCCAGATCTATGGCGAGGCTGTGCGTAAGAGGAGAGTGATTAATGTTTCCGAGGTTGAGGTTTGTGTAGTAGAGATCCTTGTGGCTTTGTCTTTGATCAAGGGGAGTAAAAAACAGGTGAGTTTGGTTTTGTGATCTGGGTAAAGGGAGCCTTTGTGTCGATTTTACATCTGCCGGAAATCTGCAAGAGCACTCTAGCAGTGGGTCATCTTCAGATACAACCTTATCAGCTGATGAGGACAACCCGGATGATGAGGATGAGTTTTTGGAGGTATTCTCAAAGAGATATCAGAAGCGTCACAACACTAAGGCTAGGGCTAGAGGCCCTTCACTCCTCTAAATTTTGTCCTCTTGATGGATTTTTTTTTGTTGGAACCTAAGAGGGATAAATGATTCTGTAAAGCGGCGCGGTTTTAGGAAATGGATTCGGAAATTTAATCCTTTTTTTGGTTGTCTCGTTGAGACTCATGTACAGCGGGAGAAAGCGGATTCTACTTTCAAAAGCATTTTACCGGGTTGGTCCTTGGAGACCAATTATGAATTTTCAAATCTTGGAAAAATATGGCTTGTGTGGAAGCCTTCGGTTCAGGTCAAAGTCATCACCAAATCGCTTCAGATGATTACCTGCACTGTAAAGCTCCCTTTTCAGCCTACTGAAATTGGAGTTTCTTTTGTTTATGGGTCCAACTGTAGAAAAGAAAGAAGATTATTATGGGATGAACTGGAATCTGTCTCAAACTCATCTCAGCTTTGCGGTCTTCCTTGGGTTGTGCTGGGAGATTTTAACGAGATTATCTCTCCCTCTGAGCGCTCCTCTGCTGATCAGTACTCATCCTCTCGTGGTATGAGAGATTTCTGTGACTGTCTTGAACGAAGCTCCCTAGCTGACTTACAATTCAGTGGCCACAGCTTCACTTGGACGAATCACCATATTTCTAAGAAGCTGGATCGAATCTTGTGCAATGAGAACTGGTTTGAACAATTCTCGGATTCAATTGGAGTCTTCGGTAAACCGGGAATCTCTGATCATAGTCCCTGCTGTGTTTTCATGGATCAATTCAAACCACCTCAGAAGCGCTCCTTCAGATTCTTTGCCCACTTAAACGACCATCCGGAGTTTGGTGACCTAATAAAATCAACCTGGAATTCTCTTCTGTTTCAAGGCTCAAAGCAACTCTGCGTCTCGAAGAAACTAAAGGAACTGAAACCTATCATTCGTGCTTTCAACAAGGAGAACTTCTCTGACCTTGAAAAACGAGTGGAAGAAGCTTTCACTGATCTTACAAACTGCCAAAGTGTTTCATTATCTTCGCCTAGCCCTGCTGCTGCAGAATTGGAAAAGAAAGCTCATCTCAAATGGGTTACTCTAGCTAGAGCTGAGGATAAATTTCTGAAACAACGTTCAAGAATTCAGTGTACTGTCGAGGGAGATGCAAACACTACATTTTTTCACAGAGTGATCAAGGCAAGGCAGAACCAAAATCATATCCACATCTTGCTTGGTCACGATGGAACTATCATTGACTCCCTGGAGGGAACAAAGCAACATGCCGTCGGTTACTATCAGCAGCTCCTCGGGGGTGAGAATGATATTACTGCTTCCACTCCAAGTGACATTGTGATAGAACCAAAATCGAGGACCGTCTTTTTTGGTTCATGGACACGATCCAAAGTGGCGATCTTATCAACCAGCTTGACTCAACCAAGGTTTCTCCACCAGTTCGTGATGATCACACCGACCGAGCCGCATGTTCTGTCCACTGTATTGACCCGTGTACGTCCGGAATGGAGCTTCGGCTGGAGCCACGACCAGGAGACCGAACTAACCGTACAAGAGCTCGTCTTTTCCGGCCAACTCGACATTCTAAGACCCATGGTCGAGCCAGACTTAGCTTGGGTCGTGAGGAAACCAAAGACGGACATGCATTCTCATCCGGACAGTCCCGCACGTGTCCTTATCTTTATCCCGTGCATCCATCTTGTTCGAATGCATCTAGACACTTGGACGAATCTTGACTGGTCAACATCAGAGTCCGCACTTTTGACCAGTCTTCATCAAAATCACCAACCTTGACCAAGACTACATCATTTTCTGCACATTTGACTCCCTTTAATAATTCTAGTCAAATGTTGTATTTTCTATGTATCTTTTTCCGCACTTTCTTTATTTCTTTCTTTGACTACAAACACTATAAATATGTGAGAGAGAGAGAGAGTTCTTAGCTAGTTCATCGGTGTGAACCGGCTTGTTGATTTGGTGGTTAGCCAATCATCTTTGTTTGTCGTTTGGTGGTTAGCCAACGCACTACATCCGCTCTTTGGTGGTTAGCCTTAGATCGTGGGTATATCAAGAGCCATTCCGCACCTCTTGACGATCCTATCAATCCATCCCAGTTCCAGAAGTGCCTTCGCCTTCTCGGTTCATATCCAACATCCAGCCAAAGCATCCTTCCCGATTTTGGGCGTATCATTTGGTATCAGAGCCACTTTGGCTGGTTTGTTTTCTATCTTCTTTTCACCTTCTCATCTCTTCATCATTTCTTATTTCATTTTGGATCCGGGCTGTTCCTTTACTCCTTTGTGATCACCATTTAAAAAAAAAAAATCAATACAAAAAAAAAAGAAAAAAAAAAGAAAAAGTTTTGGCTTGAATCACTTCTGAAGAGAAATCCAGGGGGAGTGGTGGAAGAGAAAGCCTGCTGGCCGAGGAGAAATCCGGCCTTAGGACAGTTAAGGCGGATCCACAAAAAAAAATCTCTTCATCTTCATTTCTTTTCTTTTTCCACAAAGTTTGTTTTGGGTTTTTGATTGCTGAATTTTGACTGCCTATCATCCTTTGAACCAGTAAAAGAACTCTGAGCGATCACCTAAAAATCGTGAGCTAAACACTTTGAGAGTGTGAGGATTTTTATGTGCTAACGTTTGTTAAGTGTTTCAGGATGTTTGGACTTCTCAAGAAATCAAAACCACAACAAGACGTCTACTTTCCTTTTAAAACTGTTTTTTGAAAAGGAGCAATTGATTTTTGAAAAGAAACAGTTTGCTTCTAATGGATTTGATTTTGTGCAGAAACAAAGGAAGAGACAAAACAAGTCCGATGATGAGAAGTGGGTCAGAAGTGGTGATCGTCCCTTCACCAAAACCAGGAGAAGCAGCCGTGATGTGTTTGATCAGAAAGAGCTTCAGACTTATGCCAGCTTGGAGAAGATGTTGCATAAGGCAATTCATGCTATCCGGCAACTCAAAAAGAAGGGAAACCCCAACGCTTCTCCTGCACCAAAACAGCAAAGTAATCTTTCTTCTCTTTCAAATTCAGATTTGAAAACTAATGTGTTGTCTTCTGATAAAAGCAAAGTTGTGAAACCCACAAGCAAGGCTCTTTCTACCAGGTGCTTCAAATGCCATAAGGTCGGCCATTATGCTAACAAGTGCCACAAACGGAAACCGTTGGTGACCTTGAAGAACATTGAAACCGAGCCAGAAAAGGAAGTATCTTTGTCCATTCAAAACTCGGACCACATTCATAATGAGCTTTGTGTTGATTATAATCCTTTTGCTTATAATCCTTTTCCTTTTAATGATTCAGATTTGAGGACAAATCTTTTTGAAGAGGGAGAGTATGATAGAACCAAAATCGAGGACCGTCTTTTTTGGTTCATGGACACGATCCAAAGTGGCGATCTTATCAACCAGCTTGACTCAACCAAGGTTTCTCCACCAGTTCGTGATGATCACACCGACCGAGCCGCATGTTCTGTCCACTGTATTGACCCGTGTACGTTCGGAATGGAGCTTCGGCTGGAGCCACGACCAGGAGACCGAACTAACCGTACAAGAGCTCGTCTTTTCCGGCCAACTCGACATTCTAAGACCCATGGTCGAGCCAGACTTAGCTTGGGTCGTGAGGAAACCAAAGACGGACATGCATTCTCATCCGGACAGTCCCGCACGTGTCCTTATCTTTATCCCGTGCATCCATCTTGTTCGAATGCATCTAGACACTTGGACGAATCTTGACTGGTCAACATCAGAGTCCGCACTTTTGACCAGTCTTCATCGAAATCACCAACCTTGACCAAGACTACATCATTTTCTGCACATTTGACTCCCTTTAATAATTCTAGTCAAATGTTGTATTTTCTATGTATCTTTTTCCGCACTTTCTTTATTTCTTTCTTTGACTACAAACACTATAAATATGTAGTCTCATTCATGAAATAAAATCAGTTCATTTTGGTTTTCATTTTTGTTTCTATTCTCTGAGTGAGAGAGAGAGTTCTTAGCTAGTTCATCGGTGTGAACCGGCTTGTTGATTTGGTGGTTAGCCAATCATCTTTGTTTGTCGTTTGGTGGTTAGCCAACGCACTACACCCGCTCTTTGGTGGTTAGCCTTAGATCGTGGGTATATCAAGAGCCATTCCGCACCTCTTGACGATCCTATCAATCCATCCCAGTTCCAGAAGTGCCTTCGCCTTCTCGGTTCATATCCAACATCCAGCCAAAGCATCCTTCCCGATTTTGGGCGTATCACATTGCCTCGGTCCTTCAAACAAAGTGCTCTTCGACTGCCATTGATTCTCTTTCAGCCAGGTTCACTGACCTTGATATCCAGAATGCATTCCTATCACTCCCTAGAAATAAATCACCGGGGAGTTCTTCATAGATAATTGGAAATCTGTTGGCCGTGATATGATAGATGCTGTTCAGGAATTCTTTTGTACAGGAGAGATGCTGCAACAATGGACTGCAACACTCCTCACTCTTGTTCCAAAGAAACAGAATGCAAACAAGATCACCGAGTTTAGACCAATCTCTTGCTGTAATACGGTCTATAAAGTAGCTTCAAAGCTTCTGGCCAACAGGATAAAGGAGCTCCTGCCGACTCTCATCTCCTCCTCGCAGTCAGCATTTGTTCCGGGCAGGTTGTTGGTGGAAAATGTGCTCTTGGCGACATAACTTGTCTCCGGTTACAATTGGAAGAAAATCTCAAAACGGTGCATGCTAAAAATTGATCTTCAGAAGGCTTTTGATACTCTTGATTGGGACTTCATTCTGTTCACTTTGGAGGCACTGGATTTCCCGCCAATATTCAGGAACCTCATCAAAAAGTGCTTAACAACGACTCATTTCACAGTTGCTATAAATGGGGAGTCATGTGGATATTTCAAAGGGACAAGAGGGCTGAGACAGGGTGATCCCCTCTCGCCTTATTTGTTTGTTCTAGCTCTGGAGGTTTTCTCAAAGATGCTGATACAAAAATATAATGATGGGGCTATTGGCTTTCACCCGCACACGAAGGATCTTCAGGTTACGCACTTGGCCTTTGCTGATGATCTTATGATTTTCTCTGATGGCACTGTGAACTCAGTAAAATGCATCGCTGATACATTAGAGAACTTTGCTCTGTGGTCGGGTTTGCGGATGAATAAGTCCAAGACAGAGCTCTACACAGCTGGTTTGAACAATGATGAAACTGTGGACATTACTCGCCTTTGTTTCAACATCGGTTCACTGCCAATACGCTACTTGGGTCTTCCTCTAATGTCAAGGAGTCTGAGAATCTCAGACTATAAGCCTCTGCTGGATAGAATATCTGCAAATTTTAACTGTTGATCTGCTAGAGCGTTGTCATATGCAGGAAGAAGACAGCTTATTTCATCTGTCATCTATGGTAGCATAAACTTTTGGACTTCAGCTTTTGTTCTTCCCAAGGGATGCATAAAGAAAATTGAAAGCCTCTGCACTCGTTTTCTTTGGGGCGGTACAGATACGAGGAAATGTATTGCAAAAGTCTCCTGGAAAACAGTGTGCCTGCCACAGTTAGAAGGTGGGCTGGGTTTGCGAGACATTGGCCTTTGGAACAAGACTCTATGTTTAAAGCTGATATGGAACCTGTTTATGAAGTCTGATTCCCTATGGGCCAGATGGCTGCAACACTACAGGCTAAAGGAAGGAAATTTTTGGAGTCTGGATGAAAATAAGACTACATCATCGACATGGAGATCTCTACTATCTCTGCGTGGATTGGCCTCAAATTTTCTTCGTCCTGTTTTGGGAAATGGACACCATGTTAGCTTCTGGTACGATTCCTGGACACCGATGGGCCCTCTTATTGACAGATTTGGTGAGTCAGGCCCAAGACAGCTCTCCATAAGCATCTCTGCAACAGTATCGGATGCATGTAATGACAGAGGATGGCTACTGAGGGGAGCTCGCTCTCCAACTGCTGAGGAGCTGCAGATTTATCTCACAACAATTCCTCTTCCCACACTCAGCTCGGTGGATGATACTTATGTCTGGGTAATAAATGGTGTTGAATTGCAGGATTTCTCCACAAGTAAAATTTGGGAAGCTGTCCGGAACAGAGAAGTGGAACAACCTTGGACTCAGAGCGTTTGGTTCAAGGGTCATATACCTCGACATGCTTTCACTTCTTGGGTCATCTATCAAGATCGCCTACCAACCAGATCGAGACTGCTAAAATGGGGTATAGTCTCCTCTTCCTCATGTTGCCTATGCGGTATAGATGAAGAGAACATAGCTCATTTGTTCCTGCAATGCAAAATCAGTGAAGGGGTGTGGTCTCTAGTCCTTAAAAGACTTGGATACTCTTTTAGGGCGTTTCACACTTGGACATCGTTCACGGAATGGGTTGCCTTGCGAGACACGGTCACCAGCAGAACACTAAAACGTGTTGTTGCGCAGGCAACACTCAACGGTATCTAGATAGAGAGGAACAACAGATTGCATCTGGGGGATTCTCATACACCAGCTACTATTTTCAGGTTCATTGATCGTTCCATCAAGGATGCTATTCTGGGCAAAAGGAAGATCAACAAATTTCAACACTTGATGCAAACTTTGGCTTCGTTATGAGTAACCTCTTGGGCCTCATTGGATGTTAGCTCAGCTTTGTTTATTTTTTGCCAAAGCTAACTTAACTATGTCTTAAAACCTTTTGTTTCATTACACACTCTTCTCATATCATATATGAAATTCACATTTTGGCAAAAAAAAAAGTTTGGTTTTGTGACGCCAGCCGCAAGGCAAGTTTTTTTTTTTTTTTTTTTTTTGATAATTCTGGGGTTCTCCACTTCATGGGTCATTTTCCAGGATCCGGTCAAGCAGCGGTCCATTTTATCCGGGAGAGTATTACCTGGGCTGAGGACAAGGCCCAACACCCAGTACTATTGGTGACACGGAAGAGTAGTTCCCCCCGCCTGGCGTCGAACCCGGGGACATGATAATTGGTCCCCAAAATCCTTACCAAGTGGGCTATCTCATCCGGTCAAGTTTGTAGGGTTAAAATGATAAAGAGTGAAGATAAGTTGATCCAACAAGCCATTGTTGTATATATTTACTTTCTTGATTTGGGAAAGTGATGGTGTTTTTAAAGTAGTCACAACTATTTTTCGTTTATGTGAGTGACCCTTGGTAGTTTTGTAGGGAAGCTAGGTCAGTGGGTAGCTTTCTTTATAAGCCTTCTATTTGTGTTATTTTCAGTAAAAGAAAAAATATCTGAAAATAAAATCAGATTGACGGATGTTTAAATAGAGTTGTAAGTAGAAAATAAAATAAAAGGTTGGAAGTATAAGAGAAATTTAAAATAAAATAAAAGGTTGGAAGTATAAGGTTGGAAGTAGAAAATAAAATAAAATATACAAAAATTGTCTAATCTAGTAACAAATTATAAAAAGAACATAAACGATTTTTTAAGAAGAACGGATTTATAATTTTATTTAGATTTCGCCTGGACCACATGTGTACACGCTAAAAAGCCAAAAGATAATGACATGCATGCGTGAATAATTCTATTTCCGGGAAGGCCACGTAGAGCAGCTAGTGTTATGAAGCAAGAGTGAGTCACTAAAAGCCATAAGCGTGGTGCTAAAGTCGAAATCAATCATATAATCTTGAAGCTGATGTGTCCCAATGACCATCGACTCTTTTGGTTTTTTTCCTCCATCGACGAACGCCAAACAAATTACCGTCTCCAACACTCTCACCACCGTATTCGAACCGTGAAAGCTCCACTTCACCTCCCCTGCCTTCCCCGGCACCCCAATCTCTATCACCGGAACGTTCATCAGCCCCCTCTTGTTCCTCGTGGAAGCGCCTTCGTCGAAGCAATCTGTAAACAGCGCATGTCCTGGAGCCTCAAACATTCCTATTTTCTGTGTAGATAAAATGAACCCAAAAATATGAACAGATGCGATCAATAAATGCTAAGATTTTTCTTGAATTTCCTCATATATATAAATTATTAATATTATTTTGTAAATATATCATTTCCCAACTTTGACTATATGCAATTCCATAATGTGACTATTATAAATAAATATTTTTAATATCTTGAATTTGTTATTATTAACTAACTGTAAAACGTACATAAAATTAGTATTTTTTTTTTACAAAATAACAAAAATACTAAGTTTATTATTTGAAAACAGATTATTTATTATACAGATGAAGTATTTATTATACACATGAGTTTAAATGTGATTAATTGATTATTCCTATAAGTAAATATATTTAATACAAAATTTGTCATTATTACTTAATAAAACTTACATTTTTATCTTTAAAAATAATTTTTAAAAAAAATTCAAAACAGATGGAGTATTATTATACACATGAATTTCAAATCCAGCTTCTATATCAAAATCAGATTTTTAATTTATTCAACAAACTTTTTTTTGTCACTGAATTTATTCAACAAACTCTTTTTTGTCACTGAATTTATTCAACAAACTCTTTTTTTTTGGTCAAAGAATTTATTCAACAAACTAAAAACAGCTTTTTACATACCGTTGCTTTTTGGGTAAATGACCGAGCAAGAGCATTGTAGATATCGGTTTGTAGTACGGTGTAAGGAACCACTGTGCTCAGCTTACCTCCGCCCTCAAGCAAACTTGGGCTCAACGATAAAGGGCTTCCGCCAACGTAGATTGACTGGACAGAGAGTAGATAGTTTCCCGAGCCTATGTTTTTCAACGGCGTCGAAGTCATCGGAACCTGATTATTACCACCGTTGGCCCCGCCGATATAGAAGTGACCAGTGCCGGAGGAAGGCAAGCAGAGAGCGAACTTCGGGATGATGCTAAACGCTGACGTCACCTGTCTCCAGAACGGAAACTGTTCCGGAGAAAGACCAAGAACTCCGGCCACGGGAGGGGAGAGGCCTTGGAGGTGTTTCTCCTCGGCGCAGGAGAATGTGAGGCGGCGGAGGGAGGCTTTGGAGACGGTGGCTCGGTCTTGAACGACACGGCCGGTGGTGACGACGGGGGTTACGCCGAGAGGGGTTGGTTGCCGGTAGAGACAGGTGTTCCCGTCGCAGCCGTTCCCGGGGATGGATTTGCAGGTGGAGCTCTGACAAGAGACGAGGCGGAGTGATGATAAAGATTTGAGTTTGCGGCAGTTGAGCCACGTGAGGTTGGTTCCAAGGTCGAGGAGTAGGTTTAGTGAAGATTTTACGGTGGTTCCGATGTCGAGAGTGGTGTAGAATTGTTTGGTGGGTTCGTGTTTTGTGATCGGAAGAAGGTATTGGGCTTGTGATGTCAGAGTTATAGCGGCGAAGATGGAGAGGAAGACGGTGAGGTGCAAACGGCCACCCATATTTCTTTTTTTTTATTAGTCTTTTGTTTGGTTGTTGTGATGAAGATGGACAATATATGTCTGATATTTATTGAGTTACGAACACGTTTTCGATCTAAGGAGATGAAAGATAAAATTATTTGAGTACTTTTATTTCCTTATTTATAAAAAGTAATGTATTCTTTTTGGTCACCATTAATGGGATTTGATCAATGCATCATACATTATGCATGAGACCATTGATTATATTTGAAGAAATAGAGATCAGTCGGTGTAGCATTAATTGGTAGGTAATATAATAACGTAGGTGGTGAGATCTACGGTATAGTATCATTTTGATCCATAGGTAGTTTGTTGACCTGCAAAATACAGTATTACTTCTTTCTAGATCGAAAATTGATATATAAACAATACATTCAACTGGAACTACGTTGTTAACAATCATATCTAAAACTTCAAACCAAGAACTTATTGACTAGGAAGGAGAGCTATTTTTGGAAGGTGGAGAGAGGCGATTTTTTGGCGGCTAGGGTTTTGAAGAGTTCGCTGCAAGGTAGGGTTCCCGACGGCCGCCATGGCTTCAGAGGAGTTAGAATCGTCGGCAACGCCGGGGAAAGACTCATCCAACGTTGAAGTAAAGCAATTGTCATACGCAAAAGTGGTGAAAAGTGGGACGTCTCTTTCTGAACACGTCCTAGACATGGAGACGATAGAAGGGATGGAAGTTGTGAAGGTACCAGATGAAGTGATTGAGGACATGGTGCCACTCTGGGATGATCTGCTGGAAGGTCGATTCCTAGCACCTGCCCCACATGTTGCGAAGATTCACATCATTGTGAATAAAATTTGGCCTTTGGAAGACCAATCTATCAAGATCGATGTATTCTCATTCAATGAAGTTACAGTCAAATTCAGAGTTAAGGATATGGCGACAAGGAAAAGAATCCTGCGCAGAGGAATGTGGAATATTGCCAATATTCCCATGGTCTTATCAAAGTGGTCACCTGTTGTAGAGGAGGAGGAGGAAGAGGAGATTAAAGTAGTACCAATGTGGATCACTATGAGAAATGTACCCCACAAAATGTTCTCATGGAAGGGTCTAGGTTTCATTGCTAGTGCGGTTGGCAAACCAAAGCGATTGCACCCGAATACCATTCTATGCACAAGCTTTGAAGAAGCAAAAGTGTTTGTTGAAGCAGACATGACCAAGGAACTTCCCAAATCTTATAAATTCAAATCAAAACTAGGCGTTGACGCAGAAGTGGAGTTCATCTACCCTTGGCCACTGACAAATGTAGTATCTGCCCTAAATGGGGACATACACACAAGACTTGCAAATCCAAGGTCAAACTGTTGGCAAGGAAAGACGCTCCTGAAGCAACTGCAAGTGTAACACCAAAAAAAGGGGTGAACGAGAAGGACACTGAGAAGAGTTCATCAGAAAACACAGTGAAAGAAATGGTAGAGAAGGTTGGATCACAGAGGGAGAGGAGTACTGAAGGAAATAGGCAAGTTGCTGAAGAGACAGCAAATAAATCACATATCACTGAAGAGAACTCTTCTACTGTTCCAGTTGACTCTAAAGAAAACTGGAAAGAAGTTTCTCCTTCAAAGCATGGCCGTTTAAGTGTTAAACCAGTTGCCAAGGACATGACTGTGATATCGCCATCTCGCTTTGCAGTGCTGTTGGGGGAAGGTAGTATTGATGAACTAGAGGAAAAGGATAAAACAGAGGAGAAGAGTAGCTCAGATGTCAGGGAGAGAGAAGAGGGTGATCCTGGAAATACCACCAAACGTTTTGAAAGAGATATCAATAGAGGGCGCCGAGGAAGTCTCAGGTGAGATTTCAGAGGAGGAAACTGGAAATGAAGAACCTGCAAATCAGACAGAGGAAACTGGAAATGCAGAGCAGACTGAGGAGATAGCAGGGGAAACAGAGAGAACTGGACGTCCAGCTCGACCGACTGTCCCTCGCATATCTCGAACTCAAAGCAAATCATCAAAGAAGCTAGCCGCTTTAAGCATTAAGGAAGGACAACCTAGTGCTGCAGGCAAAAAAACGTACCCAAAAGAAGAGATAATATGTCGGGGTTATTCTGGAATGTTATGGGTTTCAATAAATCAGTAAAACATTCTGTAGTGAAGAAGTGGGTTCAGGAGCAGGGATTTCAGTTTGGAGCTTTGTTAGAAACGCGAGTTAAAGAAGGGAGAAGTCAGAGGATATCAAACTTAGTCTTTCAAGACTGGAATATGATGTCTAACTATGAGTTTGCTCCCCTTGGTCGAATTTGGCTGTTGTGGAAACCGGAAGTTCGTGTCACACCGGTTTATAAAACCGATCAAATGATCACAGTCTCAGTAGCTCTTGCAGAAAATACTGAAGAATTTTTCTACACATGTGTGTATGCTCGTAACACTGATCAGGAGAGAAGAGAGTTATGGAATGATCTTAAAACACACAAGGACTCACCGAGTTTTAATCAGAAGGCTTGGATAATTAATGGGGATTTTAATGAGATTCTTGATGTTGAAGAGAATTCGATGTATGGGATAAGAAATACAGCCTCTCAAGGTATGTTAGAGTTTCAAGATGCAGCACACCACTGTAACTTACTGGATCTAGCAGCGCATGGTCCCCAATTTACAGCATATCTTCTTGTCCATGTCTTCTCTATTTCGTTTTTCGAAGAAGCTAAAAACGCTTAAGCCAAAAATAAGAGTGCTAGCTAAGGAAAAAATGGGGAACCTCTCTGTAAAAGCTAAGGAGGCTTATGAGAACCTGTGTTCGCATCAGGAGGAGAATATCAGAAACCCAACACAACGAAACTTGGAACGGGAGAATGGTGCATATGCACGTTGGGAGAATGTTGCTAGATTGGAGGAAGGTTTTCTCAAACAAAAATCCAAGCTACACTGGTTAAATGTAGGGGATAAAAACAGCAAAGTATTCCACCGAGCAGTGACAGCAAGGAATACAAACAACGCCATCAGAGAAGTAAAGTGCAGAGATGGTCATGTTGCCAAGAAACCTGACGAAATCAAAGAAGAAGCTGAGAGTTTCTTCAGAGAATTTCTTCAGTATCAGCCTGCAGACTTTGAGGGTATATATGTTGATAAGTTGCGTGAGCTATTACCATATCGATGCTCTGACCTGGAGCAGCAGAACCTTATAAAAGAAGTGACAGCAGAGGAGATCACCAAAGTTCTGTTCAGTATGCCAAGTGATAGGTCACCAGGACCAGACGGCTACACGGTCGAATTTTTCAAAACAGCATGGCCTATCATAGGAAAAGAATTCATACTTTTGATCCAGTCTTTCTTCGTGAAAGGCTTCTTGCCTAAAGGTGTGAATACTACAATTCTGGCTTTGATTCCGAAAAAAAAAACAGCGGCTCACGAGATGAAGGACTATCGGCCAATATCATGCTGTAATGTCATCTACAAGGTCATATCCAAAATAATAGCTAACAGGCTGAAGATCACACTACCGGACTTCATTGCTCTCAATCAGACTGCGTTTGTGAATGGTCGACTTCTTATTGAGAATCTGCTACTTGCTACTGAGCTGGTGAAAGACTACCACAAAGACACTATATCCTCCAGATGTGCTCTTAAGATTGATATCTTTAAAGCATTTGATTCGGTTCAGTGGAGCTTCCTCATTAAAACACTTGAAGCTATGGACTTCCCGCCAATGTTCATACACTGGATCTCCTTATGTATAACAACGGCATCTTTCTCGGTCCAAGTAAACAGTGAACTTGCTGGCTATTTTCAGAGCGCAAGAGGTCTGCGCCAAGGATGCGCATTGTCACCCTACCTCTTCGTAATCTGCATGAACGTCCTATCGAAGCTACTGGACAAATCGGCATACGAAAATAAAATGGGGTATCATCCGAAATGCAAGAACTTGGGCTTAACTCATTTGAGTTTTGCTGATGACATAATGATTTTCACTGATGGGAGGACCAGGTCCATTGAGAGTATTGTCGATGTGTTTACTTACTTTGGAAAGATCTCTGGTCTCAAGATCAGTATGGAGAAAACTACCATCTACTACGCAGGGATGTCAGAAGCAGAGACAAACGTTCTAGAGCAGCAATTTGAATTTGAGTCTGCAAAATTACCAGTGCGCTACTTGGGGTTACCGCTACTAACCAAACGAATGGGAAAAGAGGACTATGGTATTCTCATTGAAAAGATTAGGTTCCGTATCACCCATTGGACAAACCGATTTCTATCCATGGCAGGAAGGCTTCAGCTGATTCGCTCTGTCCTCCTTAGCATTGTTAACTTCTGGATGGCTGGATTTATCTTGCCATGCGCCTGTCTGAAAGAGATAAACGGCATATGTGCAGCTTTTCTGTGGTCGGGACCTACTCTGAGCACAAGGAAAGCAAAAGTATCATGGGAAATAGTATGCAGGAGGAAGTGTGACGGGGGCCTCGGTCTCAGATCACTTAAAGAAGTAAATCAGGTCTGCTGCCTGAAACTTATATGGCGGGCAGTCTCCTCTCAGTCATCCTTATTGGCTCAGTGGACTCAGATAAACCTTTTCAAGAATGGATCGTTTTGGTCTATAAAAGAAACTACTACAAAAGGCTCTTGGATATGGCGCAAGTTGGTGAAACTTCGAGATAAAGCTAAGGATTTCCACCGAATGCAAGTAGGAGATGGAACAAATACTTCATTCTGGTTTGATTCTTGGTCAAGTCTGGGTAGATTATTTGACTTGTTTGGCTCGCATGGTAGTATTGATATGGGAATACCAATAAATAAAACCGTTGCGGAGGCTCTGGCTAATCACAGGAGGAGACGGCATAGAGTTGACGTGTTCAATGAGGTTGAAAAAAATCTGTGAGGACCAAAGGCTAAAGCTTACGGGAGTCACTGATACTGATCTTTGGAAGCAGAGTGATGGAAAGTACAGACCTATTTTCAAGACAAAGCAGACATGGGAAATCATACGCAAGGAAAATCCCCCGGTTCAATGGTGGAAGTGCATTTGGTTCAGACATCACATTCCGAAGTATGCTTTTTTCCACTGGCTAGCTATCCAAAATAGATTGGCAACTGGAGACAGAATGATGACTTGGAATGTAGGAGTTAACCCTTCTTATGTTCTATGTCAAAACGCAATGGAGTCTAGAGACCATCTCTTTTTTTTAATGTGGCTATTCATCTGATGTTTGGTCGCAACTGATGCGTGGTTTGTTGCGGAGCTCTTTTACAACGCAGTGGTTGGAGCTACATGAGTTGGTCTTGGATAGTAATGGAGGATTGCTGGAAACTTTTCTCACGAGATACACACTGCAGGTGACTCTCTCGTTCATATGGCGGGAACGGAATGAGCGTAGGCACAGTGGTACACCTTTATTGGTCGGCCCCATGGTGAAGTTGATTGACAGGTAAGTAAAGAACCGATGCCTCTCTTTGAGGCAAATAGGAGATTTGAAGTTTACGGGAGCTTTGACAATGTGGTTTGCCACAAGAAATATTTTCTGAGTGGTAGTTAAGTTTGATTTCTCTAAAAACAGATGCACTTGTTGTACAAAATAGTAGTTTTTTTTTTAATATATAAAAAAAAAACCTTCAAACCAAGAGAGTAACACGATTCAAATTGCCAGAGTTAACCCTAACAGCTAGCTCATCCTGTTGTATACTCGTATGTAATGCCGTATGTAACTCTGGAATATATATCTTGTTTAATTAGCATAAGCTTTGAATACTCAAATACGATTTCACTGCATGATCATAATAACCCTTGTCTTATAGTCCTAATTTTTATGTTCATAGTAGATTTTTTTTTTAATATCCTACTTTTCAAATTCGTTTAATTAGAATATGTTTTTTTTTTTCATCAAACAAAAACATAATCCGTTTAATTAGAATATGTATAGTCATGAATTAATTCGTGGTTTGCAACTTGTTGAATTCAGTTTGGAACTTCAGGGTGAATTATTGATGTCGTCAAAGAAGCCATTATAATTTTTCCCTTCTTGATTTAGAAAAATATGGTTGCTACTTTCCTAAAATGGAATTGACGATGTGCATATAGTATTCAAGATTCAAGTCCTTTCCGTTGACGTGATAACATGAGACTTTCCTCGAAATCGTTGTACAATATTTGGTTTCTGTATTTCCTTAAAAATTTAAAATTCTATACTTTTTATTTGATAAATTCTATCGGCTGATCCGGTGGACCTCAGAGGAAACGCATTTAGTACTATAGAGTGGATTGACTACCACACTGCCTAATCCGAATTTGGAATACCTTCCGACTAATGTCAGAGGATGAACCGATCATTTGTTACAATCCACCATGTAAACCACTTGGGCCAAAACCCAAATCCAAACTGACCAAGTGATAATAATTTAGTTCCCAAGAAAAATCAAATCCATGACTGATGTAGATACACACCAAACCCCAATAAATTACCACTAGACTACCACATATCGCTAAACTTTTAAAATAATCAGTTTGGATAGTCTATCATCTCTAAAAATAAGCACTAAATCCTAAAAAATAATCACTAAACTTTAAACTCAAATATTACAAATTTTGTAAAAATTAATATCCAATAAATTGTATTCAAATAATTTGTTGTTTTACATGACATTTTGAGTCTGATATCTTTTCTGTTTCTCAATAGATTAAAATTATTTGTATATTACTTTAGACTCGTTTTGTTTGTTTCATTTAATTAGTGCGATGTTATGGAAGTTTGTAAGAAAAACTTATTTATATTTTTGAATTTACAAATTAAAATATTTCAAGTTTCAAAACTACTTAAATTAAATATAGATGACATATAGTTTAGATCTATACTCCAAATAATGTATGTTTTGAGAGAGAATATCAGTAGCGACTCTTGTAAACTTATTTTCTTAAATTTTACTTAGGGTATATATTTAAATAATAAAGATTATAGGAACAAACTTAGAAAATAGTAATAACTACTCTTGAAGACTAAAACATCCAACCTTTCTGAGGCAGATCATTTAAAAATCTATCAGTTTGAATGGATGGTATAATATCATATGTTTATCATTTATAGTGCGTAAATCTTTAAATTAGTATCACTCATATGGAAAGGAGGAATGCTATAAAAAGTCGTGAACACATTGAGAAGATATTATTCAAGAGCAACATGACAAAAAGATGTGAACACGTAAAAGGATGGTTTCTACCTAATAAAATTAAATCACGATTTGCATATAGTCTTCAAGTCCTTTTCGTTCGCAGATAGCGCGAGACTTTCCTTGAAAGCGTTGGACAATTGGTTTGTGTATTTCCTTAAACGTTTTCCACTTTAATATATTTTTGTTAGTCTTCAGTCTCATCTCTATCAAATATTTATAGAGAGAAATTTAGAAATTTCATTTAAATTTTCAGCAAAAGATAGAGTTATTTAACTAATTCTAATAAATCATATATAATCTTATCATATATATATTATTTTGCAATGCAAAAAAAGAAAAAAAGAAAAATATATATTCAACTCACATAAACAAAGGATTTTGATTTATTTGCTTTTACATGACATTTGAGACTATCATTTCTATTCTCAGTAGATTAAAGTGATGTTTATATTAATTTAGACTCTATTGATGTGATGTTTTAGAAGTTCATAAGCAAAACTTATTTATATTTTTTTGAATTTACAAATCAAAATACTGCAAGTTTTAAAAATTTAATGAAATAGCTGATACTTTAGAATGGCCATAGTAATGGTATATTTTAATGTTTGAACGTTGGATATTAAATCAACTATTAAATTTATTAGTAAAGTATAAATAATATTCTCCATATTTTATTAAATAAAAGCTACGGAATTTTCAAATATGATCATATATGTGATAATTAATGATTATTAATCATACATATTTGATAACAATTTTTGTATCTTCCCTCATATTTTTCTTAAATTATATTATTAAAAGAAATTAAACAATCGCATTAACCTTATAATAATTAAAAAAAATATTTATATTTTATATTTTGAATTTCTTAAAGTGACTATAAATTACTAAAAATGTTAAAAGTCTCATTTTTGTGATAAATGGTTTAATTGGTTTTTGTTATAACTAGATGAAAATGATAATATAATAGTATTAAAATGAATTATTATTAAATATATATATATATATATGATAATATAATAGTATTAAAATGAATTATTATTAAATATATTAAATATTAAATATATATATATAATTAATATCTTTTAAATTAAATTATATACAATATAAAAATAAATAAAATGTTAATTTTGAAATGTGCATTGAAATAATATAACATCAAAAATATTGGGATTAATGGTTTAAAATTTCTGTTACAATAAATATACAAATGTTAATAAAATCATATTATAAATTATTTTAAATTTAATATCTAAAATAATATACAAAATATATAAGATATTCTTAAGTTGTCTAAAATATTTGGAAATGTATAATAACAGTTAAAATTACATGTTAAAATAGCTAAACGGTACTAAAAATACTAAAAATACTTAATATATATTGATTTCCTATCCATTTATTTAACTAAACCAATTTTATGTTAAGTTTAAGTATTTTGGTAAACATTATTCAAATTTATATGTTATATATTATTTTTATTTTTAGATTTTAAAAATTTAAAGTGTATATGAACTTTCTTCTTAAATTAAATGGGTTATCCAAATTCAAATCTAAACTAATCCACAAAGATCTGAATCGAATGGAACCAAACCAAACCAAATAGTATCTGAATGTCTATTCCTAATTAAATGTAAAACGAGTTATTGATAACAAAATATGTATTATTTATAATATTTAAATACAATATTTTTCTTAAAAGAAAATTTATCTCGTGCAGAACGCAAATTATCATCTAATGTTTATTATTTAGTGTGTAAAATCTTTAAATTAATATCATTTATATCGAAATGGAGGAATGCTATAAAAATATGTTAACACATATAGACAGGGCGGATCCACAACTTGACACCACGAAAACAATATAAACTAAAACGTTAAGCTATATTCATTAGTTGACTTTGGCATTTTTGGTTTAAAAAGTTGTAAAATGACCTTATTTTTCATTATTTTTATATTTCTGACCCTAGATAAAAATCTTTCTGGGTTCGCCGGTGCATATAGAAGATATTATTCAAGAGCACGGGACAAAAAGATGTGAACACATAAAAATATGGTTGCTACTTGACAAAGTTAAATGACGATTTGCTTATAGTATTCAAGTCCTTTTCGCTCACAGATGGCACGAGACTTTCCTTGAAAGCGTTGGACATTTGGTTTGTGTATTTCCTTAAAACGTTTTCCACTCTAGCTTTTTTTTTGTTAGTCTTCAGTCTCTCATCTCTATCAAATATGTGAAGTACTTTTATAAAGAGAATTTTAGAAATTTCATTCACATTTCAACAAAGGAAGAGTTACTTAACCATTTCTAATAAATCATATATACTCTTATTATATATATATTCTTATTTTGTAATGCAAAAAAACCAAAAAGATATATTCAACTCACATAAACAAATGATTTTGATTTACTTGCTTTACATGACATTTGAGATATCATTTCTATTTCTCAATAGATTAAAGTGATGTTTATATCAATTTTGACTCGTTAATGTGATGTCTCAGAAGTTCATAAGCAAAACTTATTTATATTTTCGAATTTACAAATCAAAATACTCCAAGTTTCTTTTTTTTTTGAAAAAACAATATACTCCAAGTTTCGAAACTAGTTAATGAAATAGATGATACTTTAGATTTATATACACTCCCGATAAAATATCTTGAGAGAGAATGTTAGTGATGAGTACCTTATTTTTCTTAAATATTACTTAAGTTTAATATTTAAATAATAAATATTATGGGGATGAACTTAGAAAAGAGTAATAATTAGCTAGTCTTGAAATTTATAAACCTCTTAACTTTTTCAAACATCTATCAAATTGACGTGGATGGTGTTATCATATGTTTATTATTTAGTGTGGAAAATCTTCAAATTATCATTCACATCGAAATGGAGGAATGCTATAAAAAGATGTGATCACATAAAGAAGGTATTATTTAAGAGCAACGGGACGATATCATAATATCATAATGTCATGCATATGCATGTGATTGATTCTATTTTAGGAAGGCCGAATGGAGCAGTTTGTATCATGAAGCAAGAGTGAGTCACTAAAAGAGAAAGTAGACGTGCTAAAGTCAAACTCCAACAAATAATCTTGAAGTTGATGTGTCCCAATCACAATCGAATCCTCCGGATACTGTCCGCCGTCGTAGAATGCCAAGCACGTCACCATCTCACTAACTTCCACCACCGAATTAGCACCATAAAATCCCCACTTCACCTCCCCTGTCTTCCACGGCAGCCCAAACTCTATCTCCGGCACGTCCGGTCCGGTATTTTTTACGGTGATGTTTCGTGCATCGAAACAATCTTTAAACGGCGCAACAGATGTGACCTTAGATATCCCCATTGCCTGTGTAATTTCGACCCCCCCCCCCCCCCCGCCCCCCCCCGGCAAAAAAAAAACAGAATCAGTGAAAATCTCATTTTTAGCACAGGCTGCAGAGCACTGCTTCATTTTTTTTTTTAACAATGTTTAAGCATAACTTTTGTGTATGAAATGTAATATGAGATTTTAAAAATAAAATAAAACATCCTTGCCTTTTCATTTAAAAGAATCTCCTCATTATAGTGAATAGACATTATTATGTGGTGTTCATTTTCTAAACCGAATTAGGATGCCAAGATTTTTTTTTTTTCATATAAATGTTAAAAATGATTTATTTTATTGGGAGTTATACCTCTGCCTTGAGTGTAAATGACTGAGCAAGAGCATTGTAGATATCGGTCTTGAGTACGGTGTATGGAACCACCGTGCTTAGTCTGGTTGGGACTTCGCCAAAAATCGTCAAAGGAGTCCCGTCAACGTACATGGACTGGATACTGATTTGGTAACCTCTTGAGTCAATTACCATCGGCGTTGAAGTCTTCTGAATTGGATTAGTACTGTTATCGAAGGGCGGGATGATATAGTAAGCGCCGGCGACATAGAAGCGACCTGTGCCGCCGTATGAAGGCAAGCAGAGAGCCAGTTTTGCGACGACGTCAAACTCTGACGTCACCTGTATCGGGAACGACGAAGTTCCAGGGGAAAGACTCAGAACTCCATCTACCGCAGGCGCTAAACCTTGGATGTTGTAGGCACATGAGAATGTGAAGATGCGCAAGGAGACTTGGGAAAGGAAGCTGCCTCCGTCGGTAGTGGAGAAGGAGGCTGCGTCTTGGACGACACGGCCCGTTACGTTCTGGCTGACGAGAGGGTTAGGTTGCTGGTAAAGACATGAGTTTTCGTCGTTGCAGCCGTTTCCTGGGATGGCCTCGCAGGAGACGCTGCCGCAAGCGACGGTGTGAAGAGAAGTTAAAGATTGGAGTTTGTAGCAGCTGACCCACGTGAGGTTGGTTCCCAGGTCGAGGAGGAGGTTTAGTGGAGATTTTACGGTGGCTCCGATGTTGAGAGTGGTGTAGAATTGTTTGGTGGGTTCGTCTTTTGTGATCGGAAGAAGGTACTGAGCTTGTGATGTTAGAATCATGGCCGTGAAAATGGAGAGAAAGCAAAGTGTGCCCATCTTTTGTTTTCTTTAGGGTTATTTTTGTTGGTTTGCTTTGTGATGAAGATAGTATATAACAGATGCATGGTATTTATAGATGTAAGAACAAACCTAGGATCTAAGAGAAAAAATGGTGTTCGGTTCAATTTTGTTTGGTGGCCATAGTAATGGTATCTTTTAATGTTTGAACGTTGGATATAATTAAGGAGACTACGTAACCACTAACCATGCTCCATAATAATATGATTCAATGCTTGACAACAATTAATTATATTTGAAAAGTATAGAGATAATGATAGAAATAAGGAAACATTCCTATATGTAAAGGATTTAGGTCTAGGTATATCTTGAGGATCACATTATTATACGATGTATATATACCCTATTGGGGATCATGAATAAACACACTTCATATTATATTTTATGGTATCAGAGCTATAAGATCTTAACCTAAAATTTTTTTTTTCGATCAAACCTACTGTTGATCGTCTTCTACCTTACTACTACCTCTATTTTTTTTCTTCGCATCGCTTGCGATGGCTACCGAAAGTTCTACTGTTACCTCCCCTACTACCTCTACTACACCTAATACATCCCCCTATTACCTTCATCCATCTGATAATCCTGGTGCCCTAATTACATCTGTCTCTCTTACACAAGACAACTATTCAGAATGGTCTACGGAACTTCGTAACTCACTCCAGGCAAAACAGAAAACAGGCTTCATTGACGGCACAATTGCGAAACCAGAAACAGAGCCTGACTTATCTCGATGGCTTGCGGCAAACTCCATGATTGTCGGCTGGATTCGTACTTCGATTGACTCTAAAATCCGATCAACAGTGTCTCATGTTCCTGATGCATCCAAGCTTTGGGAAAATCTTCGCTTCCGCTTCTCTGTTAAGAATGGAACTCGTCTACATCAGATACAAGACGAGATTACTCACTGTAAGCAAGATGGCAAGTCGGTTCTTGAGTATTTCGGGCGCCTTACGAAGTTATGGGAAGAGCTACAGAACATGAAGACAGCCCGTCCGTGCACATGTGCTGCTGCTGCAGACATTGAAAAAGAAAAAGAAGATGCACGAGTTCACAAATTCCTCTTTGGGTTAGATGACTCGCGTTTCTCATCCATCCGTTCCCGAATCATTGATGAAGAACCTTTGCCAGCTCTTAACATTACATACTCACGAGTAATTCGAGAAGAGCAAAACATGGCATCTACACATGCTAAAGAACAACGCACCGAGGCGTTAGGCTTTGCAGCTAGAACAGAGCCTTCGAAAGAATCCACTCTTACTACCGTCGAGATCACTCCACCGCGATCTCGAGATCCTAACAGAACCTGCACTCATTGTGGAAGAAAAGGTCATGAAATCTCAGAGTGCTTTCTGGTTCATGGGTATCCAGAGTGGTTCCAAGAACAACAACGCCAGAATGGAAATTCTTCTAACTATCGTGGTGGTCGTGGTGGTCGCAATACAAGCAGTCGCGGACGTGGCCGAGGACGTGCTAATGCTGCACATAACTCACCAACGATTAACTCAGACCAGATCGCTTCCTTGATCTCTCTTCTACAACAACAACAAACCAATCTATCTTCTGAGCGACTGTCGGGTAAAACAACTCTTACTGATGTCATTATAGATACAGGAGCTTCCCATCACATGACAGGGGATCTCACACTACTACACGATGTTTGTGACATTCCATCGTCCTCTGTTACATTCCCTAATGGACGAGACTCTCACGCCACGAAACGAGGGACTTTGCGTCTCAGCAAGGATTACTCCTTATTTGACGTTCTATTTGTTCCTGATTTCAACTGCACACTCATCTCAGTTTCGAAATTACTAAAGCAAACTGGATGTATAGCCATATTTACTGATACATTGGGTGTTTTACAGGACCGTTTTTCGAGGACTCTGATTGGAGCAGGTGAAGAACGTGAGGGGGTTTACTACTTTACTGGGGTTAAAGTCGCACGAGTACATGGAGCTTCTAAGGCGAAATCTTCTTCTTCTTCTACTCTGTGGCATCGTCGACTTGGACACCCGTCTTATAAAGCTTTATCTACTCTACCTATTTTTAAGAATTTCAAGTTGGATTTTACTGATTCTAGTCAATGTGACATTTGTTTTAAAGCGAAACAGACTCGCAAGGTGTTTCCCGATAGTTTTAATAAAGCTACAATTCCTTTTGCCTTAATTCACTGTGATGTTTGGGGACCGTATCGTACACCATCTTCTTGCGGTGCAGTTTATTTTTTAACGATTGTTGATGATTACACACGAGCAGTTTGGACCTACTTGATGCTCGAAAAGTCTGAGGTTGCATCTCTTCTTCGCAGTTTTTGTGCAATGAGCGACAGACAATTTGGACATAGAGTAAAAACGATCAGGACAGATAATGGAACCGAGTTTCTCTGTCTCTCAAAGTATTTTCGTGAGCAAGGAATAGTTCATCAGACTTCTTGCACTTATACACCTCAACAAAACGGTAGAGTTGAGCGAAAACATAGGCATATTCTAAATGTGGCGCGTGCTTGTTTGTTTCAATCTCGGTTACCAGTCGAGTTTTGGGGAGAAAGTATCTTGGCAGCCGCACACATAATCAACAGAACGCCAACTCATGTTCTCGATGGCAAGACACCTTATGAAGTGCTTCACGGGAACCCTCCGATGTATGATCAACTCCGGGTCTTTGGTTGTCTCTGCTATGCACATACAAGACCTCGCGATAGAGATAAATTTGGTGCCAGAAGTCGTCGCTGCTTGTTTGTCGGTTACCCGTTTGGCAAGAAAGCATGGCGCATGTATGATCTTGACACTAATGAATTTTTCATCAGCAGAGACGTTGTCTTCTTTGAAGATAAATTTCCAGGCATTGACGATGCCACTTATGTCACGCCACCTACTATGCAAACCGATCTTCCCGTAGATGATTGGCTACTCTCTCCGGCAACACAGACAGAACCTACTCATGTACCATCCCCGGTAACTACTCCTCCGGTTATCACTACTTCTGATACTCTCCAATCTCCTACCGTACCCTTGCCTGATTCCTCTACACCCACTCCTACTACTGATAACGATATCACTCCTGCTCCTCCTCCTTCTCTATCACCTGTTACAGCTGATACGGTTTCTCCTGAGTCGCCACTGTCTCCTCCATCATCGCCCTCTCCCATGCCAATTACTGAACACTCTCAGTCGGCTCCATCTCCTGGTCTTCCTGAACTTCTTGGTCGTGGACAGAGAGCTAAGAAATCATCGATTCTGCTGAAGAATTTTGTTACTCACTCTGCGACTACAAACCCTCCTCACGCTTCACCTGCACACGATCAGAGTTCTCCTATCTCGGTCTCAGGTAAGACACCGTATCCCATTGCTGATTATGCTTCCACTTCTGTTTTTAATGCCAAACATCAGGCGTTTTTGGATACTATAACCACTGACTATGTTCCTAAGAATTTTCAAGAAGCTGTCAGGGACCCTCGATTTAATGGGGCTATGAAGACGGAGATCACTGCCTTAGAAGACAACCATACTTGGGATGTTACTACGCTGCCTCCTGGTAAGAAAGCGATTGGTTGTGGATGGATATACACGAACAAGTATAATGCGGATGGGACTGTTGAAAGGCCTAAAGCTCGTTTAGTTGCTCGTGGAAATCGTCAGAAAGCTGGTCTTGACTATAAGGATACTTTTGCTCCGGTGGCTAAAATGAATACTGTCCGCTTTCTCCTTAAACTATCAGCTGCTCATCGATGGGAACTTCATCAAATGGATGTCCACAATGCTTTTCTTCATGGAGATCTCGAGGAGGAAATCTACATGCAACTACCCCCTGGTTTTAAGACAGATGATCCTACTAAAGTTTGTCGGCTTCGAAAATCTTTATATGGTCTTAAACAGGCTCCTCGATGCTGGTTCGCAAAGCTGAGCAAGGCATGGTTATCTTTCGGGTTTATTCAAAGCTATGAGGACTACTCACTATTCTCTTTTGTTCAAGGAGATGTCTGTCTACATATATTGGTCTATGTCGATGATTTTATTATTGCCGGCAATAACAACTCTACAATCGAGCGTTTCAAAACCTATCTTCATAAGTGCTTCAAGATGAAGGACTTGGGCAACCTGAAATATTTTTTGGGTTTAGAGATTGCTCGTGGTCCTGAAGGTATCTTCGTTTCACAACGCAAGTATGCCCTTGATATTGTTGCTGAGTGTGGTCTTCTCGGTGCAAAACCATCTCCGGTTCCTACTGAACTCAACCACAAATTGGCACTTTCTAATGGCCGACCTCTCCGTGATCCTAGTCAGTACCGCAGGCTTGTTGGACGACTTATTTATCTGACCTTTACTCGTCCCGAGCTCAGTTACATCGTTCATATTCTATCCCAGTTCATGCAGAAACCTCAGGAGGATCACTGGCTTGCTGCTTTACGCGTGGTTCGGTATTTGAAAGGTACCACAGGTCAAGGGATCATGCTTACCTCTGATAGGAATCTGCGCCTTACTGCTTACTCTGACTCCGATTGGTCCGCATGCCCTATCACCCGCAGGTCTCTCTCTGCTTATATTGTTCTTCTTGGAGATTTTGTGGTCTCCTGGAAAACGAAGAAACAACGCACCGTGTCACGCAGCTCAGCCGAGGCCGAGTATCGTTCCATGGCTGATACTACTTGCGAGTTGAAATGGCTCAAGCGGTTACTTCTGCACTTCGGTATTCATCATCCTCGTCCTATGCGTCTTTTTTGTGACAGTCAATCTGCGATTCACATTGCTAAGAATCCTGTCTTTCATGAACGTACAAAGCACGTCGAAAACGATTGTCATACTGTCCGGGATGCTGTTCAATCCAAACTTCTCACTACTGAACATATCAATACGAAGAATCAACCTGCTGATCTATTGACGAAAGCTTTGCCTACTCCTGCATTTCAATTTCTACTGTCCAAGTTGGGAATTCGCGATATGTCATTACCAACTTGAGGGGGGGGGTATAGAGATAATGATAGAAATAAGGAAACATTCCTATATGTAAGGGATTTAGGTCTAGGTATATCTTGAGGATCACGTTATTATACGATGTATATATACCCTATTGGGGATCATGAATAAACACACTTCATATTATATTTTAAAAAGAAGTAGAAGATCAGTAGGTATATCTGCGTAGGCTAGTTTAAGGAACATTTAGCATTAACGGTACGTAAGAGATGCAAATTTTCAACACTGCTTATGGTACACACTCACATGCATGGTGGTTTTCACGTCAACATCATATTTATAATTTTTTCCATAGTAGTTTTACTATTGAATTACCTGATATTAGTGTATATTCATATATTATATTTGTATTATAATCACTTCTTGCTGGATAGAAAATTTGTTAAACAGATGCATACAAAGGGAGTAACCATCGTACCGTACTTTAAACTTGTGATCATTTCGTTTCATATTGCTAGGAAAATCTTGGACCGGCACTGAATGACCATGATCAGAACTAGCTCATCATATTGTATTTCCGTCCTTTCAACCTATTGTCATATGGAGAAATATTGTTTATAGCCCGAAATCCGAATCGTCAAAACACATTTAGCTACGTGGCTATTCATTTAAATCGCAATCCTACTCTATTAAGTATCTTAATTAGATTGTATTTTTTTTTATCGTCTGAAGTGTTGAAACACAGTACAAAAGAACTTCAAAAGAGAGATAATCAGAGAAGCAACGTTTGATTTTTATTTAGAATGTTGTTGCTTTATTTCTTGTTGCCTTGCCTTGTTGCATAAGGCATAATCAGAGAAGCAACGTTTGATTCAATTGAGTTATGGAGGAATCTAAAAGTGGAGTCCGATGGTTGGGTACTGTAGACGACTGGTCGAGCCTAATTAAAATGGGTGGACTACAGAACAGTTAGAAGGCTTTGTATTGGACTTTGATTTGGGGACAGAAGACGCTCTTTTTCAGATTCCTTGCAACCACAAGCTTTTTAGTAAAATCTCTAGTTTAACTCGTACATATCAACAAATACAAAACATATGGTTGTCGGATGAAGTAAACAAATTCAAGCCCAGAGCAACTCTAACCATCTCCAAAACTCTTCCCCAAGGCTCAAACCCACAAGGCCTTCTTTTATCAATCCATTGGAGGTCGCGAAAAACATGACCGAGAATGTGATGGACACCAAAACCGTGCTGCACAACTCACGCAACAAGCTCTTAGCACGTCTGGATCTCAAATCGGGTTTTACATGACAAACCATTAGACACATTGGCATAAGTAGCAACATGGCGAAATTAATTATGGACATGAGGCATAGACCGATGAAGGCAGCTGATATGGTCACTGATTTCAAGACAGCCCAGTCTTTGACAAAGGTTAGAAGCAGAAGCGAAGAAGATGTTGTAACCCACATGATGGAGAGGTTTGTTGAAGAATGATGGCCCAGTACTTGTTAAGGAAGCAGTGTGACGATGAAAACCAACAAGTACAAAGCAAAGACATGTTTGGCTGCGTGTAACCACTCCCATGACTTGAGGTTTTCAGCGGGGTTATGAGTGGAAAAACGGCGATCATGTAGACTCCTACAGAGACAATTTTCCTGGAGAAGATTCTAGGTAAAGGAAAAACGGTTGATGGAACATCTCAAGGAGGTTGTTCACTGATCTTATAGTTCCTTCAAGTAACCTATGTTTAAAGAGCAAGCACAGAGTTAATCATCAAACATTCATACAGAGTTTAGGAGCAGCAAATTTGAATGGATTCAAAAAATCAAAGTTACTGAGAAATTCTACTGCATAAATGATTTACTGCAGTTCTTACGCATTACAAGATTCACATACGAATTAAAAAGAAGGAAATTATAAAGACAAAAACTCAGTTGGGATACCACGGGCCTGATGAGAAAGAATACAAAAATAATAATACATTCTCTGTCAACTAAAAGAATCTAACTAAAGACAGATACAACTATACACTTTTACCTGCGAGTAGAGTGAACTTGCTGGGGGTAGCACTGTCTTCAAGATAGTCTGCGACTGGGACACCGAACTCCAGTCCGTATTCAACGTAACAGCTTTAAATATTTCACCAACAATCTTTAGCCAAGTAGAGGAAAGCAACGATACAACCTTCTCCACCTTAACATAAAAGCCCTGTTTGTGCACCGCTAAGTAATTTACAACATTGATGAGGTCGAGATTTTGGCACCTGCCCATTGGATGCCTCTGCATAGATACTTAGTGTGTCCTCAAACCTTTCACTTTTACCATCGACGTTCACAACCAAAGCAGCAGCTAATTTTTCCAGCCTGTTAGAAGCTGTCAGATGTATTAAGCTCGTCATACTTGGACAAATCCGAGACTTCAAATGAAGGTGTGTGGTATTCACTTAACCATGCAGCAACAGGTAACTCCTGCGAGCAAGGAGAATAAAGAAGTGGCAATGCCTAAAGACAAATCCTCCTCATAATCTCCACCGTTTATGTAATCATGGGGAGTAACCAGCACAACAGACTCTTTCCCGTCACCACGAGGGCTATTAGAATCCCAGCAACGTTAACCCCATAAGAAGCCCAATTGACATTCCCTAGAAATGTATATGAAGCAGGACCGGAGAAGAAGTGCAGTGGGTGAAATTGGTTCTCTTCACGATGGGAATTTTTGATAATAGACTTCTGCACCCATTTCTGACATGTATTTCCCAATGAGCCTCTGGACTTCACTAGAAAAAACAAGTCACACCAACGGAAAAAAATCATTTAGTTACAAGGGGCAAGGGATGAAACAGGACAAAAGATGCAATCTTGGACTATGGCACAACTGGGACTTTATTACTTGAAGAAAGACGTAAAAGAGCAGAACAAGTTAGTTACTTGAGAGAGTATAGACCATGCAGAGCCTGAATAATAGAGTCCAAAACAAAGCATTCGTAGTTTGTAAATCATAAACTCAAATAACACATCAGTTATATAGAACACTAATTTGGTTTAACACCAGCAATGTCAAGTAGGCTACATTAGCAGATCACAGTGCAAAGAATCATATTCATAATCTCATTTAAAATTCAGCACTACAACAGCATCAGAGCATCAATGAACCAAACTAAAGAGCAATGACGAGGTAAAGACGACTCACCTGAACACGGGACCGACTGTGAGCGATGAGAAAATTTCTGAGCTGAACAATCGGTTTCGGTTTGATTTCAGGCGATCCATCATCACTCTTCTTCACATCCTCTTTCTCCGTGGCTATGATCTCCGATAAGTTTCCGGTATGAAGAAAGCCGATTATCGCGTGGCTTGGCTTGGGGATTGTTGTAGAATCGGGTCGACCCAGTCAATAGTTGAGGGGCTTAAGTTAGAAGCCTTTCTATTGTATTTTGTTTGATTTGGGTTTAATTTCATTAACAGGCCGGATTTCTATTTGGGTTATTTAATGCCAAATCATTGTTTTGTTTATCATCATCATACTAATTCTTTCTTAGTAATAAGGTTAAGGTGATGACTGTTTTCACTAGTTTTTAGTTTTAGTTTTTTTTGGTTTTTAGATTTAGGTTTTAGAGTTTTTTTTTTTGGTCAACAATTTAGGTTTTAGATTTTATTTCTTGGTTTTTAAATTTTAGCTTTTTGTTTTTGGTTTTCAGCTTTTGATTTTGGTTTCTAATTTTTTAGATTTTGGTTTCTTTGTATTCTTAGTTTTTATAAAATATCAGTACATTGTTTTAACATAATAAAACAAATAGCAATAAAATATTTAAAATTACCATCAAATTTTATCAAAATATAGTGATTGTTTTTTTAAAAAATTACCATGTTTTAAAATTATTTTATTTTTAAGTACTGTGCTAAAATATAAATTATAAAATATGTATAAATTATCAAAAAATAAAATAATTTAAATTGTGAAACTATTTATAAACTTTATTACATAAAATATTTTTCATTTTTAAAATACTTCAATGGCTATGTTAAATAAATATATATATTGTTGTTGTTTAGTGTGTCTACAAATTATTAAAAATATTCAATTCTTTATTTATAAAAATTAATAACTAATTTTTATATTTAATATTAAAATAACTATAGTTATTTACATATACGAAACAAAATAAATAATTTTACATTAATTTTAATTGTTTTACAATATAGTATTTTATAAAAAAAGATAAACAAAATTCGTTTTTTTTTATTGAAAACTCACAAACACAAAAGTTGGTTTTTGGCTTTTCTTCATAAATTGGTCGAAATTTTGAAAACCTAATTTCTCTAAATTTTAAGAAAACTATTTGTTAAAAACTTGATTGGCAAATCAAATGGTCTGTACAAAAACTAAAACAAAAAACAAAAAATTGATTGGACGAAAAATGATTTTTAGAAAAACAAAATCTAAAAACTAAAACAAAAATTACAAACAATCATAGCTTTAATAATGTCAAAGATTGATCTGACCATTCTGATCACACATATATATGTGTGATCGTTTCGATCTTAGTGATTTTGTTACTTCGACACTAATAAAAAGTATTTGCTACTTTTACTAAAGCGTAAATATTCATTAATAAAAATGAAATTGCTACAAAGTTCTCTAAAACGCAATAAGGTGAAAAGTCTTAAAGCAGTACTATGACGGAAAAAGTAATAAAAAAATATTGGCATCTTCGGGATTGAAAATGCAGATGTTATTGATAGACCGGACAAAAGAACCGAATCCAAGAACCGAATCGGAACCAAACCAAAATATATAAACCAGAACAAACCGAGAACCCTCAAATATCTACTTTGTTTCTATATTTCTATATTCGAAATAACCGAACGGAACCAAAACCGAATTGAGAACCGAACAGATACCTGAATATATAAAAATATTTATATATACATATAACTAAATATATGTTTATAACTAAAAATTCTCTTAAAAGAATCAATTTTTTTTTGAAGATAACTACATTGTTATAAAATATCCGAACTACTCAAATTATCCGAAAGTATCCGAATAATTTTATCCGAAATATCCAAAGTAATCCAAAATATCTAAACTTTTTATCTAAATCATCACAGTTATTTGATATTTTGTCCTAAATAACTAATATTTTATCCGAACTATCCGAACCCGAACCAGAACCAAACGAGAACCAAAATTATTTCGGATATTTTCCAGTTTCTAGTTTTATTATCCGAACCGAATTGAATCCAAAACTATCCGAACCTAACCAAACCAAAAATAGATTAAATACTCAGTGGATCTTCTAATCTCCTATCCGAACTATCTGAAACCCGAAATACCTGAACCAAATCGATACTCGAAATGCCCAGACCTAATTGTTGGAATCTACAAAGTAGTCGGTTGGTTTCAGCCGCGGTCATGGCTAATTAAAAAGATAAAAAAGATATTTTTATTAAATTTAAACTTGACATAAACTTGAAGTAATATCCTAATGAATATGTTTATGTTATATAGTGTTAGGTTTACCGTTTACGTGAAAGTCATAACATATATACGTAGTTTTTTTTTGGATATTAGCATCTGACTATTGTAATTCCTAAATCGTATGAGTTTCCCTATGGGACAAATCATTTTCAACAAACATTATCCTGAGGTTTCTTTCTGATATAGATGAATAGATGAAACATTGATCACATATGACTTATTTATTATGCATCAAATTTAAGATCGGTTAGTTTAATATGTTTTCATATATATGGTATTGATCACAAATAATTGATGTTGGATATTCATACAGCAAATATAATATCGTATATAACTCATCTCTCATATATTTTGTTGTCTCAGCGAATATTATTAATTTTATATGTTTAGGTTTTATTTTACAGTTACTATTTTAAATAAACTGTTACATATTGATTTTGTATATAGTGTAGTTTTTTTGAACTGATTGTATATAGTGTAGTTCTATATCAATGTTGTTCATATTTCCACTACAACATATTTCATACAAAATTTACCTTGTTAGCAATTGTTAATATATACAATAAATTTCCACAATATTTTTACGCTAAATTCATTGTAAAATAACAAATAGAAATGACATTTTCGATATATAAGAAAAAAAAATTCTAATTTTTATTTTCTGCATATTATTTTTTTAATTTTATAGTATTATTCTAAATTTAAAATTACATAAATTTTTTAAGTCAATAAAAATTAAAAATATATTATATTAATGTTATTTAGCCTATTTTCTTCTAAATTCCATTATAATCTATATATCTAGTATTAATAGTTCTTATTATTATAAAAATTGAATTATATACGCTCAAAGGGCCAAAACTAATTTAAAACCATAATTATGTTACTTATAATTAATATGTTTTCTAAAAAAATCTAAAATGAAAATGGGCTATATTTAAAATTGGTTTACAACACTATTATCCAACAGTTATAATAGGCCTACATATTTAAAATAAATTGGGCTATTTTTAATTACTGTAAATTTGACTATATGTCTAATGGCATCTAAAAGATTTAGGGGGATCATTAACTGGAAAATCTACTTATTGTTTAATGTTTTGGTATATTCTCAATTGCCCAGGTTCTAAAACTTGTTTCACATTTTGTTTAATGTTTTGATATCTAATAAATTTGGTAGATACCGAAAATTACAATTGTATTGTGTGTAAAATTTGGTTTATTCCAACAGGTTATGTTTTACAAATTGGAGATTGTCATCTGTGTCTATTATTTGTAGGTACTGGTGAGGCAGATCAAAGTACTTATTGAAGAAATAAGTGAGAAATACATATCATGTTTGGATGGATAGTATATGATCTTAGGAATAGAAAATGATTTTGTTATAAATGTACATGATCAGGTTTGGAACCGGTTTTTAATGTGTTAAATCCGGAATGTTCCGTCTGATGTTTGGTTATCTAGTCTCTTATTAGATTATGTAAACCGGTACCAATATATAAATTTCTTTGTTAGAGTATATTATATAGACGTACACTATGTAAGTGGACAATATGAGTATGTATAGAGGGTTGGACAATGACCAAAATGCTACTAATGAGAGTTTTAGAATTTAGTTTAAATGTTGTTATTTTTTGTAATCTCCCACATTATTGTAAGATTAATATTAATTCTACTTTATATAGACAAAATAATCATAAAATTAATTTTAATGTGTACTTTTCTTCTAGTAGAGAAGATGAAGAGCCAGTTCTAACTCCATAGTCAAGAAACAAATGCATGGGGCCTATAAATTTAAGAAAGTTTTGGAGGCTATTTTTATTGTTGGTAATTTGTATTATTTAGAACATGAAAACTGTAAAAAGTTGTCGGACGTATTTTAAAGACATAACAAAAATAAATTTTAAATATTAATAATAATTAATTTATCCCTATTAAACTGTACCCACCTTTAACTAGTTTTAGAAACAAAAAAATATATTTCATTCTTTTTACGAGCTATAGAGTAAACTAAAACTAAAAAAAACTTAGAAATTTGTTTCTAATTTTTTTTTGTTATTCAGTTTTTATGTTTGTCTGATTAACATCAACTTTCATAAAGTATTACTTACAATCAAAAATACATCACATGTAAGATCAGTTGGTTTTATTATCTTGTCGACTAAAAAACTGATATGATCAGAACTATGATACAAAATTTTCCGGATGATTTTATAGAAGAAAAATATAAGAAGATTTACTTTCTTGAGTTGATATAATTTATTAGATTTTAGGACATTGTGATTTGTTTTATTGTAAACTTGAATTTTAGTTAATTCTTTATCTGTTATTTAGGAGCCCGATTTTTAGTTTCTCGTATACCTCAAGATCGGCACTGAGAAGATGTATAAAGGGTTGGTAAATGATCAAAATACCATTAATGATAATTTTAGAATTTAGTTGAAATGAAGTAGCATTTTCTGTAATATTTCACATGATTATAAGGTTAATTTAATTGTGTATTTCTCTTTTACATAAATACTAGATTTCGACTCGTACAACCGTATGGATGTTGATTTTTATTTTATATCTATAAATATTTTGATTGATGGTAAGGTCAAGAAAATCAAATGTTCGTTATTAAAATAATAAGATTGTACTCTCTCTGTTTTTTAAAAATGCATTTTCTAGGATTTTCACACCTATTAAAATTATATCTGACTTAAAGCCCACTACTATGACAACGAACACGTAAACCATATTGGGTTCAAATATTAACTGATGTTTTCGTAGATTTTGGCCCACCAAAGTCGACTACTTGGTCTTAGAGACCATTTACGTGTTGAGAAAAATGAACAGAAAAGAAAAGAAAATTAAAAAACAAAAAGACAGATCTTGAATATTCTCTTCTGGAGTAAAATCCTTTCTTAATAGGTGTACATTGTTTTAACATAGAAACTGATAGTGAATAATAGAAAACATAGTTTCATTGTCTGCTCGGGTTACTGGTATAATCTGTGTCTAGTATGTTGTTTTTGTCTTATCCCCTTATAAATCTGGTCTGTGCACAACAGCATGATGATGAAGAACACGAGTGAGTCAAACCCAAAGGACATGAGGCAGAGTCCAAACACACGCCTTACACTACACAGATAATTATGCGACTATATCTTTTTTTGTTTGTGTTATATGTTTTAGAGTTAGTGGGTTGACTTGATTATATATATACAATTCATGTGCAGGCCGTGCAGTGAAAGGTTTAGAGACAAAGCTTTATTCATCTGAAGGACATAGGACAGAGACATAACGGCAAAGCAATAAGAACCCAAGTAAGTGTATTTAAAAACCATGTAAGTGTAGTAATTAGGATTCAAACTGAAACTGATAGATAGGAAAAAAACAGGTGATTGTTTGATGATATGTTGATTGAACTATATTTTTTTCTATTGTAGAGACTTAAGAACACAGTAGAACTTTAAAATAAGAATACATATTTCAAAACCATAAATAGTCAGTTACGATTGCTTACATTCTCATCAGCCAAGATGAATTCCATGGTTTCACCTGATTGTTGAATGTTTTGGATCCAAGAGTGCAGAACCTTCACTTGAATTAATTTATTAGTGTGTCGGGCCTCAAGTCTCCAATGGTGACCTTTTCATTAAACGCACTTGATTTTTGGATTTGCTTTTCTGTAGCCATTGCTTTGTTTGACGGTGAGGGTTTGATTAGGAAGAGGAGATTGCTATTTATAATAAGAAGATGTCAAAGGGATAGGTGTTTAGGTTTGCCTTGTAACTTGTCGCATACTCTAGATCGTATCTGACGGGATTTTATGGTATTGATTACAATATTAATAACTGATAATATTAGGAAACTTGAGTAAACAATTTAAAATCCAAAAATATTCTTCGGGTATAGCACAAGCAATATGAGTAGATGTAACTCTTTAAGGCGTGATTCTAGCCAAATAATATAATATTCTTTCTCTATATTTTGGGTAACAATATATTTTTTATTTATTTATAATAGTCAGAGGAATTAATGAATGAGTTAAAGAATATATTTAAAATAGATTTGGTATAACGAAACTGAGGGGATGATTTGTTAAATTATAGTTCTAATAGATATGGTATCCAAACTATATATAAATTTATTGGTTGTTTTAAAATATAATTAGAGTTTTAAATAAATATTCTAATATAAAATTCGAAATATACCATAATTACGTGTATAGGGTTTGGAAAAGAAAAGAAGATGATTAAATATATATTTTTAATATTTTATTGTTTTTTGTTTGATTAAATATATTCATTTTGGTCATTGTTTTCATTTCAGGGTATAGGGTTTGACAAAAAGAGAAGTTGAGTTATATGGGGTTTTCTTGGTATAGCCTTTGATTATGAACATGATCTCGATTGGCTAAAGATTCATTTTTGTTTGGATTTTAAAAGTAATTGGACTTATTGACTTTGTCTGAGATGGGCTTATTAGATTTTAAAAGCTGTAAAAATGAACGACTCTGATTTGTGTTAAAAGAGTTGCCGATTTTTTGTTAAAAAAAAAAAAGAAAAAAGCAATGGCATAGACATGTAATTAACTTGAAGGGGCAGAATCCTATGAGGGAGGGCAGAATAGTATAGATAGTGGAAAACGATATCAAAGTTGTTTTCATCTTTGTAGTTCCCACTCCCAGGTCCATGATTGCCATTGGTCAGGTATTTCTTTCTATATTCCATAATTATCTTGCGAGGAGATAAGAAAATAACACAACTAGTGGGGCTTTTAGTTTCTTTAATAATAGAAAAAACATTATTGTGTATATTGTTAACATCAATAAAACAAAATGATGATAACGTTTGCTTCCCATTCGCTTTATATTATTATATTATTAATATTCTTTCTTGATTTAGTGAATATGATTTTAAGTTTTCCTGAATCTGATAGAAAAGTCAAAAACAAACTATTTACATAAAGTATGATGCTAATTTAATCATCCACGTTCGTGGACATTGAACAAGATAAAACAGTAGTTGTCCACTCAAAAGGTCAAATAGTGCAGCTCTACCCAAGAACATTGACGTTAGAGCACTATTAACGCGGTCTTCTATGACCGTCTCTTAGTATTATCAGCATTAAAAAAAAAAGGAAATTAGATTAAATGTGAAAGGCACTGCAACGGTGAACATGGCGTAGATATCATATTAATTGTTTTCTAACAGGGTCGCCATGCGTTGATTGATCTGGCCATGTCTCCACTGAGCAAGCTTGGTCTTGTTCAAGCTCAGGATTGGTCATGTTCAAGCCGTTATTGTTGCTGGTACTAGGAGCTTTTGCCATTATTGGTCTTGTGTTTGAAATGTTTTGTTTCTCAATGTTTCATTTTTTTAAGAATCTCTAAATAATAAGAAATTTGCATTGGAGGATATAAATGTTTGGGTTTTTAACCATGTCTCTTAACTTCACATTTACTACTTAAAAATATTAAAAAAATATTAAGAGATTCCAAATGAGTCTATGGGATAATGATGCTCTAAGGAAATTTGTTTAGTATACCGATTGATTGAATGAAAAGAGGAAACGAACTGTTTCAGTTTATAAAAAAAAAAGTTTATTGGAGGATGTCTGCTTCGTTTATAGTTAATATAGTAGTTTTCGGTAGAGTTGTTTCATTACAATTTTACAAAAAGCATTGGAATTACGTATGATATAAATGGCCTGGTTAATGGTGTGGTCAGCTTGTTATGCAAGTTATCTGTGATTGTCACCAAATCTATGTAAGAAAAACACATTTTCCGGTTTGAACTCTACACGGGGTATATTGCTTTGCTTAACCTAATTTTTGGTTGAGTATCTTCTTTGCGTTCATAAAAGTGTGCGTAAAGCCTGAATCAAGAATACATTCTACGTAAGAAGAACGATTTATTCTAACATTTCTTCAGCCCACATTGTTGTCTTTGGTAGCTTGGCTAGAAATATTTTTATTATTTAAAAAAAAAAAATATTTTTATTATTTATTTTATACATTTCTTGGTTGTTGTCACCAAACCTTTTATTATGTTCTATGGGTTTTCCTTTTTTTGAATCTCATTTTCTTAACCAATGGTCAAAAATCTTCGGCAACTCACCCATATTTGTATTCGACTATAGGCTTAGTTCTTCTTTCTTGGAGATTAATTATTGTTTAGGTTACGTAATTTGGAAACAATTACTGTTAACAATGTTATTTGCGCAAACATCTAATGCATTAAGCTTGTGCTTTGTTTTACAGCGAACTTTGTGGATCAATCAACTCACCATCATTTTTTTGGAATCAAAATTTAAACTGTCAAAATATTTCATTGTTTCTTAAGAAAAAAGAAAACAATCAATTTGAAACTTATTATAACCCTTTAGCAACAAAAAAGAAGAACCTTCGTACAACCTCCATAGATGCGGTAAACCATGATAGCCAAACTCAAAACACCGAAAACTGAGCATCCTGCTGAATTATTCATATACTTTTTTCTTGAACTTTTTCCCTCTTCAGTTAGCTGAAATCAATATAATGATTGAAAAGTGTCCAATATTGAATCTTCATTGCCTTACACGGATAATTATGGTAATTAAAAGGTAACCAAATATATTTTATTATGTCATCAATTAGTTTACAGCTTATAAGATAAAAATGAAAATAAAAAATATTTAATTTAAGTTTGAAAAAGAAATTTTTTTAAGTTTGGTTTTATTTCCGTATCATCATTATCTTCAATCAAATCTCAAATATCAGCGATATACCACTAAATTAGTAAATACAACAAATATATCATATTCAAAATCCAAGTAAAATCGCAAAACCACTCACATGAATTGTCAAATTGATTATTATACTTGCACCAAAAAATGATTATTATTCTTTTTTTCATTTTCCCGATCCACCGGGAAAAATTAATAAAGCAGTGGGCCAGTCTCCAAAACAAAACAATGGGCGTCCACTGTTCTAACATTCTTAATATTTTATACTCCCTCTGTTTTCTTTTATAAGTCGTTTTAGAATCTTGCACATAAATTAAGAAAAACATAAATTTCTTATATTTTCTAGACAAAAACATCATTAATTATTTACATAACCACAAATCAACCAATGAAAAAATAGAAAACATATTATCATTGGTCATACGACATTAACTGTTAATAAATTTTACATAGAAAACCGAAAACGTCATATAATTTGGAACAAAAAATTTCCTCTAAAATGACTTATAAAAGAAAACGGAGGGAGTATTACTTTTGTCAACAAAGAATCTTTTCTGATAATGTTTTTATTCATTTTTTCAGAACAAAAATTAAAACTACAAATATAAGAAAGTTTTAATTATTGACCAAAACAGGAAGAAATATTAATTATTATTACAAATCTCCAAAATATTGAATCATGTAGCACAAAGTTTTGAATCTTTGATGACTTTAATAATGTCTAGAAAATTATTAATTAATTAAAAACAGGAGAACTGAATATTTCTTATTTCAAATGAAATTATACGTACAGTGAGACACAGATAAATTGGATCACGTAGCTGTGTTTATTTCATTTGTTAAAGATGTTTAAATTTTATCTGACATATCTTAAGCTTACTAGTTTCAATGGTATTTCAAAATTCGATGATGATAAATGTCCATTTAAATTAGGTTCAAGTTGCTTTCAGATCACAAACTCTACCTCGCTCCTAATTTATTGGCTCATAAAACTATCTGATCTGATTTAAACCAAAATGAGGTTTTGCATCACACCAAGACCAGTTTAAATTTCCTGGTGATGGTTGGTAATTTCGTTTAAATGGAATCGTATTGCTAGAAAAAAAAAGAAAGAAGATAAATATGGTGGTACATCACTTGATTTAATTAATTGGCATATTTCTTTTCCCCGACAAGATTGTATTTAAATAGTCAGATTTCGTCCTAAAAGTATATTACAGTATATTTTGTTGAAAATGGATAATTATATTGTTTATGCAGGTTACATTTTACCGGTTACATTCATAATATTTAGATTCATTATGATTTTTTGCTGGTTTTCCTATTAAACTGTAAGAAAATATGGCGAAGAGAATGGAAGAAAAAGTTGTAACTTGTAAGTGGATGTTATCTTTTTTTTTTTGACAAACTTATGTTACCTTCTTCTTTTTTTTGTTCAAATCATTTCTTTCATTCCAAGATAACTTAAGTAACAGAGTTTCCAATCCTAGAAGGATTGTTTAAACCAAAAAGAGCATTCTTCGCAAGCATATCTGCGTGCTCATTACAATTACGGGAAACATAACGAAAAGAGATAGATGAGAAGGACAGACTCAACACGCCAAGGTCATGGAGAATTCCTTTGAGTTCAATCACAGACTTGTTTCCTGTGATAATATTGATTAGATGTCGAGAATCTGAAAAACAGACCACATCTTTGATTCCAGCTGAAGCCGCCATAGTGATACCTGCCTTTAACGCAAGGGCTTTTGCCGATAAAACAGCCGATAAAACAGAGGCCACCACACGTTGTGCAGAGTTTCCTTCGAACAGAGTGCTTTCCGCTGCGTCTGACGCCACCCAGCCAAACCCTCCTGCTAATGTCGATCCATTCCAGGCCGCGTCCGAGAAAAGTCTTATGGTGTTTCTAAGTACACTTGGTAGTGTATTCAAAGCTGTTAAGTCTTTAGGTGAAACAGGAGATGTTTTTGGTTTCTGCTGTGCATTTTGCCATTCTTTGGCAGCCTTAATTGCTTTTATGTTACCTTCTTCTTTTATACGAAAAGTGTATGGTAGCTTAAAAATGGAAACAAGGTCGTATCCTATGCTATGTTTTCTTAACATTTTATCCAAAAAAATAAACAAAGTTAAATTTATTAAAGTTAGTTTACAAATAAATAAATAAATTTCAGATAAACACAAACAGATTTACAGTAACCGAAAAGAAAAGAAATTGTAACATGGTGATATTCTAAACAGTGATATTCACAATAATGGACAAGACTTGGATTCATCCCCTATGGTGAATTTTTAAATTCACCACCTCCTTAATAACCAACCAAAGTGCCAACTAGATTAATGATAAAATAATTTAAAAAATAAATAATATCATATTTAATAATGCTAATGTCACTATTTAATTCCTAAATTCAAACTCTATACCCTAAATCCAAATTCTAAAACCCTAAATTTTAACTTATAAACTCAAACTCTATACCCTAAGTCCAAACCCTAAACCCAAACCATAAATACTAAACCAAAAAATCTAAACTCTAAACCCAAAACTATACCCTAACTCAAATCCTAGACCCTAAACTCAAATCTTAGACTCTAAACCCAAATCATAAACCCTAAACTCAAACCGTAGACCCTAAACCCAAACTCTAGACCGTAGTAACCCAAACTATGAACTCTAAATCCAAACTTTAATTCTTAACCTTAAATTTCAAAAGAACAACATCAATATTAATCTAAATATTTAGGATATAGGATTTGGGTTTTGTATTTACGTTTTGGGTTTAGAGTCTAGGATTTGTGTTTAGGGTATAGGTGTGGGTTTAGAATTCAGGTTTTTGGGTTTATGATTTATGGTTTGGGTTTAGGTTTTAAGATTTGAGTTTATGGTATAGAATTTGGGTTTATAATTTAGAATTTAGGGTTTAGAATTTGGATTTAGGGTATAAAGTTTGAGTTTATGGATTAGATAGTGACATTAGCATTATTAAAATTGACACTATTTTTTTTTTTTAATTATTTTGGTTTTTCAAAAAAAATATTTAATATTTTTTAATCATTAATCTAGTTGGCACTTTGGTTGATTATTAAGGAGGTGATGAATTTAAAAGTTTACCATAGAGGTGAACCGGAGTCTTGTCCCACAATAATTAAATAAAAAGGGTTATACAATTGGAGTAAATTTTCAATAACTACGTATATGAAAAGGAGATGGATAAGACAAGAGACCACAAAGGCAACATAGGTCCCGACAAAAACTAGAATCTAACGCTCGAGTATGATTCCATCTCTTCCGTGTTGGACTAGCGTATTTGTGCGTCATTTCCATACGTATACACGTCAATACGTTAATTTGAGTGTTATACTTAAAAACAAAGAATCAATTAAAAAGATTCAGAAAAAAATGAAAATGACGACAATGCCCACAATATCATTCGTCAGCCTCCTATATTAAATAAACACCTTTGTCTCAACCTCCATGTCCATTGTCCCATATATCTCAAACAGATAGAGATCTCAAAGATTCAGCAAGTAGTTACGTTATTATCATCGGTGGAGGTAGAAGATGTTGGGAATTTTCAGCGGAGCCATAGTATCGCTACCGGAAGAGCTGGTTGCGGCCGGCAGTCGGACTCCTTCTCCAAAGACAACCGGGTCGGCTCTAGTTAACAAGTTCGTCGAGAAAAACCCATCCGCTGTGTCCGTACAAGTCGGCGACTATGTGCAGCTTGCCTATACCCACCACAAAGAGAGTCCTCTCCGGCCAAGGTGAGTCGCCGGCGATTTACTTATATTCTTTTTTCGTTGGACTGAGCTTCATGATGATTCCAGTGAAATCATCGTCGAGCGTTTTAATTTCATTGAGTTTAAAATTAATTATATTATTTAAAAAAAAAATCACTATGAAAAGACAATAACGTAGGGTCAAGTTGCATGTATCGACCAATTGAACCCTATTTCGTCATATTTTCTTATCTAAAATCACACCGAAGACAAGATTAGTAAAAAACACTGACTATATTTAATGGTGTAGATAATTTAGTTTTGTATAAAAGTCTGGATACTGATCGACATAATGGGGTTATTCTCTCCCCACGGAACTTAGGGTGATGTGTTTGTGGTGTGGTGTGGTGTACGTGGTCCCAAACAATAGTGAAAGTCCAAATATTGTATCTAATATATTATTTTGAGATTTTGTCCAATATATATATATATATATATATATATTTATTTGTTTATATATATATATATTTTGAGATATATGCATACACAGCATAGCTAACTTATAAAATTTATAGATCCTAGTTATATGGAATATGAAAACTAAAGTTTTAAGATATCTGAATATTTATCCAAAGTAAAGATTCCAATTGTTAGTTCTTTCAATCTTTATGTAGGCATCACATAATTAAATCAAGTAACTATTTACATGTTATTTTTATGACTTAAAAATATAGGATTGAGAGATCAAAAAAATTAGATACCTTAATTATAAATAAAAATTAGTACTTCACTTTGTCGGTCGCACACAAGAACACGTCTCAGAAGTCAGAAGCTGTGTTTTTTTTTTTTTTTTTTTTTTTTGACTAACCCAGAAGCTGTGTTAATCACCAAAGATGATTCACATGCCTCTCATGATTCATAACTGAATTGTTCATGTCACCAGGACTTGGATTTCTATTTGGAAGTCATTGACCACAAAACTGAAATAGACAAAACTTGGTCCTTATTCATAGACAGTCATGCGCATAAGATCACAATCAATATTATGGTCATAATAATTGTATGAGTTTTTCTTTTCTTAGAAAATAATAAGAATGATGTGGTACAGTCACTATTTACTATCCATAAAATAAGTTTTATAAATGAGATGACCAATTATACACGATGTGATTAAAAAGTTATATCTCAAAAATTCATACACAAATCTCTATATAGTTAAAAATTATAAGCACAGTATGTACTGAGATATGAGTCATGAAATGATATGGTACAAAAGCAGCTTTGATTGGTCCACCAAACCCTATAAGGTTATAAACCCCACAAGCATTATATAGCCTTATGAATTATGATGCCTCACTTTCTATCTTTAGCACTTACCCATATCATTCAATCCCAATACATCCATAATTCTTTGTGACTATTCTCCATTTAAAACTTTTATTAAATACTGTCATCATATAGGTTTAAAGTCTAGAACCTTAATTTTGCTCCTCTAGAGATATCAAGTTTGAGTTAGTTTGAACTTTTTGAATATATATATATATATATATATATATATGTAGGCTTAAGCTTGTCTTAAGATGTTTTTGGAAATGGTACAGGTCATTTGGGGCTAAGGATGAGATATTCTGTTTGTTCCAAGGCTCCCTTGACAACCTAGGAAGCTTGAAGCAGCAATATGGGCTTGCAAAAAATGCAAACGAGGTTCTCTTGGTCATCGAGGCTTACAAGACTCTCCGTGACAGAGCTCCTTACCCGGCTAACCACGTTGTGTCACACCTAAGTGGCGATTTCGCCTTTGTGGTCTTTGATAAATCAACCTCCACTCTGTTTGTAGCCTCTGTAAGTTCACTTTAACCCCTTTTTTTACTGTGAGGTAGACTGAATTTGGTGGTAAAACTCGGTTTTAACTTGCTGCAGGACCAAGTTGGTAAGGTTCCGTTGTATTGGGGGATAACAGCTGATGGATATGTTGCATTTGCTGATGATCTTGAGTTGCTAAAAGGGGCTTGTGGAAAATCTCTTGCTTCTTTCCCTCAAGGTTGTTTTTGGTTTTGCTTTAAGTTAAAGTCTTTCAGGATACTGCAAAGCTATACTGGGAGCGATTTGAATGGTTGTATGTGCTTGCGTTGCAGGATGCTTTTACTCAACTGCGTTAGGTGGACTTAGGAGCTTTGAGAATCCTAAGAATAAGATCACTGCCATTCCTGCTAAAGAGGAAGAAATTTGGGGAGCCACCTTCAAGGTAATTTGATTGATTTTTCAAGAACAAATCATATCTTAGTTTTATTTTTCTCAGCAACATTTTAAGAAGGCTCATAACACAAACAAATGGTGGTGGAACACAGGTGGAAGGAGCAACAGTTCTTGCAGATTGAGAATGAGAACTCTTAACAGCAAAAAGAAATAATGATGTAGAAAAAACAAGCTGTCCTATGAGTTTCTTTAAAGCTATCAATGGTTGGTGATGAAGTGTTTAGTGTTGTATCCCTCTTTTGTTTTCTGTTTCATTGTACAGCCCTTGTCTGTCTCTTCTGGTGTTTTTAGCGTCTTCGTCCCAATAAATCTACCTTCTCTTGATGTTTGCATCTCCTGTTTCTCCCGTAAATATTGCAATTCTCAGTTTGTCTACGCTCTCAAACATGGATATGTATGAAGTAGCATTGAGGTTGGCATAGAATGGATCATTATTATTGCGCAGTAATCTTTATTTGATAATCACAACAGTCATTGAGAAGAACAGTACTGATACAAAAGAGAACAGACAAAAAGATGTAGTAGAAGGCAAGACCAACTCTAGTGCATGTGTTATGCAGGTTAAGATGCAGGGCAGATATCCTCCAAACTGTAGAAAAAAAACTAACGTATTAATACCGAAACAGTTACTTTTGTGGATTCTATGATGGCAGCAGCTTCAGTACCAAAAGAAAATGCATACCTCTCCCCTAAACATTCAATAATGTCGCTTGTTAGAGTTGATCTCTTATGTTTCGTAAAAGCCAGAGATGCAGCCTTTCTCAGCAGTCCAGATGCAGCTATGCATCCCAAGATGGCTTCTCCGAGAGACTGAAAATTTATAGTGTTGCTCAATCAATCAACGATTGAGATGAAGTGTTAAAAGGAGATATGTAACAACCTTTCATGACCTGATATAAGCTGTTGCGCCCATGACAGAAACACTGCGACACTAGATGAAAACAATATACTATTAGTGGACACACAAGTTCAGAATATTAACCAGAGCAACCTAAAGATATTAGATCAAAGAATAGTGAACTCACCTCCCAGAGAGAATGTCACCTTGTCCACCACAGCGCCTTGGAGAACCATATATGCTCACTGATTTTACTGCAAGAAATAGACATACTCGCACTTGACATTCTCAACCGTTTCTAAACAAGAGAAAAAAGATAAGAGGAAAAGTTACTCACCTATCTCCCCATTGCTAATAAGATCAGATCTCCCTTTCCTCAGAATCGTCACGCCACCAAGCCTGAATGACACACGCGTCTAATATCATTACATGAGATTAAGTGCTGAAAGTCGTCATTTCAGCCTAGGTCTGTGTGGAAACATTATAACTACGTTGGCTTGTGGATACTCTTAAAGTGAGTTGTGTACTTACTGCTTGGCCAAAGAACGTAGTTGATCTTCAGGATTCTCTTCATCTACTTCGCAGTTCAGCACTTTCTGAACAAGACGCTTATACTCGTTCACATTTGGAGTCAAGACAGCAAGCGGATAGCTGTTGACAAGATCAATGGAATTCGTTACAAGAAACAGCCCGTCCTGTCATATTGAACAAGGAAGAGACCAAACATATAAATGATTTGAGAAAGGAAGAAAGCAGATTGAACCAATCTTTAGTGTATATGTAACTGCTTACCCCATCTACAACAAAAGGAAGATTGAACTTTCTGGCAAGAAGCATAATTTTACTCACACATTCCTGCAAAAGAATAGAGTCGTCAAGCCAACCGGTAAAGTATTGTAAAAACACAAATTACATAATGTGATGAGAGGAATGTGTGTACCAGGAGAAAAGGATCCCTTCCCAAACCAGGACCAATTACAAGACAATCAAATCGTTCCATCCATTTATCAACTTCTCCGACCACTTTCTCCTGGACTTGTCTCCTCTCTTCCTCACTGAAGTGACTACACCATAACAAAAAAATATTGAGTTTATGAAAATTCACATAGTAGAAGTAGCAAACAAATGTGTGGACTGGAATATTCACCTGATGGTGTAAGATTCCTCAAGAAGAGGGTGAACTATAAGCTCAGGACTATAACTCTTTATAACGGGCGCTGCGTCTTTCGTGCAGAAGACATGGGACAGATCAGCACCCTACAGAAGTTTACGGAGACAAGACCAAAGATGAGTCTAAAGAGTCTGTTGTGGGGCTAATAGAAACGAAACGAAACTACTAACGATTTTGAGAGCAGAAAGGGCGGCGAAGTATGGAGCTCCAGTGTATTCACGACAGCCTCCGATCACAGCTATCTTCCCTAAACACAAGATCAATTTACAAAACAGGAGCTTTTAACATAAAAAGACTCAAACTTTGTAATTCAAAACCGATCATAAAATAAAAGAGATTGAGGGGAGAGTTTCTAACCAGCTTGGCCTTTGTGTCGTTTAAGGTCGAGCGATGGCGTTACGAGTCTCAGAACACTCTCAGCGTCGGCCTCCAGTGTGGAACTCATTGATCTTTGAGCCACAAAGCGTTTTTGTACCAAAGAACTGTTGCCTTCTGAACACTTTTGAAGAAAAAGAAGGTGAATGAATGTCTGAATGAGAGAATTCAATCAAATTCTCGTTGAGTAAAGGGACGAGAAACCTTCTGTTCGACTTGGTGGGTCTTACTTATTTGTTATTATTTTAGGGAAACAGAATATTTTTAGAGAGAGAGAGAGAGAGAGAGAGAGAGAGAGAGAGAGAGAGAGAGGGAAGGAGGATGAAGAGGACGGCGATGGACAACGCGATTCGAGCATCTGTGGTTGTATTAGGATCTTGATCTTGAGCGACAAAACGTTCTTGTACCAAAGAACTGTTGCCTTCTGAGCACTTTTGAAGAAAAAGAAGGTGAATGAATGTCTGAATGAGAGAATTCAATCAAATTCTCGTTGAGTAAAGGGACGAGAAACCTTCTGTTCGACTTGGTGGGTCTTACTTATTTGTTATTATTTTAGGGAAACAGAATATTTTTAGAGAGAGAGAGAGAGAGAGAGAGAGAGAGAGAGAGAGAGAGAGAGAGAGGGAAGGAGGATGAAGAGGACGGCGATGGACAACGCGATTCGAGCATCTGTGGTTGTATTAGGATCACTAGCCTTTGGGTACATGTCACTTGAGCTTGGATACAAGCCTTTCCTTGAAAAGGCTGAACAATACGAACGCTCTCTTCAATCTCAAGCTTCTCAGCACCAACAACAACAACAAGGTCTGCTGTACTTTCTCTCTTTCAAAGCTCGATTCTTTCGTTTGCGTTTGTGTAATCAGAGATAGATTTAGGCTGTGAAGGACTGATGGTTGTTAGTTGATGTTCTTGATTGTGGAAGTTATCATTGCCCCCAGACCAATTTCATTATGCTCAAAGTCTTCTGTCTTTGGTATGATTCAAGTGAATGGGGTTGATAGTTGATACTTGTCGAGGTCTTAGTTTCTTGAAAATTGGCACTGTTGCAAAAGAAAGTATTGATCAATCACAACACTTTCACGCTGATGCAGTGTGAGAGAGAATACGAGAAGATGATTACCCATTTTAGTCTTCTTTTTTTTTTGTCTTCTGAATACACTTTTTATCCATTCAGTTTGTTTCCTTGTTGTGTTCTTAGTCAGTCACTGCGTTTATATGTAACCCATCATGTCTGCTTAGAAGCTCTAACTTATAACTTTGATTCTTTCTTACTTCTCTGATCTTCTAGATGATGGTCAAGAAGAAGCGAGATGGGACAATAACAATATCGAGGGATGGGAGGAGAAAAAGTAGATCGTATGATGATGACACAACCTATGAATGTGCAAGGAAGAAACCTTGTGTCGACACTTGCTTCTTCTTTTGTTTTCTTTATCTCAGTTCTATCTGTAACCATCCACCACCAGTGCTCGTTTTCTAATCATTCACTCAGTCTTTACCCAAGTATAGTACAATTTCTCTGAATTATTTATGACAGTTTTAAATTGAAGGACAGAAACCGTACACCATCTCTGTTCTGTACGATAATGGTTTTACTGAAGCAAAAACCATGAATTAGAGTGAAGTCAAACTACATTTACAGGTTTTCTTTGTAATTATTTCGTTATCAATATTAATCTTGTTCACAAAGAACCTTTTCCTTATTTTTTTCTAAATCCATACAATCACTTTTAGGTTCCACTATGCACCTAATACAGATAATTTATATATATAAAAAAGCATTTCTTGACTTGACTTGGCTGTATCCTCGTCAGTTTTAGTCTTTTCCAAAGTTATTTTTTCTTCCCATCTGAAAGTTTTGTGATTCTTTTCTACGTGCTGTTATTCATGGCTTCTTCTTCATCTCTGTCTCACAGTTGGCTGTATCACGTCTTCCTGAGCTTCCATGGCAAAGACGTGCGCAAAGGATTTCTTAGTCATGTCCTGAAAGAGCTCAAAAGCAAGGGAATCATACCTTTCCTTGATAACGAGATGAAGCGTGGCGAATCTCTCGGTCCTGTATTTGTAGGAGCGATCAGACAATCAAGGGTAGCCGTTGTCTTGCTTTCCCCTAACTACGCTTATTCCACCTGGTGTCTGGATGAGTTGGTGGAAATCATGAAGTGTAGGGAAGAGTATCAACATACAGTGATGACCATTTTTTACCAAGTGGATCCATCTCATGTTAGAAAGCAGACCGGAGATTTTGGAAAAGTCTTTGAGAAAACATGTGTCGGGAAAAAGGAAGAGGTGAAGCAAGCATGGAGGCAAGCTTTGAAGGATGTCGCAGGTATTGCTGGTTACCACTCTAGCAACTGGTTCGTTCACTTTTACTTTTACTTCCACTAGCATATTATGTGTACATGATGGCATAGCCTATATTTTTGTTAGGGACAATGAAGCTGAAATGATTGACAAAGTAGCCTCAGATGTCACGGCTGTGTTGGGTTTTACACCATCAAAAGATTTTGATGACTTTGTTGGCTTAGAAGCTCATATCACAGAGATCAAATCGAAGTTGATCCTACAGTCGGAAGAAGTTAAGACGATTGTGCTTGTGGGTCCTGCCGGGATTGGTAAGACGACCACTGCAACAGTTTTATACAACCAACTCTCTCCAAATTTTCAGTTCAGCACGTTTTTGGAGAATATCAGAGGAAATTATGAGAAGCCTTGTGGTAACGACTACCAGTTGAAATTGCGTTTGCAGAAAATTTTGTTGTCTCAAATATTCAGCCAAAAGGATATTCAGGTTGGTCATTTAGGAGTGGCTCAAGAAATGTTGAAAGGCAAAAAGGTGTTGATTGTTCTTGATGAAGTGGATAGCTTGTGGCAACTAGAGGCAACGGCAAACAAACGTGGATGGTTTGGTCCTGGAAGTATGCTTATCATTACAACCGAAGATAGAAGACTTGTTAAGAAACTCAGACTAGGAATCGATCATCTCTATGAGATGAAATTTCCAACCACAACTGAGGCTCTTCAGATCTTCTGCCAGTATGCTTTCTGTCAAAATTTTCCAGATTATGGTTTTGAAGAGCTTGCTTGGGAAGTTACTTGGCTTGCTGGTAAACTTCCTCTAGGCCTGAGAGTCATGGGATCGTATCTACGAGGAATGTCCATGAACGAGTGGATAGAGGCACTACCAAGGCTCAGGTCTAGCCTTGACACAGAAATTGAATCAACTCTAAGATTTAGCTACGACGCCTTAAGTGATAAAGATAAAGCTCTGTTCCTGCATATTGCATGTTTCTTTGTTGGTTTCGAGGTTGAGAGCGTTAAGAATTGTCTTGAAAAAAGCGATTTGGAGGTCAATCATGGGCTTCAAATCTTAGCTGATAAATCTCTTATATCAATAGAAGACGGATATGTATCTATGCATAGTTTGCTGCAACAAATGGGTAGAGAAATTGTCAACAAACAATCTTTGGAGGAGCCTGGAAAGCAACAGTTCTTGTGGGATTACAAACAAATTTCGGAATTATTTGATGACACCACTGTAAGTTCCCTTTTTTTTTTACATTAGATGTCTTCTGTTTCCTTGGGTTTTTAAGCTGAGATTTATTAGTTCTTTTTGAATAATCTCTCCTAGGATACTAGAAAAGTTCTAGGCATAATGATGGATACTTCAAAGGGAAAGGAAATCTATATACGTAGAAGCGCTTTTGAGGGGATGCATAATCTCCAGTTCCTAAGAGTCTACTCTGGTCTTCGAAACACCCCCTCTGTTATTCAAGCTAACTACTTTAATACCTTATGCGTACCCTACGACCTCAACTGTCTTCCGGACAAACTCAGATTGATACATTGGAACGACTGTCCATTGGGAATTTGGCCTTCCGAGTTCTCTGGCAAGTTTCTTGTCGAACTGATCATGCGAAGTAGCAAATTTGAGAAGCTTTGGGAGGGAACCAAAGTAAGAATATTCAGCACTTTATTGTATTGTATGTATTGCGTGTAAAACCCGATTGGTCATTTCCTCTAAAACTCATATTTATCTTTGTTTTTGCTTTGGTATAGCCTCTCCAATGCCTCAAGCGGATGGATTTGAGGGATTCTAAGTATCTGAAAGAGATTCCAGATCTCTCAAAAGCAAAGAGTCTCGAGAAATTAGATCTCCATGGCTGCCTAAGTTTGTTGGAGCTCACAAGCTCTATTGGCAGTGCCACTAAGCTTACAATCTGTGACCTCAACAGTTGCTGGAGTTTGAAGGAGCTCCCTTCTTCTATCAGTAGGTTAACCAATCTCGAGGAATTAAACCTCAGTGTTTGCTCAAGTTTGGAAAAACTCAGTGGTTGTACGAGTTTGAAAGAACTCAAGCTGAGACATACTGCGATAAAGGAAGTGCCATCATCAATTAGCACTTGGTCTTGTCTTTATAAATTGGACATGTCTTTCTGTAGAAACCTCAGGGAGTTCCCAAATTTTCCAGACAGCATTGTAGAGTTGGATTTGAGCAGTACAGGGATAGAGGAGATTCCTCCACGGATTGAGAATCTATTTCGTCTGCGTCAACTATTTATGGATGGATGCAATAAGCTGAAAACTGTATCTCCAAACATTTCCAAGTTGGAGAATCTTGAGTTTCTTCTTCTCACTATCAATGAGTTTAATGAGGATGATGATATTGATCAATATCGTCCTGGCGTATTTGAAGCCATAATCGAGTGGGGGCCTGACTTGAAGAAGCGCAGTTTGAAATTAATATCAGAACTCGACGTACACTACATTTTGCCGATATGTCTACCTGAGAAGGCTTATACATCTCCAATATCATCATTACGTTTCCGCGGTATTTGTTTCAAGACTATTCCAGATTGCATCGGATGTCTCTCCCGACTAAGTGAGCTTGACGTCGCAGGCTGCAACAAGCTCGAAGCACTTCCACAGCTTCCAGGTTCCCTTCTATCTATAAACACAAAATGGTGTATGTCCTTGAAGAGAATTGACTCCTCCTCTTTTCAAAACCCGAATATTTACTTAAACTTCGCTAAATGCTTCAACCTGAATCAAAAAGCTAGAAAGCTCATCCAGACATCAGCTTGCAAATATGCGCTCTTACCGGGTGAAAAAGTGCATGCACACTTCACTCACCGAGCTAGTTCTGGTTCTCTAACCATCAATCTGACTCCAAGACCTCTTCCTTCATCCGTCAGATTCAAAGCTTGCATCTTGCTGACAAATGATAAAAAGGGTGAGAATTCATTGAGTGGTATGTCTTATCGCGTCAGGGGTAAACAGAATGGCCACACAGTCCAATATGTATCAGACTTGCTCCATATGCCAGATATAGGCGTATATCGAAACCATCTTTATATATTTGAAGATTCTTTCTCTCTAAACCAGGATTGCCTTGAAGCCGGAGAAACCCCTTTCAACGAGCTTTCTTTTGTGTTCGTAGTCCACGGTAAAACGTGGAAGGTTAAAGGCTGCGGTGTACGACTTTTGGAGGTCCTTCATTATATTCTTGACAGGAATGATGGTGACGAAGTTGTAAGTGATGATGATGGAGAAGGTACTGAAAGTTCATCCAGGCATCAGATTGCGAATCTGCAGTAGTACAAAATGTAGAAGGGCCTTCACACTGTACTCACCAAGCTACTTCAGGCTCCCTAATGATCTTATGACTCCGAGGTCCTCCCTTCATCCTTCAGATTCAAAGCTTTGCACCTCAATGTCAAGAGACTATGATATTTATAATGAAGAGTGTGTGCCTTGGCTCATCCGGGAACTCTTTGATAACTATGATGAAAAGATGGGACTTTATTGATGCTTGTATTGTAGCTTCAGTTGTGTACAGAATGGCCTCACTGTCTCATATGAAGACCCCATGGATACTTTTGAAGATTCCTTCTGTCTAAACCAGTATTTCCCTGAAACAACTTTCAGAAATTTTGTGTTTCAGTTGGAAGTCTTTCATAAAAATGGAGGGTAAAAGGCTGTGTCCCTCATTGTACTCTTGACGGAAAAGAATGTGAAGACGGAAGTTCTATGGGCATGATGAAACTGAAGGAAAAGAATCTAGACGTGATGAGGATGTAGAGACAGAGGAACAGGAAACATAGATAATGATTCTGTAAAAACGCGTGATTAGTTGAATCATCGATAATTCTGCCGATCATCAATTGGGACACTTTCACTACGGTAATGTCATTGAGAAGATGGTTGGCCGTTTTAGAGTGTTTTTCTGAATACTCTTTTCTCCTTCAGTTTGTTTCCTGAGATGAGTGAGCCCTTTGTGTTCTTAGTCATTGCTTCTTAAATGTAATTTATGGTCTGTTAGAAAGCTCTAACTTAGAACACTTTATGTTCTTAATCATTGATTCTTACACGAATCCTTATGTAGGTACTGGAAAGTGTCATGTTGTAAGATTTTCTGATTCCGTGCAATGTAATTTTCCAAGAATAGAAGCTCAATCTCAACACCCCCTGGCACAACCAAAGATTACTGTGAAACAAGAAGAGGTTGGTTGATTCAAACAAAACACAAGTCTTCTCACGCGCATTGGCTCCCGTGCATTGCAGGTTTGTTGCACACAACTAGACACATGAGTCTTTGATAAAAGTCTCCAGTTTTCTTTCAGTTCAGGGGAGGAGTTTGGAGAAGCCGGGGAACATGTCATATGGAGATGGACAGAGATGCTGTCGAGAGTGACCTTACTTTTGCTGGGTTTGCGGTAATGCAACATTGCTTTATGCAGCTTTACTTTCTTCATATGTTTGAATTGTAATGGATGGTCTGATACTCTGGTATCAACGTTGGTCCACAATGACTTAATCATGCATCACAGGTCTTCAACTGCCCCCATAAGATCAGATTCAGCCACCGTTCTCTTGGAGCTGAAGAATTCATCCCATGATTTGGTAATTTGTACTGTGTATCTTGTAATGCACACACACTCATATATTAGTGGACTCATATCACTACCAGTTGTTCATTCAGTTCCTTTTCACCCTGCACAGATTGTCTACAAAGCAGCTTTCTCAGTATTAAATGTAGAAAATATAATTGAGTATTAGAGTATATAAATTTTTTTTTCCAGTCACCATCTATTTTTTTTAGGGTGCTTGTTCTTTCTTTAGTAATTAGATACATGGGATGTCTTATCCTGCTTTCATGATTCCAGGTTATCAAGCGTTGACAGCTTGTCATGTTGCAAGCCAAGTGCATATTGTGTCAAATCCAGTTTTAATTCTCGGTCAATCAACGCCTGGTGACAGATACAAGTGGGTGTCAGCTTATGAGAAGGAGATTATACCCTACAGGTGCAGTCAACTTTAATGACAGATTCTGTAGAAGTAAAGCTATTCGTATTCTCATCTTGTACAATCTAACATAGTCACATGAAACTAGCAGTATATGTTGTAACAGTAGTCCTAGTGCTGCCCTTTTTTGTGTAGTTTGCTCTGCTATGATGATTGCTCAAGTAAAAAAAAAAAATTCTGAGACTTGGATGATTTCTTTCAGTGTCGTTCTCCTGCATAACTAAGATCATATATGGTTTTTGTGTCCAGTGAAAAGAGACCGAAACCCTTGCAGAAACCCATGATTTATATGCATTGGAGTTGGCAGCAGTGAAATGCTACAGGCTACATCTGCTATTGTGTGAGTCATTCCGTTTGTCAGGAATCTTTATCACTTGGTTTATTATTTCTTAGTAGCTATATATATAAATAGATAGTCTTACCGTTAAACCAAAAAAGTGGATATATATATAAATAGAGTCTTACCGTTAAACCATTTGTCTCTTCAGGCTTTTGCAAGAGTTGCTCCACAGCAGAAGGAGCTAATCTTAACCACTTCTAAAGATGTAGGAAGGGGAACTCTGATACGGGACAAATGATGTCGGTGCATTGAAGCAGGTAACGCATATAGGGATTTGATTCAGCTGTCAAGCAAATGATGCGTATGTTTTATATTCTTTTTGAATTGATATTCACATGTCCAGGCCCATGTTGGAGTTGCCTTACTGAATGATAATCAATTGTGGTATGATAAAATTATTTTTGATATGATATGAACTCCATGATTACTTGGAAAGTGAATGATAAAAATAGATAATTGTGTACGTATACCATATAGACCATCAAGCTTTCCTTGGGAAATCGTTTATACGAACTACCATTATTCATTAAGTAGGATCGGCGTGTGACCCTACTTCACTCAAAACACTATCCTCAAACCATATCATATATAGAGATTCTCTATCTCTACAAAATCCAAACTGTGTGTTGTCCATTTCCTCAATTGCCCACCACAAGCTGTCTTAAGATGTGGCTGTTTTAGGATCTCATAGCCATAAGACCCATAACAAAGATTTCCTTAGGCTCTATCAAAGATAGTTCTTTTGTTCTTTTTTGTTTTTGTTAATATCATGATTAATAATGAAAACCAAGGGCATCTATACACTTGTTGGTTCAGTTCAGTTATATTGAATGTAATTTAGTAAAGCTATAGAAGTTTTTGGTCAAATATGATATATATGTAAATGTAATAAAAACAGAGTGGATATGGGTTGTTTGTGAACTTTGGTTTGTCTTTTCAACATTTAACAACTGGATAACATCAATGCACAACCTCCTTCTGTCCTTCATGTTGAGTGTGTCCTATTTGTGTGGGACTTGGCCAGATTAGAGTTACATTGTTCAAATCTTTTTCTTTTCTTTTTTTCTCTGACCCCACTCTCCCACCCACATGCTCTTCCATCTCTCTTCCTCTCTCAAAGGGCCAATATTTTCTTGCCTATATATTTGACTCTTTCAACATTCCCTCAAACTCCACTCCAAGCAAAGAAAAAATACAAGACTGACAGTCTTAGGAAAGCTAAGACATATATGGCTATGGAGTTAGAGCTTGATGATGATGTCTTCTTTGCAGACATAAGCAAACAGATCTCTCTTCTCATTATGGATGAAGATGAACAGTTAAACCATGTCTCTCTCTCTACCTCCTCTCTTGCGTTCCAGGTTTGTTTCTCTGTCCACAGACATAATCTCTCTCTCAAAACATACCTCTATCTAACTGTTTGTTTCTTGAATCTTTGTGGAAACAGGGTATGTTCAGAGGAAGCTACCAAACGGATCCATATATGTTTCATAAAGAACCAAGCAAAGGAACTGGTGTGTTCATCCCTAAATCTTCTCAGTCCAGAAGAAGACCTCATCATCCGAAGCAAGGTAGGGTTAATTCCTTCAACACCAAGCAACACAACCCTCTTCATCAAAACAGACAAAAGTATCAAAACAACTCAAGGTGTACTCTCACAACTCACAACAACAACAAGAGCAGCATGAACACTAATAATGTTCATGCTTCTATCCCAAAAAGAACCTACAGAGATGCAACATCTATCTACACTTGATTAATTTTTAACAAATATTCTGCATTATTCATGGTTTTTGTGTGATTGATTCATATAATTATATATAGATGCATAAGCTTTATTTATTTGTAGATCAGCAAATAATAAGGATTCTTCCATAAGGAAGGTCTTGGAGATTTGTTCCAAGTTTGTTCTTGTTTTAATGTGTAATTCTTTCATGTCATTTTAGAGATATTCACTGACTTATCTCCATTTGTAAAATATTTTTAAGGATTAAATCAAAAATCAACTTGTGAAATCTTGTTGGGTGATTATAACTAAGATTGATGGAGGAATGTATAAAGACAAGCCCCATGTGGAATGAGCAAATGTTCTGTGTCTCTCTCTATCTCTGTCCAATCAATCAATATCTTTGGGACATCACAGACGAGTTTGCCACACTGTCTGAATATATAAAAAAAGGTCAGATCTAACTAAGAAGTCCAAAAAGACTGTCACAAGCTCACACACCTTCTGTCCGGCCACTCACACTCACATGCTCATCTCTCTCTCCCAATATTCATTCTCATTCCTTTATTTCTATTTAGAGCAAGTAATATGACCATGAATTCCCATTTCTTCTAATTAGTTTTCAGGACAGTTCACATATATCCACTCTTTTCCTTCTTTGGCAAATGTTTATTCAAAAAATATATGCACATACATAGGTGAGGCCCAAAATAATATATGCTCACACAGAAAACACTGATCAATTAATCTAAACAGTAACCAAACTCCCAACATGAACATTATTTCAACATAGATAAAAGGAAAATGGAAGTAAAGAAGTAATGAACAGACAGGCAAACTATATTTAAAAATTAAAACACATTAATATCAGTAGCAGCCAACAACTTTCAAGACAAGATTTGAAAACATCACAGTTACTTTGTATTCATATATAAACTAAATTTATTTTATAGGTGGCGGTGGAGGTGGAATCATTGCAAGATTCTTTTCGTTGGTGGCTTATTTTTCCAATTGGATTGATCTAAAACCATAGAAAAGTGGAGCACATAGTTTATAACGTTGAACCTGATCATGTTCCTCCTTCCTCAAAACTTGGGATTCATGTGTTGCAGTTGAATGTCAAATAAATTTTGTAAACTATTTCAAAATCACAATTAGACAATTGGCAAACAAGTCCATAACAAAGTTGTGTAATAAATTGCAAAATGTGACCAAAAATAAATTTCAGTAAATTTAAACATTAATTTTTTAACATCACAATAAGTAAAAAATTATTAACAAAACTAACATATCCTATGTTTAAAAACTCGCTAAGAGCTGCATCTAAGATAAACAAATTATTAAAAATTCGAGAAAAAAAATTTAAAGAGTATTTTAGGAAGAAGTTTTTGTATTTTATATGTATAATATGATATACTATAACATATTAAAAGAAAAATACAGAATTCTATCGTATTTGTATGTCTTTTTTTTTTTTGTCAACAAAGAAAAACTCGTATTTGTATGTCTAATACACAATTTTTATGTAGAAAACAAACATTTTAAGATTCATATACTTGTAAACGGAAACCAAATTAGTTTGGGCCTGGACCAACATTTTAAATGATTTGTTTTTTGGGCCAAAACTCATTTGTAATTCCTCGCACTCTACGTCCATTAAGCGGCCCACCGATATTCAAAAACGGCGCCGGAAGACTTGGTCCCATTTCGTTATCCTCCTAATCTTCTCCGATTACTTCCCTTCGTCGTAGGCGCTCTCATCAATGGCGTCCCAGCGGCTTCTCTCTGCCCCTCATTTCTCCCTCATCACCAAATTCTCACCCTTTCATCCTTCCCTCTTATCACCACCACAAAAGCTAACTCTCTTTCACTCTACCACTTGCTCTCCTCTCCAATCCTCCTCCACTTCTTGGTTTACTAACCTCCAAGCCGTCACCGACGCTTGCTCTGAAACCGAAAGCAACGTTCCTACAGAAACAACTGCTTTGACTCTACGAAACATCTGCCAAGGCTTTGTCCCGGAACACATTTTACACAGGCAAGCTCTGTTTTCAAATTTCCCGGTGAAAATTTGATCCGAATGAATGAGTAATAAAGTTGGAAACTTGGTGAAATGGGTTTTGCTAGAATGGAGGAGATTGGGTTTGTGTTTCCAACGGATATTCAAAGAGAAGCTCTTCCTACTCTGTTCACTGGCCGTGACTGCATCCTCCATGCCCAAGTCTCTTCCTTTTTACCCATTATTGCTCTCTGTTTTTGTTCAATGTTAAAGAAATAGTTAGGCGGCTGTTAGGTGCTTTTTGAACGCTTTCTTTAAAGATTGAGCTAGAAATATTGTTTCGATTAGGTCCGATTTGACAATTAGGCAGACACCTAGACCGATTTTTAGAACACTGGTCTTGTTGTTGTCAGAACACGAGTTTATGTTGGTATTTTTTTTTTTTGGTGATCTAGACAGGTTCAGGCAAGACATTGACTTACCTGTTACTTATACTCTCTCTTATTAATCCTCAACGATCTTCTGTGCAAGCTGTGGTTGTTGTTCCCACACGGGAGCTCGGTATGCAAGTAAGACTATTAGGCATGTGTTTTGTATCTTCCTATGGACTTTTTTAGGATTCTTATATGACACACTTGCTTCCTTTGGGTTTAGGTTACGAAAGTTGCTCGAATGTTGGCTGCGAAATCAACCGATGTTGAGGTGAAAGGATGTACAGTTATGGCTCTCTTAGATGGAGGAATGCTAAGACGGCACAAAAGCTGGCTAAAGGTTTGGACTCAAAAGCCTTCTCTGAATCATCTCAGCTACTTTTTTCTTGTGAGTTAGCTCAGCAAGTTTTAACTCTTTTTTTAGGCTGAGCCACCGGCAATTGTGGTCGCTACGGTAGCGAGTTTGTGCCACATGCTTGAAAAACACATACTTAGACTTGACTCGGTGAAAGTTCTTGTTGTTGATGAGGTAGAAACACACACATATTTCTCAGCTTATTTTCTCCATAGTAAATGATAGATACTGTTCTGCACATTGAACATCATGCTGAGAATATTTTCTGTCACTTGGTAGGTTGATTTCTTATTCTACTCATCTAAACAAGTAGGTTCTGTGAGGAAGCTTCTGACGTCGTTTTCTTCATGCGATAAACGTCAGACTGTTTTTGCTAGTGCTTCCATTCCTCAGCATAAACATTTTGTTCATGATTGTATACAGCAAAAGTGGACAAAGGTTTGCTTATCAATTATTTGAGCTACTGTTAGATACTACCCTTCTGACTCTACACCTGACTGTCTTTTTCTCATATTTCTGCAGAGGGATGTTGTTCATATTCATGTTAGCGCAATCAAGCCCATGCCTCTGTGCCTTCTTCACAAATTTGTAGTAAGATCTAAATGTTCTGACTTCTTTTTGTCTAACTAACTATGCAGCTGTTAGTTACATCTGATCTGTATTTTAACAGGTGTGTGGGAAGAAAAACAAGCATCAGATACTGCTTGCCTTATTAGAGTCTGATGCACCTGAATCAGCTATTATTTTTGTCGGAGAGCAGGTTTCGAAAAGCCCTATTTCCCTTCTGAGTTCACCTAATCTAACCATGTGGAACTCTTTCCTGTTTCTTGTTTTCAGTCTGAGAAGTCCAAAAAGGCTGGAAACGATCCTTCCACAACTCTACTTATAGAATTCCTCAAAACTTCATATGATGGCTCTCTGGAGATCCTCCTACTAGAGGAAGACATGAACTTCAACTCACGAGCAGCTTCATTAACAGTACGTGGTTCTGTTTTCCTCTGATGCTTTTACTCTTTGTTACTAACCCTTTTTTTTTGATATCTCACAGGAAATACGGCAAGGAGGAGGGTTTCTTCTTGTTTCTACTGATATTGCAGCAAGAGGGATTGATCTACCAGAAACAACTCACATCTTCAACTTTGATCTCCCACAAACAGCTACAGATTATCTTCACCGAGCTGGAAGAGCTGGTCGAAAACCCTTTTCGGATAGGAAGTGCATTGTTACCAACCTGATCACCTCGGAGGAAAGATTTGTCTTGCAAAGATTCGAAAATGAACTAATGTTCAGCTGCGAGGAACTGATGTTGTAGGTACACTATTGCATGTCCCTGTACATATGTTTCCTCCATTTAATGAAACTTGATTATTTACATGAAATGATTATTTGAGAACTGAGAAGTGTCATCATTACCAAATAAATTGCTTTGATTAAAATATAGTTTTGACTTTTTCTGCTTTGAATTCTTAGTTCTCACAATTTTAAAAACTTAAAAAGTCTCAGATCACAACTCCATCTGCAATTACTGAGTTCTTCAAGATCACTGTTATGCCTGATCTGATGTAAAACCCATCGGATGACCTATCTGCTTCTTGTACTCCCTGCAAAACCATCACATTAGTATATGTCTGATGGGTCCATTTTTTTCTTAAAATAAAAAGAAAGTTTTTACCTCCGAGTTTGCGATAACTACATTCTTCCCAACTCTAGCATTCTTGTCTATAATGCATTCTCTGCGGGGGTGAAGGAAGAAAGGAATCAGGAACCTTCACAAAGGAGAACTGTTTCTAAGGTAAACCATGTGAAACTGAAAGTTAAAGTCTTACTTAATCTTTGTGTTCTCTCCTATTCCAATGGGAACTTTTCCTTCAGCTAGTAGTGCTGCAACTTCTGCTTCAGTTTCGTAGAAGTCTGCCCCAAGCATCACAGTGTCCTATAGTTTGTCATGCTCTTAGATCATCATATAAATCTTAAAAGAGTCTGATCCTTTCATTATGATTTATAAATATATTTCTTTTTTTTTCTTCCTACCTTCAACTGAACATTACTGCCTACTCTTGATCTAATTCCCACAATGCTGTGCTCAATTAAGCAGTTGGTTAAGAAGCTTCCATGAGAAATGATCGAATCAATGAGCTTTCACATGGAATGAACTTAAGAGTCAGTCCTGGAGAAAATAGGCTAAAACAGAAATACATAGAACCAGAACGAGAGATGATGACTGGTTTAACTAACCTTAGAACCGTCTATTTTTGATGGTGGCAGGTTCCTCCTTGATGTATATATTGGCTTTGCTGCGTCGTAGAAACTGAATGCAGGTGGCTAAAAGGATATGCAGACGTAAGTGCTATAAAACGAGTGTTTATGATTATTATTATTAATATATTTGTCCTTACATGCTCAGTGAGGGCGAGATTTGCGTCAAAGAATGATCTTATCGTTCCTATATCTTCCCAGTAGTCATTAAAGAGATAAGCCTGCTCAAAAGATCTTGTTTATCCCCTGATGTTATAACAATACTGAACGCAAATGTGTGCATAAGCTGAGTGTTACTGACATTTACATAGAACTCTTTAGCTGAGAAGGGTATAATCTCTGAGCCAAAGTCATTTGCCGTTGGGAAACGCCATCTGGTAGCAAAATATTTGTTTTTTGCATTGTTCTTTAACTTCTTAGAATGCATAAACAGAACATACAACTTAAAAGTGTTGTTACCTCAAGAGATTCAACAGTATCTCTTTCTTGAAAACATAAACTCCCATTGACGCTATGTATGGTTTCTTTTCAGCTTCCTCCTTGGAAAGACCTAGAACAGTTGTGTCTACAGCCTAAGGATAATATTAGAGCAATCTTCAGGTTTGGTTAGGAGCTCCTATTAAAAAAATTTCAAACATACCATTGCTTTCAGGTCATCTCCTTTAGGTTTTTCACTGAAAGAGATAACTCTTCCTTTCTCATCTATCTTCATTAGACCAAAATCTGAGGCACGTCTACCATGTAACACAGAAAGAGACTTATTAAGAAACCATGATCATCTTTGAATGTATTCGTTGGACTCTTTTGCATTCACCTGTCATCTATTGGTATGCAAGAAATGCTTATATCTGCACCGCTTTGTCGATGATCCTGCAGATTGAAGTATGAGTCTCTTAAGAGTAGATGAAGGACATGTGATGAAGTAATCTTGTCTCACCTGTACAAAATCCATATAATCCATCCTGTAAAGGTGATCACCAGAGAGGATCAACACATCCTCTATCTCCTTGCTTCTTGCATCCTATGAAAACAAATGTTAGACCGTTTGTGTTTCCATGTGAAGATCTAAGCTACTTAAAACTTTGGTTTCTACCTCGAAAAGCCAATGGAACTGCCGAACCGCATCTGCTGTGCCTTGGAACCACTTTTTACCTGTTTCTCCTGGCGTTTGAGTGGCTGCAAGAGCCTGAATATATTTTTTTCAAACAATTGCTTCAGATGAGTTGACCAAGTTTGGTTTCATAAAAGTGTGATGAAGAAAGCATTTCAAGACCTCAACAAAGCCATCTCCAAAACCTCCATTGGAGTTGTAAGCACGAGCTAGATGCCTGTTCAGTGATGCTGAGTTGTATTGTGTGAGTATGTAGACTTTGTTGATTCCACTGTTGATGCAGTTGCTCATCGGTACATCTATCAGCCTATAAGCTCCTCCGATAGGGACCTGCAGTTCAAGCCATATTCCAAATTAGTTATACTTTGTTCTGCAGAAAATTCAGCAACATAGAAGCAAGCAACTAACAGCAGGCTTGGCGCGACGCTTTGTGAGAGGAAAGAGTCGAGTTCCTGCTCCACCTCCAAGAATAATGGAAGCTACTGTTCTTGGATCCCTTTTCTCAGACTCAATTTCTTGTACCTGGATGTTTGTGACATAAACAAACGCAGTTCAGGGCACTTTTGATGAGCCAAGAAGCAGAAACACAATGTTTGAAACTTAATTTACCTTACTCTCTGCAGCAACACTGGTTAAAGACATTTGAATTCTCTTCTGAGAGAAGTTAGTTGAAGAAGATCGAAGTTGAGCGAAGTTGAGCTTCTTCCCCATGAGCTCCCCATTGCAGAAGCCAGAGGAGCCGCGTAGGCAGCTCGGGGCAGAGAGAGAGATTCTGCAGTCAGCAGAGACAACCATTTTCGCTGGAAGTATTGGCCCTTGGAGAGTTTTGAAGACAAGTGGAGATAGCAGAGAAGAAAAGAGAGTTGCATGGACTTGAATCTTACTTGATTTTTTTTTGGAAGGATTTGCCTCCACCCTATCTTCAACAAGTTACATCCACCACTAGTTATTTGATTTGTGTTTAGATTTTAAGACATGTATCTTTGTCTTCACCTGTTTCACAATGGCATATTCTATATTTCTATAGACTTATGTCAAGGAAACAAAAAAAAATTGCCTGAGAATAGTTTATTCTTTTTTCTTTTTTTGCTGAGTTTATTAATACTTTTATAAATAAATTATCAGTACGTATAAATATTTTTTTAGGTCTTCTAAACAAATATTTCTTCATGGACTAAAACCACTTTATTAATGGGTCAAATGAAGTGAATATGTTTGAATTTTCCATCTTCATCAATCTCAACATAAGTCAATGATCAATTTTTTTTGTTTTGTTTTTGTTTACATGTGAACACTCTTTTTTTTTTGTAACTTATGAACATATCTTTTTGAGGAGTTATATAATCACCTATCTCCGAGGATTCTTTTAATCAAATTTTGAGTTTATTATTTTGATTTCCCATCTCTTTTGTTATACATTAATGTCGTTATGAAACCTGTTAAAGATGTGGTAGTATTGTAGATCAGAAATTTTATTTGAGTGATGTTTTAGAGCATTTCTAAAAATTAAAATGGTAGAATATAAATGTTCAGTGGATATCATTCTATATCAAGCGCAAACGCATATATATATATATATATATATATTATCATTTTTTAATATTAAGTACAACTATATGATCATTTGACCAAAAAAAAAAAAAGTACAACTATATGATCAATATACATTTTCATAATTTTAATCTATAACTCTAGTACAAAAGAAAAGAAAAAAAAAAACTATTTTAAACGAGAACGTTTGCTGAGTTAGTTAATGTGTCTACGTCGCAACATGGACATGAGAAATATAAAAAGAAAGACCAAAGCCACGACTCTGAAGAATAAAAGCTAAAGAAACTAAAAGAAGTAGAGAAAAAGAGAAGACTCTCGCCAAAAAAACTCAGCAAAACTAAAGTTAAGAACCTTTCCGTCAATGGCGATCTCCAAGCTCCACCTACTCTTTCTTCTCTCAGTCATTCTCTGCCTCCATCGTCCTGTTCTTTCCGGTGAGTAACTCTCTCAGTATTAAACGTTCTTAATTACTCATTTAGTTTTGATCGAGATATATATATATATATACATTCATTTATGGATTGCTTCATCTACAAGTTAATTGTGTGTGTTCTGTCTTTGATATCCACAGATGAAGAAGACCTTCTTCTTACAATCATCAACAAGTACAGAACATCACTAAACCTAACAACACTAACACAAGACGACAACGCTGACTGTCTGGCAGAACAAATAGCAGACCAGTTCAAGAAACGACCATGCACAAACACCACTATATCAGCTTCAGTCCCTGGATCCGAACCTCAGTTTCCGAACTACCCTAACCTCCTCAAAAAATGTCATCTCAACGTAACCGCAATGAGAGACAGTGTAATACTGCCAGCTTGTGTTTCTAACCATGATCAAAGCCTTGTGTTGACCAATTTCACAAAGTCGGAATACTTAAAAAACCTGAACGATTCCAAGTTTACTGGAATTGGTATTGGTTCCGATGACAATTGGGTAGTGGTTGTCCTCACTACAAAGACACCGGAAGGTAGCTTTTCTCCGGCTGTTACCTACCATCATGCAGGAGGTTTCACATCAAGCATTAATGGCTTTGTTAACCTTTTTCTTTTGTTGTTTGTTCTCTTTTGTTTCTTCATGTTTTGAATTTGATTGCTGGTTTGTTTCTCATGTATATGGTCTCATTGTCTTTGTTTCTCTATGGTTTCATTTACTCAAAACTGGATTAAAACAATACAGCGTTGAACTTATATATCAACAATACATGATAAGTTTTTGGCAAGCGAAAATGATAACTTGGTCCATGAAAAAAACCAAAATCGTAAAATTAAGAACGAAATAAACCACAAAAAGAAAATCACTAATTCAAAATGAAAGTTTCTTTTAAAAACTTTGCTCAAAAAAAAAGTTTCTTTTAAAAACTAGAGAATGTTTTCAACTAACACCGGAAGCCAAAACCATGAATTATTGATTTTTTATCACTATTTATAAATTTAAAAAAAAATCCGACCAAACAAACAAAATTCAAATTAAACACCCCTAAACTATTAAGTCCTTATCCACGGCTGACAAACCCAATCAAATTTCTCAATAATAAAAATATTATTAATTTAATAAAAATGAAGTGGGAAATTTTCATATTTGAAAATCCAACATGCTCCTCAGATGAAGTGAATATATACTTGCTACTATTTGGTATAATATTAGATTTTAACATTTCAGTTAACAGTGTTTTTAGATAATTGTCTTCTGGGTCTCCAAAATAAAAACATTTTTTTTTACTTTTTAAAGAGATAATATCGTTTTCAATTTGTCTGCGCGTGAGGGTGCGTGACATCAAAACGATTGGACACAAGAACGAGACCAAAAAAACCGAACCAGCTAGCTACTTTGAAGAAGAGTCAAAGCGAAACGCCAATAATACAGAGAAAGCAAGAAAAGCCATCGCAAAAAAAAAAACAGCATAAGGCTAAAGAACCTCCGCAAGCATCAATGGCGAAATCCAAGCTCCACCTACTTTTTCTTCTCTCACTTGTCAGTCTCTCCCTTCATCGTCCTGTTCTTTCCGACGACGGTAATCAACTCTCTCATTTCCTGACGAATCTTCTTGAATTCTTGAATTAACGTACCTCAACACTGTTGATTGTGATGTTGACTTAGATCTTGTCTGAAAAAATAAATATCAAACCTGTTTAACTCGTTCGTACCTTCGCTAGATCTCGATCATGGAAACAATAGTTTCTCAATATTCAGACATTTGCCGTTTTAACTAGTTAGTTCCAGTTCAGGTTCTTGTTTCACCTGCAATAAAATAATAATGTGTTTAAGCAAAAATAAATAAATAATAATAACAGTATTGTGTGTTGTGTCTTTGAAATCCACAGATGAGGAAGACATTCTTCTTAGAGGCATCAACGAATATAGAACATCTCTAAACCTAACAACACTCACACATAACAACAACGCAGAATGTCTCGCTGACGAAATCGCAGACCAGTTCAAGAACCAACCATGCACAAACATGACCGGCCCTGCTTCTGTCCCTGGATCCGAACCTGGTTTCCCAGACTACCCTAGGTTCCTCACAAAATGTCACCTCGACACAACCGCAACCAGAGGCGGTGAGATCATGCCAGCTTGTGTTCCTAACCTTGATGCCACCCTTGTCTTGTCTAATTTCACAAAGTCACGGTACAACCAGAACCTGAATGATTCTAAGTTCACTGGCATTGGCATTGCTTCTGATGATAATTGGATTGTGGTCATCCTCACTACAAACACAACTGAGGGTGGCTATACTCCGGCTACTAAGGACAGTAACTCAGGAGCTCTCGCGTTTGGAGTTAACGGTGTCGTTTCTTCGTGTTTGTTGGTTCTCCTCTTTTCTTTCTTCATGCTTTGAGTTTCTTTTCTTGAATAATGATCTCGGTGTTCTTTCTTCATGTGTTGAGCCTCATTATGAGTTTCTTTCATTGTCTATGTTCTGAATAAATAATGTTTTTGGGTGAGAACATCTCATTGCATTTTTGTGTTATCTCTATCGTTTTGTTTTGATGGGATATATATTGTAGTACTGATCAGCTTATTTGCACTGCGTTTGTCACTCCTTGCAACCTTTGTCTATGGCAAGATTCTAAAACAAACAAGGGCTAGTCTTATCTTGAAAGTTGAAACTAGTGTATGTTGAGGTATAACAGTTTTTTATAACTGCTTAGGACACATCATAAGTATTTTTTGGATATAAACTACAATGATTTGATATACTTAGCTGGTTGAAATTTACTACTGTTTCTAAAATCAATAACTAGAAATTATGTAAGGACTTCATTTCTAATTTTCTACGCCGATCTGCAGCCAAACGAACCGAAGCGTGAAAAGAGCATGTGAACATAGGTCTATATTATACAAAATGAAGAAGATGAACCCATACTAATAAGGCCCATCAATGAAAATTGTAACGGACCAAGGTATTTGTAGTATTGTTAAATATTATAATTGGTTTGTAAAATGACCCTTGTAAAATAGAAATCACTTGGAACCTCTAAAATTGATTTTAAATTTTCGTTTAAACATGTTTTATTTATGCATTAAATTTATAACCAAAGATTCAAACCTCCAGATTCAGTTTGATTTTAGTGGCACACAAATTTTCTAATTTAGTTTTATTACTAGTGGTTTGTCCGCGCTTCACGCGGAACGGTTGTGTATTGTGTTTATGTTGTACTATTTTTTGCTATGGATGTTAGTATTTGTGCTTAATTTTTCATGAAATTAGCAGTCATCATTTTGCTATCCACGATTATGATGAGTTTGTTTTGTCTATATGTGCCATTTTATATATAAATTTATTGGTGTATATATTGTTTTATTTGTAATGTAAAGTACAAATATTTTTATTGATTTTCCCGGCTGAAATGAAGTATTTCATTTGTTGTTGTAATTTGTTTTTTAAGAGAATGTAATGGTGAGATTGGAAAATATTCATAGTAAGGAAAAATACTTATTGATTTTGGGTGTTAATTATAAATGAAATAGAAAATATATTACAAAAATGATATTGGAGACTAAAAAATGATTAACCCCCTTATTTATTATATCAAAGTTGGAATCATAAATTATTTTTCCTTGCATATGGGACAGTTTATGTTTGTTCGAAGTCTTTTTTTTTTGAATGAATTGTCCGAAGTCATTGATCAATGCAAGGGAAATGAAATTTGTGGCTGCAAGGGAGAGAGCTAAGATTGTTTCCGTAGTCGTAATTTCCAAAACATATTATGCATATATCGTTTTTCTCTTTTGTAGTTGTTGACTTATTGGCTCCCTCTAGATATGTGATGATAAGATCAACGTCAAGTCTTGCAGTATTGTTTTGATTGTAGTCTTTGATAGTAAAAGTAACTTGAAAATCGTTAGTTAAGATATTGTCATTGTTTTTCAGTACATTCATCATGTATTGGGTATTTTCTTAGAATAAGGAACACTGAGTTTTGGTGGTGAATGCCATGGTATGTTAACATAAATTTCATGGCTTCAGTTGTTGAGTCATTAAATATATCTTGATTTTCGATAGTAGACAGTAGCTGAAAATCAATGATGGATTGTTGTGTGTTGGGACGGTGAATGTAGATTTGGAGTGTTTGCCATTGATTTTCTCCTGAAGTTCTTGTTTGGTGGGAGAAGTGATAAGAGAGAAGTGGTTCAGGATTCATTTTTGGTTACTTTGTGGGAGCATAAGGTGGTGTATAGGCCTGACCGTTTGGGTCTTCAGTCGGGTTCAGGCCGGTTCCTTCCGGGTATGGGTCTTTTGGGTCCAAAATATTTGGACCCAATAGGTACTTCTAAATTTTCGATACGGATCTGGGTCGATTCTTCTCGGATCAGGATCGGTTCGGGTCTATAATTAAAATATATTTAATATTCCCATTATTTTCGGGTCGTATCAGGTCCGGGTCTGGTTCGGATATTTAAGATCTAAAAAAAACAAATACGCAAATTCCATCAAAATTAGTCAAAATATGTCCTGTATATCTAAAATTTACAAAATCACTTAAAATTAAACTATTAAAATCTAAAATAAAACATTTTTAAATTCTAAATTTTACATTTAAATTTTCATATTACTTGAAAATATTACAAAAATAATAACAAATATTGTTAACAAACAAATATTTCAAATAAATCAATAAAATATAGAAAATAAAACACAACAAAACAAAACATAGTTTTTGGATATTTATGTTTTTATATTGTCATATATTTATGTTTGTAACGTAATGATTTGTAATTATATGAGTGTTATATATTGTCATATATTGTCATATATTGTGGTTTAATAAAAATTGGAGACTAATACGTGAAAGGGAGTTATAAGAACGATATTAGTATATAACTTTCTGAGTTTGGTAAGTGAATTTGTCTTGTATAGTTGATGTAGTTTCTGTAATATTTTTTTTCTAATATCAAATTCTGAGTAATAAATTTTATATTGTGTAATTAAAAGGAATCCATTTGAAGTTGATAATAAAAATATAAATATGAAATGCAGAAATGATATAATCACTCTAAATGATGAAAACAAATTTTGTTATTTGCTTATAATCCAATTAATAATCAGAAAATCCACATATGCTCGAGTTTAAAATAAAAAAAAAGAAGGAAAAAGAAGATCCGAGAGTTTGAAGCAAAAGGCAAAAAAAAAGCTCTTCCATTGCTCGCCACGTGTCGCAATTTGGAATAGGGTGTGCTGAGGTGGCTTAATGAGGAGAGTTTCAAGTCAACTTTATTATTATAGATAGACTAGATTTTCAACTCGCGCTACGCACGAGTCTATGTTAATAATTAGTATCATTGTATACTAATACTAAGATAACAAAGCATAATTGGTTTATATGCATTTTACATGAAACTTTCATATTTATATTTTTATACAACTATACTCTTCAATAACTAATATTTAGACATCTTCTTGTTGAGTGAAGAAATATCTTATTTTGTGTATTTATAAATATTTTTAAAAATTTTAATAATATTTATAAAAATTTATATTAACTGTTATATTCATATTAATTAATATTACACTATAATAACTACTTTTATTATATTTTTATCTACCTTTCTATTTGAAGGACATAAAAAATAATACATATGCACAATATCTAACTTTACTTTTTATTTACAAAAATTTTACAATGAAATTATAATTATTATATATTTTTGTGTATATGTAATTAAAATATTCATTTTTAATTCTTTTAAATGCATATCTGGTAGTATTATATTTAGGGTTGTACCATAAAAATGTTTTCTGATAAGTTTAATGAATATTTTGATTATGATACTTGAAAATATTTATGTAAAAATTTTATTCAAATTTTAATTGTTGATAAGTAAATAAATATGTTAACTCATTTGGTTGATAAAAGTCATTTTGAAACCATGTAGATAAATGATTTGAAAACACATAGATAAACTACATGTTTAACAATATATAACTTTACATAAGTTTTTTGGCTTAATTTCAGTTTTTTTTTTAAATTATCCTTATTTTATTTTTATTTTAAGTTGAGCTAAATAATTTTCTGACATTTTATATTTAATATAAAATTGAAATGCTGAATAGGTATATTAATGCCATGATTTTTTAAAATGATATGTGGACACTATAAATAATATATATCCTAAGATTTAATTTCTATTATTTCATTATTTTTTAATAAATTTAATATTGAATTCTTTTTTAGGAAATAGCTTCAATTTTTAAATCATATGTTTTTCAGTATGTAATTAAAAGTGCTTTAGATTCTTATTTTTTTTATAATTTCAAATTCTTGTAATCTTTACGATTTTTTATTTATTTCATGTTGATCTTCTGAATGTTGTGTTTATATATCAAGCTGATTTTAATTATTTTGACTTTTTACTAAATCTAATACTGATTTCCTTTTTATGTTGAAAGAAACATTTTTGAAAGTTTTGAAATTTTATAAGATGATAACTAAAAGGTAATTTGGCATATTTTTGTGCTTTAAAATAATATGTGGACATTCTCAATTATTTTGTGCATCAAATTATATTTAATATATTTTTTTAATATTCTCAGTAGAATATAACCTATACTTTAAAAATCATGTTTTTAGTTTTATATAGGTATAATTGTTCGAAAGTATTGCAATTTAAAATTAATTATTAATTTTGTTTTTCATTTTTATGTTAATGTTCGAACATTTTTTTATATTAGGTTAAAGAATATATGATGGCTTTTATTTTATAGTATAAATTATCTGACATTTATTTATATTTTATTTTGAAATAAACAGTATTCGTAAAACTTTTTAGAAATAGAAAATTTTAAAAAACGATTGGCATTGTTTGGTGCTTTAAAATAATATGTTGACATTCTCAATGATTTATAATATCAAATTTTATATTGTACATGTTATTTATGAATATTTAAAATAGTATATAATCTAAACTTTGAAAATCATGAGTTTAAATTTAGATTTATATAGTTATAATTGTTTGAAAGTCTTTCATTTTTAAATTAATTATTCTTTTTGTTATTTATTTATTAATTTTTGAAAAAATATTATACTATGTTAACTAATATATATTATTTATATTTTTGTAAATTCATCTTATTTGATATTGATTTATATTTTATTTTGAAATGAATGATTGTTGGTAATATTGACATTTTCAAAATTAATAAACGAAAATAACTATTTATCATATTATATATACTATATGTTATTTTTTCAATGGTGTAGTCTTTAACCGAAACTTTGAAAATTATGAGTTTAAATTTAAATTTTTATAGTTATAATTGTCTGAAAATATTTTATTTTAAAATTATTTATTGTTTTGTTATTATATTGTTATTATTTTGTTACTTATCAAAAATACTATTATACACTATGTTAACTTATATACAGTATTTATAATTTTGTAAATTTACCTTATTTGATATCAAATTATATTTTATTTATATTAGACAATTTTCTTGAAATATTGACAATTTTAAAAATAGGAAATTAAAAATATGATTTGAATTAAGAATTTGTCAGAAGTCACCTTGTAAATTGTTTTGTTGTTGATGACCAAGAAGTTCTTTATCATGAAGATTACACCAGCTTTTAAGTCTCCTTCATATTATTCAATTAGCTGCTATGAAAGCGTGGATTGTTGTTCTCTGTAAAAAAATGTGTCATACAATATACACTGCTTATAAAATTTTGGACTGATAATTTATAAATAAAATTCTTTGTATCTATTGATCAATAAGAAATAACTCGAGACCATAAGCAAACTTCCCTTTTGTTACATGCTTCCCAAAAGTAAACTACTCTAGTAAGAACTTCATTATTATTAAAACTTTTTTCTAAGATCATCAAAATCAAAAAAGAAACAACCATCGTGTAAATTTCTTATTTTCTTTTCAATATCTCTTTTTTCAAGTTAAACTTGAAAACTTTTTCAAGCCTTAGACAATTATTTATAGTCACAAATACTTCATATATTAGAAAGTTTCTTCTTTTGTATTTAAGTGATTTTCCCTTTTAGATGTTTTTTTTTTGAACAGAACTCTTTTAGATGTTTTATTATTTGTTATTCATTGACTTTAAATTTAGTTTTCCTTTTTAATAATTTAGTTTTCCATTTTCTTGTATAAATGATACTTTTAAAATAACAAATTAAATTTTATAACAAAAATGGTAAATTAACTTAAAATAATTACATTAACAAACAAAAAAAAGTTAGACTTTTTTTGTTATACCTAAAAATAAATATTTATTTTGCTAATATTAATATTTTCTTTTTATTTTCCTTTTTAAGTTTAAGCTATATATGTAAATTAATTTCTTTTTAAAATATTTTTTGGAAATGTTATTTAAAAAATCAATAAATTATGTTGCTGATTTGTCGTTATACGATTTGTTCATTTAACTATTTTGATTTTCCATTTTTCTATAACATTTACCATTTATTTAAGTAAGTTGTCAAATGTTAATATTTGTTTGGTTAGTTTATGTTATAGATATTATCAATTTCGTTTTAATCTTTTTTGGAAATATTAATATTTTTTAAAATAACAAATTATAATGATGATTTGTCATATTTTAATTGGACGTTTTAAATCCTATGTGGACGTCATCAATGGCTTATAGCCTCAACTTTTTTTATCAAAACATGTTATACATTCATGTTAATATGAAATTTTTATATTCATGTTATATATTCCTTTATTTGTTAATTTAACTATTTTCTTTTTATTTTCCATTATTCTATATCAGTTACCATTTATTAAAGTAAGTTGTCAAATTTTAATATTTTTGTTATGTATTCATGTTAATATGACATTTTTATATTCATGTTATATATTCCTTTTTTGTTAACTTAACTATTTTCTTTTTAATTTCCATTTTTATATAGTATAGATTTATTAAAGTAAGTTGTCAAATTTTAATATTTATTTTTCTTAGTTTATGTTATATATATAATATTAATTTCGTTTGTAATTTTTTTTTGAAATATTAACATTTTAAAAATAATAAATTAAAAAAAAACTGAAAATGTTAATATTTCTTAGGTTAAGTTATAGATATAATATTACTTTCGGTTTAAAAAAGAATTTGGAAATATTAACATTTAAAAAAAAAAATCTGATTTGTCGTATTTTAATCGGTCGTTTAAAATCATATGTGGACGTTCTCAATGGCTTATAGCCTCAACTTTTATATAGTATAGATATCAAACTGAAAAAGTGAGAAAAGCTGAAGCATTCTTTGTGTATATTTAAAATAGATATATACCATTTTATGCATATTTATCATTCCATAAATTGTATGGCTTTTTGAAAAAGAAATGACATAGTAAGTTAAAATAGTAGTGTATATATTTTCCATTTATAAACTACTACAATATTTTTTTTTTTTGAAACTGATTTGAAGTACTACAATATTTGTGTGATACTAGTGTATTTTGGTCAATTATTGTTTTTACTATTAACCAGCCCATGTTCAGTAAAGTCTTGAGTCAACATTATGATTCATGCCAAATAAAAAGAGAGGAAGAAAACATTTTAAAATAACACAGGAGTAAAAACATTTAACACTTATCATTGTGCATGCAGTTTGGTTGGTTGGTAGTGGTGGATGGACGCCAAAGGAAACACAGAGCTATAAACTAGAAACAAGAATATCTTCTCACTTTTTGAAATGTTGATTTTTTCGAGATTTCTATAATCTATCTTTAGATTTTGTGCCTCCTTTTTGTTGGATGTTCTAAGTGTGAGGGAGCGCTTTGATTGAGGGACTTGACTATTTTCAGAGATACACAGTGTTTAGAGAAAGAAGACAAGTGAAATTTTGCGTTTAGGATACGTCTTTGAAACGTCACTTTCTTTTCACTATCTTTCATGTTATGACTGAAAAAAAAATATCAAGAAGAGATTGAGAGCGAATCGTATCTACTTTTCTCACCATCACTTTCTCTTTCTCAATTCCTTTTTGTAACATTTCACTTTTTTTTTACCAGTTAACATATTGAAAAAGAAAATTCCCATTAAGTAAATTATACATGATTCGCATTTAGTCATTTGACATAAGAAACTAGGGTTTATTTGTTAAAGAACCAAAAAATAAATAAAATTAGTTTTTAGAGAGATGGTAGAGAGAGATAGGAAGATAAAAGGGGAGAGAGTGTGTGTTTTGGTTACTTAGTCAATTTTGGTTTTTTTTTATGTCACTAGGTGCAATTTCCCAAAAACACTATAAGCATAGTGACATTATACTTCTCTTAGGATTTCAGAAGCCATTAATGAATCAGGCCCTTTGTAAAACGTTGAATTTTCGTGTTCAACTTAGAAGTCTATCATGGATAAACAAGGTTCGTTCATATTAAACAAAGAACTCGTATAAATCAATCTAGAATCCAATTATTTAGCAAAAAAAAAAAATCTAGAATCCAATTTATATGAAAAAAACTCAATCTTTTATCTGAATTGGCTCCTACATAAACAGATTTACAGTGCATAAGGCTCTGCACTGTGAATGTGATGAATGACTTTCTTGTATTATACTGACCAAGAATTATAATTTTTTGACCGTTTTGGATATCTTCAATTATTTTTATATTTCTCATGTCAGTGTGTATCCAAACGAAGTAGATCGTCACAGATGCACTCATTAACTAGGGCAAGTATAGTATTTTCTACTAGGGTTTGATCGTGTCACAGAAAAAAGCAAAAAAAAAAATACTTGAGTTTTCTTTTGGTAAAAGATAATAATACTATTGAGTTGTTGAAAAATATGAGGTATACTGAAGATCTGGGTCAAAGTAGGTACTCGAGTCCGAGAAAGATAAAGATCATGAAACATAAACCTACATGTAGAGTTGGAACGAGTCTTGTGGTCAAGTGGTACTGGACGAACATAGAACGTAAACATGTTTCATGTTATACGAAACTAAGTCATAATATTTTATTCACCTAACCTAAATATGGGTCTATATTATAAAATTCATCTGAATGTTCTAGAGAATGGGTCAATCTGCAGATTTACATTCTCTTTGTTTCAACCAGGTTAAAAAAATAAATAAATAAAAAATCTACACGTAGGGTTACTAAAAGTTTGGTTATAAGAACATCCTTAATGGTATAAGTAGAAGGATATAGCTTATGTCTAAAAAATTAATAAAATAATATAAGAAATAAAGTTTAATAATAATTAGTAGTAGGATAAGTGGGAGAATCTAGCCAAAATGCTTTTTGTGTAGAACCCAAAATATACATCTTTCATCACTTATTCAATTTTTTCTTTTTATTATAATGTTTTAAGATGCATTGAAATATACTGATAAAGATGCTCTAAGATAATTAAAACGTGTTATAAACCTCACATTCTATTTTCGTTTTGTTCATTTTTTTCATTTTTTTCTTTTGTGTTATTAGTTATTTCAGAAGTTTAGTTTGTTTTCCCCAAATTTAGAATCTTTCTTATAGTCTTGTATCTTTGCTCTGGCCGACAATTTTGGAGTATGTCCTCAATATTTTTCATCTTTCCTAAAATATTTCAATATCAAAACCTTTTTCGCAAATAGATACAGAAACGCTATAAATCACGTTACAAATCATTATAACTCTATATATATAATATTCTAGGGCAGGAGCAAATCCACCAATAGAGTACCAGCAAGGATTTGGTTTTGTTATTCTCAGAAAAAAAGAGGATTTGGTTTTGTCGCCATGTTGCCACTACTCAGGATTTACGGATCCATCCGGTACACCCACCAAATGAACATACCGATTTTGCAAATTTTATGTTTCTAGTTAGAAAATTCTTTCTTTTTTTAACATTATTATTAACATAGGATTTAGTTTTTAACAAACAAGTGTTTGTTGTATTAGTTTTTTCTGGTCTAAGTTTGTAGTATTAGTTACCAAGAAGTACATGTTAATTACATCGTTTCTTATAGGTAGCGGATAATCTCTTAACCAAAATAATTTTGATGTTGCGATTAAATTCATAACTTAACTGGTTAATTGATAACAAATATATAAGAAAACTGGTTAATTATTCGGTCAAAGAGAGCGACCGCATAAAGAATCTAAAGGTAGCCTACATTCAAAGAACAAAAAAAGTTTCATTTAAATAAAATTAGATTCTGAATCGCCCTTCAAATGACAGATATATTTTTTATTTTATATATCTTTTTAGAAGTTTAATTTTTATATTTATATTTTTTTAATTATATGTATATCTTTTAGTAATCATATTTGTTACATGTGACATATGTTAATAAATAAAATTAAATATTGTACAAATAGATGTCTGGAAGAAAAATCGTGAGAGATGTGGGCTCTTCCGCCACTTTAGCATTATTCCTCTGAAAGCTAAAACTGATTTACAGTTATATATAAAATAGTATCGTAAGGTAAATAAATTAATGACAGTTAGCATATTAAAAAATGGGTCCAATGGCAAAACTGTAATATACTAGATAACAGTAAGGGTAAATATTAGTGATGATTCTGAATTAATTGATGCTTCTTTTTTGGATTTATAACAAATAAAACACAAAAAATATGTCTAGGAAAGAAGGGCGAAAATGTAATTTTAAACTAGATGTGATCCTTCTGAGATTAGAATTGAAAGAGAACTACGTCATGGTCGTAATTAGGACTGAATAAAATATTCTTAAAATTTTTGATTCGATCGATTTGTTATCTGTTATGATTCAAACAAAAAAATCTGAATATTTGTAACTGTACAAATCAAAGCAACTATTAATATGTAATATCCGTAAGAATAAAATAAATTACAAACACTAATATGTTTCACGAATAAGACTTCTCTTGAAGCCTTCTCCATCGAGAAGACTTTGACTACTTCTACAAAAGTCTTCTCGTCAATGCATAGATTAATTTTGCAATTGACATTTTGTGTGTGTTTTTATAGAAGACTTTTCTAACTTTTTTTTGTTAACGAAAAAAAAATGAGAAGACTTCTCGAGAAATATTCTTAAATAAACAAGTTAGTTTTGTGATGGACCGAAATTTGTCAGAAATTTGACTCTTTATAGAAGACGACCCGAGAAGTCTTTCGATGACTTCTCGGAATGTCTTCTTTATTTTTGTTTATGTTGGAAGATTTCTCAGGATGTGTTTTTTATTGTTACGTGAAGTGTTCTCACTATCGCAAGAAGTCTCTGTAGATTAGTTTTTCAATTAACAATTACTTGTAAAACATTTAATATTAATTAGAAAACTTCCAGGAAGTCTGCGTAAGTTATTTTTGCCATAAGACTTCTCCGGAAGTCTTCTCGATTTTTATTTCGTATTTTTGGTCAAACATTTGGTTACAAAAAAGACTTCTATAGACATCTTCCGTCAGAAGACTTCTACATATAAGTCTTTTCTGAAAAATTAAATATGGTCAGTTGCAAAAGTAACATACGTATACTTCTTACGGCAGTGAGAAAAATTCATGTGAATGTAAGAAGACATCTAGCTAAATCTTTAAAAAAAAAGTCAAATGTCTATAGAACTTCGGTCAATTGCAAAACTAACTTGTTTATCAAAAGAAATCTTCTCCGGCATTTTCGAGAAATTTTCAAATAAAAAGGTAAGCCAATATTTATAAATGAATATTTCTTAAGAAGTATGTTGTATAATAGACTTCTATAGAAGTCTTCCTTCATAAGTTTCAATTGCAAAAGTTACCTAAATGGAAGACTTCTTAGGAAGTCTTAGGGAAGACTTATGTAGAAGTTTTATGCGTCAATGTTTATTAAACTTTTTTCTCCAAATTTAAAATGATTTTTAAGATTTTCTTGTTAATTCATGTGTATTAGCTTATATTAAGGTTCCTGAATGAAATTTATAACTTAATTGATGATAATTATGAGACAACAAATATTTATGCTTATTAATGTTTCTAGTTAATAAGTGAAGACTTCTTAAGATTTTTTTGAGAAAGGTCTTTCGAGAGAAGACTTCTGGAGAAATCATCAACGTTAATTTCTGTAAAACTTGTATTTCCAAGAGTTTTAAGTAACTTCAAGATATGCTTTTAAACTTTCAAAAGTGTTAATTACTTCAAGAATATTATTTTATGTGGTTTAATGTGGTTTTATGTGTCACTTAACTATAAGATATATTTTTTAACTTCACAAGATTGAAAATTTCAACTTTCACTTGAAATTGAAGTTTTCCACTTAAGTTTTAATTTTCCTCTTAAATTTTCCGCTTAAATTTTAATTTTACGCTTAATTCGTGTGAAATCTTCGAGAAGTCTGCTGAAAGAAGACTTTTGGAGAAGTCTTCCGAGATATCTTCCGAGAGAGACCTAATGAGTTATATGTTTAAATTTATGTAATGTTTGATCTTTTGTGAGTTTAACTAAGTTTTTTTGAGAAGTCTTATTCCTTAGTTTTAGTAAATTTGACTAAGTTTTTGTGTTGTGTTTTGCTATGAGTGGAGAGAATGGTTAAAATGTTTCTTGGAATGTTGTATCAATAACTTCAATAGTTTCAAATAATTTTGGTAAAATAATATTGTGGACATGAATAAATCTACCAAATTATTTTCATTAACATCTCTTTAAGTTTACAAAAGAATCCACGACTAAAAGAGTACATATACAAATAACAAAACAAACCATAAACAAAACAGAGCATAAACAAAACTGTTATGCATGGAGCTAGAGACCATTCTTCGACATAGATAAACTTGGACTCTACTTGACATCATCACTTTGTAACACTTTGGGCAAGATGTGATCATAGCTTGTCTAAGCAGTGAAAATTCCATTTATGTTGAAATGCTGCAACCCAAACAATATAACATCAACATCATAAACTTTTTTCTCAACAAAAATATAAGAAAGATACGACATAATCATCATGAAGGCATATCAAATCAACATGTTACAATTCATTGAAGTCTCAGCAAGCATATAAGAAAGAAACAACATAAGAAATCATACATGCAAAATCTTCTAGGAAGTCTTCCGAAGTCTTCCTGAATTAGGAAGACTTTAGAAAACTTCAAAAGATTTATGAAGACTTTGGAAGACTTCCGAAAATTCTTCTGAGAAGTCTTTTGAAATCAGAATCAGATCTAAAATATCCACATATCCAAAAATGTTCAAATAGATTCAAAATAGAGAAAAAACTTCAAAAATAAATTTGTATGCTTAATAATAAATAAAACTGTCACATTATATTGAATATATAATATTTAGAATCTAACATATAAAAACACACAAACATACATATCCAAAAGTTGTAGATCTATAAAAAAAGTGGAAGATGATAACCATGTAATGAAAAATCTGCAAAAACTAGATAAATTAGTGAGATTAAAATGAGTAATTGATATAAATTTTGGTGTTTTCAAGTTCAAATAGATTAGAAAAAGGTTGGAGAGTTTTAGAATGAGGATCATTACATTTTTGTTGCAGCAATTTGAGAGGAAAATAGATAATATGTAAATTTTCTTATATAAGGAGACAAAAATTTCCAATTACATTAAATCTTTTTTGGTTTAGAAGATTTCTTGGGAAATCGTCTAGCATAAAATGCATTAAAAGATTTCCTAAGAAGTCTTCTAAGAAGTTTTCCAAAATCTGACTCAGATCTGAACAACATACATATCTGAAAACGTTCAAAAGACTTCAAAATAGAGAAAAACTTCAAAATAATTGTTTATGCTTAAATAATTGATAAAACAGTTGCATTAGGTTGAATCTATAATTTTGTAGAATCTAACATATAAAATACACAAACACTTCCAAAATTTATAAATCTACCTTTAAACGAGTAGAATATGAGAACCATGTAATGAAAATTCTATAAAAATAGTGAGAAAAATATGAGACAAAAATGATAAATTGATATAAGATTTGGTATTTTCAAGTTTAAAGAGATTAAAAAGAGGTTGAAGAAATCTAGAGTGAGAAACATTATGTTTTTGTTGGAGCTATTTGAGAAGAAAATAGAGAATGTGTAAAAAAATTATACAAAGAGACAAAGATTTTAGTTAGTTTAAATATTTTCGGTTCTAAAGAATTCTTCAAGCATAAAATGCATTAGAAGATTTCTAAAGATTTTTTCTAAACCCTAAATTTACTACTCGTTCGAGCAGACTTCCCAAGAAATCTTCTAATGCATTATATGTTATAAGACTTTTCAATAAATTTTTTTAAACCCTAAAATCAAATAACTAACTAAATAACAACAAACACTTCATTAGAAACATAATCAACTTTTGAAGTGTTTAATATATACAAAACTATACACATATATGTCTAATTGAATTTCGTTAAAAGAAATAAAACTATAAAATTTAACCCTAAGATACAAACAAACTACAATTTATGTTACCAAACCTTAAACGAAAGACATCTATCTTATTAAAACAGAAACATTCTGTTGGACCTAACATTTATTTTGTAAGTTTTTAAATTCAATACACCTTTATACTTTATAGTTAAACCTACATTAAATCACTAATATTCCTTTTTTTATACTACTACTATCCATGTTTCCAAACAATATACTTATTTCTTTATACTACTATCAATGTTTCCAAACAATATATTTTTATACTACTATTAATATTTCCAAACAATACAATATTTAATCGTAATATTTTATATCTATCATTTTCTCTTTAAAATTTTGTAGAAACATCATAATTTCATAAATTGCAAAATAATAAACTTTAAAATTTGGATTATAAGATTACAAATTATGAAACTATTACAATTTAAATCAAATTAGATTACATATTGGTCATCCATCAGTTCAGTCGGTTAGTCTCGGATTTTAGTGATTTTTGTTAATATGAATATTTTAAAAACCTAAATTGAATTGTCAGATCTCCGGATTAACCGGTATAATCACAATCGGGTTGAATTTAGAAACACTGATTTAAATGCAAAAATATTTTGAAATACACTCTTTAAAAGTTACCAAAATATTTGTTAAGTTATTAGTGAAAATTTTCATCGTAAAATATTCCGCGCTTCCAAAGCGCGGGTCATAATCTAGTTCATGACTTAAAACCTATATTCACTCATCTATGTTGTTTTCAATCCACTTTTAGTAAATCTAAATTTACATCTTTTTGAAATATTTATGATTAGAAGATTTCAATTTTTCTCTCATAAAAATATTTTTATAAAATTTATAAACTATTTTAAAATCTACTATATGAGAACAATTTTTCAGAAGTCTTCTCAGAGAAGATTTCACAAACCACAAAAAAATCACGGGATTATATTTGTAAAAGTACATACATATTTTTTTGTTTGGCCATAAAGTGCTTGTTATAATTTTACTTATTCTGCATTATTTTTGCTTTGGTTGAATTTGGGATATATACTTTTGTATTTAAAATCAAGTTTTATGTCATATTTGGCAACTTCCATATATATATATATATATATATATATGTGTGTGTGTTCCAAAAAAATGGAATATATATACCATTTTCAACACACACACATGCGCACACATATGTGGTTTTTCTTCTTTAGTTTTGTGAGATATAATTAAATGTCATACTAAAAATAACTAAAAAAGTTTAAAAATGAATGCGGTAAAAACAGTTGGGTTATATAACAATTTTGTTAAGGTATTAGCTTGATCTTTTAATTCAAAATTAAGTTTGTAATTAACTTCATTTTTCGACGTTCAAATTGCAGTATATAACTTAAATTAATGATTTTTTTTTTTTGAGAATCAATTAATGATTATTATGTCAACCTACCAATTTGATTTGATGTATCGGCATGAAAAAGTTAAGGAAGCTTCCGGGTACAATGGTCCCAACGAAAGTGAGGGTGTGCATGCCACTAATTTCGGACCACTCAGCGGAATCTTTCTTACCAAACTAGATTAACTACCGACCAGACCACGAGCATATTCCCTCTGCCCATTTCTTCGTTATATATATTATAAATACTTTTAAATTCAATTAATAATTTACTTTAAGAAACGGCGATATTTCTATTGAATAATTAAAAAGATTACCATAAAAAAATTATGAAAGTGAAACTGTAAAAACAGAGCAAAATTAAAGAAGTATTTTATTTTAGGAAGTAGCCCAATTTAGCAATCTCCTGTTTTCCCGATCGCCTTCAGTACATATTCTTGTTATTTGAACATCTTCATCAATATCATCCTCGTATTCATCGGACTCAATCTTCTCTTCTTTGTCTTTCAAGATAGAGAGTCGGAGACGACCGTTGCTTCGGTCAGCTTGGAAGCATCTGTTACGAGGCGGTGCCTTGGTGGCAGTCATGACCAATCTTCCATCTTCACGGTGTGGTCTCATTTGAATGCAATGAGACCCTCTCATACTGGTCAATGGAGGTGGGAGATTACTAGGGCACCCTTTCTTAATTTTCAACGTTCTTGTCTCCGTTGTTGTTACCTCGAGTTTCTTTGTCTGCACGTCAGATAAAGAAAGCGAGAACAGATCTTCAACGTCAGTACCATCAGAGCCAGTTTCGCTTCCAAGATTTTCAGTGCACAATGCTAAGCTCTCGTCGCTTAGAGTTCTAGAAGAAGACGGACGTTGAACATAAGTCTTCTCTTTCTCAGAGCTAGTCGTCTTTGAGAGAGAGGAGGAGCCGGAGGCTAGAGACTGGAGAAAGCTCCAGCTACTCGAGTCAACAGTGTCAGAGGAAGCAGCTGGTTTGCCATCGTTACGATTTTGTGTGTCTTGTGCATTAGAGGAGTCAAGCAAATGAGGCTTGAGAGCTAAACCAAACGGTTGAGAGAAGTGTGGAATTGGTGAAGATAGCCTAAGCCTTAAAGCCCAAGGTTCATTAAGTTGAGATGACTGAAACCCTTGTTGATACACAACAGTTCCCATTTTCTAAACGAGGAGTTGATGAAATCTGTTGAGAGAGAGATGGGAAAGGGTTGAGAGGTTATTTGTGAGATGTGAAACAAAGAAGTAGAGAGGCTTTTGGAAATGAGAATGAAGGATAATGAGAGGGAGAGGATGCCAATTTGTAGTGTCCCAAAATTGAATAAATAAAGAAAAGAAAGAGAAAGTGTGACTATGCAATGTGCAGAGACTAGAGAGGTGGCTATAAGAGCTTTTCCATACCACCACTTGTATAATGCAAAACTTCTAAAATAATAATTATCCCACACAATGCATGCAGATAAGAATATTTTGTGTGTGTGTGTGTGTTAAAAGGTGAAAGGAGAAAAGAAGTAATTTTATAGTGCACATGGTTAACTTGAAAAACTCTGAATGTTATCCTTTCTTTGTACTGTTATGAAGGGAGACTTTAATTGATAGCAAAAGGAGCAATTTGGAAAGCATAGTCCAATGGGAACTTATTTAATCATCGTTTTTTGACTAACTCAGGCAAAAAGAAAACCGAATTATTCTGACCTTCTTGTGATCTGTGACAGTAACCAGAAAAATGAAAAACAAACAAACAAAAATAGTGAGAATAAGGAAAGTTCCGAGTGAAAAAATAAAATATTTGCATTAGTATTTGTATTTCCTATTGTTTACATTTTAAAAAACAGCAGAGTTTTTTGATCAAACGTTTTATTATAACCGAATCTTTTCTTCTGATGAGTTTGAAATAGTATAAAATAACATAGAATCTAAATGAAAAAAAAAACAGAAAAGCAAACAAAACGCATACGAAAATACAGTCGGCCATTTAGAGATACACATAATGGGAGTAACATGTCAAAAAGTTACCGACACAGGTTGCTCTATCTTTATATATATTTACCTTCCAAAAAAATAAAACAATCCAACAGAAAGCTATGAAAGTTCCTAAATTTGGTTTCCCCTAATAGTCTCCATATGTTTAAAGCAAAGTGTCGTGTGGCACACATAGAGAGGGAGAGTCAAAACCTATGTCGGGTAACTCTTACACCCAGTTTCAACAACATGATAACAACAGCCCACAAAATTTGAAATCTAAATCCCATTTACCCAAAAAATGATTATTGGCACTAATCAAGGAATAAACATGAAAATGTGAACCACACATGGGTGATCTAGTAGTGAGCAAATCTGGTGAGCTAAGCGATCCGGGTTCCAAGGAACCTAAGCGATCCGGGTTCAAAGGAACCCCACGACGCTAAATATGTGTGACCATGCGGATATGAGACCATATTTTATGCTTCGTTTAAAAATCCGGAGTGTGAATCTTTCCGTAGACCGCAACATCTGTTTGGAAATTAATCTAGGCCTATACATGGAGGTGGGATCCCTCCAAAACTTAAAAAAAAACATGAAAATGTGTCTCCATACAAAGTTTTAGAAAGGAATGGTCATGTAGATCAAGAAACCGCGACATGAAGCAGAATACAGAAAAGAAAACAAAAGTGTGCCAACAAAATACAATCACATCGCTTACACTGTATTTGAATATAAGGAAGAAAGAAAACTAAATTTCCGCCTACTTATTATGACCAAAACATGAAACCGTAAACAATATATTTGAATGGAAGGTTGCTATTATGCAAAACAGAAATAATAAAAGAACACATCAAAGTAAAGCGACCAAGGTTTTAGTTAAATCAAATTATAATAAGGTTAAAAGACAAATAAGAAGAAGGCACCTAGGTTTAAGTTAGCTTCTAAGTCAATGTTGAGTCATGTTAACATCAAACGTTGCCCTTTGAATATTTGTTTAGCCAACAGTAAGCTGCTTTTTTCTCAAGAAAATAAATTTGAGATAAAATTTCAAGATTCTCCCTCTTAAGCCATGTTACCTTGTACGGAACAGCTTATGAAGACAGTTTAAGATTCATTTTAAGTCGTCAGCAACAACAAGTGATTCCCCACTAAACACTTTTCTTTCTTCTGTCTCTCTGTTAAATCAGATGCTTACGTATTTAACCTCATTTCTAAACAACAAAAGACACTTTTTCATAGTAAACAAATTCCCTAGGGTCACTGACTCTTCTGTAACTCTAAGGCATGTGGGTTTATTAATTATATAAACAAATGTAACCTAGTCCTCTCTAACTTTACCATATAGCTTACACAAAGAAAAGCTAGAACGCGTGAGCTGTTCCTATTCCAAAGAGGGTGGGGGAGAGATTTTGTGAGATCTTCCTGGGCTTCCTGTAATAGGAAAAGCCATCTCAGTTTTGTACTTGTGCTGCAATAAAGAACGTGTAGCTACTACCATTGATGAACTGTGAGCATAATGCTAGCTTATGTGCTGTATAGTACTATGATCAACTTTAATCACACATTAGTCTTTTCGAGGTCTATTGCAGGCATGAACAGCACAGGTGGATCTTAGCTTATGTGTTTAAAGAGATTCTATGATCACTAAAATGATTTGGTACGAAGATACCTTCGATTATATTATTATAGAACAAACAAGAAAATAACATCTCTTCTCTTGTAATGAGCTTCTATAACAAGGAACATCTATTGATCTCAGTGGTTTACCACGTATTACTACTAATTCCTCTAGAAGATGCAAATGAATATATGCATGTTTTCCTTTTCATTGCCAATAAAATGCACAAAAGCGATATAGAACATGTGTTCCAAGTAAGCTTTTAGTTTTAGCAATATAACTAGAAATCCGTAATCACAATCAATGTTTTGCTACTATTTAGTGTTATCCATAAGTTACGTCATTTCTTCTAGTGTATTTCCCTCTACTAAAGGAATCAAAAATGATATAATTAAGCAACTAGTTTGACATGCTTGGAATGAAATAATAATTAGGATTCTCTAACGTAAGCAGGGGTGTGAAAGTTATGACATAGTTTAGTAATAAAGTTGGAAAAAAGAGCTGACCTGCAGACGTAATCTCCAGACAAATATCCACAAATTGAATCTTGAACAGCATAGGTGGTCCTGAAATACGAACCACCCTCATATAAGAGAAGAAAGTAATACAGCAACCTTTGGCCTCTCGAAGGGGGAATGCTTTAGAGAGTGTCTTTATACAAAAGCTGCTTTTCTATATGTAACTAAGATTACAATAATTAAGTGACTAATGACACAAGCAAAAGCATCAAATTTAAATCAGAATATATTTTGACTTCGCATCACTCAACAGAGTGAAACTTCGAATCATAACACATCTGTGTTTGCTATTGGTTTCAAGTTTTCATCTATTGGAAGATCTAAAAGCATAGAGAAATATCGCGTCATACCACTTAAGATCAAGTGGAGACATAAACTTAAGCCTTACGTTTCCATGTACGTTATATGATTATCGAGTAAAACAAGAGTATTGCATCTCGTGGCTCAATAGAAATTGCATAACATAGAAAAGCCATCCATCCACCAATATCTTTTTGACCATATTAGTGGAACCTTTATGTGCCAATTCTCTAACTTTTGAATTATCATTAGAATGAGAAGGGAAGCATATCTAAGTCGTGCATACACATATTATATAGCTCACAACACTTTAGCTAGGGAAAGAATATAAAAGCTTATATATACATATTAGAACCATTTGTTTTTACGGAAGCATGAGATCCACACGAAAATATCAACCTCATCCATATAACTAATACATGTCTTACTCATATATCATCCAAACAAGCTGAAATTCTTACAGCCTAGATGTCAACTTTGTAAAAAAGCTTTCGCGCGGTATAGTTATAGCGACTTAAGTACAGATTAATAAGAACAAAATAACGTTCAGGTAAACTTACATTTAGTTGATGCACTTGGTCTTATTCATTAAAAATCATACATGTGGTTGATGAATCCATATATCTCACACGAGAATAGGGAAGAAAATAACAATTCTAACTATTGGGACGACCTTGATGTGCTTTGGTTTGGTGACAAATCAATCTAGCTACTACTAGTGAGAGCAGTACAATATCCTTGATGACTTCTTCACGTTTCATCGAACATAAGCATGAAAGTTTCATACTAGAGAGGCACAAAATAATCAACCGCAAAAATAAAAAAGAACCACATCATGAAAACAAAGATAAAAACAATGTATAAAAGATGCAACATCATGCGTATTCTCTTCTGGGGATCGCCCCTTGTGACATGACCTTCCTGGACTCGCCATGGAAACAAGCATAAAACGCCAGATTAAGCTTTCTTGTAACGAACTTGCACGTGTCACGATCGGCTCCGTTAAAAATCATCTACCTTTGAAAATTATAAAACTAGTCAAGAAATTATTACTATTATTTTTTGAAACACTAGTCAAGAAATAATTAACGTTAAAATGGGACTGAAGAAAGCTTTCTTCTGACGAACTTGCACGTGTCACATTTGGCTCCTTTGAAAATACATCTACTTTCATTTTAAAATATCACAAGAGCAAATCTCTAACTAGGTAAGAAATAATGTTAAAATGGGAATGAAGAAAATTTATTAAAATGGTATCAGTCATAGTCAAAGCCACATAAAATTTTGCCAAATCTGTAAAATGGTATGATTTATACTGTGGGTACAGTATAAATTCATATGGGACTTTAATCATGTGGTAGTAAATTAAACTTGTTAGAAGAACAAAAAGCTATGGAAGATCTCTCTGATTTAAGAAAAAAGGTATAATCTGAATAACAATTTTACTTACATGCGCAAACATGATCAATTCTATATATATGATTTATAAATTGTAGGAAAATGATTTGTTTTCTGTTTGTTCTTGTTGCATAAAAGAATTGATAAATAACATGTCTGAGATCTACGATCACTATCTATTACAATCTATATACACTGATGTTTGAATTATATTGTTTTAGTCTTATTCCAACAACTTTTATCATGTGAATCTGAATAATTAGCACAAATTTCTTTTTGTCAACAATTAGCACAGTTTATTCAACGAACATGTTTCATAATACAATTCTATTGATTTTTTTTTAAAATATATTTGTGATAATCTAATTTATAGTATTTAATAGGATAATTTAATAGATCTATCCTATTGAGTATATAATATGTGTAAATTGATCTCAAGCTTTTATCGGTTCCTTCTTTTTTTTTTTGAGCAGCAAACTTTTATCGGTTCCTATAATGGTGAAGAGTATGGTAACACCATGTATATGTTAAACCATGGTGGTAATCTTCTGTTACCACAAATCACTGAATTTTTTTTTTTTGCTTAAAGAAAAAAAAAAGTTTATAATTCATAGTCAATAGGAAGAATGAATCGAAATTATCGAATTAAATGCTGTTTTATATTTTTACACATTAAATTTTTAATTTGATAATTCAAGATTATTGTGGTCAAAAAAGGGGTGGTCAATACATATCTTGCGGCGTATCAAACAAATCAACTATAACCATTTTAACAAGATAAAACCAAAATAACGGTCATTAAAAAATAATTACTCTCCGGTTGTCAAAAAAAAATAAAAAAAAATAATTACTCTCCATAACTGTAAAACGTAGGGATAAGATTAAGAATGAACTCTCTCTACACTATCAGTGTTATTAGAAAAAAAAAAGAAAAAATGAAAGCGAGGTTCTCGGGAACTTAATCAGGAAGGGAGAGGGAAGCGAAGAAGATGGCGATGTTAGAGATGAACAATAGTATTGTAATAATATTATTATGTTTGATGGTGCTTATGTTGTTTCTCTTCTCCCTCGTCATCCTCTTCGCCTGCAAGCCATGGCGCTACCTTCCCCTTTTCCGATCCTCTCGTTTCTCTTCCTTCAAGGTAAGGAAGCTCTCTCCTCCACCTTCCCGATTCGATTCCGCGTAATCGATCGATCGTGAGACGCTTTGATCACCACCAATTGCCTTTATGTTACGTCGCTGGATCATTCTTCGATTTCGCGAGAGTGATTGTGTGTTTGATGATTATTTATCTGATTGGGAATGAGAATGTGTTAATTGATTTTATGATAGATTTTGCGCAAAATCTGATTTTTGCTTTAAAGGTAACCCTAAGAGTGATTGAGTATACTTTGTATGGCAGTTGGGGGATTTGCAGAGGCCGCTTGTAACTGATGATGAGCATTTGATCCAAGGGCAAACCAGTGAGGAGGCGTCAAGGGAATATGATTTAGAGGGAGCTTGTTACCAGAATGAAGGCCTTTTGCAAGGGGGACAGGCTTACAAACCAAGGCTTCCTTCTTCTCTTCTCAACCAAGGTACCTGTCTCTGCATTACCCTCTTATTGCAGCTTTGGTTAAGACTAGTTTAGTTGAGTCTTTACATCATTCGTTAGGTTCATGGAAATGATACCATTGTTATCAGAAAATCGTTGGTTGTGTGTCTATGCATTGCTCTTTTTTTTACAAATAATTTCTGAACCTTCTGATAATGCTTTGGTAGGTCAAACGCTTAAACATCCAGCTGGCAGAGTTAGCTTTGAAGGAGTGGAAACGGATGACTTGCAGGATAACACAAGTCAGAACCTACAACATGATCTGGAAAAGGATACACTTTCCGAGCTTTCTCCAGGGCTTATCAATGATCAAAGTAATTTCCTTTTTCTTTGGCTTTTGCTAGGCTGTGTAAATTAATATAACTTCAATCCGTTTCTTCAGTTAGTCGTGCAAGACATGTATCATAGAGTTTGTTATAAATGCAGAAAGTTGGCTGTGCCTGGAGGTCATTTCTGGTCCTTCCATTGGGATTCAACTTGCTGTCGACTCCCTAAGTACTTCCAAGCTGCCATTGAGCATTGGAAGGGTTTCTCCTTCTTCTATGATATTGAAGGACCCAGAGGTTTCAGGGAAGCATGCACAAATTACATGGAACTCTACTGTGAGGAGCTACCTAGTTTTATCTATCCAACTTCTGCATGTCTCATCTTATTACACTTTGTGTCATACCTGTCTGGCTTTGATTTCAGATATCTAAATGGGAGCTGGTAGACATGGGTAGTCTAAATGGAACTCTCTTGAACTCTCGGTCAGTACGTCATCCTGATATAGGCAGCCGAAAGTGGGGTCAGCCCGTCGGGCTTGCAAGTGAAGATATAATAACTTTGGGAACAACGACTAAGGTCTATGTAAGTCGATCTGAGTGGTTGAAGGTGTTACTGATTAATATTTTTTTGCTTTTCTTAATTGATTTTTCATGCAACTTCGTTTCATTTTTGGAAGGTCCTTATCTCATCTCAGAATGAGTTTAAGACACCGTTCAGAATTGGTGTGGCCTCAGATCCCATGGCTTTACGTCGAGGAGGCAGGAAACTTCCAATGGAAGATGTTTGTTATTACAAGTGGCCGCTTCCTGGGGTTAATAAGGTTATCTTTGATTTTGAATCTTCAGTTCTTTATCTGATAATTAAGTATAAACTTCATTGCTTCTGCTAACATAATTCTAAATGCATAAAACGCTTTCAGTTTGGGCTGTTTTGTGTTTGTGATGGACATGGGGGAGCTGGTGCTGCTCAATCCGCAGTAAAGTGAGTCATTGTTTATTATTTAGACCACCTCTATTCACAATTTTTTTAAAGAAAAATAGATTCCTCCTTCATTTTCTTAGTATGGACTTTCTCTTTATGCTCAATATGCCAAAAATATCCAGTTACTTACAAGTTACAATTGCTAACCTGAAAAAGGCTATGCGGTTGGTTGTGGTTAAACTTCCAACAGCATCTGCCTTTCTGAGATTGTCTTCTGGTTTTACTTCATTTATTATGGATCATTCGAATGTGACTAGCCATGCAAGTGTGTTGATACTTGTCTTGTTCATTTTTTTTTTGTAAATGGGCTAGTCACGATATGTTAGGAGGCTTCACTGAGTAACAACTGTGGTTTCAAGTTTTGTCTCAAACAACGATAATAATATACTGAATGTATAACCTAACGAAACTCATTCTCCAGAATTATTCCTGAGGTTCTGGCGAATATTTTATCAGACTCTCTGGAGAAGGAGAAAGTGTTATCACAGCGAGATGCTTCGGATGTCCTAAGGGTCGTGCTTGCGAAAACAGAAGCACGCTTGAATGATCACCTATACGAGGTTCTGAAGCTTGTCATTTTCTTTCCTTTTCATCTGATTGCATATGTTCTTCTTCACGACTTGGCTGCAGTTTTTTTCATTGCTTCGTACTGAATGAACTAGTCGCTCCATGCAGGGTTGTACAGCTACTGTTCTCTTAGTCTGGAAAGACAGCGAAGAAAATTTCTTCGCACAATGTGCCAATCTTGGTGATTCAGCATGTGTAATCAAGTACGTTAAACATATTATTATAGCTATCTTAAGATTCTTAGTTGCTGAGCTTGCATTAACCGGTGCATAAACTTGTGGAAGCATTTTTTTTGGTGTAGAAAGAGCTAAGTGGTTTAATATACCCAGATTAGGAACAAGGATCTTGCGCGTCTTAAGCGTGAGTGAGGTCTCCTTAATGAAAGACTCTTGTTTTGGAAACAGTAGATTATTTCTACTCTAGGCTTTAAAGGGAGAGCAAGTAGACATCAATAGATGAGATATTTATGCATCTATGCATTGTAGTAAAATTGTTGTTTTGCAAAAACAATAAGAGAGTTTGTCCCTGAATTTTCATTGATACCAATCTTAATTAAAAACCAAATCCCTATCAGATTGCTGTTTTACTCTCAGGAAATAATGGTCTGCATGATAAGTTAGTAGCTTCTCGTTATTTTACCTGATTGCGATTTGGTTTCCAATTTGGCAGCCTTGATGGGAGATATGTACAAATGACTGAAGATCATCGAGTGAGTAGCTTGACCGAGAGAAAACGAATTCAAGAAGCAGGACTAGCTTTGAAAGAAGGAGTTACTAGGATCCATGGTATGAGCTCAATGAATTTAACACTCTCCTGATCCATTGTAACATAATAACCAAATCTGATTTAATATTCTTCAGGTATAAACCTTGCGCGGATGCTTGGAGACAAATTTATAAAGGAGCAAGACGGACGTTTCAGCGCAGAGCCTTATATAAGTGAACCTTTGCGTATCGATCAATCTAATAAGGACGTGTTTGCTGTATTGGCTAGGTAAGAAACACTAACACCATAATAAGCTCATCTCCATATTCTCATTCTTTTTTTGGTAAATCTTAAAAGCGAAAAACAATTGTGCAGTGATGGACTATGGGATGTGGTGAGTCCGAAGAAGGCTGTCCAGCTGGTGCTTCAGGTTAAACATTTTTTCATCTATTTCGAAATGAAGCTTCATGGTATTGATCTGTCTGAAAACATCATACTCATGTTTATGTTTGAAACTGAATGTGTCAGATGCGAGAGAAAGAGAGCGGGACAGAAGATGGTGCAGAGAAAATAGCAAAGGGTTTACTTGATCAAGCTAATGTGATGCGTACAAAGGACAACACCACCATTGTTTACTTAGATTTTGATCTTTCTTTGTAATATATTTGGGAAGTGTGTACAACCTTTTGTTCATGTGTTAGTATCTTAGGGTATATGCGAAAAAACCTCAGATGCAGAACTTATATAATAATGAATATTAAATTTAAGGTTCTCTTTTTTTTGCAAGGCCACATAACAATTAAATGTTATCGTTAGGGACTTTCTTCTTATAACTGAAGATTTCAGATAGAAGTCTAGAGTAATCTCGAGACCAACATATGTTCTTGTCATTTAGGACATTAACACCGGTCAGGATCATGACTATAAACCGTTAGCATCGGTCAGGATTATGACTATAACTTATACTATTGTTTGACTGATGTAGAGGACTAGAGGGGATGAAACAGATACTGGTAATATATCAAATTAAGATTTTTTTGGATCTCCTTCCTACAAATCTTACTATCTTTTTTTCTTTTCGAAACACACAAATCCTACTATATAAAACTCCAAAATTTGACCCAACAACATTTGGTTTAACCGGTTGTGTATATATCTTAACACAAAGTAAACCCAAAATGATTTGAAATCGAAAACGAATGTGGCCCAAAATCAGAAGTAGTTGGCTGTTGGCGTCCACAATAAACGCATGTGTCCCTACAGCACAAGATCATGCCCCCATTACTGAAACGTCATTTAATCCTCAACGGTATAAACCAAACCAAGCCCCACACAGACACAACACAACAACACTCCCCTCGAAAACAACGACAACGAGATGGGTCTCCACCCAATCGCCGACGCCGACGAGAGCAACCCCTTCGGCTCTCTCTCCGCCGAAGAATTCTACGCGAAACACTCCGTCTCCCACTCCTCCGCCTTCATCACCAACCCTCGCGGCCTCAAACTCTTCACCCAGTGGTGGTCCCCACTCCCTCCGACTCCTCCCATCGGAATCGTCGCCGTCGTCCACGGCTTCACCGGCGAATCCAGCTGGTTCCTCCAGCTCACCTCCATCCTCTTCGCCAAATCCGGCTTCATCACCTGCGCCATCGACCACCAGGGCCACGGATTCTCCGACGGTCTCGTCGCTCACATCCCCGACATCAACCCCGTCGTCGACGACTGCATCTCCTTCTTCGACGACTTCCGCAGCCGTTCTCCTCCGGATCTCCCCTGCTTCCTCTACTCCGAGTCCCTAGGCGGCGCCATCGCTCTCTACGTCTCGCTCCGCCAGAGAGGCGTCTGGGACGGGCTCATCCTCAACGGCGCCATGTGCGGGATCAGCGACAAGTTCAAGCCGCCGTGGCCGTTGGAGCACCTGCTCTTCGTCGTCGCGAACCTCATCCCCACCTGGCGCGTCATCCCCACTCGCGGCTCCATCCCCGACGTCTCGTTCAAGGAGCCGTGGAAGAGGAAGCTCGCGCTGGCCAGCCCCAGGAGGACGGTGGCGAGACCACGCGCCGCCACGGCCTACGAGCTTATCCGAATCTGCAATGAGCTGCAGGAGAGGTTCGAGGAAGTGGAGGTCCCGCTTCTGATCGTGCACGGCGGAGGGGACGTTGTTTGTGATGTGGCGTGCGTGGAGGAGCTTCATCGGAGAGCGGGGAGCGAGGATAAGACGATCAAGATCTATCCGGAGATGTGGCATCAGATGGTTGGGGAATCGGAGGAGAACGTTGATTTGGTTTACGGTGATATCCTGGATTGGCTTAAGAGCCGAGCGGGAAGCGCTGCGGAGAGGAAACGGGAGGGACGCGCCGCCGTCAACGGCGGCGGAGATTAGTGTCATTGGGCTCCTTTGGGGATTATGTTGTTGTTGTCCAATAGAGTTGTGCCATCTGGCAAGTATGGTTTATTGCATTGTTTCGTATGATCGTATCACATGATGGGTTACGGTTTAACCAATGGTCCAATACAGGGCATTAATAAATCATAAAAATCTGTTTACAAAAATGAAAAATAAATTGGAAAAACTAATGTCGTCGTTTCCGTCAAGCAATGGTTAACTCATATACGTTGACTTAAAATAGTTAAATAACTCGGAAGTAATGGTTCACCTTTTTTAATACAGGGAATGGTTCACCTATAAGTAACATCACCACGTTACCAATTACTAGGCCGTAAAATTGGCCCATAAAATTATCGTAATTGACCAACTAGTACAAAGCAGACCTTTGAGATTTTGATGAGTTTTTTTTAAGAAGAAACCCAACTGGAACTTCTTCTTTTTTTTTTTGGATTTTCATTGGTGAATATTACTCCAAATAAATAGTTTTCCTAACTTTAGAAGAAGAAAATATCAACAATATGGCCTTACAAAATCGTGAATTAGTTAAAATGGATTTTTCAAAATAAAAAATAAATAGAATCTACAATGAAGACTTAAATCTATAAGTAGTAAATGAGAAATTTGATCCATTCAATTAGGAAATAAAGCATTAGATTTTCTTTATCTAAATTTAATATACGTTAATAAATAGATGAAAAAGTTCTACACAACAACTATTATATAGTTTCAAAAAAAAAAACAACAACTATTATAAGCTTGCAGAGAGGAGGAGAAGAAGATCACAGATGAGCACCACCATGAAAATCATGTCTTTCGCTGTGCTACTTATTTTCATGTTTTATATTTGTTAGTCTCTTTCTCGCCATGAAACTTTCTAAAAAAATTAGTTTTGTTTGATTTCTAGGTGTGGTAACATCCATGTTTTGTTTTTCATATGTTATAGATGTTGAAGGATCCGACGTCAATTCGTTGTGCTGCAACACACATGCAGATTTTGGAGCGTGCAAAACACAGCAAGAAAAAAAGAGATGCAACACTTGGTGTCTCAAAGGATGTAAGAATAAGAAAGGAGGTTTTTGCAAACGTCTTCCTCGTGGTCGTGGAGCACAATGCCATTGTTACTGCTAAAACATATATATGATTATGCTTTGCGTATTGCGATACATCTTAATTAGTTTTGAATCTTAAATTGAATATGAAATGATCTATGTACCATTTATTTACGTCGTTTTGTAGTTTTAGGTTTTACTTTAATATATATATATTTTTTTGAAACTGTACTTTAATATTTCTAACGCAAGCCCATGCATGTATATAGATATATCATAATATTTGGAATTGATATAATATGAATTATATGATGACGAAGCGTAAGCTGTTTAGTTTGTATCTTTAAAATGGATGTGCTATAAGCGACTGTTTCTTTTTCTTTTCTTTTTTTTTTTGGTAAAAACGACTGTTTCTTTTATCATAAACGAGGGATTGATAAGACTGGGAATTCTGTGAAAGTTCTGGTGAGTTTCAATGTGAGGTACGAGAGATTTAGTCTTGTTCATTCGGGTCGTTTATGAAATTTAAAGAGGCCCTAAATAATTTAATTAGTAAAAGACTTGAGTAAATATTTATATATATTTTTTAAGAATCTCTATATATATATTAACTCGAAGTTTAATATTTCATTTACCTATGCAAGGACTTGTTCATGATGTGGGAAGAAATGAGCCTTGGAGATTAGACTTTATGGATTACACGACGTGATAACTTTCAAAAATACATATGAAGAATATACTTTTATACTTTGTCAACTCTTGTTTTCATCTAAATACCACCGATCAACTTCTCTTTCTCCCTCTCTCGGTTTCACGTTAGCAGAGATGGCAGAGAAAGAGTTTGCCCAAGAAGCAGATGTGAAGATCAGAGCTGCTGCTGCGGCTTCGGATCTTGAACAGATGGCTGCAGAGTCCTCCGTGGTTCCAGATTTCGAGAGAGGGAGGTTCTACGACGTGTATTCAGCCAGGAGGAACGAGAGGTTGAAGAGGAAGAACGGAGGAGAAGAAGAAGATGCTGAAGTCAAAGGAACTCTGTACAATCTCGGAGTGGATCCTATGCCGACCAAGAGAAGAGGAACGTTTAAGAAGAAGAAGACGGTGGTTGAGACATCAACAACAACAACGCCGAGGTATTCTCTGAGGAGCACAGTGAACAAAGATAACAAGAAGCCTCTGAGTGTCGCTGTAAGTACTATGAAAACTGTCAAGAGCACCAGGAGGGTTATGAGTATCTGATGATCCTGCTCTGCTTCTATCTACTCTTTTTTGTTTTTCCATTGCTTTGATTTGGTGATTCTGTCAGGAAATTGAAGTTTGGGGTTTTGATTTCCTTCTATCTACTCTTTGCAGTATTGTTCTGCTGTCGGGATGTCGACATAAATAAACCCATGAAACTTTGTTTGTTTTGTTTTTCTTGAATTACTCATACATACAGATACGCTTATCTGTGAACTACTGCGTAAAAAATAATGTCGTTTTGTGTTTCAAGATCATATAGGGCTTTAACATAGACACTGCCTTTTTTTTCTTCTCATCTTGAAAACAATCAGGTGTAGTGAATCTCTGATGAGGTGTGATGTGAATCCAATAACAATCAGTTTTGTTTCACTTTCTCAATTTTATAAACTGACAAGATCCCAAAAACTATTAGCCGCATGACTATAATCGTTTGCTTTCACAAAAAAAGATTTGACAAAGTGTCAATATTTTTGGTCTTTGTAGCAACCGCAGCAGCAGCAAAGTAATCCCTGGTACAAAACAAAACGAAACACTGAAAAGAACCAACATCACAGAGACTTAATCATCCTCATTAACTTCAAGGTTCTTCAGCTTTGATTCCAACTCATCATCCTCTTCATCTTCTTTTTCTTCCTCTTCCTCTTCCTCATCATCTTCTCCTTCTTCTCCATCAGGATCATTCTCCTCCAAATCTCCAAGTAACTCTGGCTTTTTCTTAAACATCTCTTTAACTTCTTCAACACCTTCCTCTGATATGATATTCCCATCGATGTTCAACAGCTTGAAACCTTCTTTCTTTATAACAACATCAGCCAAGGCCACCGCTCCAGCTCTTCTTATGTAATTATTGCTCATATCAATGTACTGCAACTTCGAATGATCCTCTCCTAAACTCTTTGCGATCTGAACACATCCCTCATCTTTCAGCTCATTCTCAGACAAATTCAACTTGTTCAGTTCTTGTTTCGCTGCTACACAAGCCGCGATAGCTGAAGCTGCTCCAACTGTTATGTCATTCCCCGCCATCTCGAGAACTTCAATAGGAGAAGCAGACTCCTTGAGAGCGTCTGCTATGGCTATGGCACCTTCATCCTCTAGGTTTAGATAACTCAAGTAAAGCTCAGTCAAATGTTTGTAGCTCGAAAGAGTTTTCCCCAGAGAAACTCCAGCTTCTGTGCCAAACATGTTATCCCTCAGATCAAGCTTCTTCATATGAGCACAACACTCAAGCGCTTCCGACAAAGCTATCCCTCCAACAGAGTCAACTCTTGTGGAAGAACACCTGAAACTCTCCAATAACGGCGAACGCTTGACAACCTCTGCGATTGCAACCGCACCTTCATCTCCCGTCATGTTGTTATGAAAATGAAGGACCCTCAGCTTCTCCGTCGAAGGAATCAGCTCTGAGACGGCCTGTGCAGCTTCTTTAGAGATACCATCGTTCATCAGATAAAGCTCTTCCAAAGAGCTCAGAGATTTCAAGAGCGTACCAAACGCTCTAACACCTTTCTCACCCAAAGCGTTGTCAGATAAGTTGAGAGACGAGAGGACACTACCTTCCAGAGCGTTTGAGAATATGTTCATAACATCAAGTGCTTCAACCTCAGGTCTCCCAGCTACAAAATCAGACAAGTCAACCACCTTAAGCTGGTCTTTCAGAGAGGCCAAGATAGGCTCAGCGACACGAGCAGCTCCTAAACCAAAACTCCTATTACTAAAACATATCTTAGTGTAACCATTCCCAAGTTCCTTCAAGGGTTTAAGAAGCTCCTCAGCTTCCTCAGCCTCAATAAAAGCCCTTTTTCCTTGAGAGATATCGAAAACAGTCTCACGAGGAGACTCTTGTTGAGAAAGAGTCTCTCCTTTAGCAGCAACAGGGCCTTTCTTGAGAAGCTCCAAGATGAGTTTACTGCATTGCTTGGCGTAAAGCTGAACAGCGGAAGCGCCGTCACCGTCAGGCTCCCTCTCGAACTGCTGGTTAGCAGTGGAGAAGGCAACGTCCTCGATCCTCTTAGCATTGTCCGTGGCCTGGTCCGTGGTTAAAAGACCATACTTGTCGGTGAAAATGGACTTGGAAGAGAGGTTGTTGGTGATACGCTCGATGAGAGCTTGCCTTGTAGGTAAACTCGGGGGCCAGAGCTTAATCGAAAACGTGTGAGGTCGTGAATCAGACATAATCAAATCGCAATTGCTTTATTTATATCACTGCAAAACACACACACACACACACACAAAAGCTATGGTTGTAGTGATGGGCGAATAACAAGATCCTATGAATAAATCTAGAATAGATCGGAGATCGTGTGAGTGGAGAGTTAGTTAGCGAGAAGAAGCATCTACTACTAGTGACAAGAAGAGTCATATCGGATCCGAGGAAGTCGATGATAAAAACAGCAAAAGGCGTACCTGAGACCAATGAGGAATGGCTGAATGGAATGGAATGGAGTGGAGTGGAGTGGAGTGTCTTAGGGTTTCTGTTTCACCGGAGCTACTTAGATTAAGGCGTCTAACATCTTTTGTAATTTACCTCTTTTTTTGTAACACTATTGTAATTTACCTAAAATTATATGGTATAAACCGTAAATTTATAAAGTGAATTTGATAAAAAAAAAAGATAAATTATTATTATAACTGGTTGATAATTTCTTGATTCATAAACTGTAGTAAAAGATGTTTTTTTTTTTTTTTTTTTTTTCACCAAACGGCTTTTCTATTACTCAAAGAACTTGAGGTGGTCTGGGTAACCAGACCGGAATAGAACAACCAATGTAACAAAGTTTCCTACGAAAAGATCTAGCAGACTTAGCAAGTGAATCAGCAATTCCATTTTGTGCTCTTGGGATGTGTATGATCTTGAACTCCGGGAAGCATAGTTGCAGCGTCTTTATTATCTCCAGTTCAGTTGCAAAGCTAGGCCAAGCTTCATGTTCTCCTATCATTGCCAGTAGATCTTTACAATCTGTTCCAAAGCTCTGACATGAGAAATGTAATAGCATACTTTCCATTGCCCACCGCAATGCTTCAATCTCTGAATGTAAGGCAGACTCTCGCCGTCTTAAGTTCCGCATTCCCATCAGTTGAATATGCCCTTGGCTAGCTTTCCAAACCCATCCGCAGCCGCTAAACTGATCTGTGAAGGTCCATGAACCATCCACCATACATATCTCATCCAAGCATATGGCTTGGGATACTTCATTTTGCGTCTCCTGCATAGTATTTGGTATCATCTCATTTGCATTAAACCAAGCCTGACATTCACTTTCTGCATATCTAACCAGCTCCAGGGGATCTCTGTCTATTCCTCTAAACAATTTATCATTTCTAGTCTTCCAGATATACCAAATTATCCAAGGATATGGGTCTCTATCAAGCTCTAGCCGATCAATGTCATTCTTCCTCCAGAACAGATAATCCATATTGGCATAGACACTAGGCAGGGGGAAAATACCAGGGGCAGTTGGTGTCGACGCTAGTGACCATATTTGTAAAGCCGGAGGGCATTCAAATATGGCATGAGTAACACTCTTTTCTGGTTCTCCGCATCTTGGGCACTAGTCGTCACATCTCATATTTCTCCGGATCAAGTTTCTTGTAACAGCTACTTGTCCTGATAACAATTGCCACATAAGATGGCATATCTTCTTTGGTGCTTTTACTCGCCAAACATAAGCTTTGAGTTTAGTTATACTCGGCTCCATGAATTCAGTTTCTTCCTCAGCCCTCAGTAGGTTACTAGCTACCCAATATCCCGATTTGACTGTGTACTGGCCACTCTTTGTATAATTCCAGCAGAAAGAATCCCTACGGTGAGTTGAGCTTATGGCTAAACTTCTGATCAGAGGGATATCCTCTGGTGACACATACTGTTCTAGCATTCCAAGATCCCATTCCTTCGTATCTCTATCAATGAAATCATTTATTGTTAAGTTTGAATTCATGACAGGTGCAACTGGTCTAGCCGGTCTAGCTGGTGTAGTAGGGATCCATGGATCCTCCCAAGCTCTGATTTCATATCCAGAATGGACTTTCTGTCTAATACCCATTAGTAAAAGATTCCTTGCTGCTGCTATACTGGTCCAAACATAAGATGGGCTACTTACAGAGTGCAATCGCAAAGGCGAACTCATTCTGTAATATCTTCTTTTCAATACCCGAGCTACCAGCGAGTCAGGGAACTGAACTAGTCTCCACATTTGTTTCGCTAGTAAGGCCAGATTGAACTCATGGATCAAACGGAAACCAATCCCTCCCTCTTCTCTTGATAGGCACATCTTGTCCCATTTAGACCAATGGATTCCTCTTTTTGGTGGATTCGAGCTCCACCAGAATTGTGCGATGGCACTTGCGAGGTTTTCACAAATCTCTAATGGGAGTAAAAAGGTAGACATTACGTATGTCGGGAGAGCTAGAAGTATAGATTTTATCAAAACCTCTTTTCCTCCTTTAGATAACCACCTTCCCGTCCATCCATTAACCCTATGCATCAGTTTTTCCTTTAAGAATGCAAAAAGCTTGCATTTAGAGCCACTTATGTCTTCTGGGATTCCAAGATATGTTCCCATTCCTCCTTCATTCTGGATCCCAAGGGTATCTTTAATCTGCTGCCTAATATTCACTGCAATCCGCTTACCAAAGAGTAAAGAAGATTTATCGAAATTGATACATTGTCCGGATGCTTTCCCATATTTCCTGACCAACAATAATATGTTTTAAAAAAATTTAATAAGTAACATATATTATGTTTTTTTCTTTTTTTTGGTCGAAAGTAACATATATTATGTTAAAATTACTAAAAGTTACTTAAAAAATATATTATTAGCTGATTATTCTGTGTGTACGAAACCTTATTGGTCTAGTGGTTTGAATAAGAGTTCATTAATATTTATACATGTATAGAGTTCAGACCTCATAAAATATCAAATTATGATTATTATGGAGAAATTGGTTACAAAGAGATCTTCAGCTTTGTGCATGGCATATCATTGAACATAAATCTTAGAGGACGGTTCAGAGCAGTGCAGTCAGACGCGAATTCTCGTAAAGTTGCTAGAATTATCGACTGTAAAATTTTCTATGTAATATTTTAATAGTTGTAATAGCATAATTAATCAGATGTTAAAAAAGATAATTATTCCATGATCTTGAATAAATATCAATATTTTAAAAATAATTAAATCATAATAACCAATTAATGTAATATTTTGTGGTTATGTTATTTAAAATAATATTCTCTCTGTTTTATATTATACTAGGGTAGGCCCGCCCTACGGGCGGGATATACTTACGTGTGATCTAAATTATTATTTTTTAATGATTTTGTGGTTTGTGTTTTAGGTTTGCATTTACAAAAAAATGTGTAAGATAATGGTTTTTGTATTTTAAAAAATTTTAAATGATGCAGGATACTATATTCATTTTATTTAACGTTTGATATTCGCTTATTTTTCTAACTTATTTTTGTTTCTAACTTGTTTTGTTTCTAAATTGTTCATCAAATATATTTTAATAAACTACACTATTTTTGTTATTATCCTTCTTTTGTTATGTTTTTTTATAATGAGAACACATTTTATATCATCTTCGCATATGTTTAACTAAAATTCTTTATTTTTTATTTTTATAAGTATTGTTAGAGATTTTAAGTTCGTATTAGCATGACAGGATTTTCATTATTGGAATAGTATACATTTTCTTAAATGTTTGCTTGACTTTTTTTTATATAGTAAGTAATTTGATTTTTAATTGTTGTAGTTAGATTTAACACTCAAAACATTGATTATTTTATATTTTGTATACATTGAACGTACATTTTAAGCACACAAAAGTAGTATTAATCTGGTTTGATATAATTTTTTTTAAAATGTCTAATTAATTTTTAACTAAAAGTAGTATTAACGTTCAAAATATTTCACAATAATCTATAATTATTTCTTTTACTATTCATTTGAAAGTTATGTATGTTTCTAACTATAAGTTTTTTAAAATATAATTATTTAATTTCTCTCAATGGCTTTGTTTAGCTATACCAATAATTAGCATAACTTTTTGAAAATTACTATTGATTAAAGTAAAATGAACTTATTTTCTCTTTTAGTTATATTTTTGTTTCATGAGTTGAATTTTTATATCAGTTTAAAAAACTAATGGATGAGAAAAGAAATATTTTTTTACGATATTTTAATAATGTAAAACTATCGTTACTATTTATATACACACATGTTTGTTAAAATCTTAGAGCATGATTATATACATATATGTGTATTAAGGACTTTTGCTTAGAATATTTGCAATAATCATGCTCTTACGGGAGTATGTAATATTATATATGAGAAATAATTGAACCATGTTATCAATATAATTAATTAGAAATTCTGAAAAAATATAACTGACTAACTTATATATAATCCTTGCATTACTTTTATTATACAGAATCATTTCTTTGTGGTGTATACGTGTGCCTACATACCTATTTTTCTGGTCAAGGCGATACATAACTATTTTTTGTTTTTGAACAAAGGCAATACTGCCAATACATAACTATTTATAACTTCTTTTCTCGATTAAAAAAATATTATTTATAACTCTTTCTAAAGAAATCAACACTACCATTATCATCATCTTCCTCCTCCCTTCTTTTTTTTTCTCTTCTCCTCTTTTTTGTCCTTTCTATCACTTATAAAGATCAGGTGTCAAATATGTTATTGCATCTCATTCTCCTATAGCTTCCCATGCATCAACAATGTATTACTTTTTCTTCCTCTTCTATAATCATAGCATTTCACGGCGAAACCCGAGAATTTTTTTCTCCCACTTTCTTTTCTTTATTTATAAACCCAAACTAACTATTGTTAACAGCGCGTTTGATTATTATCAGACATGCTTAATCTTGCTTATCCTTCACTCTTTTGATAAAGTTTTTTTTAAGTACTTCATTTCATTTCAACCAACATCTATACATGATTACAATACAAATTCTTAGTCCCTAAGGATCTGCATACAAAAATAGCTTTCTAGCTTCAAACATGAACAAACCGAAGTTCTAGAATAAATTAATTCAAGTGGAAAGAAAGGAAACAGGAGCAGAACACGCCAGTTACGGTCGAGAGAGAATGTCAAATTTTGCTCTAAGCTGTCGAGAGATATCTTCAATTAGAGCACTGGCCGGTCCAGAAGTATTGTTATCAAGTCTAGTATCCTTCTCTTTCCAGATAAATACATTGCAGCTTGGAATTCTGAGTACGTCGGAAAACAAATTGTTGTGTTGTCTCCTCGACCTGAGCACACAGAAGACACTGATCCGAACAAACTGTTGTATTTATCGGGCATTGTAGCCGAGATTTTGGACCCATTTTTCAGCTCTGCCACCATGTTTATGCTTCTTCTGATGAAATGCTTCTTGCTGTGTTTTCTCCGTGAAGAAACGAACCCACCTCTTGCTTTTTTGGGAGGGCTTCTACTACAACTAAAAATCTTTTCGAGGAATCTGTTGAAATATCCAAGGCATAAAGAAAGAACAATGATAAGACAACCACACCAAATATATATATGATCTTGTCTGAAATCAAAAAATCAAATGCAAGAGGTTGAATCTTTTATCCTTTAAAAAAAAGAGAAGGCATCGGTAAGAGCTTCTGTATACATATGAGAATGCGTCTACAAAAAAATGGGATGTCGATCCATGTATATCTTCAAGACCTTCATAAAAGAGAGGAGACAAACTTAATCGGTCTTCTATTCTTGTATTTTTTCTTAAATTTCTAATTAGCAGATGACATCATACCCTAAAGATACAGTGTTTGGGATTTGAAACGTGAAAGACAAAAAAAAATCTTGAATACAATACAAACTCGGATAATTTCTTAGCAGAGCTGTGAATATAATTCAACCCCATGAAAAAAAGAGAAAAGCAATAAATTTTAAATTTGTGACAAACCAGGAGAAGAATGAGAGGGGAAGAAGAGGATCTTGGAAAAATCCTCAATTATGTTTTGTTTCTTTTATCGATTCTGTTTGTTTTACTTTTGCTGTGTAAATAAAACACTGTTATCGCTTATAACAGTGTTTCTTTTATCATATATGTTACAGATATTGTTTAACAGTGGTTTTTGTTTATATGAATGTATATTCAAGAATGGACTAACCTTTGAATCAACCAAGAGCATGTCGACAGACATGAGATCATCACCGCGTATAACATTCCTGGCTCCCAGAAACGCAGCAACCTGACTTCAATCGAGGAAGAACAGCTACTGGACATGAAATTGGAAAGGAAAAACTGGAGAGTGAGCCATGTTTTGAAAATAAATAGATTTTGAGAGCAGAGATGCTGACCTTTTTATACTGAAATTTTCACCGCCTTCCAAGAGATAAGCTCATAGTAAATGTAGATCGTGGATGATGGTTTCAAGGAAAACTTTAAGAAGATGGATGTGTAACTGGCAGATTTCTGGATCGGAGGAAGAAGATGAAACAACCCAACTGAAACCCTAGGGTTGTAAGCAGGTAATTCGACGGCTGAGAAGGATATGGGTTCGAAAGAAAACGACGCGTTTCGAGACTTGTTCTTTTATGATGGGCTTCACAAAGGTTACCACTTACCACAGACACGGAATATACACAAAAAGCCCACGGAAATAACAATCTTTATGGTTTTACGAAGCCTAGTCTAGAGCCCATTCGAATAACAAACTTTAATAACGAAACGCAGAGTTATGACGAAAGGGACACGCGTCACTCCTGAGACGCACGAATTGATGACGTGGCGCACCCAGGAGAGAGATCCCTTTTCTTTATATATATAGATGTAGTTTTAACAAAAAACAAATATTTCAAAATATAAATAGTTTTTAACAATTCACTGTAACTTTTGCATTCATTGTATATTGTGTAACCAATAAAAATATATTAGTCTTGTTATAATTGATTAAATTCATATATTAAATGATACTTTTTAAGAATAATAGATTTTTAAATATTAGTGTTTTTATCTAAAACTACTTATAAACTGAAACAAATAGAATATTATTTTATTATTGTAATCATATATGTTATTTTGTGTATAATATTTTTTTCGGTTTGATTATCATATAAGTATATTAAGTTGCATATCTTTTTTTGAGTTAAACCATATTTTATAATTCTAATTTGGTTAGAGTTTTGATTTATTTTTACTTGCATTTATCTTGGCATATTTTCTTACATTTGAAAATATATATTATTAAAATTATATATGATTTAGATATGTTTTTTGAAAAATAGAAAATAATAATAATTAAAATGTGATCGATTAAAAGTTATATAAAATGAGCATAACAATAAGCTTTCAAATGTACATATATAAACTATACTAATAACTCAATTATAATAATTGGTTGATGCTTTATTTTTATTTATTAAGATGTTTTGAGTCAGTACTCCACAATTTATATGTTAAAAATAATTAGAATAATATCATATATAATAACATGTTGCTATATTAGTTAGACCTTTAATTTTGAGTATATAAAACTTTAGATTGGTTCACTAAATTACATTGTGGATATAATATGAGTTACATCTATTCATCCAAATTGAATCACAATTATTTATGCTTCTATTTAGAATTCGATTGAGTTAGTTTTGATCATTGCATTTATTTTGGTATTTTTTTACATTGCATTTTTTTGTTATTCAAAATAAATAAATAAAAAAATCTTAGTTGTCGAACTATCTATAGTATTTTTTATTTATTAGAATTTTTTTTGTGTTAATTATTTTTTTATAAAAATATCAATTTTATTTCTCAAATATATTGAAAAAATATTTTAATAATATATATTATGATATGTGCAATTATGTTATAACGGAAATTTTATTTATTTATTAAATATCAAGCTTATTTTGGTAGATTTTTATTTTTATGAAATCATTTCATATTTAAAACTAGGGATAATTTGAGAAATACTCTAATTATATTTTAAATTTTGAAAAATACATTTATCTTATTCAGTTTTGAAAACTACACTTTCTTGTATGTTATAAGACATTTTTATCCTGACTTAAGTTGTAGATACAAATTTATTAATTAATTTAAAATTCAAAGTAATATATATAATTAAAAATACTATAAATAAAGTTATTATAATAAATTGTTTTATTGTTTCAATTGTTCTTTGTGACCTTTGCTGGTATTTGCATTGTTCAAGTTACTGCCACTTAGTATTTTTATCACAGAGAATGATAAATGAAATGAATCTCCTTTCTTTGGCTGTTCATCCATTTTTTTCTTTTTGAAACTTGTGTTCATCCTTTTTTACATCACTAAAGTAGACATTTCTGTATTGTAAATTTGTAATCAAGAACAGTAGAAAAATTACGACAAGGGTTCTTCTGCCCTCCATGTACTTTAAGTTCGCAAAAAAAGTAATTTCTTCTGAAAAATTGTCTTGTGCTAATCCAAATTGGAATTTACAGTAAATAATAAATCAATGGTGATAAAGAGAGAAGAAATACATACAGGCACTATTTGATTCTCAAAATTTTTATCTAGGTTGTTTCATGTGTCTTTTTTTCTTGTAGAAATGTTTCATGACTTTATATCGTATATTAACCCAAAAAGGTGTCTATGTCGTATATGAGTATATCAAAACAGAAACAAGGTTCTGGTCAAAGGAAGAGATCCTTTAGCTATTTAGTACAGAAGTTTTACGCATCATTAACTGATTGTTTTTGTTAATTAAAGGATCCTACGGAAAGGATATGTTAACTGTGATTATATGCTGTAACGTTTGTTTAGGTAACCGTGAGGAAGATTATCTACTTTACATTGGTGAGGAAGAGTTTTTTTTCTGAAAAATGAAAATTTGATTGTTGATAGAATTTCAACGTACTTTTTTATGTTTAAAATAAAAATCGTTAGTTAAGATATTAGATAACCATAAACATTAAAATTGGATAGTGTGGTCATTCCCTTAAAACTATATCATTTTAGAAAAATTCTAAGTATTTCATTTTCTATATGTTTGATTTTAAAATTATAATAAATAAAGGAAGCTAAAATTAAAATCTAAGTGACAAAAACTCAAAAAGGAGTTTTATATTATGTTTAAAAGAAATTTATTATTTTAAAAATATAACGCTTATTTTTAGTTTCCTTTTTAAAATCAAAATTTTGTATAAATATATCCACGTTTTTTAATTTTATATTTTTTATATATATATATGTGATTTGGAAACCAATATGAATAATTGTCATATCTGCTCCAGTTCCCAATTTGTGTGTCGAGAGAGGAGATATATCTAGGGTTTGTTCGATTCTCCAGCGACGATGCTAAGCGAAGATTTCACGGCGAAACGAGCTGCGGCTGAGGAGGAATCGGACTCTGCTGTCTCGAAAAAGCGCAAGTTCGAAGATGAAGAGGACGACGACACAAGCATGGAAGAGGACAGCGATACCGACAGCGGACGCGCATGGTCTGTCGACACCGAAGAAGAAGAAGACGAAGACGAATACGGAGTGGTGAGATCTCCTAGGATTAACTACCTAAACATGCGAGACCCGGAACCGGAGTGGGATAAGGACAGCTTCGACGGTTACGAATACTTCAATCCCGAGGACCGTAAAACTTTTTCTGACGAGGAAGAGTACAAAGAGTTCCGCGACTTTAAGATCCAGGCCTGGAAGAATGGGGGTTTTTTTGAAGAAGATCCCTTCAGATCCATCTTCCCCCTCCCTGATTTGGAACAGCCGTTTAGAAACATGACCACGAGGGAATATTTGGCGGATATTGCGTCCTTATGTGTTAACAAGCTCAACGAGGTGAAGGGTTCAACTGTGGAATTCGCAAGTATCGTGAGAGGCAATCTAAAAGCAGGAGATGGGTGGAAGCTGTACATTACCTTTATGGCTCGAGAGTATCCGAGTGGGCCTCTCAAGGAGTATCAAGCCAAGGCCATGGATTTTGCAGGAGGCCAAGAACCTCCCTTTCCTATTCTGCGCAGACCAGCCCCCCCTACCATGTCCTAATACAAAGACTTGCATAAGATTGGATATGTCGTTGCTGGATTAGAGGAAGATCAAGATCATCATGTACTAAAATGTCTTTCGCGTTATTAAAACTTTGTCATAATAATTACGGATTCTAGTAATGGTTGTTCTATTATATTTAATGCTTATTGTATCTTTTGGATATTTAAATGGGGAGGATACCGTCACTCGTCCTCCATCAAGCGGAGATGATTCCTGTGAGATAAAAATGGCTATGGCAAAACTGATGTTTATGACTCGCAACTTGTTGATTAGTAAGTTTCGGTTTATTTGGACTAGTGAAAAAAAAAGGAAACCAATATGAATAAGAAAAGTTAAAATTAAAATTCTGACTGACAATATATAAAAAAGCTATAATAGTTGTATTAGAAAAAAGTATTTTAATTCGTTAAGGAGATTCTTCTAATTAACCAATATTAAAATTAACATAAGCGTAATACGTAAAAAACTGATTTTTCAAATAATATTATAGAGATCAATATCATATAACACATAAAGTATTTAGTTACCAATATACCTTCTGTTCCATAATATAAAATGTTTTTCTATCAAAACATTAAGCATTTTCTTAAATTTTATAAACATTAGCAAATTAATAAATTACTTTTAAAAAGGATATTATCAATAATATAAACGTGAAATGAGTTATTTTTTTTCATCACGTAAAGTGAGTTAAATAATAGTAAATAATGCATTAAAAATTATCGGTCAACCAATTTTTAATAAAATTAACATTATTTTAAAAATATCAAAATATATTATATTTTGAAACATACTCTTCTACTTACCTTAGATATTTAATCTATAAAATAATTTTGTTTAAAAATAGAAATAAGAATGTTTATATAAAATTACGATCAAGTAAATAGTGGTATATATTGTTAATAATGTTTTACTAACTAACCGTTAGATTTATTTATGGTTTGAATATATGTTTCAAAAGCTGTTAGCTGTTTAAAAGGTCAAAAAAGAAAGAAAAAAACAACGTCAACAACTAATAGAAACAATAAAATAATAACTTAATTTCTTATGCAGGCAATTTCCATTGATGTTGACTTAAAATTAGTTTTTAAAAAATGACCAAGAAGATAACTTAAAAGTATAACTCAAATCTAACACATAACAATTCAAAGAAAAATTCAAAAAAAAGAAGTTAAAACTAATTCATGAACCATTTTTATTGATATTCATAACTAAATTAAGTTTAAATCATGTTACCAATCAAAGTCTACATCTTCCTTTAAAAATGAATAAAATTTTTGGAACATAAATAAAGAAAATTCTATAAACTCATTTCAACTAATTTTTATTAAAAAAAATAATAATTATATTCTATCCAGTTTAATATGTTAACTAATTATTTTGTTCATTTTAATATATTAATTTTTAAAATTGTGTTTATTTTAATAATCTAACTATGTTTATCATAATCAGAATGTTAATAAGTTTCAAAAGATACTTATTTTTTTTTCTAAAATTCAGAAATAATTTCTAATTTTATGTAGATATGCCATGATTCCAACCTTAAACTCATTGCTAAGCTTATAAATGTGAATGTAACAACAGTCTTTTCTCAATTGGATTGTTGTTGTTTTTTGGGAAAATTCTCATTGCTAACTGATTTATACAACTTGGGTCAATTAGAGATCAAGGAAATCATTATTATTGTTGATGTTATATTTAGATCAAATCAGTGCTCAATTTATTATTTCTGGTTTAACTCGACACCATATTAAACTATTTGTTTGACACCTTTGTCGAACTTGTAGGTCAAACCGTCAAATGAAATTTAAGATACAAAATGGTCATTCTTCAAAAATCGATAGTCACCAAAAAGATTAATAATACATTACAATCATCAAAATGAATCAAACCCACACATCAAAATACTAAAACATTTCAAAATAATGTTTAATTATAATCATTATTATGACATGAAAATGATGGATCATAAATTGTGTAGAGAATGAACATAAGCATATGTATGAACATTCATTTTGATTAGTTTATAAAGTATGAACACATATATTTATTTTATGTTTTTACTCATCTACACAGTTGGAAATTGGAACACATTGGACCACCACGGACACAGTGAATTCAATTTCAGAATAGACATTGAATGTCTTTGTTGGAAATCTATGGTGTATAATTGTTTTTGTTTTCAGGTACTGTCAAGCTGACTATCAAGAGAACGGGGCCTATTAATCGTTTGCTTGCTAAACTTGCATGATTAAAAAAAATATCATATACATCTAACTATTTTTTGTACACCGTATCTATCAACTAATTCGTTTCTCTTCTAACGTAGTTCTAAACAATTAGACTTTCCAACATAATCTTCAAAGGATTAACTTAAGGAGAAGTTACTACGTGCCATTCAAGAATGTGATAGTTCTGGTTTTGCGTAGTGAAGTCTTGCTTTTAGATAGACAATCATACTGATTTGCTTGATTTCCATTTTATTATAAATTTTAGCCATTTAAGAGTTTATTTTGTAATTTTTTTTTTGACATCCATTTAAGCAGACTTATACTGACTCTGAAAACCAAACATGTACCTCTACATCCATGTGAACGATAAAAGACGGTTGTTTCCTGGTACTTCTTGCTAGACTATTCTCCTCAAATTTTGTGTTCATGGTACATAGATGATCTCTGAACTGAGAAAACTTTCTCGGAGGGTCTTGATATCTTCTAAATAACTACTAAAAGCATACCATTCTTTTGGTTCTGAAACCATCTTCACTAATTGAGAACAATCTGTTGCAAACGTGGCCTGAAACTGACACCAGTTCCTCATATATTCCATTACCCATATTAACGCTTCCACTTCTGAGTGTAGAGGTGAAAGATTTGCCCTAACATTTCTTACTCCGATTGAAGCCATATATCCTTCTAAAGTGCTATACTAGCCTTGTCCCGAAAATAATTCCTTATATTTCCAAAATCCATCTGTGAAGCACCACCACCCTGAAATTAGTGGGAAATTCATGGAATCTTGTCTTGGTTCCTTAGGTGTAGATAATGTTTGAGCTTCTGCCCATAGCGCAGATTCCGTTTTCGCAAACTTAAAGGTTTTTATAGATTTCATATTCAAATTACTAAATACCTTATTATTTCTTACTTTCCAAATGTACCATAGAATTTATGCAAAATAATGATCAATCATTTGCGGACAAACTCTCTAGAATAGATGGTCCATATTTGTGAATAAAGATTGAGTAGGAAAGATGGGTTGGACGATATCTTTGATAAAGCCCAAACTTAATGAGCTGTAGCACAATCGAAAAACACATGATTTATCAAAATACACTTATTTAATTATTTTTACTTTTAGGTACCTCAAGGGAGAGAGAGGAAAATAAACATATGTTTTGTCTGCTCATGCAGAAGCTGAATATCACATTCAGACGGGTTAACGGCTTCAGATTCACATCAAGGGTCAACAAAGCAGAGTCCATCGAGGACAAGAAACAAAAGGCCCAAAGGCAACTACTACTACAACCTGGCTTGATTGATTTGTTGGTAAAAGAGAGAGGGAGAGAAGCAATTAATGTAAGACGTGGCCGCTATGTTACGCACCCCTTAAGAAAAGATAAGATCGTAGCTTCTCTCCAGTGTTGTGAGCACCACTTTTTAAGTCTGTATATAGTGATATATATAGACACGGTGGTAGTGACATCTATGTTATGCTCAGGACTCAGGAGGGTGATTAACAAACATCACTAATGCACATTTGAATTGATAAAAAGGATTTTTGATACAATGAGAAACCTCTGAAACTTAAAACAGTAGTAGACAAGCATTAAAATTTTACAAACATGAAACCACCTTCCTGATCCCATACTTCTCTCTCTCTGTGTCTTGGTGGTCTTATCATGAGCAACCCAAGCCTACTTTAGAATTAACTTTTTTTCTTCTTTTTCACTTTCTTATGTGCTTCTTCTGACTTGTCTCTTCCATCATTTAAACGACATTTCACGCCTCTTCTTAGGGTTGGGATCTGGGTTTCCTTTTCTCATCATAGCCACAAATTCCTCATAGTTTATCCTCCCATCCTACACAAATCAAATGTTTCTTTTATATAAATATTGTTGAATGTTCTTATCATCAAAGCTAGTGAAAAAGGTCTTCTTACATTGTCTCCATCAACCTCAGAGATGATTTCCTTAATGTCCCTGCCATCGTTCATGCCGAACTCCCTCAGGGCTTGCTCCAGCTCTTCCATTGTAATATATCTGGAAACCAAAACCATCATTGGTTTCAACTAAGGTATATCAGAAACTGTTATATACGGTTTGCTGGTTACTTACCCACTGTTGTCTTTGTCAAAGTGTTGGAAAGCTGAGTAGAGATGCTCTTCTCTGTCAAGTCTATTGATGTGCATCGTTGCTGCTATAAATTCTCCATAGTCTATTGTTCCATTACCATCCGCATCAGCCTATAGGAAACAGAAAAACAATCAGTTCTTTATGAATCTTAGTAGATAGAAAGATAACACAACAGAAGAAAACAAAACAAAAAAAAAGACTTACAGCTTCCATAAGTTGCTGGACTTCGTATTCAGACAACCTTGTACCTTGCTTGGCGAGTCCCTGTCTTAGTTCCTCAAGAGTTATTGTTCCGCTGTCATCGGTGTCCATTCCTTTAAACATCTCCTTTAATCCCATGATTTCTTCCTCTGATAAGCACCCGGCAATCACCTGTTTATGAGACCAGTGAGACCAAATAGAGTCATCATCATATATAAGGTATATATGCTTTTGACTAGAGGTAGTAAACTTACCCTTAAAGCAACTTTCTTGAAATTGTTCATTGCTTTGAATTGCTTGAGCCTTGACATGACTGCATTGTCAAGAGGAACATCTGGTGCTTCTCCATCCTCCTTGATCCATGGATGGTCTTTTTAAGGCAAACAAAATATGTTAAAAAGATATGAAACATAGGAGAAGTTTTCTTGTTCTTGAAATAGGAAGGTGCTTACTGAGAACTTGAGCAGCGGTTAATCTTTGTTTTGGATCAGAGTTTAGCATCTTCCTAACAAGATCCTTTGCCTGATGTGAAATGGCTGGCCATGGATCGGTTGAAAAATCAATCTGTCCACTTAGAATGGCGTTGAAAATCCCATTCTCTGACTCTGTAAAACATGAATGATAAACCAAAACTTTTATCATTTGTCTTTGTTTTGAGAGAGATAGATAGAGAGAGTGAATCAAGAAAGTTTTAATTACCAGCCCAGAAAGGTGGAACACCAGACAAGAGGATATACAACATGACACCAATGCTCCAAATATCAGCCTCTGGTCCATACTTCCTCCTCAAAACCTCAGGTGCAATGTAATAAGCACTTCCCACAATATCTTTAAACTCCTCTCCTGGCTTGTAGAAGACAGAGAGACCAAAGTCTGTTGCCTTGAGAGGAGAGTTCTCATCTTTGTTAAGCAACAAAAAGTTCTCAGGCTTCAAATCCCTGTGAATAACCCCCATGGAATGACAAGTATGGATAATCTGAACAATGGTCCTTAGCAAGGAAGCAGCAGCTCTCTCAGAGTAATGCCCTTTAGCAATGATCCTATCGAACAGCTCTCCTCCTGCGCAAAGCTCCATGACCAAATGCACCGAATGTTTATCCTCATATGCTCCTTTAAGCTCCACGATGTTTGGTTGACCCGTCAAGTGATGCATTATCTGCACCTCTCTTCTCACATCCTCAATGTCCTCTTTGTTCGCCAGCTTCCTTTTGGCAATGGTCTTGCACGCGAACTGAAGACCCGTGGCCTTTTGCGTGCAGAGATGGGTCACACCGAACTGTCCACGACCGAGCTCTTTCCCTAATGAGTATGAGCTTTTTACATCTTCCATTGGCCGGCCTAAGACGGGACCTATTGGACCTTGTTTGGTTGCAGGAGGAGGAGATGCTGGTGGGTGTCTAGAAGCTTTCACAGAGGCTTCAGCACTGACTCCATTTTCATAAGTGGGTTCGCCATTGTTGTTCCCTGTGTCTCGTCCGCAACAATTTCCCATTGTTGCTTAAAGGGAGGGAGCGGGGGAGAGGAAGACAGCTCTCAACTAAGAAGAGAAATATGAAATTTTTTTAAAGATGTTTTTTTTTTCTCTTCTTACTTCCTCTGTCTGTTTTTTTTAGGGTTTGGTTTCTTCTTTAGCAAGAAATGTTTAGGAGTTTTTTGCCAATGAATGGCTATGAATAGTATTTTCCTGTTTTTGCAAGTAGTTTTCATTTTGCTGGCCTTCAGTTTTCAAACCGTGTCTAGGAACCACACGCCTCTCTGTACTTTGTTATTTAAAGCTATATTAGATTTGTTTATTTTAAGAATTTTTACAAAAGGTTGAGAGCATTTCATGGAGACTTTGGGAAGTTGCTTATTGTCTAATTTGAACATTGTATTATATAGTTTATTATATACGATTTGCAATAATTTGGTAATAAGAATACAAGAAAAGAGAGAGAAAATTAAAGGAAGTTTCAGTAAGTAGGAATTGAAGGGTCGACCTTGAGAGAATAGGCTTGTATTCCACCAGCCAACAGTGTACACACTCTTGAAGCCCTGTGGAACAAGACAAAACAACATATCAGGATGTTTGCAACGACCTGCCACTAGCCTTACACTGTATGTATGGGAAAACAAAAGCCAGGAGTAACATAAAAAATGATTACAACATCAGAGGTTTCTTGTTCATATCATCTTAAAATCATATAGACCATAATAAGAGTTGAGCTACTAAACTTTTTCTTTGCCATGGAGTTGAGCTACTAAACAATTGGCTTCCAGTGAAGAAGGAAAAGTATTATGTCAAGATGAGAAACAGAAAAGAACTTACATCTCGTCAGGTTCTCTGATGTCGACTAACTGAGCCTCTTCCGTGAAAACCGAATCTTGCATTTTGGAATGCAGCTCCTACACCTGGATATCTTTCACAGGTTTTTTTTTTTTTTTTGAAAAGTATCTTTCACAAGTTTCCCTGTCAATATAATACTTTTCCCCGTTAAGACAATTGACAACAGTCGGTAGAAAACGTGGGATAACAGAGGATGTTTTTTTTACAGGAGAATTAACCTCTCAGATAGAACTTGCAATAAGTGCCAGCCAAATTGGGTTTTACACCTCACCACATGATTCAGATCTGCTTTAAACGCGGCTTCCTCAAACTCCGGTACCTGAAAAGAAAGTTTTGAAGTGGCCTATCATTCTTCTATCATCGGTTACATTTCTACTAGTTAATACCAACAGATAACTCAGCAAGAAGTATTACATCACCCAATTGCCTGTGTAATACGTCAAAGACAGCGAGGGTCTTTTAATGGAGGTTTTAATGCAATACCAATACCAATCTCATAAGCATTTGAAGAGAGGCATACCATTTGACCCAGTTTCACCCATCCAAGTATACCACCGTCCTTTTTGGATGGACAAATCGAGTACTCAGCTGGCAAGATCACTCATATCTTCTCCTTCACAACAACAAAAATACTTGAATCTCAGTACTCTTAGAAACAATGGAAGGTTATTGTTGTGAACAGCCGTCGTTTAGGTTAGAAGAAGAATAGAGAAGAAAACGTATTGAGGCAAATACCCGTTTAGGGTTTCTTATTAATGATGTGATAATAATTTACAAACCCTTAGACCCATATTTATACAGCCTCAAAAAACCCGATTTCCTTTTCCCAATAGAAATAGTAACTTTCCTAAACCAAAAAGGCATACCGTACCGCGGGGGCCTGCGGCCCCCGCACCCCCTAGATGTCAACCTTGATAACGAGTGTCGCCCGCACTCGGTCGGACTATGTCCGACCCACAAGTGCTGGGCATTTTACTAGTACAACAGAGATTTAAGACACACAGATGCAACAAACACCACCTTGACGAAAAATCTCTACAAAACTCCTTATCCCGTCTATCTTCTGGGGGGAACCTCCATTGCTTCTTTAGCATTGGCAAACACGGAGCAGATTCAAGCAATGCTTGAACTTCTCCGTTGTAACAGGCTTGGTCAACATGTCAGCTGGATTCTCCGACGTATGCACCTTCTCCAATAAGACTTCTCCAGAAGCTGCTAACTCCTTTATCTTGTGAAACCTTATACGTATGTGCTTCGTCCTTCCATGATACACTTGATTCTTAGCCAAACATAACGCGCTTTGACTATCACAGTGTAGCTGAACACCTTCTTGATCAACACCCAACTCGGATACAAGTCCTTGTACCCATATTGCTTCCTTAGCTGCTTCTCCAAGTGCTATGTATTCAGCTTCAGTGGTTGACATCGCTACAATACCTTGTTGTACCGATCTCCAGCAAATAGGTGCTCCTGCAAGAGTAAATACATACCCCGTAGTTGACCTGCTATTATCAAGGTCTCCACCATAATCTGAATCCACGAACCCAATAACTGAATCCTGCACTTCTCCACCAAACATAAGCCCATAGTCACTTGTACCTCGCAAGTATCTTAGGATCCACTTCACAGCATCCCAATGTCTCCTCCCAGGATTCGACATGTACTTACTGACTTGACTAACTGCTTGTGCTAGATCCGGTCTTGTATACACCATTGCATACATCAAACAACCAACTGCGCTAGCATAAGGAACCTCCGCCATATCTTTGAGTTCTTCAGCAGACTTTGGACTTTGCTCTGCTGTAAGTATGAAGTGCTTCGCCAATGGTGTAGAGACTGGTTTTGAATTCGACATATCAAAACGTTCTAACACCTTCTCAATGTAGCTCTTCTGAGAAAGCCATAACCTCTTATAGCTTCTATCCCTGCGAATCTCCATTCCAAGAATCTTCTTTGCAGCACCAAGATCCTTCATCTCAAACTCTCGTCCCAGTAACCCTTTCAAACGATTTATCTCATCCATATCGTTTGCAGCAATGAGCATATCATCAACATATAACAGCAGGAATATGGGAGAATGGTCAAGGGACTTGACATACACACAGCAATCGTACTCGCACCTTTGATAGCCTATTTTCATCATATATGAATCAAACCGTTTGTACCACTGCCTTGGAGCCTGCTTCAAACCGTATAAAGACTTCTTCAATCTACACACTAGATGCTCTTCTCCAGGCTTAACCAAACCTTCAGGTTGCTCCATATATATTTCCTCCTCCAACTCTCCATGAAGGAAGGCCGTTTTCACGTCCATCTGCTCAAGATGCAGATCCCAAACAGCTACCAAACCCAACACAGCTCGTATGGAAGTGTGTCGTACTACCGGCGAGAATATCTCGTCATAGTCTATTCCTTTCTTCTGCGAGTACCCTTTTGCCACTACTCTGGACTTGAACTTCTTAGGTTCTTTCACAGACATCCCTTCCTTCTTCTTGTAGATCCACTTGCAGCCAATTGCTCTCTTCCCTTCAGGTAACTCCACAAGATCCCAAGTCTCGTTCTTATCCAGACTTACTGCCTCTTCCGTCATAGAACCAATCCATTCATCCCTCTCATCGCTATTAATAGCTTCATGATAGGTGGTAGGATCATCCATCTCGACCATAAGAGCATAGTTGACCATGTCTTCAAACCCGAACCTGACTGGAGCCTTTATTGCACGTTTTGGTCTTCTAGAAACCAAACTCTCCTCTGTTCCACGTTGAACCTCTTTCTGTGCCACTTCCACAGATCGCTCATCACTAACTTCATCTGGTTTATCTGCACCAGACTCCTCCTGAGTAACTTCAGAATCCGTGATAGTCTCAATGGTCACAGGCACTCGGTCTGATATCGCCTGCTGCACCATATACTGCTCGTCAAAGACCACATCTCGACTAAACACCCTTTTCCTTGCCTCAGGATCCCATAACTTGAATCCTTTAACACCTTTCTCAAAGCCTAGAAAAATGCACTTCTTGGATTTCGAATCCAGCTTTGATCTTTCATCTCCCGCAACTAGCATGTAAGCTGGACATCCAAATATCCTCAAGTTTGATAGATCAATATCTACCCTAGTCCACACCTCTTCTGCGACCTTCCCTTCTAAGGAACTTCTTGGCGATCTATTGATGAGATAGACTGCCATGTTTACTGCTTCCGCCCAGAACTGCTTTGCTAACCCTGCATTCAACCTCAAACACCTTGCTTTCTCTGCAATCGAACGGTTCATTCTTTCAACGACACCGTTTTGCTGAGGTGTTTTACGCACTGTAAAGTGCCTATGAATGCCATGCTCCGCACAAAACTTCTGGAACTTCCCGTCAGTATACTCTGTGCCATTATCCGATCTCAAGTACTTCACCTTTCTCTCCGTCTGATTTTCTACTTCAGCTTTCCAAACCTTGAAGTTTTCGAACACCTCAGATTTCTGCTTCATGAAGTACACCCAAACCTTCTTAGAGAAGTCATCGATGAATAAAACGAAGTATCTTGATCCTCCCATAGATTGCACCCGAGTTGGCCCCCACACATCAGAATGGACATAGTCAATAAGACCTTTTGTCGTGTGTTGGCCCGTCTTAAAAGATACCTTGGACTGTTTTCCCATCACACAGAACTTGCAAAACTCCATCTTGTAATCCTTTAACCCGTCCAGAAGACCCCTTCTAAAGAGCTCTTTCAAACCGTGTTCCCCAATGTGACCCATACGCATATGCCACAAGGTTGTACACTCCGACTCAGAAACTGCAGCTGCAGCACCACCTACAACCACGTTCCCTATCAACCGATATACGCTTCCGGCTGTCATCACCATCATAGAACCTTTGAAAACCTTCAATACTTCATCATCATCTGATTTGTACTTGAAGCCGTTTCTATGTAGCAACCCCAGAGATATCAGATTCTTCTTCATGACTGGTATGTGTCTGACATCAGTTAATGTCCTGATAGTCCCATCATACATCCGAAACTTGACTTGTCCAATGCCCACAACACCACACGCCTTGTCATCCGCAAGTCGAACAGAGCCCATGTTTCCAGCCTTGTACGTTTCAAACCACTCCCTGTTAGGGGTCATGTGGAATGAAGCGCCCGTATCCATTATCTAGGTATCCGAGTGATCACCTGACGTAACAGCAAGCATATCCGAATCAGCTGATCCTTCCGAGTCTTCCACCTTCTGAACCATGTTTGCAGAGTTCGATGTCTCCTTCGAATTCTGCCCTTTGTCCGGACAGTCTCTCCTATAGTGGCCAGGCTTGCCACACCTATAGCAGACTACTTTCTTCCCGAACTTTGACTTTGACCTTTTCTTGCTAGTATCATCCTGCTGCTTCCCCCGCTGCCTTCCTCTATCCTGACTGACATACAGCCCGTCACCTTGAGAGTTGTCACCCACGCCTGTATTCTGCCTTCTCTCATGGTGAGAGAGCAGTGCTGCGGAAACTGTCTCCAGCTTTATAGTCGTTTTATCGACTGTTAGAGCTGTTAACAACGTCTCATATTGAGGAGGCAGAGAACACAGCAAGATCATGGCTTGATCTTCGTCCTCAATCTTCACATCCACACGAACCAGATCCCCGATGATTTGATTGAAGTTGTTGACGTGTGCAACCAGATCCCCGCTCTCAGACATCTTCAAACCGAACAACCTCTGCTTGAGGTATAGTTTGCTAGATAACGATTTTGACATCTACATCTTTTCCAACTTATCCCACATCTCCTTACAAGTTGTGAGGTCCATCACCTGATGTGTTATGTCATCCGACAAACAGAGTCGAATCGTTGAGACGGCCTTATCCTGCATCTCTTCCCAATCATCCTGATCCATCGCTTCCGGTTTCGTCTCCAACAGAGACTTCTTCATCCCTTGCTGCGTAAGCAAGTCCTTAACACGCCGTTGCCACAGACCGAAATTTCCCTTCCCATCGAATCTTGGAACATCGAACTTAAGAGAACTTCCTCCGGTCATCCTTTAGGGTTCTCAACCTAAAGCTCTGATACCACTTGTTGTGAACAGCCGTCGTTTAGGTTAGAAGAAGAATAGAGAAGAAAACGTATTGAGGCAAATACCCGTTTAGGGTTTCTTATTAATGATGTGATAATAATTTACAAACCCTTAGACCCATATTTATACAGCCTCAAAAAACCCGATTTCCTTTTCCCAATAGAAATAGTAACTTTCCTAAACCAAAAAGGCATACCGATGCAACACAGATAGTAACTTTCCTAAACCAAAAAGGCACAAGTGCTGGGCATTAATGATGTGATAATAACTTTCCTAAACCAAATAGTAACTTTCCTAAACCAAAAAGGCACAAGTGCTGGGCATTTTACTAGTACAACAGAGATTTAAGACACACAGATGCAACAGTTATTTATCTAATTGTATAAGTTTTACAGGCCTATGTAAAGTATGTTTTCAAATAAAAGTTTAATTTCATCTGAATCATACCATCCAAGATTCTCTTCTGGAGTTCAGCAAAGAGCTCAGTATCACCCTCCTTAACAAGCACTACTCCCACTGCTAAAAGAAGAAAAAGATACATATACATATAAATCAACTGAGAAGAAGCTCGCAGTCAAGTCAGAGAGAGCAGAGAATCCAGAGAGCCTAATCTGGTGCTGGGAAAGAATGCGTTAGATCCATCCGCCGAAAACGTCGAATCACTGGCGTAACCCAAAACGATTACTCCTCAAGACATTTTTCTGATTTATACTTGAGCTGCTTCTCTTTAACTGCAAAGACTCTTGAGTCTGCTTTAATACTCTCTTTGTATCTCTGATTTTCCTTTCTTCTTTCGATAATTAAAAGTAACAAAATATTCGTCTTAACAACCTTCACCGTCATCAGCACTTTCATCTTTGTTACCATCATCATCATCATCATCACTTTCATCAAGAATACAATGAGGTATCCCAAAAATTCGTACACCACATCCTTTTTCATACCAGGCTGGACCATGAACTATGAATTGAAAAGAAAGCTCGCTGAAAGTGGCTTGTTCGGCTTCAGGGAAATCCTGCTGGTTTAGACAGAAAGAATCTTCAAATATACACAGTTGGTCGGCAGATTCGTCATATTCATATCGATATGGAATATCGTGTTTATTTGATCTATATTTCATAGTGAGGCCATTCTGTTTACCACTGACCCTACAAGACACATACATCAATGATTTAATACGATGTTCATCATATTCGTCATAATGATGATCCTCGAAATTAGTATTGTCTACTTTTGACAGCAGGATGCAAGCTTTGAATCTGAGGGATGAAGGAAGAGGTGTTGGAGAAAGAGTGATCGTAAGAGAACCTGAAATAGCTTGGTGGGGGAAGTATGCAGGCACTTTTTCACCCGGTAAGAAGGCATATTTGCAAGTTGATGTCTGGATGATCAGCTTTCTCGCTTTTTTATTCAGGTTGTAGCAGTGAGCAAAGTTCAGGCAAATTATAGTTGGATTTCGAAAAGAAGAGTCTATGCTCTTCAAGGATCTACAGTTTTCTGGAAGTGCTACGAGCTCTTTGCATTTTGTGAAGTCAAGCTTACTTGGTGGTCCAAAGAACCTTCTGATGCAATCTGGAATAGTCTTGAAACCTTGACAGTTGAAATGTAATGATCTTGGAGATGAAAGAAGAACCTTCTCTCGGGTAGACATATTGGCAAAATGTAGTCAACTTTGAAGTTTGATAGTAATATCCAACTGCTCTTCAAGTCAGGAGGCCCCCACTTGATTGTTGCGATGAAGCTTTCTTCATTATCTTTATCATACTCAGAATAAAGACAGCTACACAGACCAAGAAACTCAAGATTCTCCAACTTGGAAATGTTTGGAGATATAGTTTTCAACTTCTTGCATCCATACATAGTTAGTTCACGCAGACAAGACAGATTCTCGATCCATGGAGGAACCTCCTCGATCCTTGTCTCGCTCAAACGCAACTCTACAATGCTGTCAGGAACATTTGGGAAGTCTTTGATGTTTTTACACCCATTCATATTCAGTTTATAAAGACAAGACCAAGTGCTCATTGATAATGGCACTTCCTCTATGGCAGTATAACTCAGATCGAGCTCTTTCAAACTCGAACAACCACTGAATTCTTTCAAACTCGAGCAATAATTGAGGTTTAATTCCTCGAGATTGACTAACCTACCGATAGAAGAAGGGAGCTTCTTCAAAAGCGTGCAACCATAAAGTTTGCATACTCTAAGCTTGGTGGCATTGCCAATAGAGCTTGTGATCTCTAACAAACTTTTGCAGTTAGTGAGATCTAGTAACTCGAGATTTGTTGCTTTTGAGAGATCTGGAATCTCTTTTAGATACGGAGAGCGACTCAAATCCATCAGCTTGAGGCATTGGAGAGGCTATTCCAAAACAAAACAAAAAAAAAAAAGAACAAAGAAATTATGAGTTTTAGAGAAATGACTGATCGTGCTTTTCATACAAAGAGAAAAAAAAACAAGAAAATGCTGATTATTCTTACTTTGATTCCCTCCCAAAGCTTCTCAAATTTGCTACTTGGCATGATTAGTTCGACAAGAAACTTGCCAGAGAACTTGGAAGGCCAAAATGTCAATGGACAGCAATTCCAATGTATCAATCTGAGTTTGTGGGGAAGACAGTTGAGGCCCTCGGGTATGCATAAGTTATCAGGGAAGATTTTTAGAAACTGGAGATTATTCATCCCATCGAAAGCGCTTTTACTTATTTGGATTTCCCTCGCTGAAGTAAACAACATTATGCCAAGAACAGTTCCGGTACCCTAGAATAGAATATTCAAAAAGAAGTAATAATAAATCTCAGCTTAGAAACCCCAAGGAAACACAAGACTACTGATTTAAGAAAAAAAAAAAAAAAAATATACTTACAGTATCATCCTCAAGTACATCAGAAATATCTGTGGTATCCCACAAGAACTGTCGCTTTCCAGGCTCCTCCAAAGACTGTTTCTTAACAATTTCTCTTCCCATTTTTTGCAGTAAACTATGCATATTTATGCGTGCTCCTTCAATAGATATAAGAGATTTCTCAGCTAACACTTGAAGTCCATGGTTGACTTCCAAGCCGCATGTTTCAAGACGACTCTTAACGCCACCAAATTTGAAATCATCAAAGAAACATGCAATATGCAGGAAAAGAGCTTGATCTTTATCACTTAAGCCATCGTAGCCAAATCTTAGAGTTGCATATATTTCTCTATCAAGGCTAGACCTTAGCCTCGGTAGCGCATCTATCCACTCGTCCCTGGACATTCCTCGTAGATATGATCCTATGACTCTCAGGCCTAGAGGAAGATCACCAGCAAGACTAGTAACTTCGCTAGCAAGCTCTTCAAAGCCATCATAGGGTGAGTTTTGACCGAAAGCATATTGGCAGAAGATATGATAAGCCTCATATCTAGTTGGAAATTTCATCTTGTAGATATGATCGATCCCTAGTCTGAGTTGCTTTAGAGGTTTTATATCTTCGGTTGTAATGATAATAATACTTCCGGGACCAAACCATCCAAACTGCTTTGCCATTTCCTCTAGTTGCCACCAGCTATCCACTTCATCAAGAACAACCAACACTTTTTTGTCCCTCAGCATTTGTTGAGCCACTCCTAAGTGACGAACCTCGATATCCTTTTGATTGAATATTTGGGACAGTAAGTTTTTCTGAAAAAGCAGCTTCAACTGATAGTCGTTACCACAAGGCTTCTCATAACTTCCTCTTATATTCTCCAGAAACGTGCTGAATGGAAATCCAGGAGAGAGTTGGTTGTATAGAACTCTGGCAATTGTCGTCTTACCAATCCCAGCAGGACCCAAAATCCCAATCACCTTAACCTCTTCTGATTGTATACTTAACATCGATTTTATCTCCGTGATTTTAGGTCTTATGCCAACAAAGTGATCAAAATCTCTTGATGGTGTAAAACCCAACACAGCGGTGACATCTGAAGCAACTTTGTTGATCAAATCAGCTTCATTGCCGCTAACAAAAACAGAGGCAATTCATTAAAACAGACATCATGAAAAAAAGTAGCTACACATAATATGCAAGTGGAAAGTAAAAGTGAACGAACCTGGTGCTAGAGTGATAACCAGCTATACCCGCGACATCCTTCAAAGCTTGCCTCCATTCCTGCTTCACCTCTTCTGTTTTTCCCAAACACGTTTTCTCAAAGACCTTTCCAAAATCTCCGGTCTGCTTCCTAACATGAGATGGATCCACTTCGTAGAAAATGGTCATCACTGTTTGTTGATCCTCCTCCCTGCACTTCATGATCTCCACCAACTCATCCAGACACCAGGTGGAAGAAGCGTAGTTAGGGGAAAGCAAGACAACGGCTACCCTTGATTGTCTGATCGCTCCTACAAGTACAGGACCGAGAGATTCGCCTCGCTTCATCTCGTTATCAAGGAAAGGTATGATTCCCTTTCTTTTGAGCTCTTTCAAGACGTGACTAAGAAATCTTTTGCGCACGTCTTTGCCATGGAAGCTCACGAAGACGTGATACAACCAACTGCGAGACAAAGATGATGAAGAAGCCATGATGAATAACGTAGCACGAAGAAGAGGATCACAAAGCTTTCAGATCTGACGAAGAAATAAACACATCAGTCAAGCCGCCTAGGATACAGTTAAATGTAACGCACTTTTAATATAAAATATATGTATTCACTCCATAGTGGGAGCCGAAAGTGATCGTATAGATTTTGAAAAATATGGAAAAGATTCTTTGTGAAGAAAACTTTTAACCGAACTATTAATAAATTTATATTGATACGGAAACATAATGATTACAAAAGCATTTCTCGATTGAATACCATGTATGTGATTGTGCAAAGTGGAACTTCTGCTTTATCTCCAGCTTAACTTGTCCTTTTATAATTCTAATCGAGTTCAACTACTCTAGTCTCTAGATGTACATGATGCACGTAACTTCTCAGATCATAGGCCATTATGTAACTGGCTCAACCTCGTCTTGACTCGGTCTTGATTTTTTTTTTTTTATATTTTGACTGGAAACTAAAGTTTGCTAATGTTTGAGATGGGTCTAGCCAATTAAGTGATGTGTCCAAAATCAGACTCAGCTTAGTTAGAAACTGATGACTCCATTAGAGATAAATACGTACATCCTCCTATAAAAGGAGTTGTCACAATCACTGAAAAAGGGACAGAAACAAGCTAAGACCACAAAAATCCAAGATGACTTCACTTCTTCTGATGAGCTCGCCTCCGACAACGAAAAATCAACCACCAAGGCGATATCTCCTCTGCGAATGAACTCATCTTCGAAGACCATATAACTTATAAAGAGAGTATTGTTTAGAAATTTATATTGTAATTATCGAACTTGCTTATTCCTATACTGATACTTGGACTTTCTATACATTCTTTACTCTCTCATAATTGACCAGATATACAATCTACAATTAGCATCCTCTGTGAAGCTGGAAATTCCTCTCTACTCCAAGACAGCTCAACGATCAACGCTCCAAACACTGATCTCTTATAGTCACTGACGACCAAGATCAACGACCATGGAGATCAAAATTTTGGCGCAGCCGCCCAAAGAGACGTCAATGGAGATCAGTACCTTAAAACAATTACCCTTAACTAGAGATGTACTTTCCTTCAACAGGACCCCAATGGATGTACAACACTTTGTGGAATAAACAGGAAATTTCAATTTTGTTACACACTGATTTTCTATCTTTAATATGCTCATGATCCAAGGGCACTCAACCTACCATAGTGTTACTATGATAAAAAGAATGCGAATCAAATGTAAACTAAAAAAACAGTCAAGATAAATGTTACAAAATAATGAGCTAACTTATTACTTGATTGACAAAAAGACATATGCTACATACAATGAGATAAAATAGAACAATAATAACAAACAAACAAACAAAGCTACAAAATCAACCTCCTCTGCCCATTTAAGTTGATGTGGGCGAGGGGATAACCGAATCAGGAGTTTGAGATGATGGTGTCCACGCATATAGAAGCATGCCAAGTACAAGGATCACTGTGCCTGCCACGAACCCTGTTGGAAGTGAAGATGCGACCCCAAGGTACGGTAAGGGAAGCGTGAAGAAGTAAACCGCTATGGGCACTGCACAACCAAAGCCAACACAAGGTTCTGTATTGTTAGAAAGTGCTCATCTTATGTATTCTAATTGATATTTATTCCTCTACACCTCCTTGAAAACAAGTTTGGCTGATTCTTTTCTCATAAGATACTAACATATATGACCGTCTCATTGGTACAGAAGTAGGTTTCCGAGAAACATGCCAAGGCTATAACGAGACCAATGCTGTACCTGAAACGGTGGATGCCAAAGACGACACAACAGCAGATGAGATCTTGATGAGGCGTAGAAGAGAAATGTTGTAAGCCATATTCATCATGACAAACATTATAGGAAGAAGGGGAGCCCCTTCGCATCCTGTTGTCAAAACCAACCCGAGCGTGTTGAATACTATGCACAGAAGACAAAACAACGAGAGAGGTACTCGGGCAGAAGGCATCAACTAACCTGTTGTTTTAGCACCAATGTTCAGAAAGCAAGCACCTCCGTCTCTGAGATAGCTTGGTAGTTGGTTAAACGGTATGCCCCAAAGTTTTGAAAGAAAAGGAAGAAGCAACGCAATGCATATGACCTGCGTTGAGTTGACCACAGAAACAAGCACATTAGTTAGCAAATAGATGCTAAGAACAGAAAACGATCTGGTGCCAAAAGCAAAGCACTTACTTGGAACATTGAACCATATGAGTTTACAACAAAGAGATCAAGTGAAGCACCCTGTAACAATACGAATTTCTTTCAGAATTCAAAAAAAGAATGCAAATGCTGTTGAAGTGTCTCGACGGCTTACTTACCTTCAACCGCTTTTTGCTATCTATAAAGATGATTTCCTACAAGGATATGGAATTTACTGTTAAACATAAGAGCCAAAAGTCTTGTAGTAGAGTTGGCGATATAACTAGCTAATGATTGACAAACCTTCATTACTGTATCTGCTCCTTGAAGCATAAAAGATAATACCATAAGAAGACTCCAAAATATTCCAGCATCTTTAAATGAATTAGCGGCCCCCGATCCACTGAACATGCAAGAGAAAATATTACTCCTTAAACCCAACATGGATGACATATGTTGTTAAACTGGCTACGTTGTGTCTTTTGACCAGTCTAACAAAAGAAACCAACTCGCTTCAATATCAAGTAAGTTAATGGAGCTGGCTAACCTTGCCACACTGACGATTACACCAAATGCTACAAGAATACAACCGAATATTTGGTTTATTCTATATCTCCTCCCGAGAAAAATCATGGAGAATAGAATTTGCCAAATAAGAAACGTCTGCAAAGCAATAAAACGACTAGAATTAACTCTAAAACATTTGTCAGAGAAAACCAGGTTTTTATCAGCTAGCCAATAATTCAAGAACTTATGAACTTATGAACTATGAACTAAATTTAGGATAATTAATGTAGAACACTTATGGGAGATAGAGATAATAATGTTTTAAGCTTTTAACCTGAGATAAAACTGTAGTAGATGGTCCAGAGAGATTTGCTGAGCCAATAAAAAGGAGAGTAAGCAAGACAAACAGGGTTAGTTTTTGATGTAAAGGGAAAGAAGTGTCGAGGGTAGAATAAATGTAAAGATACCTGCAGCAGCCATCCCAGAAGTTAAAGCAAGCGACTCCAAAATGCCAACAATTAAAAATGGAATCTTTGGAACTGATAGCATCTCTTTTGTAACAATCCCAGCTCGGTATCTGAAATACAGGATAGAAAAGTATACAGCTACATACCTGCAAGAAGGAAATGGAGAAGAGAATTATTGTTTTTGTAAAATATACTTGTTAATATAGAACAAGACACAATGATTGTGACAACAAACTATGAGTTCACATTGAACAATTAGGACAAACTTCAAGCTTACTTTCTCCTTCTACAAGCCTGTAGTAAAGTAGCTTATTTCTAAGAGGGTCAGAGATATAAGCTCTCTGTGTTCAGAAACAAGCAGTGAAAACCCACAGTGCAGAGCTAAAATACATTGGATCCATCGAGCACAAAACAAGCATGAACCATTTATACATTTTCTCACAAAAAAATTTACGCAGATAAGCAAAATCCAGAGTGAATAATATATCTCATACGCTGCTACTGTCCAAAAGATGATCTGTTATCACTGATAAAGAAGTCATTAAAAGTTTGAAAGCAAGAATCAAATATGCAAAAGAGAATGAGAGACGCGTGCGAAACAAAAAACAAAGTGATTGACACGCGGTTAAATAATTTCAGATAGGTGAAAATATCTGACACAACTATAGATAATAGTATAGATTTCGTTTAATAAGTCATTAGATCACACTGTTAAAAGCTTGAAAGCTAGTCAACAATCAAAACATACTAACTTGCACACATTAGCTATAGCCCATTAAAAAGAAAGTGAGAGTGGCGTGCCAAAAAAAAAACAATGTCGATGACACGTGGGTCATTATATAACTAGTAATTAACTAGTACTAGTTTGGTTTTACAAGTCATTATCTCACTGCAGATCCAACGAAAAAAAGTCATTAAACTCACTGCAGCAAAAGCAACGAGAAAGTCATTTGACTCGCTAATTAAAAAAAAAACAACTCTTAAGTAGGTGACACAGAGAAACTGGCACGTGAGAAAAAAAAAAAGTCATATACAGTTACGCATAGGAATAATCGAAAAAAATAAAGTGGTCGCCAACTATGACTAGACCATTTGATAAAAAGAGAATCTTGTGAAAATTACAGATTTGCATACCAAACGAATATTTGGGATTCGCATTCTCCAAACATACATACGACATTTAACAACTTTCTCACATCGAACAATCGTCTCTCAAATCAAAGGTTCCCATTCGTTAAATTTTTATCAATTGCAACGAATCGTTTTCAAAACAATCTCAAATCTAAACTTGACTTTAATCAAATCCACATACTAATTTTAGGCATTTCAGCGAAGAGAGCGAATCGTTACCCGAAAGTGGAAAGCTGAGCGAGGAAGAAGGGATAATGCTTGAGAGGAATAAGCGCCAGCTTATACATTACGCGGTTCCCCACCCCCAGCGCCGCCGTCAGCGCCGCCGCTATAACTATATCGCGTTTTCCGACGACCGCGGGAACATCGGTTATTCCACCGGCCGCGGGAACGTCTGACTTCTTCTTCTTCTCCTCCTCCTTGGCGACTTCGAAATCGTCAGATCCGTCCCAGAACTTCGCCGAAGGAACCGCTTCGATCGACCATAGCCTGGTGGACCTTTGAGATGATGATGACCGTAGGACGAGAGGCGGTACGCCTTGTATTTGATTTCGACAGATTAGGGAGATTGATTGAGGTGGATTCGCATTGCGCCGTTTGATTGAGCTCATCGTCACCGTCGAACCGGCGATTAACCGGCCGGAGCTCGTCGCCATGGTTGGTTTTTACAGGTTCGATGGAGAGAGAGAGATTAGCACGAGGAGATAGTATAAGAGAGAGAGGTGAGAGGAGAGGTGTAATTGTGTCGACTACTTTATACTGACATCACAGAAACGAAACTACCTCCTGTGCTACGTTTTCTTTTCTTTGGGGTCAAATTGTAAAGTATTTTTCTTTGGGGGCCAATTTGTAAATTCCTTTTCTATTTTTTCTTTATCACATTTTATTTTCTAAACTCAACAATATAAAAATAATTTATTTTTAAATAAAAAAGTTTGTTAAGTAGATGACTATGCCACATGTGCTACGTTTTTTGTATGTTTTTCTTTTTTTTTGTATGTTTTTCTTCTCCTCTCAAATAAGAGTTATTTTCACTCTAGGGCAGTTTTAAGTTTTTAACTACATAATAAGGCAGTTTATACTACTAAGGTACTTTCTTCTAACTATTTCTCATTTTCCTAAGTAAGCTAGTCAGTTCATAACTAAATATTTGGTGACTAATTTAATAATTTTTTTTGCCGACAACTATCATATATCTTCCTACTAAACAAAGTTAAGTGGGTCCCATGTATATTCTTCTTTATTTTTCCCTCTTAAGTTCTTTATTTAATTTTTTTTGTAAAATGAATGTTGTTTTTTCAGAAAATATGTTTATAATCAGTATCCTTATTATTTCATCTATCATTTGAGATCTGGGAAGCCATAGTTTTGATGTGAGTGATAAAAATCGTGTGTACATTACATGCAAATGTACATGTGTACATGCTTAATCTTGTATTATACATCAAAATGATTGTGTACAAAATACATATTATATTTTATCAGATATTTACACGCACACATATGTTTAAAATACATATTAGATGTCTAACATATTGTAAAATTGTGTACATTTATTAGTGTACACGTGTACATTCATTAGTGTACATGTGTACATTCATTAGTGTACATGTGTACATTAAATCCACCTATATGTGTACAACTTCTTTACATATATTGGTACATTATCGATGTACACATGTACACTTCACAAAATGTACACAAAAATTACATATTCATTTGTCTTATACTTTTAATTTGTTTAAGTTTCTACATATATACATGTCACAATGTGTACTCACATGTCTTTTGTTATTCAAAGTCAAAAACAAAATTGGTCTTACATGTGGGTATCTATGCATCAGTATACATGTAGACAATATTATACATTGGACGACCACGTGGATGTGTACATAATGTTAGTGTACACATGTACATGTTTGAGAGAGAGATTTTTCTTTGTAGGTATAAGGACGGAATAACAAAGGTTCTCATTTCCGTGAAAGACGTATTTTAGATCTTGATAGCATAGGTGTTCGATATATTTCTGACCTACACGTACAATTATGAGCATACACATGTACATTATGTGTATGCTCATAATTGTACGTGTAGGTCAGAAATATATCAGCACCTATGCTATCAAGATCTAAAATACGTCTTTCACGAAAATGAAAATCTTTTTTATTCACGTAAACCATGTTTCTCGTCCTTATACCTACAAAGACAAATTTCTCTCTCTAACTTGTCGACGAGATAAACGGTTTTGTCACAGGCCATGCATTTCTGTGTTGTTCCTGCGAACGCCATTTTGTGACAAAACCGTTTATCTCGTCAACAAGTTAGAGAGAGAAATTTGTCTTTGTAGGTATAAGGACGGGAAACATAATTTCATAATTGTACACATGGATGCTATTGGTGGTCATAAGGACAAAAGTGATGCGTACATGGACCTCATTAGTTTATTGAAGGTACATATGGACACCTAATAGTGTACACGTGAATAAAATAAGTGAAACTTATTATGTACAGTGTATAAGTGGACACAGTTAAAAGAAGTGAACTTCTTAAGTTCAGTGTACACGTGGACACAATTAGTGAAATATATGCATAACATTTATAGGTAATTGATGTGTACATGGACACCATTTTGGTATACAAGAACACGATCGAGACACACATGTACAACAAATCATGCATGTTTTTGGTATACAGGAACGCGATCGAGACACACATGTACAACAAATCATGCATGTTTTGCATGTTTATTAATGTACACGTGGACACCAGCGGTGTTGGTATGTACACTATAAATATAGACATAAACACTATCAGTGTACAAATGGACAACATATATTACTGTGAATGTACACGTTAAGTTTAATCGTGTTTACATGGGATGTACACCATAAATGTAGACATAAACTCCGAGAGCGAGCCGACGGAGGTCCATTCACCAGGGATGACCATGCAATGATCCAACATTATAACTTGCAAAAATGATTGTAAAAAAAGAGGTTAAAGTTGGATTTGAGAAGATGACAGAAATAATAAGCAGAACAAACCAATTTCTAGCCGCAATCCGTATGAGGAATATGCAGTATCTCTGAAATTTTGTTTTTTTTTCTTTTTTCATTCAAATGAAGGAGACAACGAAGATGAAAAGGGACTGTGAGATGTAAAGACCCAGAAATTCTGGACTGTAGGATGGTGAAATGAAAGATGTAATCGGATGGTTTATATTCGGTAGATATAAGTCTTGTAAAAAAAAAATCAGAGTGGATCTACACCGTCCAAAAAAATAAAGATGAAGGGTGGAGAAATGTTCCCGCTAAAACAAAAGACATAGTTAGCAAGTGGGGTAGTGCTTTAAGTTATGTTGTGACAGCTAGTTAAGACAAGTGGGAAGCTGTTACAAAAAACTATCTTAGTAGTGGAAAGTGCTCTATCTTGTAATTAAAAACATGAAACTGTCCTATGGCGTAAATGTTTCCTCAAATAATCGGCCTCTCCTTTTACAATTGTGGCGGCGCAGCTAAATCATCTTGTGACGGCATGGTCTACATTTGCTATTGCCTTACCTTTTTTCTGATCGTGAGGAGTTCTGATCAGGCTATTATTCTCTCTAAACGTCTGTCTAGGAAGAGCTGGTGACATGACGTAAATATTTACAACTAAAATACACAACACAGCAATTCTATTTTTTTTATGATAAACCACTAATCCAAGGCATTCAACTTCTACGATAAACCAATAGGCTAACGCACGGTTGATGGCATCGATAACATCTCCTTTAGATCTTTGATTAGAAGCCCTCATCTTAAGTTGGGGGTGATGTGGCATAAGTTAAGTTTATCATTTAAGAACCAGTCGAAATCAGATTAGTTTGATGATTCAACTAAAATACGTAATCAAATGATCATGGTGGGCAGTGGGTTAATGGTGGTTCTCATTTAAGGGAAAGTTGTCTTATAAGTTCACACAAATTGACAATTTTTCAAACACGGAATTACCTAACATTTTTTATTTGGCAAGTTAAAACGGTGTCCCACTTTAAATCTTTTAGAAAATATGGCGAATGGACTACTCAACACTACATCCACCCTTTCTTATGTTAAAAACTCTGATTGTCTCCTAATCATATATACAAAGAAAACCTAAAATCTGTGGGTTCACCTAGTATTAATGACTTAGCCGAAGGGACATGAAGCAGCGTAGATTCCTTAACTTATTCCCTTTCTGGTATTGAACCATTATATATACCACTCCTTGTTTTAGATGCTTTAATATCTCACAATCATACTATGTAATGAGTTGTCATTACACAACTCAAATGGTATACGATATATTTAATTCTTCACAAATTCAGTTTTTTATCTTTCTGTAGCTAACAAAAAAAAAATTTCATTCTGTTGTCAATTTTGATTTGAACCCCCATGTATTAATTAGTATATGAAATTTGTAATTAATCGGGCGGGCATGATGTAAGTTAAAAGTCTAGTTTGATTGATTAATTTATTGAAACAAAGTTAATACTGTGTGCTTTCTATTCTGCTCCCATGCAATATTATATTTCAATGCACTGAATCCATATGCAGCCATCAAACTTGATTCGGTCCAACGCCTTTAAAATATTGTAAAATGTTTGTATTTATATAAAATCCGATTATTAAAATATGTCCATTATAAAACAAATAGTGACTAACAACAATAAAAAAATATAGCCACCATTTTTGACACATATTTGTCAAAATACACGATTTTCCATTTGGTAAGATCACATAACTTGACAAAAAAAAACGGGTGGATCCGTACGATGTATGTGTCAATAATCTTCTTCTAGATCTCTCTTGGATGTAAATAAAACCAAACTCTGTTTTAATACGGTTGTTTCCGTGACACATAAGCTGTTGTGTTGTCATCATCTTCAAGACGAAGTTCAACCTATACTGAATAGCATAACTGTATGGTTCATCGTCTTCAGGAAAAAGTCCATCCTCTCTACCTCAATAGTCCCATGAGAAAGTCAAAACCTCAGTAGACTGTATAGTCGGTTAAATAATAACTGCAAAACATAAAACGTTCGCAAATATACATACGATGAACAGTGACACGAAAAGAGGAACCAAACTTGCATCAAACATGAAGAAGTGTTAAACTCGGGCATACTTTCGATTTCTAATTCAAAATCAGTGGGCTATTTTTTTTGAATGAATGTTTAAATTTATTCATGGCAAAAAATATATGTTACAATCAATGCATGTTAGCTCCAGGATTGGAGCTGAGTCCATGTGAAGCAGTGGAGTGTCACGTAGCTGACTTGGTGTGTGACTTGGTGTGTGATATACCGGAGTGATATGTTACGCAGGCGGTTCGATGTGTTATGTACCGGTTCAATTCAAGTTGGATAAGGATAATGTGTATCAAGAGAAGCTTGGGAGATAAGCTTCACGAAGATTTGGTAACAGCAAGATCGTGACTTGAGGATAAGTCCTGGAAGATCTTCTGGTACAAGATTTGAGTGAGATGAGATCGCATCTCAGATATATAAGGCAGTGAGAGGCAGGCGGCTTACTCACGGGTTTTAGAGTTTAGAAAGCGTGTGCTTGAAAGTGTTCAGCAGCGCGCATAGGATCATTGTGACAGGGGGAGAGTAGCTCAACCTGTCCTTGGGTAGAATAGGAATTGGTTCGTGTCAAGTCCAGCAGGACGTTGTGTAATTCGAATTAGACAAGTCAGATTGTGATTGTCTAAGAGATTCTTAATAAAACAAGTGTTGTTTTGAGCATTGAACAAGTTCTTTAGGAAATTGGTGTCCACTAGTTTTTACATTTGGTATCAGAGCGGGTCACCTCTGTGGACTTGAAGAGTCTACTCACAGGTTGAGATCCAAGGACACCCATGGATACCATGAAAGAACTCATGGCTCTCCAGAAACCGATCATGTTGGACGAAGGAAACTTCGGTCACTGGAAAGCTAGGATGCGTCATATTATAAGAGGAATTGATGAGGATGCTTGGACTGCAGTAGAACAAGGATGGAAGGCTCCAACCGTAATCATGGATGATAAATCAGAAGAGCCTAAACCAAAGGACAGATGGTCCGATGCGGATAAAGCAGCCTCTAAATTTAACTCTAAAGCTCTCACCACAATCTTTTCCGCTGTGGATCTTGACCAATTCAAGATCATTCAAGGCTGTGAGTCTGCTAAAGAAGCCTGGGATACACTCATCAATCATTTTGAAGGTAACACGAGTGTCAGGCGCACCAGAATTGATCACTTGGCCTCTAAGTTTGAGAATCTACGCATGGAAGAAGATGAGACAATTGGAAGTTTCATCTCAAAACTTAGTTCAATTGCTAATGAAGCCTCTGTTCTTGGCAAGAAGTACAACGAGAAAAAACTTGTCAAAAAGCTACTCAGATGTCTTCCACCTCGATTTGAAGCTTACAAGGCTGTACTTAAGATTGCAGTCAACACTGATGAAATGAAGTTCGATCAACTAGCAGGTATTCTCAAAGTGCATGACTTGGAACGTGAGGATGAATCGTCTAAAGATCAGAAAGGAGTCGGCTTCTCTGCAGAATCTAAAGAAGCTGAACGAGTGAAGAAGATCGAAGAAAACATGGTTCTTATGGCCAAGAACTTCAACAAAATGCTGAAACGAGTTGAAAAAGGTCAAAGTCGCACTAATCAGAGATACCAAGGACGAGACCGTGATCGTCCCTCTCAAAACAACAGAAATGACTCTGGTCAAGGAAATCGACGGAAGGAGTTGCAATGCCATGAATGTGAAGGTTTTGGTCACTATCGAAACGAATGTCCTCTCACCAAGAGAAAGGAGCTCAAGTGCATAGAATGCAAGGGTTACGGACACACCAGAAGTGAGTGTCCAAACAATCTCAAGAAGGACAAATCGTTAATTTGCTTCAGTGATACTGAATCCGATGATGAAAGTGATAACGAAGAACTCTTGCTTAACTTCTCTGCTCATGTGTCACACGAGCCTCTGATATGCTACACAGATGCTGAAACAGAATGTGAGGATGATCATGAAGAACACCTTCTGAACTTTGTTGCTAGAATTGATCAAAAGGATGAGTCGCTTAAGTCTCAATCAAGCTCAGAGTCAGACTCAGAATCTGAAGCAGATCCAGAGAAAGAAAGCACTGAACTAAAGGTTGAATACCAGAGTCTGTTCAATAAGTTTACGGAACTTAGTCTCGAAAACCTACAACTGATTAAAGACAGAGCAATGCTGAAGGCACAAGTGAACATCCTAGAGCTTGAACAAACTGAGAACAACTCAGATTCAGAGAAAATCGGCTCTACAGAGACCGAGAAGGAAGATCAGAACACCCTCAAGAAAACTATCTCAGAGCAAGCGTACTCTCTGAAGATGCTTGAAGCAAGCTTTGTCCAAACGAAACAGCTACTGAGTGAAGAGCTAGATAAAAGTCGCGTACTGCAACGAGAACTGACAGAAAATTACAAGAAGCTCAGAATGCTCAATACTGGATCAGACACTCTTGATCACATTTTGTCCTTGGGACAATCTCCGAAAATTAACTGGGGACTTGGATTTCAAGGAACTACTTCAAAGACAGCTGAGTGTAACGAAGGGATAAAGTTTGTCAAAAGCAGTACAGCTACTAAAACTGTTGAAACTGACAAGAACAAACCACCAAGACCTACCTCTCATCCAGTGATTCAGAAACACCCTGTGAAGAAAAGAAACGGATGTCTGTTCTGCTGTAAACCTGGTCACAAGGTTTCAAACTGCTACCTTAGACGAAAGCAGTATCAAGAAGCATGGATGAGAAATCGCTGTCACATAGAATCTGGCAAATTTGGATGCGTTTGGATAGCGAAGTCGGATCTATATCTAAACTACAAGAATAGAGTATCAGCTGCTCCAGTTGAAATGCCACTACCTGTTACTGAACAGAGACAAGGAAAGGAAATCATGTGCAATCTAGCATTCACACAAACCTGTGTATTCGGCACAAACGAAAATGTGTCACACTCTATCAGTAATAAGTCAGCCACAGACGAATCTTTTGAAGAAGATCTCTTTGAAAATGACTTCTCGCAGATCTTAGGAAACGTAGCATACACCTCCTCTGATAGCACAAGCCAGGATGAGACTCCTTGGTATTTTGATAGTGGGTGCTCAAGGCACATGACAGGAACTGCTGATTACCTTGTAAAAGCTCAAGAGATTACTGGTGGCAAAGTGACATTCGGAGACGGAGGACAAGGGAAGATCAGTGCTATAGGTGATACTGTGAGAGCAGACCTTCCACGACTCATCAACGTATATCTGGTAGATGGCTTAAAAGCTAACCTCATCAGTGTGAGTCAGCTCTGTGATGAAGGTCTACGAGTCATCTTTGATAAGAAAGAGTGTCAAGCTCTTGATGACAAGAACAACATTGTTCTATGTGGGTATCGCTCAGCCAACAACTGCTACATGTGGAAGCCTACAGGGCAATGTCTAACCGCTAAAGGATCCCAACTTGAACTATGGCACAAGAAACTGGGACACATGAACACTCATGGTCTCTCAAGACTTGTGCGTGCTGAAGTCATTAGAGGAGTCCCTCCGCTCGACGATAATCTTGACGGAGTGTGTGGAGCCTGCTGTCAAGGCAAGCAAATCAAGGTCCAGCACAAACAGGTCTCTCAAACCAACTCAAAACGAATCCTTGAGTTAGTTCACATGGATCTGATGGGACCAATCACCCCGAGCAGTGTAGCTGGCAAACAATACATATTTGTACTCGTGGACGATTTCTCTAGATTCACCTGGGTCAGATTTCTGAAGAACAAGTCTGATGCAATAGACAGCTTCCGAATACTTGCACTACAACTCAAACAGAAAAAGGGAGGCATCTGCCAAATAAGAAGTGACCATGGTGGTGAGTTCCAGAATAAACTCTTCGACAGCTTCTGCAATGATCAAGGGATACAGCATCAGTACGCTGCTCCACGGACACCACAACAAAATGGAATTGTGGAACGCAAGAACAGAACTCTGCAGGAAATGGCAAGAGCAATGTTAGCTGGCAATCAGGTACCATCTGGATTCTGGGCTGAAGCTGTGAACACTGCTTGTTATATCATTAACAGGGTTTACATCAAGCCAAAGACCAACACCACTCCCTACGAGGTATACACTGGAAAAACGCCCAACCTAAGTTACTGTCATGTCTTCGGTTGTTTGTGTTACATTCTAAATGACAAGGATAACCTGGGAAAGTTCGATGCTAAGAGTGATGTGGGCATGTTCCTTGGTTACTCTACAAACAGCTCAGCTTTTCGAGTCTACAACTCTCGAACAAAAAGAATCGATGATAAAGTAAATGTGGTCTTTGATGATCAAGTAGGCTACTACCAGAGAAATGCTACACTACCTGCAACGAGTGTCGCACATGAACCTGAAACCAGTGATCCAGTAATCAAAACTGAGATCTCTTCAATTCGAGACGATGATGAAGTCTCAGAAGTTGAGGATCAGATACTACCAACGAAAACTACAGTACACAAGAATCACTCTGCAGATGACATTATAGGAGGAGTTCTTGATGGAAGGGTCACACGCAAGAAACAAATTGACTTCAAGGAAATGGTCAAACTAGCAAGCTTCCTGTGTGAAATGGCAAAAGAAGACTGCTACATCTCACAGATAATTCCCAAAAACATTCAAGAAGCCTTAGAGGATGAATTCTGGACTGCCTCAATGCATGAAGAGATGGATCAGTTTGAGCGACTGCATGTGTGGGACTTAGTTCCTAGACCAGATGATGCAAACGTAATTGGTACTAAATGGTTGCACAAGAATAAGACAGATGAATATGGGAACCCTACCAGGAACAAATCGCGCCTTGTAGCTCAAGGGTATGCTCAGATAGAAGGTGAAGACTTTGATGAGACCTTTGCACCAGTTGCCCGTCTTGAATCAATTCGTTTACTATTCGGGATTGCCTGTAAGCTCAGAATAAAACTCTATCAAATGGATGTTAAGAGCGCCTTTCTGAACGGACTACTCCAGGAAGAAGTCTATGTGTCACAACCTAAAGGTTTCGAGGATCCTCATTACCCTGATCATGTCTACAAACTGAGGAAGGCTCTGTACGGGCTCAAGCAAGCTCCAAGAGCTTGGTACGAACGACTCACTACCTTCTTGATGGCTGCTGGATTCAAAAGAGGAGGAGTTGACAAAACACTGTTTATCCAAGATATAGACTCCCACATTCTAGTGATCCAAGTGTATGTTGATGACATTATATTCGGGAGCACATCAAGTGTCTTGGTTAACGAATTTGTGAAAACCATGACCAAGGAGTTCGAGATGAGTATGGTAGGAGAACTAACCTACTTCCTGGGTCTTCAAATCAAGCAGATGGATGATGGAATATTCATCACTCAGAGCACCTATGCCAAGAATTTGGTGAAGAGATTTGGTCTCCAAACTAGCAAAACGGCAAGAACTCCCATGAGCACCACAACTAAACTGTCGCGTGATGAAGAAGGGAAGAAAGTGGATGATAAACTCTACAGAGCCATGATAGGAAGTCTCCTATATCTCACTGCTAGCCGACCTGATCTCTGCTTGAGCGTAGGCATCTGTGCAAGATATCAAGCATCTCCAAGGGAATCTCATCTGAATGCAGTGAAACGCATTATCAAGTATGTGAAAGGCACTTTAGACTTCGGTCTTCATTACTCCTTTGAGACAAATGTGAACCTGGCTGGCTATTGCGACGCAGACTGGGCTGGGTGTGTTGATGATAGACGAAGCACGTCTGGAGGATGCTTCTTCCTCGGGAACAACATGATATCATGGCACAGTAAGAAGCAAAACTGTGTTTCTCTGTCCACAGCTGAAGCAGAATACATAGCACTTGGAAGTTGCTGCACTCAACTCCTTTGGATGAGGCAAATGCTAATTGATTATGGATATACCACCGACTCCATGCTTGTTCACTGTGACAACATGAGTGCAATCAACTTGACTAAGAATCCCATTCAGCACTCTCGCACTAAGCATGTTGATCTGCGACACCACTTTGTCAGAGAGTTAGTAGAATTGAAACTTGTGGTTGTTGAACACGTCTCATCTGAGAATCAATTGGCTGACATTTTCACAAAACCGCTAGACTTCAATGCATTCCTAGGTCTCCGAAAGGCTCTGGGAATTATTGACATCACTGCCTAAACAGACCATAGACTGGAGAAGTAGGCGCACACGAATTGGTTAAAGTCATCTCATCCTTCCATGAACCTTTAAAAACCTTGTCTCAGCAAGTTGCTAAGTGTTGTTTCCTATTCTGTTCAAGGTTCATCTCAGTTGTAAGAAGCCCAACATGAAGGACACTCGTCTTGGAACAGGATGACAACACATTTTGAGTCTGAGCATCGATCACTGTCCGGATTGGGAAGAGCAGAAAATATATTCAGCTCATGTGCCACATACCCAGCTATGTGTGTTACACTCCACAAGGCCTTATGTGACGAGCACTCGTTGTGGGACAGGGTGCTGCAACACTTTGGTTCCTGTGACGATCACTGCTCTGATAAGGCAGAGTCAAACATGTTGAGACACTCATCGTGGATCAGGGTATCACCGTACTTTGAATCTGGTGATGCTAGGTGCCTTGATATGTCACTAACTCTGTTGAAACCATTAAATCCAAGGCAAGAGAAAATAAAAATGCAGGTAAAACCCTGACCAATGTTCACTGACGACGAAGAAGTGAACTCAGAATAGCAGTCCTTACAAACGATGAGATGTTCATGACATAGTCCAGGAACTCCTACCTAGCAATCTGGTGTGTGACAGCTACTCGGCTGAGAAATAGCTACATACCAGAGCTGAGACAATGCATCGACTTCATCTTCAATCACCTTGACTTTAACCTCCTTGTGAACCTCATGCCTACTCTCTCCAGCTATCACTGCGTGTGGTCATATAATCCAGGCTACACTAGTCTAACGCGGTCTTTCTTTTGTACAGTTGTGTTCCTCTGCCCAAGTGCTGATCTCATACTTCTTCGGACATAAGTGTCAATGCTTGCGGTGTGCTAAATGTGTTACTTACGAATCACGCATCGTGCTTGGGTCTGTCGCTATTGGGCTTACTTTTTGGGCCGTCTATGCCATTATTACCAATCGAGATTCAGGCCCACCATCCGATTGCTTTAAGTGTGATAGGGTTTCTCCCTTGTGTCACATTAAGTCTGCTTCGCCGCATAGAGGTCTCTCTTCTCCTCTCAAACATGTCGACTCCAAGAAGAAGTGCTCGTCTTCAACCCTCCGGAGATGCTCCATGCAACCCCTCTCCGAATCCCTCAGCGGTATCACAAGCCCCCTCGGCTTCGTGCACTCGTAAGTACGCACGGAAACGCCCTCGTCGCCCCACGCGGTCCACTCCATCTAGGGAACCGTCTGAACCTGCCGACGATCCCACCTCCGAGTCAGATGACGACACCGCCGATGTCACTCCAGAACATGTTGCGCCTCAGAATCCTCCACAAGCCGGCGACGAAGCCGATTGTACCGAACTAATCTCAAAGAACATCAGACATGCAACCATTCGAGATGCTTTTCAAGCTAGAATCAGGGAGAACCCAGAGCTTCTCAAGCCCTCTAAGCGACCCTACAACCGTCTCTTTGCATCCTTCACGGCAACCGAAAGGTATCACTCCTTGGAGAACAGAAAGTTCCTGGAGCAACTAAGTCTCCCTCTCTCCGACGAAGATCTTCAGGATGTCAAGGAAGTGGCGCTTCAATCAGGCCTGATCTACACTCTCATCGACGTCGATCCATTCCAGCCAAGCGTGGTTAGAGAGTTCATAGCCAATCTTCCGGATGCTGAGGAACGTGATGATGGCTTAGCGGTCTATGTCAGAGGAGCAGTAGTGAACTTCTCACCTTCGTTGATCAACTCCATCTACTGCACTACTGGAGAAGACAAGGAACCGAGCTGGATGAAGGAAAACATCGATGAGGTATGTGGGTTTCTAACAGAAGGGAGAGTTCGACGCTGGGAAGATATGAGCTCTAAGTATCTCACCCCTCAAAATCAAGTCCTCTACAAACTCGTGTGCTCCAACTGGATTCCCACTACTGCCTACACAGCAATGAACATTGAGCGTCTTCGTTTCGTCTACATGCTCCATCACCACACTCGCTTTGATTTTGGGAAGCTCGTGTACAATCAAATCACATCAATGGCAGAAAACATCAAGACCGAGCAGTCTCGTCGCATTCTCTTCCCTACACTGATACAGCAGGTCCTGCTTGCTCAACGCTCCATTCCTCCTGACTCCAGTGATGAAGACTTGATTGAGTGTCCGCGAGCTGTGGTTAAAGACAAGAAGGCTGGCCTAGGAGATGGCATCGTCTCACGCGCCCCTAACCTTGAGGAGGACGTTCTTCATGCCATTGCCGAACTCAAAGCCATTCACATTCGGCTCAAGAGTAAGCTTTACTGGGGGAGGTTCATGTTTGGTAATGATTAACTGTGCTAACTCCTATGTGTTTTTATCTCATTGTGCCTCACTGCAGGGGGAGACTATGGAGTCATCGGGAGCACCTCAGCCTCGGCAGATCAAGAAGAAAACTAAAATGTGTTGCTGATTAGTTGTCTTATCCTTGTTGCTGTGTCTTTTCTTATTTGCAATCTCTGAGTTTCTGAACTCTGAACTCCTCTATCTATCGGCTGTACTATCCTAATTTTTCTCGTTTGAATTAAGGATATCGTTTGGTGTGTTAATTGGGATTGCCCTCTCTTCTAACCAGTTATCTGGCAGGATTTGTGTGTGCGTGTGTGAGTTCTGTTTCAGGTAGCAGGTAAGTCACATTGAGCTAAAAAGGGGGAGAATGTTAGCTCCAGGATTGGAGCTGAGTCCATGTGAAGCAGTGGAGTGTCACGTAGCTGACTTGGTGTGTGACTTGGTGTGTGATATACCGGAGTGATATGTTACGCAGGCGGTTCGATGTGTTATGTACCGGTTCAATTCAAGTTGGATAAGGATAATGTGTATCAAGAGAAGCTTGGGAGATAAGCTTCACGAAGATTTGGTAACAGCAAGATCGTGACTTGAGGATAAGTCCTGGAAGATCTTCTGGTACAAGATTTGAGTGAGATGAGATCGCATCTCAGATATATAAGGCAGTGAGAGGCAGGCGGCTTACTCACGGGTTTTAGAGTTTAGAAAGCGTGTGCTTGAAAGTGTTCAGCAGCGCGCATAGGATCATTGTGACAGGGGGAGAGTAGCTCAACCTGTCCTTGGGTAGAATAGGAATTGGTTCGTGTCAAGTCCAGCAGGACGTTGTGTAATTCGAATTAGACAAGTCAGATTGTGATTGTCTAAGAGATTCTTAATAAAACAAGTGTTGTTTTGAGCATTGAACAAGTTCTTTAGGAAATTGGTGTCCACTAGTTTTTACAATGCATCCTTTGCATGAAAAGAAATAGAAAAATTTATACTGAGAGGAAGAAGACTCGTTAGAAAAAAGAGGAAGAAGCTTTTCTAGTTCTTGAATCTTTTTAACTAAACTGATTAATTGGCAGGCTTTATTTTCAGCCATTGATCTATAAAAACATGGACGACCCATATTAAATGTTACAGATCTGAACAAGACATATATATGTCTCCAATCCACACCGTTAGATCTAATATTGTACTTCTTATTACGGACGGCCCAGATTGTCTCAGACATTTCACCTTTTCCCACTCATCTTCAGCGTCGGAAATTCATCTTTTTCACCTATCCCTCAGCCAGATTCACTGTCTTCGTTCATCATCCTGAAACACAAATTCTCTTTTTAATTCTTTTTCTACAGATCGATGTGATGTCTAGTCGTTGGACGTCGTGATACACAAGATTCGGACGGCGTCATCAAGAAAGTGGCACTCAGCCATGGTATTTTGAACAAAACATTCAACAGATCAGAAAAAAACAAAAAAAAAACTTCTGTTCGAAATTTTAAAACTAAAACCATGAATTATGATTGAAATCTATCCGATCTGGAGAAAATACATCAAAAACAAGTGGAAGATGTAAATAATCGTGAAAATAAGTGAGAGAAGTGGTGATTAGGATTTGTGGTCGACAGTGGCCAAGGAAGAAGACAAGGTTATTTCGTAATTTTACATCATTAATGAAATGTGTACAACAAAATCGAACACATCCATGGGTATACCTGATATTGTGTACAACTATACATATGTCACTCTTTTCTTATAGTACACAAATAAAAACATATTTCAATTCGAGCTAGAAGCACACAACTTCTTTGTTTGTTATATTCCTGCATTACCAGCTCATGACTCCTACATCAACAAAACATAACATGTACATGTCAAAACATTCATCTAGTATTATGTACACATCTCTAGTTGTACATATACATAATTGTACACATGTGCATAATCCAAGACGTAAGAAATTTGGGTTTATCCATGATAACAATATGTACATATATTCGATGACAAAACAATCAGGTGCTTGTACACGGTGAGATTGGTATACATTTGGACATCAAAAAGATGTATACACCAATTAGTAAACACACACTATATTGCATCATGTATCGCTGCCTCCAAGAGGTACAATTCAACACAACATTTACATTTCAAAACATTCAGTTATATTTTTGTACACACCATCACAACTAGCTGTACAATATCATGATATAATAGTGTACATACATATTATTATCCATGTGTACTGGCATGAAAGTGTACATCACAATACCATTATTATTTTTCAATTATTTAATAAGTGGCATTTTGGTAAATATGTCATCGTCTTCACCAGATTTTTAGGGTTTTCTGCAACCATTTTTTGCGGCCGCAATTAATTAAACTCACATAAACTTTTATCATTCCACGTTTTAATCGTAGGTTACACTTCAAGATCATAGCTTTATCATTTATAATTTGATTTTTAACTTCAGATTTCACAATAGTAAATTTTTGTGATATTTGGTCATTGTTGTTCAGCACTGACGGGGATGACCAGAGTTTGTCTTCCACGAGAGTTTTTCTCCGACGAGAGCTTGTCTCCAATAAGAGCTTCTCTCCAACAAGAGCTTGTCAACTCCCTTTACATCACATGGAACAACAAGAACAAAGATCTAAGTCGGAGATGGAGGAGAAACTTGAAAATCAGAAAATAATTAAACAAAAATGTTTACTCAACAAAGCTACAGAGATGAAGTCTCGTTTGTTGTCCGTCGGAAATGAAAAAGACTGTGGTGGAGGAGGGTTATTTTGGTTGGTCGGAGAAAAGTATAAAGTAAATTTTAGAGAAAGAAGATGAATTAGAGTGAAGGAGAGAGTCAAACAATTATTAAAAATAAAAAATAGACAAAAACAAAAAGAACGAACTAGACTTCGTTATAGTTACACTTAGTTAGAGAAAAGTATCTTAATAGCAAGAAGTGATCTATAATGTAATAAAAAATCATAAATTGACTTAAAGTGTAAAATACTCTAGTGCTTATAGAAATCTTTACAAAATCATCTACTCGCAAACTACAAGCTCATGGCCGCCTCGTGTCTTTTGCCCCATCTTCCTTTAATCGAGGTGATTCGATTCTGCAGTGCCACGAGAATTGATGGAGCTTTTGAAGGCCCTTCCATTCGCCTCCTATTTCTTTCATATCACATAGTATAAACTGTCGTCTGGAATACCGAAAAATAAAAGTAAGAGTTTTATCTTGTAATCCAGCTACAAAGACCAGTAGTAGCTGATTCTACTCGTTAGAGTGTCCACTCCCAAGGATGTTTTGAATAATTTTGAGCCATACTTCTTTTGAATACGAGCATGTGAAGAACAAGTATCCTTGGTATCCGTAGGATCATTACACAACCAGAATTTTGTTACAGCCTGTGGAGTTATCCATACAATTATTGTGTGCTTTGGAGTTGTTTCTTGAAACCATACACCTACCAACCGTGGAACCTTGGGTGATACCATCGTCGTTAGGTTCCAGGTTTGTGTTGTGCTAAATCCCGCCTTGTACATACCATTCTCAACCTTCTAGAGCTATTTATCCTCTGATTGCCTTAGACGTTTTGTTTTCATATCAAGAATTATCTTATTTGTTTGAACTAGAGAATTTACTAAGTGTATTTGACCTCTATACGACTTAATTGCTATCTTCAGTTGAATTAATTGAAATACCAGACCAATATATCCAGAAGCCGACCCATAAGAGACCACTCATCAAACCAGAAAGCCGCAGTAGAGCCACTATGAATTTTGAACTTGACGAGTTATGAAGCCTGAAGTCGAAACTTTAGTAGTTTCTTTTAAATCCATGACCCCAAAGTACTTTTCACACTTAATCCAGAACGAGCACTTTCGAATTAGGTACTGATGAATCCATTACTTCCACAACGGGGAGCGAGATGGGTTGTCTAAAATCACTTTATAGATTAGTGTTTGTTTATGTAAACTCTTAATATATCCATTCGAGATAAATGTTTTTAATTAGAACATTCCTGAATCTCACTTTACGATCTGTAAAAAATATTTTTCATTTTATTTGGACCAACAATCAATGTTGAAGTTTTAAATTCGTGTCTATTAGTATTATGTTTTCAATTCAGAACTAGTTAGTTATGAGTTGATTATTCAAAAAACTCTTATATTAATAGTGTTGATACTTTTGAAATGCCGATGTAGAATCTCAACTTATAATCGAACTAAAATCAGCCTAGATTATGATCCCAAGAGCATGCCAAAATGTGAGTTTGCGTGTGAGAGAAATCGCAATATGTAAGCACAAATTTGTATCCAAAATGGGTTTAAATCAAATCAAGATTGGAGAGAGTCCATCTCGTTTTACTTATCAGACTATCAGTGGATAAGTAATTAAACCAGAAAGTAGATTAATATGCGTTTACAAGGGAGTCGTAGCGAGTGGGACTAAACTAAACGCATCACCTAATCCAAAAGGAGGATCATACCAGCTGTTGCCGAGGTGGAGCACAGTGATTGGTTGGATCGATTTAAATACGACTTAAGTCACACAAGACCCGACCCGTGACTTCTCCGACACTCATGGCCCCCAATCTCTTTCTCTTTTCTCTCTCATTACACAAGCAGAAGTAGCTGGAAAGCAATGTCCCTTCTTCTTTCCTCTATCTTCACCTAAAATCTTCTGCTCTCTACATCTCGCGGCGGAGCCAGCGAAGGATTCTGCGACGGTTAATTGGTGGCGTCACTGTTGTAATTCTTCAATTTCTCGGAGGAGGAGAGGAGATTAGGTTTTTGGAGATTGTTTGTTGCTTTTAAATTGAGGTGAAATCGAAACATAGCCATTCGAGGCTGGATCTGAGATTATGCTGTGGAGGCAATGGAGGCTTCTTTAGCTGCTTTGGAGCGGCCTCGAGGCGCTGCTGCTGCTGCTTCTAATACGGTAATGAAATTTCTTTTCTTCTTTTTCTCGGTATACATTTATCTTCATAGTTATGGTTTAATGATGTTTCTAAGGTTTAATTGTCTGAATTTCGGTTACCATGTGACTATAGAATTGATAAAGAGAGACAACTCTTATTGTATATGATTGGAGTTTGGTAGATTGTATCCTCCACATTAATATCAGTCAGCGGTTCTTTTTAAAATCTCATGATACATAGGTTTTTTTTATTAGTAGTGTGACAAGCTCTGATTAGCTGTTCCTTGTGTTCTTAAGTCCTGTGTTTATTAAACCATACACTCTAATATCAGTGCTGGTGGGAGGTATAACTGTGTTGAGTACATTTCAATAACATCATAAGAGAAGCTTAATTGAACGATGTATGAGTGCTTAGTGATTTGTTAGAACTGGAAGAGCCGTATAAATAGAGGTATTAGTCAGATGGGTGGGTGGTTTACTCTTGGTTGAAGTTGTAAAATTTACACTTAACAGTATCCAGGGAAGTGGTTTCTCAGTTGAGTAGAAATGAATTGGCTTATAAAGATGTTTGATACCTGAAATGAATTGAAAGACCATTATCGATTTTTTATCTAGCTTTCAAAATGTAAAATTTGATAACAAAGCTGCTGACTGTTACTAATTTTATGTAACTCGCAATTATTTTATTTTGACAGGTTTATAAGAGTGGTCCACTTTTCATATCCTCGAAAGGTATCCATCCTTTTTGTCCCTATTTTCTAGTATTAAAGTTGTCACATTTCACTATGTTCAGTTCCCTGTGCTATTGGGATAGTGCATTTAAACGTTTTATTTTGGTATTTTGCTTAATAGGACTGGGTTGGACGTCTTGGAAGAAACGCTGGTTCATCCTCACACGTACTTCTTTAGTCTTCTTCAAAAATGACCCTGTTAGTATTACAACCATACGCCCTTTTTTCCACTCATTGATTTTGGTCTTTGTAGTTTCCTTACTCAGTTAAAGTGTGATAAGATTCACGAGAATCATACATATTGGGCTCTGTTCACAGGGTACGCTACCACAAAAGGGTGGTGAAGTTAACATAACACTTGGTGGAATCGATTTGAATAACTCTGGAAGGTATGCTGAATAATAATATCATTAGTTGATTAGAAAACTACATGGAATTCAACTCACAGTGATTTTTTTGTTTTTGTTTTTTGTTTCAGTGTTGTGGTGCGAGAGGATAAAAAATTATTGACTGTGTTATTTCCTGACGGGCGTGATGGAAGAGCTTTCACTCTTAAGGTGCTTCAACATCACTAGCACCAAATTTGAAATACATACTACCTAGAATGTCTACTCTAAGAACCAATCTTTTGTACTTTTGTTGTTAACTTCTCTTTTTGTGACCAACTTGGATGATGCAGGCTGAGACATATCAAGATTTGTACGAGTGGAAAACTTCCCTTGAGCAGGCTCTTGCACACGCCCCTAATGCAGCACCCATCATGGGTCATAATGGAATGTTCCGCACTGAAACTAACGAGGCTAGCGAAGGTTCCTCTCATCAATGTTTGTTCTAATCCATGTTACAGCTTTGGCCTAAGCATCTCACATCATTACATATTTTGTTTTTCCTTTATTGTTCATAATTGCTAGGGCGGGATAAGCGTCCATTAAAATCATTGGTTGTTGGAAGACCAATCTTACTTGCTCTTGAAGATATTGATGGAAGCCCATCGTTCCTCGAGAAAGCTCTTCAGTTTATTGAGATTTATGGTAAGTTCTTGAGGACATATCGGTAGCTATCAACATGCTTTATTGATTTTTCTGCTCTTCCCTAAATGGTATTCTTCGAATTCATTATTTGTTAAACTGTTTTATTTTTCTTTTTGCGGTCTTTTGTCTCCTCAGGAACTAAAATTGAAGGAATATTAAGACAGTCTGCTGATGTGGAGGAGGTGGAACGTAGAGTTCAAGAATATGAACAAGGTACCAATAATCTCTGCCAACTGGTTTCTCTCCAATTAAATTTTAAGCACACCTTGTCATACTTATATAATATGTTCTTCGACTTCCCTGGTACTAAAGTTTACTTATTTTTTCCTTGTTCATCTCCAAACAATACGTAGGCAAAACGGAGTTCGCTTTCGATGAAGATCCACATGTTATTGGAGACTGCATAAAGGTGTAGTTTCTTCTCAACTTCTTATTCTGTTAATTACTTGCATTGTTACAATTCTAAGGTAGTTTCATTTCACTTGCAGCATGTATTGAGAGAGTTGCCTTCTTCTCCGGTTTCAGCATCTTGTTGCACTGCCCTGCTGGAAGCTTACAGTGAGTTCCCTTACCTTCTTTTCCTTCCTTTCGATGAAGTGTCATACCTGTGGAGTGGATATCTGACTGAAATTTATGTGAATTTGATGTTCTTTCAATTGGTTTTGCTTGATCAGGGATCGAGTCTAAGGAGGCTCGCATTAGTTCATTGCGCTCTGCTATGGCGGAAACGTTTCCTGAACCTAATAGACGTTTATTACAACGGTATGTTACCATATTTATTAACAGTTTGTAAGATATATTAGATGTTACAGGGCCAGAGTAATGCCTTTCTTGGCTTTTATGAGTACGAGTGCTTTAGAATCATTTATAAGGTGTTGTACCCTTCAGGATTCTGAAAATGATGCATACGATCTCATCTCATTCCCACGAAAACAGAATGAGCCCATCTGCTGTAGCTGCTTGCATGGCTCCCCTCCTCTTACGTCCTCTACTAGCTGGTGAATGTGATCTAGAGGACGAATTTGATAGTGGTGAAGACAACTCTGCTCAGCTTCTTGCTGCTGCTAATGCTGCCAATAATGCTCAAGCCATCATTACTACTCTCCTCGAGGATTATGAAAGTGTTTTCGATGTAAGACAGCTCTCGGGTAGTTTTATTTAAATTTGATTGATGTTGTATGTCTTATATGCTTATCTGCAATTTTTTTTTTCAGGAAGAAAATATTCAAAGATGTTCCATTTCAACCGAATCACATATTGGAAATAGTGGGCCTGATGAGTCTAGTGATGATGACAACAACCTGAAAAGTGAATACCGTAATGAAGAGAATGAAGTAGAACCAGTGACAGATGATGATGATGATAATGAGCGTGCATTGAGTGGAAAAATGAGTGAGAGCAGCGCAGGCACATGCAGCGATCTCTATGAATACAAGGTTAGTTCTTCTTTGGCCAGTCTGAGCTCTCTCTCTTCCTTCAATACACTCACGTATCTGTGCCAAGTTTACACGAAACAGTATAAGTGTTTTTTGAGATAATTAAAATGCCTTTAAACATAGGGAGTATGGTTCATGAATATAGAATATGTTTATAGCTTTCATCTATTCCTATTAGTGTTCTAATGAAGTAGAGTGAACAATGCCTAGATAAACTAATTAATTCATGATTGCTGATAACACATTTTTTTGTAGGGATTTGTTGCGGATGACTCTGATATTGAATCACCGAGGGAGACAAGTGGTCGAATACGTAGTTCAAACGTACGAACAGATCATCTTGTGAGAAACCCTTTTATCAACTCCACGGATCAACAAGCTGGAGAGCAGCTACGTGATGATCCAACGAATTACGGAGAAAACTCACGTCTTGTAAATGTTAGCGAGTCTTATCAATCAGGGAAGGTCCTAAATGAACTCACTCATCGAAACACTTTGGCTTCTTCTCCTGGTCTTGAATCGTCAAGTGAGAAATCCGTGAATAAGAGCACTCCCTCATCTGTTCATACAAAGCGCTCAACATTCTGGGGTCGAGGCAGTGTATGTGCTTGTTTATCTTGATCAAATAGTGTTCTGATTTGACTCATTAGTTTGAGTATACAAAACTCTTTTCCTCCAGTTTGTTACAATTGTCACGCTTGCAGAATCATATTTTCTGTCCTTTTTGTTTGTCACAGGCCAGAAAGTTGTCCACAGATGGATCATTTGATTCTACAGGAGAAGACGAGTAAGACTTTCACTCTTTAGTGTATTATCTACCTCCATATATATATATATATATATACAGAGAAAGATAGAAAGAATGTTTCTGATAACAGTCTGAATGTATTATCTACTTTCACTCTTGGATGTTTCATGAACTTGCTGAAGACTACATTGTTTGAATTTAAATAGGTCATAGCAGAGGTTCACCTATCTTAACATAAGTAGATCTATGCAATATTGTACTCTACTTCTTACATTTGAGATTACACTAGCTTTGTGTGTGTTTTGAACTACTAATTTGTTAACCAATTGTTTGTAGGCTTGCTATACAGAGACTCGAGACCGCAAAAAATGAACTGCGACAACGAATTGCAAAGGAGGTAATCAATCATCTGCTGCTGACATTTTTATTTTCTGATTTCATAAAGTCATTAACACGGGTCACCATTATTGTTTATAGGCCAGAGGTAATGCAATATTACAGGCTAGCTTGGAGAGAAGGAAGCAAGCACTGCATGAACGCCGTTTTTCGCTTGAGCAAGATGTATAAAAAAATATTCTTTCAAACTATGAATCCATTTTTCTCTACAATTAAGCCTAATATATAGGTATATTTGTAGGTATCAAGATTACAAGAGCAGTTGCAAGCAGAGAGAGATCTCCGAGCAGCACTGGAGGTTGGTTTGAGCATGTCTTCTGGACATTTCAGCTCACATGGTGTGGATTCGAAAGTAAGTATTACCATTTTTTTAGGGAAATGTTATCTTTCTTTAAAAAAAAAACATTTTAGTTCTTGTGAAAAAACTTACGATCCATGTATATTTGAAGACGAGGGCTGAGCTTGAGGAAATTGCTCTTGCTGAGGCTGATGTGGCCAGGCTGAAGCAGAAAGTCGCAGAACTTCACCAACAGCTTAACCAGCAACGTCAGAGTAACTTAGCTTCTTCTTTCTCAGAAGCGCGTGATAATAATCATCAGTATATCCAGAATCACAATCTTCAGAAGTGAGTTGTATCACTTTTCCTCTAAATCAGATTATATATTATCTACTATAAATCTTTAACTCAGCACCAGCTATATTTCTGCTAAAACACCATGTTATTGTTATATCTGCAGAAGGTTTCTTCAGCAAGATTTCGATTCCACTCTTGCCTTTGTAAATCATGAAAGAAAACAAAGACACGAGGTAATTTTTTGCACTGATGTTTCTGTCACATCAATCATCGTCTTACTTACATAGTTAAGGATGAAAACCAATAGAATCTACTGATTGACCTGCAGGAGAATTTGGTGGGAGCGGAGTGGAGAAATAGTAAAGGAGGAGGATCTTTTGGTGTTGGCAATAATAGCAGGCAACCATCTCGTAAGCAAACACCAGAATCAAAAAGCAGTGAAGACTCTGGAAAGATGTCTTTAGACAAGTTCTCAGGGATAGATTCTCCCTCTGTTCCATCCACTTCGAGCGCATTCGATGTAAGATGTTCTTCTGCTTTTATAATCAACTTCGAAGTGAACGTGGTCGTAAAGAATGGTAGCTAACTAGAGAGACATGCAAGATTGATTCTCTGCCTTAAGAAATTGCGAGGAAACATGTTTAGTCAATAACGACAAAGCACACTAACATGCTTGCAAACGAACGTTTGTTTTTGGCAGATAACAGAGTACCCAAGGGTTAATCATCCGTCAGCGGCTGCATCGGCAGCTTTGGTAGAGCTAACAACTCGACTAGATTTCTTCAAGGAAAGACGTTCACAGCTAATGGAGCAGCTTCAGAACCTTGATCTCAACTACGGCACGTCTTCTTCTTCTCAAGATTTCATACACCGGCCATCTTCTCCACCATGGAACTAACAATATGAGAAAGAAAAATGTCTGAGCTTGCTCTGTATATGTTGATGTAATAATGCTGTTCTGTTCAATTTCTAGTGAGAAGACAAGAATGACCTCATTCTTTCGTGCAACTATCTTGTGTGTATATAAAAGACCTTTTTTTTTGTAATACAACATAATTTGATGTCAGATTGGTTTTGTTCATAAGTGTTTAACATACATGTTGGTCCCTTTAGGTTGTGAGCAGGCAATTAAGTGAAAGTGGCTGAATATTCAAACATTGTATATACATGGTTGGTCTTGCCCGTTAAGACTCCAACTAAACTATTGTGGTTCGATTTTCTTAGACAAATTGATATTAATATATGTAGGCTTTAATTTATTTAAGAGGAGTTATTCAGTCAATGATTTAAAATTAATTATCAATGTTTTGCAATCCATCAAATTTTAAAAATTTAAGATAATCTAACTTTATAGAATTCTATTTTTTTATATTATACCTTAACATTAGGTATCAATCATTTATTTATGAGACTTCATAACAGATTATATGAAATCAATTTAAAATGAAAAAGACTTTAAGATCTTTAAAAATTGAAATATTGGACACTAAAAGCTTCATTTAAGATCTTTAAAAGTTGACATATTGGACATTAAAAGCTTCATTTAAGATCTTTAAAAGTTGAAATATTGGACATTAAAAGCTCCATTTAAATCATTCATTGAATAATAATAAATTTAAAAATAAAATTTAAAATTATTGTTCGAATAAATAGTGAATTGTATTTAGACTCACTCTATTAAATTTAATCTATTAATTTATGTTCATATTTTTATCTACTGTTAATAAGTTATAGTGGAACTACTTAATTAATTACATAATGTGATATATTTGATTATTAATATTAAATTTTAATATCAATAAATTTATTAATAATAAATCAATTTAACAATAAATTTTATTTTATTTTTTAGTTATAACAAAATCTATTGAGAAAAATCCAACAAAATCTTACCAAATATTTTTAACTTTTTATAAAAAATAATCTATTAATTAATTTTATTAATAATATAATATTATTATAATTAGTGTTAATTGAAAATTTATTATGAAAAAATAAAATTATGTTATTTTATAAATATATCATTATAGTCTATGTTGTACTATAATAGAAACACACTATGGACTAAATATATATCTATAAAATATTAAATTGGTAGATTAACTTATATTTCAAAATGTTTTCATTTAAATAAATTCATCATTCATCACTAAAACAACGTAAATCATCTAATATTCTATGTAAAAATTAAATTATTAACATATGCTTGACTTTTATTTACAACTATATATTATATTTTTGTTTATTTTGAAATTCAAAGCAATATATAATCTAAAAATGATTATATACAAAATATAATAGCACATAACTGATTATTTAGCTTAGAGAAATTAAACTCTCTATCCACAGCTTATATCCTAATTAAATCTATACCTTAAATTCTAGACCATAATATTTTCTTCTATAGACACAAACATGTCACATCATAGATATTTTCTTAATTTCATCATTCTTTTAGAATAATCAACCAATTCACTGCTTGTGTAATATTTACAAAATATGTTATTAGAAAATTTTGAAATTTCAATAATTAATTTTTTATAATCTATATATTAATCATGACTAATATGAAGCAAACACAATAGAATCATAGAATTATAGAATATATAATATTAAATATAAATCATATATTTAATGTTTATGATGATATAAAAATTATACATTTATAAAGTGGAAAAATATCTGCACTTACGGGTCCAAACTTTAGTTCATTGAATAACATTTCCTAGATATATATCTTGTTCAAGAAATTCATACCGAAGGAAGAAATAGTTGTTGTAGAAAGGAAAAAATAGGGAAAACTCCAAAATAAAAGAAAGAAAAAGTGAAAACTAAAGAGAAAAGGAAAATACAAAGAAACGACGTCGTCAAAGCTTATTTTCCCTCGTTTCACTATTTTTCTCTCTCTCTCTCTCGTATATATTTAAAGGAAAAGTCCGACTTTGACAAATATACAACATCACCGTCTCCCTTCTCCTTCTTCTTCTTATTTTTTTTTCCTCGCCTGGAAAAAAAAACCCTAAGTTTCTCAATCTCTCACCGATGGTCGCATAGCCATTCGGATCTGGTAATTGAGTTTAACTTCTTCTCTTTTCACGATTTCTCTCTTACTTTTAGGTTGTTTTCCTCGTATTGTTTTGTTTTTTTTTCCCCCTAAATTGATGCTGATTCTGATTGATTACGCTTCTAGTTCTCCGAATTTTTGGTAATGATTATGGGTTAACATAGATTCACAGACGAAGGAAGACTTTAGGGTTGTTCATGATTTTTTTTCGGTAGATTTAAATTCTGTTTTATTTGTCAATTATCTCTTGTTGATCACTTGTAAAATCGAATGTTTCTCTGTAAAACTCTTTGATTTATCTATTCAAGGTTTTGACTTGAACTATATGCCTTTTATTTATTAATTATTTCAGGTCGACTTTGCAGATGGATAAAAGTAGTGCTTCCTCTCCCATGGAGAGAGCCCAATCCCTATTCGATAAGGTTCCTATCCCTCTCTTACTTTAATACTAACTCGGTGAAATTTACCTTAGAGAAGCTGTAATTAGTTCATCTTAGGGTTATTAAAAAGCTGTTTTGTGTCTGTACTTGAGAGCTTATGGTTTTGTAGACCACGGTTACAGTGACAATAAATTGCATTCTTTTGCAGATTATTGAGTTAGAAGCCAAGCGTCACAAGGCTGCACAGTCTAGGACCCCGTCTGACCCCAATTTGTGGCACCAAATTCGCGAGAATTACGAAGCCATCGTTCTCCAAGACCATGCTTTCTCTGAGCAGCACACCATCGAGTTTGCGCTTTGGCAGTTGCATTACAAACGGATCGAGGAGTATAGGTCGAACATCAACGCTGTCTTGGCTTCTGGAAGCTCCAGTGCGGCTCAGAATGCAAAGGGTCCTTCTGTGACCGACCGAGTTGCGAGACTCAAGCTCAAGTTCAGAACTTTCCTTTCGGAAGCAACTGGGTTTTACCATGAGATGATCTTGAAAATCAGAGCCAAGTATGGTCTCCCCTTGTGTTACTTTTCCGAGGATCAGGAGAGTCAGAATCTGGCTGATAAGGATGGGAAGAAGTTGGCCCAAGTTAAAAAAGGCTTGGTATCTTGTCACCGTTGCTTAATATACCTTGGTGATCTTGCTCGGTACAAAGGGTTGTATGGGGAGGGAGATTCCAAGAACCGAGAGTATGCCGCTGCTTCAGGTTACTATTTGCAAGCAGCTTCTCTATTGCCAGCCAGTGGAAACCCACATCATCAGGTTACTCCCTCTTTTTCTTTTTTCCTTTTTTTCTCATGAGATCTTTGTTATTAGCTAGCTACAGTTTTTCTGATTAGGTTAACTTAATATCTCAGCTTGCTATAATTGCTTCTTATTCCGGGGATGAGTTCGCTGCAACATATCGTTATTTCCGGAGCTTGGCCGTGGAGAGTCCTTTCCCAACTGCCCGTGACAACTTGATTGTTGCTTTTGAAAAGGTTAACTAACACATCTCTGTTTTTAATTTTGTTAGTGGCTTAGGATAATAGCTATTGTCTTCCCACTTTTTTTACTCAATATAATACGACCTTACCTCTTTGAACTGTTAAGCAGAATCGTCAGAGTTATGCCCAATTACTTGCGGCTTCCAAAGACTCATCTACAAAGCCGAATGGTAAAGGAAGAGGCAAAGGCAAAGGCCAAGATAGTGCAGCGAAAGATGCGAACGTGGCTTCTGCTCCTGAGCAGGATAAAGCAACTAGTGCAAATGAGATGCTGAAAGCATTCTGCATTAGATTTGTTCGTCTCAACGGGATTCTTTTTACCCGAACAAGGTAATTTTTCTTTCTTTCTGAAATCTGTTGGTTCTAGATTCTATTACTGGTTCTCTTGTATAAAATACTTTTCACTTGTCTTTGTCAGCCTGGAGACATTCTTTGATGTTCTTGCTTCCACTAGCATGAGTCTACGAGAGGTGGTTACTTCAAGCTTAATGGAAGAGCTGGTTTTTGGCAAAGACACCAGTGACAGCGCACTCTTCATTGTTAGACTGGTGACGATTCTTATCTTTAGTACTCATACCCCTAAGAAAGGGATAGACTCCAAGAAAGAGACAGATGGTCAGTCATATGCCGAGATTGTACAGCGTGTGGAGCCTGCTAGAAACTCCTTAACAGCAAGTTTTCAGTTACTTGGGCATGTGGTAGAGCAGTGTGCGCAACTGCGTGACCCTTCGTCAAGTTATTTCTTGCCTGGTGTCTTAGTTTTTATTGAATGGTTGGCCTGTCGTCCTGATATTGCATCGAGCAGTGATCCGGATGAAAGACTGACTGCTGTGAGAAACAGCTTTTGGAACCAGTGTGTTGCCTTCTTCAATCAAATCTTGTCGCTTGGGTATATTGATGACGTCGAAGACGAAACTTGCTTCTCAAACATGAGCATGTATGATGAACGAGAAACTGAAAATCGACTTGCACTGTGGGAGGACTATGAGTTAAGAGGATTCTTGCCATTGCTTCCTGCTCAGACTATTCTCGACTTCTCAAGGAAACATTCCTTTGGAACTGAAGGTCCCAAGGAAAAGAAAGCACGTATTAAGAGGATCCTAGCAGGCTGGAAATCATTGACCAGTGTGATCAAGGTTGATCAGAGCTGTGTGTATTTTGATTCAAAGAAGAAGAAGTTTCTTGTTGGTGTTAAACCGTTGGGTGACTCGCTGGATTCTCATTCAAGCCCACCTAAAGCTGATAATGCTTTACAAGATAACCAAGCAATGACGAATCATAAAACGCTAGTGATGCTACGAGATCAGCAAATCTACCTGGGTGAGGAGGAGGATGATGAAGAAGAAGAAATTGTTTTCAAACCTCTAGTTACTGAAAAGAAGAATGGGGTTTCTCACCAAACATATGTTCCTAATGGAGGCTCAAAGAATCCTGATCAAGTTCCTAACGGAGGCTACAGGAACCCTGAGCAAGTTGCAACTATGGGGGACTTAAAAGCTCTGACTATTTCAGATGAAGCTTTTCATGGAAATATGCTTCTGCAGCCAAGAGGCAGCGCAGCTGTTCAAGTGCCTGCGTCTGTTGGTTCTAACCTTCTGGCACATCTTCTGCCGTCAATCCAGTCTCAGGGTATGCAGTTGCAACAACCTCAGACACAGGCAGTGCATCCTCAGCAAGCTCAATCGCTGGCTTCTGCACGGCTACAACCACAGCAATCACAGGTCTCACAACTTCAACCTCATCAATCACAGGTCTCACAGCTTCAACCACATCAATCACAGATCTCACAACTTCAGCCACTGCAATCACGAACTGTGCATTTTCAACAAACTCAGGGACAGATTTCACATGTTTCACCGGTCCAGCCACATTCTACTTCCCTTAGTGGTAGCAACTGGTTACCAACAGAAGCTGCTAGGAGCCTATCTGGTTTTGCTCAGATGGGTAATGGTCCTGTGATGAGGAACGGGATGCAAGGAAATCCGGGATTTTCCTATTACCCTGCACACTCGTTACCGATCCACCAGTCTTTCAATGTCAATGGTATGGGTGGTATGCCATATCCTCAGACACGAACACCAGAAGCTGGGTTGCCATCCATGAGTAATACTGTTTCATCTTCTGGAGTTATTGCTGATGGCCTGGGTGTGCAGTCTTCAGTAGCAAGAAAAACTCCGATCGGTAGAGCCTCCAGGCATCTCGGCCCTCCACCTGGGTTTAACTCTGTCCCCTCTAAGCTGGTAAAGGAGCCAGCACCTGGTCCGGATATGTCTGGTAACAATCCACAGGTTGATGATTACAGCTGGTTGGATGGATACCAAGGCCAATCTTCTCGAGGCACCGGTTTCAACAGTTCTTTGAATTACGCTTCTTCTGAAAAACCAGAGCACATGGGTACCGGTAATGGACTAAGCAGGCCTGCCAACTTTCCGTTCCCTGGAAAACAAGCTCCATCATCACAGATCCAAGAAGAATTTCCCTATGTTCAGCATCCTCAGAGAGACAACAACGATCAATCAGCTCAACTCCCAGATCAAAATCAAGGACCGCCCAGTTGGTCGAGCCGTCGCTTTGTGTGAAATCACAATGGAAGAGTAACACACGGTAAGAGCAGGCAGTAAAGCTCATTTGCATTATTAAATTCTTTTGTTAGCTCTTAATCGTGTGGTGTTGATTGGAAATGATTCAGGTGAGTGTTACGCAATGTTTTCTGCTACCTAACTCCATCTAAGCCTCGTTCTGTTGAAGTCCCTCTAGTTGGAGTATTTGTAGCCTTGGCTTCTTGTGGGTCACTTCCTACGTGACAGGTTCGTCCTTGTTCACCATTGTCTTGAAAACTAATCTTGCAATTCCTTTGTGCAGACCTGTTTAGGCAAATCATTGGTTTGTTTTGTGCTAACTATTAATGCTTATTATTGATGATGGATTCAGGAGACAGCTCATGTTGGTGAAAGAGATGTATGGTAAACAAGAATGAATGGTTTCTGGGGATTTGATAGGGAGTAAAGTGCATTTCTCTTGCTACTTGAAGTGGAGATGTTAAGACCATATGAATGAATAAGCTCGCTCTGGATGAAGCACACTTTGTCCTCGTTGCATCTTTATTTATTCTCTTGCGAATAATGTTTAGTTTTTCTCTCTTGGGTTGCTTTGCCTTGCTCTCATTTGTTGTGTTTTTTTTCGAATTCTTGAGTTGAGCATCATAAATTGTCAAAAACTCTGCAAGTGGGATTGAATAAAAGACTCGTTTCTCTTATCCCATCTATGATTTCATTTACAACTTGTTTCAAACCATTAGTGCTGTTTGCAGTTCAAACATCAAATAATAGCATTTTTGAATAGAAACAGAGCAGCGTGTGCTTTATATTATTTAGAGAGAGAGAATTTACGAGAGAAGAACGCCCAAAGTATAATGAAATAAGGCGATGGAAACACTCCTAATCTCTCTATTTTTGTTTTGTTCCCCAGAAAACCTATGAAAACCCGTGTTATCAGAAAATAAGAGAATTTTGATGAGCCAAGTCTTCACTTTTTATACAACCACACTTGATGTGCATTTTCATTTTTTTTCTCAAAATCATTATGATTGACTTTATTTTTATCATTAAAAGTTTACTGTCTTCAAAATGAAGCAATATTTACTCTGATGGTCACTTCATTTTTTTCTTGTAAAATGAACATTCCAAGTATATCCAAATCCACTTTATAATTAATTACTAGTAAAATCTTATATTTTTCATATTTACTAATTTTACTTAAATATTTTGTTTTAACAATAATCCAACACAACTATTTTCATATAAATTAAACATTATCATATAATAAATTTATAACAACCACAAAACATCTTACAAAAAGCACCACATATATATTTTTCTATAAGTTACTAACAACAGTGCTTAGAAGTAAGAAATGAACATATTTTTCTTTGATTCTTTTTAACCGGAGTTAAAAGTTTTTTAAAATGAATATTATATGTTTTTGCAAAAGGCAAGAATATGTAAGAGTTAAGGATCAATTTATAATTTCAAAAATTCATCTTAAAAAAATAAAAATGTGCATTGTAGATTTTCAAATTTGAAGTAACACTATTCAATGCTTCATTTTGAATCAAGAAGTAAAGTGGGATTAGAGTAAAAATTACTTTAAAATGAAGCAAAAAATGAAAAATAAAATAGGATTGGAGATGGTCTAACTGAATCAAAAAACAAGAGTTTTCGCGGGGGTGGAGTTGTTATCTCCTCAACGTGAGCTTCACCTCCAAGGTCATGGGCTCATGGTTATGCTCTTTTTGGATATGGTGAAGACTGAAGAACCCATTTTCCTATATCAGTTCTCTAGACGTGAAGGAAAGAAGTGCATCAGGTTCAGTAATTCAACTGAAAACCTTCCTTTGAGCTAGGCCTGAGCGTTCGGTCCACCGATCGGTTTCGGTTCGGTTGAATCGGGTGTTCAGATTTTTGGGATGTCAGTGTACAAGTACCATTCATTTTTTTTTTTCAAAATTCCGGTATAGTATCAGTTCGGAATCAACCGGTTTCGGACCGGTTCGGGTGAGGCAAACAAAATCCGGCTAAATCTGAAAAGACTTTGGGACCGGTCCGGTTTTGGAATTTAACAACCAAATGTAATGATATATAACCAAAGAAACCGAAAACAACTAAACTAAATTGAAATTAAGCAAAAATCCGAAAATAACATTGAAACAAACATGAGTTTAAACACCACAAAACCAAAAGAAAACACAAGTTTTAGATACAAAAAAACAAGATAACTTGTGTCTAAACTTAAAACCAACATTGGAGCCGAAACAAAGAAACAAGTGTTCAAATTGGAAACAAAAAACATAAACTGCAACGGACTCCAAGCCATGATCTTCTTCTTAAGCAATAACAAACTGCTTAGTTTTCTTCTGAAACTACTGTGTCCCATACTCAATGAAAAATAAATTTCAAACCTGACTACTAAAAACTTATCATTCATATTATAAGAAAAGAAGATTGAAATTATAGGATATTATCTCTTTCAATCCTGTCCACTTCTTCAAGATAAGTTAGAATTTGCGGATTTGAAAGCACTCTTGACTCCATCTTCAGGTCTTGCTTCATCCACTGCTATGTGCACATTAAAACCTCCACCATGTAATGGATTAGACAGCTCCTGCGTGGTTCTAGAAGCCGACCAGATGTACTAAAGGCACTCTCTGAAGAAACTGACGAGATTTGTAACATCCCGAGCAATCTCAGACGAGATAGGATACTTAGCTAAGTTCTTTCTCCACGATGAGAGTACATCATACTCCGTTCCAACCATTAGGTCAGGGTGTTCCACATATTCTTTGAGGTATGTTTCCAGCTCATCCTTTTTCTCTGTAACCCCTATTTTGTTTAGCTTCTGCTTGTACCTAACATCCATCCTTTTGTAAACCACACAGTCGTCCATAAGCTCCATCCTTTCAATACATTGGTCTCTAAACTGACTTGAGTTGTTAGACTCAGATAATTGTTCACTTGGAGGAAACACGTCTCCATGTCTTGAACTGTACTCTCTGAACAAACTCCTCAATACACACACAAAATTTTACATCTCCTTATACTCAGTACTCTCTAGCCCATATAACTCTTCGAAACACATCTTTGCAATCTCTAACTTGTTGATGGGTTCGAAAACAGTGGCCACAATTAACATCATGTTAATATTCTTCACGCCATCCCAATACTTCTCAATCTTCTTGAGAATTTCTTTTGCCTTAGACCTCATATCAGAATCAGCGCTGCTGGAGAGTTCTACCAGATTAGTTGCAATGGTTATTATCTCACCATAGCACTTGTGTGAATTGAGTGAAGTTGAAGCCGAGACAACCAGTGTCGAGTTGTAAAATATGATAAGAAATTGGCATAACTTCTCAATAGCATTCCAGACCCTTAGCTGAGGAGTCCTACCCTTTTTCTCCATTGTCTTCTTTTTCCATCAACTTATCGAAAGCCACCTTGAACTTCTGAGCTGTTGTCAACATTAGATATTGAATTGCACCTTGTCTTGACATCTAACGGCACACTTCCCCTTGTAACATTACCGGAGTGAACTTTTAGCTCAAAAGATCTCAACATGTTAGTATGTGATCTAACATAGGAGATAACATTGCGGACAGCAACCACATTTTGATCTATTTCAACCATTACATCCCTAACTATCAAGTTAATGATATGGGCACTACATCTCATGTGTGTAAAAACTCCCCATCTAACACAAAAGCCTGATCCGAATCTAAAATAAAATTACTTTGAAACTTCCTCAAAGCTGAAGTATTATTGGCAGTAGCATTATCAACGGTTATGCAAAAAACATTCACTATTCCCCAGTCAGGCAAACACTCTAGCAGAACATTTGCTATAGTCTGACCTATTTGATATGTGATGTGTTTGAACCCTATGATCAGCTTCTTCAACCGCCAAGAAGCATCATTAATATAGTGCATTGTGATGACCATGTAACTCACACTTGTATAAATTGAACAACAAGAACCCTATGATCAGTTTTTTAAACAAAAAAAAACAGATCAGCTTTCTAATATGTATAAAAGAATCAAAAGATGTATACTTTCTAATATGTATAAAAGAATCAAAAGATGTCTACTGTCTAAAGGATTACCAGTACACAAAAACCATAAACAAGAAATCATTAAATCAATCGATTACAGAATCAAACAAACACATAAACATATGATTCATAACGATTAAGAACAAAATTAATAACCAATTTTTGCCTCTATTCGACCTCGGAACTACTAAAGAAGAAGAACAATAATCAAAGAAAGAGAGAGACAATACCTCTTATTGGATTCTCGAATACTCTGCTGAAGAAGAAAATGATGATGATCTATATTCGAGAGAGCTTTTTTGGGAACTAGGGTTCAGGAACCGAAGATTTTCTGTGTACATGTGTACATGAATGTGTGCACATGAGACAAGAATATAAATTCTAGGTTTACTTGTTCGGACTTCGGTGTATAACCAACCCGGCCCATAGCCAAAATGTTTGGGTTACAATATCAATAGGTTTTTTCATGGATCCATTACCGATCCGCAACCGTTAGTTCGGTTCGGGTTCCACTATGGGCTTCGGGTCCAGTACAAAACGCCCAGGCCTACTTTGAGCAAACAAACCTCCTGAAAAAAAAAACATTATCATTTGTAGATACAAAACTACTTTGCATCCTCTAAAAAGCTAGAAACTTTAACCAACAAGAGAGGAGCTTTATCATACCAGGAGAATATTCAAAGCTAACTACACATCTAACAACTATATAGTGGAAAATGAAGGCTAAACCCATATCAACAATAGTTACCTCTCCATTTTCATCCAATCAGCCAGAGACTAAATAAATAGGCAGCAAAAACCCAAAAAAAAGTTGGTGGTAAAGAACAGAGATTGCTACATGCTTGAATCTCTTAGATTAGCACCACTTGTAATTCACAAAGATGGTTCTTTGGGGAGAAGTAGATGGTGGTACGGTGGAAAAAAATATTAGGGATTTTGGTTAAGACTATGGATACAAAGAGAGAGAAGAAGAAGCAACCAAAAATAATTATGTCACATAGTTATTAATGAAAAAAATAGACAAATCAACTCTGAAAAGTATGTCTCCAATACAATGTGCATCTAGATGTAATTGAAAAGTTAAAATGTGACTTCTAATGTAAACTTCTCCAAAATCATTCATCAACTCATGTAATCAATTCTTTCAATTGTAGATGTATCAACTGCTAACATTTAATCTTTTGTGACACGTTAGACTACAAAGAGTTATTTATCAGTTTCAGTTTTGAAAAATTTCTTTTAGTTATAAGGATCGATATCAAAATAGTAAACAATATGTGATAAGTAATTGATGTATTTTGATAACATCTCCAATTTTCAAATAAATTAAAATTTTCTATATAGTTACTAACTTCCTCTTTTATTGATTTTCGTAAGATGTTTAGTTCATAAACTAACTATCACCAATCATATGATATAATGCATATCATTTTTAAAAAAAATCAGATTCAAACATAATTTTGTCAAAGTATCATAACAAAAAAAAAACAATAAAAATAATTTTAACCAAAAAATTATAAAATTTATTTCTCTATAATTATTAATAAAACAAAATTAAAATGTATTTTTATATCAGATATCATAATTGACTCCAGCAATGAATTTATAAGCAAGGTACAGTAGAAGGGTAACTGCAGTGACAATCACGTCTAACTACGCCATTTGGGGATTTAGCGTCCTGACATTTACTACACTGATCAATAATGTGGCTTTTCTTGGTTTTTTTCTTGAAATCCCTTAGACAACTTTGTATTCCATCATTTCCACATTTTCCAGGAAAATAACTTTTAGCCGGGCACCTGTTGGGAGCAGCTTCTGCTTCTAATGTTTTATATCAACAAAGAAAAAATTAATATAATAAATAACAAAATTTAGTTTTTCTTTTGATAATGTAACAAATTGAAAATTAGGTTGATATATCCATTTTCCACAAATTATTAGTCATAAAATATTAATATATACCTTTAGGATAACTCAAAATGAGCAATAAAACAACACAAAAGACAATAAATAAAGCATGAGACTTCATGGTTCAATATCTGATAAGAGATAGCATAAACAATGTTTGTGTTTCTTGTTAAAAAACATTCCTAACACTCATAATATATATACACACAATAGTAAGCTAAAAATAGTTTGATTATTTAAATTTGTGAAAAGTAGAACGAAGTCAACGAAATTAACGTGATCAGCTATTTTCATATTTATTTTACTAATTTTAGAAACTAAAAAATCATAATTGACTACATCAAAATGAAAATGAAAGAAATTTAATATATCAAACAAATATTTTGGTGAAGATAGTTTATTATGTTATCACATATATTAAAATATTATTATTATAATAACTGTTATCTAAATTAGAATTAATAGTAATTCCATAAGCCCAGCTGATTTTTTAAAATAATAAAAATGAAATATTTTTTTTTCTAAAACCTACATCTAACCAAAATGAAATAAAAAAACATGTGGTTGGAAAGAAAAAAGAGAAATATCATAGGATAACACTAAAAAGGTTTGTTATCACAAATATAGACTCTATGGATTAAAATGACCAAAATATTTTATTAAAGAGGGAAATATATATTTATACCTATTGGGTTAACAAATTTAGACCTTATGGCTTAGAGGTAAGGGGTAAACATTTATGATTGAGGCTTAAAAATATATAAAATAAAAAATAAATATTAAGAATTTGAAAATGAAATTTTTTTAAATTGGTTTCAAAAAAATGAAAAAAAATTCAAAAAATTTCAAAAAGAAAATGAGAAAAATCAAATTTGAAACATATAATCTGAAATTTTATTTTCTATTTTTATTTATTTATTTATATTTATATATTTAGTGTATAAAAGTCTTTTTTCCTATTACATATTTTAGTCATTTTCCTCTCTATGATTTCTTATGATAAAAACTTGAAAAAAGTTTATTTTAGAGAATTGTCTAAAAAGATATTATTTTTACTCAAAATAATTGAATAAGTAATTAAAAACCATTTATTTATGCTTTTTTCTAGAATGATGATCATTGTTACTACTCTTTGGAGTAATTATCAAAGGTGGTCACAACTTCGACAATTAAACTGAAGCCTATAAATATTGATATTAAACACTAAAATACATGCTAGTTACTAAAAAATGAGAAATTAGTTACACCCTATCAATCGAAATATTCATATTGATTACAAAAACACCTCAAACCCCTCTCCAAACAATAAATCAATCCAATCAAAAGTGGAATGTCTACAAAACTAGAACCATATAATAAAAATGATTTTTATGACTAAATAATGCATGTGTGAGTATCCATTACTACTACTTTGTCAAAATAAAGTCTGTTAATTATTTGCTAACAAAATAACTAACAGATTTGCGCGAATGCGCGCTCATATAAATCATTTGCTAAAAGTTTAAAATGTTTTATAATATTGATAGAATGTACAGTGCCGTGCCTAGCTATTTGGGGGCCTGAGGCCAAATATATAAAATTAAAGTTAGTTTAAAATGTCTAACAGGTTTTTTTTTACTCATTATTTTAGTGATTTTTTATATTTAAAATTATATTTACTAAATAGTAAAAATTAGTTAGGAAATAATTAATTTGTTACACTGTTAAATATTTTATAAAAGAAATACAAAAATCGTAAGTTAAGTTCTTATTATTTTTGAAACTGCTTTTAAAATTTTTTATTTGCTCAAATGTTGAAGTATGTTTTTATTAATGAGAATCGCTATCAGAACCCAGGAAGATATTATAGAGGTGTCAAGGAAATTGCAGGAGGCTTACAAGGATGAAGAGGAATATTAGCACTAAAAAAGCCGAAATATGTGGAATATAGCAGGAGATAAAAGTACAGCTTTCTACCATGCCCTTACGAAACAGCGTCGAACTCGTAATCGGATTGTGGGACTCTATGATAATAATGGAAATTGGATAATTGAGAAACAAAGGGTGGAGAAGGTAGCTGTGGAGTATTTTGCGGAATTGTTTGAAACAAGTTCCCCTATGGAGTTCGATGGTTTCTTGGAAGAGATCACGCCTAAGATCACGCCACAGATGAACGAACGCTTAATTCGGTTGGCTACTGAAGAGGAAATCAGGCAAGTGTTATTTATGATGCACCCAGAAAAAGCTCCGGGACCAGACGGAATGACAGCTTTGTTCTTCCAACACTCTTGGCACATAATAAAAAAAGATTTATTGAATATGGTCAATGGTTTCTTGACAACTGGGAAACTGGATTCACGGCTAAATGTTACAAATATATGCTTGATTCCTAAAAAAGAGAGGCCGAGTAGGATGACAGAACTCAGAAAGTCTTTGTAATATTGGATATAAATTTTTTCAAAGGTCTTATGCCAAAGATTAAAGGCGTGCCTCCCAATATTGATTTCGGAAACACAATCGGCATTTGTACCTGGATATTTAATTTCGGATAATATTCTAATTGCTCAGGAGATGTTCCATGGTCTCAGGACAAATAAATCATGTCAGGGTAAATTTATAGCTATCAAAACGAATATAAGCAAAGCATATGATAGAATTGAATGGAATTTTATTCAAGCACTTCTCACTAAGATGGGTTTTGCTAATCATTGGATTTAACTAATGATGGGTTGTATTTCTTTTGTGCAGTATAGAGTTCTTTTGAACGGTCAACCAAAAAGAAATATAATCTCATAGAGGGGGCTTTGATATCTGAATGCCCATATTTAGTCAAATGTAAAAAAAATTATCAATAACAAAATAAATATCGTTTATAATATGTTATTACATCATAGTTAAAAAAATTACTCTCTCTCTCTCTCTCTCTCTCTCTCTCCATGATTTGCTTGCTGTCGGATACGTGCACCATCAAAAACAGGTGTGCTAGTCCCGTTAGAGAACGCAGGGATGGTGTTTGGGCCATCAATTACGGTTCTTCTACTGTTAAATGTGTTAGAAGAAGAGGCAACATAATCAGGACTGCAACCAAACGAATTATGAGAAGGAGACTCTCCGAGATACGAGCTGGTTCTTTCAACTGTATGGTTTCATTGAAACAAACAATCATCGAGTTGCATAACATGATGAGGACTTATATAATGCTTTTCTATGTGGAAGACGTTTTCATGCCATTACACACGAGAATTGATTTTGATGGTCACCCAAGAAGAGGTTTATCGGATTAAGATAAGGAAAGAAATGAACAAAACTATGTACTCTTCTTACACTTTATATAGTTAAGTATCCAGACAACACTAAAACAAAAGTCAGAAAATTTAAAACATCTTCACCTCTCGTACATGGTGGCTCGCTATTCAAGTCGCTAACGCATTTGAAAACCCTGATCTAACGAAACAACAAAAGAAGACACTACATTTTTCAAAGAATACTGTATTTTTTTTTCTTTTTTTACTTCTTTAAGAGAGACACAAACAGAACCTTTACCGTGGCTTTTGAAAGAGAGACTCCGACCCCATGCTTTCTCTCAGGTCTCGCCTTCTAATTGCAATGAGCCATCTCTCATTAACTTGAGGCTCAAGCTGTTGAACCTTTCCCTCGAATACTGTCTAGACGCTTTCCTCCAGTCCGTCCCAGCTTTCATCATCGCTGCAAACTCCTCGTAGCTTATTCTCCCATCCTAATAAATCACCAAGAAGCAGAAACGATCAAATACAAGACTTGTACAGTTTCTACTATTAGCCAAACTACTACTAGCTTTGCATTTAAGAATCATTCAAGACTTTTATTGCTGTGACAAGTCTCCATTTTTCTAAAAAGTCTTATATTTTAGGGTGTTACCTTGTCAGTGTCAACGTCTTGCATGATGGCTGCAACAACCTCCTCACTGCTTGTATCCACCTCATCATTTAAAGCCTCCCGCAGCTCCTCAATCTCTATGTATTCGCTCTGGTTCTTGTCAAAAAAGCTAAACGCCTTATGCAAGTGTTCGTCGTTCGCCATCTTCTTAAGATGCACAGAGACTGCCACAAACTCGCCATAGTTTAAAGTCCCGTCCCCATCTACATCAGCCTGCACACAAAGAGAAAAAAAAAAAGAAATATAGCACTTTATAATATATATATATATATATTAATACATAGAAGTAACAGAAAATTCAAAGTTTTTTTTGTCTTACAGCTTCCATCAAAATCTGTAGATCAGTATCAGGTATCTGCTGCTGTCCGAGTTTATGAAGTCCATGTTTAAGCTCTTCGAGGTTTATCTTCCCCGTCTTTCTTCTGTCCATCGTCTCAAAAGCTTCCTTAATCCCAGCTACTTCCTCCACTGACAAGTGTTCGGCTATCACCTGCTTGCAAAGCAGTTTCCACAATTATTTTTCCTCTAAATAAAAAAAGGTTACCAAAGCAGAGGACAGAAATCACTACCCGTAGAGCTCGTTTCTTGAGCTTGTTCATAACAGAAAACTGTTTGAGCCTTGCTTTCACAGTCTCACCGAGTGAAACATTCGGAGCTTTCTTCGCATTTTGTATCCAAGGATGTTCTGCAAATATAGGAGTCACGGTATATGTTTGTTCCATTAGTAAATAGATTTTGGAAAGCACAGAGCTGAATAGAAAACACACATACCGAGTACTTCAGCAGCAGAGAGCCGTTTCTTGGGGTCAGGTTCGAGCATCTTTCTCACAAGGTCTTTGGCAGTGTCAGAGACTCTTGGCCATGGATCCCTCTTGAAGTCGATGACTGACCTAATGATCGCCTGAGCCACCCCTTGCTCAGTCTCTTTACAAAGATAAATAAACAATAAATAAAACTTCAAAAGAGGTCACTAGTGAACCAAAGACCCATTGTTAATGTATCAGGATCTTAAATCATCTACTAAATAAACTAGTGATTCTTTCTATGCATCCATGGAAACTAAAACACATGAATTACCAAAAAAAAAGAAAAAAAAGATAGATGATAACATATACCAGCCCAAAAGGGTGGGACACCACAGAGCAAGATATAAAGGATAACACCAGCACTCCAGATATCAACCTCAGGTCCATAATGTCTCCTAAGTACCTCTGGGGCCATGTAATAAGGACTTCCAACTATCTCATTGAATCCCTCACCTGTTACAAAAATTTGATTAAATTAATCAGAACAAAAGTCTGAGATATATTATAATTGGATATTTTTATGTATAAATCTATATACCAGGCTTAAAGAAGACTGATAATCCAAAATCTATGGCTTTAAGAGGTGAATTCTCCTTTTTATTAGCAAAGAGAAAGTTCTCAGGCTTTAGATCCCTATGCATCACCCCATTCTTATGGCATATCTGAACGACTTCAAGGATAGTCTTCATAACAGCAGCAGCAGCACGTTCAGTATAATGACCTCTAGCAACGATCCGATCAAACAGCTCACCTCCTTCACACAACTCCATCACAATATGCACCGCATCATCATCCTCAAAGGCATCCTTAAGCGTCACTATATTAGGGTGCTTAGGCATATGCCTCATGATCTCAACTTCCCTCCTAACATCCTCTATATCCACAGCCGTCCTGAGCTTCTTCTTCGATATAGACTTGCACGCATACTTCTCCCCAGTTTTGATATCGGTGCAGAGGTAGGTAATACCGAACTCTCCACGACCAACCTCGCGGCCTAGATCGTACATAAGGGATATGTCGTGTCCCGTTGGGTCTTTCAGAACAGAGAGCTTGAAGCCGGCTCCGGATATGTTTGTTGTGGTGTAGGCCTCGCTGTAAAAAGGGTTGGTTTTGGTCTTTGGTTTACTTTCTTTGCTCTTGGTGTCTGAGCCAGGGCTTGCACAGCAGTTTCCCATTTTTGTGATCGAATCTGTAAATGAACCCACCAAAAGCTCTAATAAGGAAAGCTTAAAACTTTTGGCAACGATCTCTAAATAAAAAATATAAACTTTAGGAAAGAAAGACTCTCACTAATCACACTAATCACAAGAAAATAAAAGCATAAAGCAAAAGACAATCAGATTTGGTGAAGGGAAATAGACAAAAACGAAATCTAAGAACTATAGAAGCTGAAGAGAAGAGAGAAGTAAACCCTAGCAAATGAAATCAGGTGAAAACCAAAAAAAAAAAAAGACGATGTTTTACATACCTGGGACGCTGGGAGCTTAGCCGGTGAGAGAGAGAGAGAGGTGAATCGGTGGAAGCAACGGGGGGAGATAGAGAGAGGAGAAGAAGGAGAAAGAGTCAAAAGTCTCCCTCTCTTTCTCTAAGGGAGAAGAGAAGAGCAAAGGGACTCTATCCTTTTTTCTTCTCTTAATCGTCGAATCGATTATAGAGGATAGCCCATTGCGGAAAGACAGTCTCACACGGTCACAAGACTTGCCACCACCTCTCTCTCTTATTGTTATTGTCTCGGATTTAATACTCTTTCACTTTGTTTTCCATTGAAACAATACATGTGTTAAAAAGAGTTTGATGTTTGGTTTTTGTTTAGTTAGTACAAACCACTAGATTACAAATTTAAGTGATATAAACTTTTCATTTATTTTATTCTAATTGGAGGCAAACTTCATAATTTACACATAATCATCATCAAGGATAATAATAAATTTGAATCGGTCAACAATTTGTTCCACGTTTCTCAATTTTTTTTCTTTTTTTTTTTTACGTTTCTCAAATTTTAAATGAAAATAGATTTATTTTATTAAATCACTTGCTACACAATAATCACATTTTGAAAAGTAAAAACATACATTAATCTACTTTGTTTGACAAAAAAAAAAAAAAAAAAGCAACTTTATGAGAGTATGACGTGTAACCGGTGCAGACCAAACAATCTCTCTAGTTTCACTCTTTAGGGCCTACTACGACTCTTCATGCCCTCTCACATGGACAAACAACACATGAAGTCACTAATAAATAAAACAGGCTGTACATGATAATGATTTCTCCCATCGTTATAGGAGGACTTGGATCAGGGATATGACTATATGAGTAGATAAAAAAGCTGACCATGTAATGTCTTCTTGATGTAATCATCTCTATGGAAAACTAACAAAAACAAATAGTATATCTTACATGAAAGTGTTTCAAGTACAAAAACAGTTTTCAAGCCTTCATCAAGTTTTGAGTTCCAACAGCAAAATATCAAAATCCTATCAGCAAAAACATAGCAATGAAAAATCTCACACATAAAAGCTTAACAAAACCTTAGTGGTGGGGACTTCTCACTCTTCTCATCACCGCTCTGCTCACCAAACGAATGAATGCTATCATCATTTTCTGGCGAAGGTTTCTCCCTTGTGCTCACCCCCGGCATAAACTACATAGCCTGCTTCCACCTATAATGAAAAATTGATGTTTTGATTGCGGAATCAATTAAACCATTGTGTATTACAAAAAACTGAAGGGAGTAGTAACGTACTTGGCAGTCTCTCAGAGCAACACGCTCTTGAAGCTGTGCATTGCTGCAAATCACTGAGCCTTGTATTGAGCATCCGTCTCCTATTGTGGCATGGTCCATCACAACTGAATTAACCACCTGTCACCCACATACATACAAAGCAATTAAGTGTATTATCTATATGTTTGTTTGCTAAAATGAGTAAAAGCTCTTATTGTTACCTTCACGTTGGAGCCTATCCGGCAATGTCTCCCAATTACAGATCTTTTGACACTGCATTTATCACCGACTTGAGAGCCTTCTCCAAGCATACAATGAGGTCCAACCTGCCACCCACAAAAATGTTACTGACCATCACGACTTCCAAAGCAAATGCCCAAACATGTAGAGGACGTACTGTGGTTTTTGATCCAAGCTCAGCTGATGGGTGGACAATGTTGTGATGAGAAGAAAAGGAGTATCCGGATAGGTGGTTTGCGTCACCAATAACCTGCACATGTTTGAATAGTTGAAAAGCTTTAGATGTCAACTGAGAAAAAGAGATACTGTAGACGGAATCCCATATGTAAACAACTTACATCTCTGTTTACGTCCATGAAGGCTTGAATGCTATTTAAGCGGACGCAATACTTACTCTCATCCGCTATATAAACACAGCATTTATGGGTTTTTCGGCTATTCAGACCTGATTCGTAAACTTGATGAAAGCTTGGCAAAGATGCGTTGGAGAGAATTTGAGACAGAACCACCTCGTTGCTCTGCATATTATTCTTTCCATTGTCCTCTACAGTTTTTTCGTCAGGGAAGACCTCTGATCTCTGAAACTCAACAGGAAAAAAGAAACACAAATAAAATTACCAAAATGGTAACAAGACAAATGATATAATCTCCATTATTTTTATTTGCATGGATATTATCCAACTAACCAGCTGAGTACGAACAAGATACGGGAGCACATCCTGTTTTAGGCTCCGAAAAGTAGGTTTTTGATCCAAAACTTTCTGCAGGACTGATCTGTAAGACACAAGACAAAAACAACATAATGAGTGTCGACAGATTGAACTAATTTGTAAGCAGGAAAGCATATATGACCAACCTCTTGAAGGCATATATATGAGAGTCCATGAGATCTGATCGAATTTCCATCTAGATCAAAAATAACAATTTTTCAGTTAGAAGACAAACTGCATTGCAAGTCATCAGAGGCTTACTATAAGAGATAATTACCTCGCCAGCCGCACAGAGAATGCTCTTTTTAACTCGGGTATCTTTCTTAATCTCAGCCCCTATCAAAATTCAGAAGGGAAACAAACAAAAGGTTCAAGCATTTTGTTGCCTCCGAGAAACAAATAGAAGCAGAATTCAAAGTAGGACCTGTGGCTATGTGCAACAAGAATTGTTTCGAGGAATCAAGCCCGATGATATCATAGCAAGCAGGTTTTTTGGTTTTATCTTTCCCACCAGCAACCCCAGATTCCGATGGCCCACTTACTGGCTCAGCACAAAGCATTGCAGTTACTGATGCATCATGCCTTCTATGAGTTGCAGCGACAGCACCAGGAGAAACATCAGAAACAATGTCTCCACTTACAATCTGCGTTCAGGAAACCTACCAGTTAGCTAGACGCTCTACAGTTAGACAAAGCTATGATGAGAGAAAAGCTAAGAGACAGCTTTATCGTAGCTAACCAGAATATCTTTGGCAGTCAAGTGGTGTGCAATTGCCCTGAGGGCTCCAGCCGTTCCGACATTCTCAGCAACAGCAGCAACCTAAAGTAAGACATTCTCAGCTTGTCAAACCTATTAGCCATTGGAGACACCATAGCTCCAATCAAATTAAAAAAAAAAAAAAAACTGAATGGTTGCTAGTGTTACTGTAATTCCATCAGCCTAACAGTTACAGCTTCTAAAGGCAAAGTTAACAACATAACATCACAGAGTACAAAAGAAGAAGGCCATATATATATATCACTTCTTCTCTATTCTATGTGAAGCACCAGTGGTACTGTATGAAGCAATAGGCACCTCCTTCATCTATTTTCTAATGAAACATCACTATTCTCAAGAGGATATACCTCAACATGTAAACGATCAACACAGGCAGAAGATATCCATCCACCAACTTTCAGAGCTGCATCTTCTCCTTCAACAACCTGTTACCAGCAACCACCCAAGCGAAAAAAAAAAATCTGAAGTCTCAACCAAAATCATTCAATCAGCACAAAAAAAAGCAATTGTATGAAAGGATGATAATAATAAGGCGTACGACGATCAGATCCTTGAGATTACTACTCTCGAGCAGATCCAGAGCATACGATAACACCGGACGATTCGCCACGGGGAGCAGCGCCTTAGGGACTTCCTGTACAGCAGAAATAGGAGATTAGCCTAAGCTTACGGAGAAAGAGTGTGTTTTGCAGATGAATGAGAGAGAGAGGGAGATGGAGACCTTGGAGACTAAGGGCTGGAGATTACTGGAGAATCCGCCGGCGAGAATCACAACCTGGAAATCCATTTTCGCAACTGATTTTGACGGTGAGAGAGAGAGAGAGAGAGAGAGAGGTTTTCGATTTTCTCTGAGGTTTTGTTGTTTTTGAGAATAGTTAGTAGACGACGATATCAAACCCGCTTTTCTATTTAGAGTCTTCGTTGTTAAATCCCACGTCTTTTTAATCTTTGGTTATCATGTTTTAATTAGGTTTAGATCTATTATGAATTTTTTACACTCTGACCCACTTTCTCACTTTCGATTTACACTCTCGGTCACTTTTCGCTTCTTACATACTTTCTCCTTAGTGAAAGACCCCACTGCCCTCTAGACACACAAACCATTTGGTTTTCTTTTGTACCAACCAAACCGATTTAACCAAGAACTCTTTAACCAAAACAAACCCTATCCACATCTATTATTTTCAAATTTCGAAATCCTCTCTGGCCCACCATTTAGATCTGGAGAGATCTGTTCGCTTTACCCCCACAACCCTAGTATTCTTATTTTTGTATCTCTCTGTGGCGATTTTTCACCACTTCTAAGAAACCCTAGTTCTTCCGGTCACTCTTCTCCTCCTCTTTCGCCTGATTCTTCGATTAAAAGACAATTCGGCTCACTTAGGTCATGAAAGGTACTGCACTCTTTCTTCTCTCTTAGTCGAAACTGTAGAACGATATTATCCCCTTACTTCTTCATCTTTTTTGCCTTTTGCTGTCTTCTTCTCAAATGTCCTTCTTTTTACAGAGAAAGGGAAAAAAGACAATCGCCTTCCACGGAGGCTGTTTGCTACAGACCGGTACCCATGCAATCGACTCAACATCTATTCAAAGCCGGATTACCTTGCTTTCATTCGTCATGTTCTCCGGGGTACTGAGGAGTTGGAGACCATCAAATCATCTTGCTTCGGGAAGCTGTTTGACCTCCCAGCGCGCCAGTGTCATGTCTCGTGTAAACTGATACACTCCTTCTTGACGAGACAACTTGTATGTGAGGACAAGCACACGTTGTGGTCTGTTTTTGGCGGAAATCCACTACGTTTCTGCCTTCAAGAGTTTGGGACAATCACCGGTTTGCCATGCGGAGCTTTCCCACCTGGATACAATCCTGATACAAAGCTCAAGGACGACCCCCTGAAGGATCCTTATTGGGTTAGTCTTATAGGGAAGAAAAGGTTCACCACGATTGAGGATCTATGTAACCAGCTAGAGAAAGACAAGAACATGCCAAGCTGGAAGAAGATTCGTCTGGCGTTGATAATTATTGTGGATGGTGTCCTGATAGCTCACGAACAGAAGCCACGTCCAACGCTGAGGTTCGTTAAGCTAGTCGAAGATCTTGATGTCTTCTTTCAGCATCCTTGGGGCAGAGAATCCTTCCTCAAGACTATCTCCTGCATGAAACCGCCTAAGACTGTTAAACGTGAAGGCGAGGACCCCGTTGCTGTACTTGCTGAGCTACTGAAGCAGGAAACTTACAGACTGCAGGGTTTTCCACTAGCGTTACAATTGCTTGCATTTACTGCTGTCCCGAAGTTGCTCTCCACCATCCAAGCCCCGCTCGACTCTTTGACAATCATGGATCTCGAAGAAGATCACCTACCCACATACCCATCTATTGCGACCCTCGACATACACGGTGTGGAAGCTGATCCTAATGTGAGTTATCGTTAACAATACTAAACGAACTTTATTCCACACAAAAAGAATACAATGCTTACCATGTCGTTCTCTTGTGTTACAGCTAGTTGTCACAGCACTGATACCAATTGAGAGCCAACCACAGCCTGGGTGGGGAGTCTGGCCAGATGTCTGCGAAGATGACTTGGTATCATACATGGAGCAACGTATCGCTGATCGTCAGCCGTTCACAAAGAGGATGTGGCCCGGTGGTGATACTTCACAATCTCGCATCACTTTCCCAACCGCTGTCGAGTTGCCTGTTAGGAACCGTTCTGTACGTCTGAGGAAACCAAAGGAGAAAAATCTAAAACTCCGACATGCCAACAAGAAAGCAGAGTCTTCCCGCAAGCAGAGGCGCATCAGCTCTTACTTCTCCAGATCAACTGCTACAAATCCTCAACAGGAGCAGATATTGGGAATCCTGTCTGAGCTATCATCAAACTACTCAGAACTTCTTCATTCGTACAAGAGTTTGCACAAACTCTTGATTCGAAGAAAGCGTCGTCCCATTTCCAAGCGATCATCATTCCATTCCCTGCTCACATCTTCGAAGACCTGTACACTTTCAGACAAAGGTTGTCAGACGGGTCCTTCTACAACGACCCCTGATGCGGGAGCCGAACCCGTTGTAAGTACATTTCATCTATACTCATACTAATCCCGTTGGCTTATTAGTTTCCAATTATTATTTTTGTATTTGTTAATTGTGAACAACAGCTTCAGACTCAGATCAATGCAACTGCTCCTAAGTCCTCTGTTGGTGTTGGCCCCAAAATCGATGTGAGTACACTCCATATTTGCTAAATTCTCTTTAGCAACAATTTAGAATGGTCTCGTTAATCCACTCTATACATCTCAGGCGTCTCTTCAACAATCTGCTCCACCAACTTCGACTCATTCTGAAACAGCCAAAGTTGTAAGTAAAGTTTGTATATTACAAATCACCTACTCTGTTTTTTTACATGTCTAATCCAGGCCTAAAACTGTATATTACAGCTTCGCATGGATATGGAGATTGATGATCCCCCAACCATCTCTCCACTGGTCAGCCAATACGGTGCACAACACTACGCACTAAATGCGTGTAACACAACTGCCACTGAACAGCTTAGTGATCCCGTCCACATCACCCCCGAACACAACGTCAACCCCGTCCACATCACCCCCGAACACAACGTCAACCCCCTCCACAACTCTCCTTCTCATGGGTCTCCTCTCACATGTCCTGCCTTGTATGATACCAGCGCCCCTCCACTAAATCTTCATGACGCTCTTGAACCAGAACCCAACAGCCCTACTTTTGCAGACAGGCTATCTCCTCCAGTTCAAATAGATTCCCCCTTTTCCGAGGACCCTGTCACACCAACACAGCCGAAATATGACTCCTCAGCACACACCGCTTCTCGTAGGGCTTGCCTTTTTCCATTGTCACCCCTAGCTTCCACACCAGACAACTCGCCCAATAAGAGTTCTGACAGCATCTCTGGGTTTGCCCCTCATGCAGCTTCGGTTAATGCATTCTCAGCAACCGCTACATCTAATCGTCCTGTCTCCACATCTACTATACCAATACCACAGGTCATCCTCATCCATTACTATTCATCCACATAAGTGGAGGGATCCATACCTAACTTACACGCTCCTGTGTTGCAGGTACAACCTCTGGAGGACATCGACGTCACTGAGCTTAGCGATGGCTCTCCACCACCGAGGGTCCCTGCTCATTTACCATGCATGGAGGAAAACTACGTTGCAAAGACACTACTTAAATGCCCAAACATTCCAGCGCCTGCACTCATCTCTCCACTGCCTCAGATAGAGTGGGATATTTTCGAGAGATCTATTTCGAAGTTCGGAGAAGCGTAAGTTTCGGATGACATAAAATTGCTTTTAACTCAATATCTTATGTTCTTACTGGAGATTTACATGTAACAGGTTCCATATCACACCTAGCAACTTTGCTTTCTCTAACAAGTTTCTCCTGGAATTAGCTGTGCCTCAGGAATGGACAAAAACATATGTAAGCACCATTGTCTGTTTCCAAGCTCACACCTAGCAACTTTGCTTTCTCTAACAAGTTTTTCACCACGCAGCACATGTGTATGCTCATGCACATGTTATCGGAGAGGCACCAAGGTATCTGCCAAAGCCAGAAACTCTGCTTCACGTCCCCATTCCTTACATCTTGCATACAGGAGATTTACCCAAGCTTCAGCAGGAAGCATAAAAAAGCATCGTTCGACTGGGGCAGACAGCTCTCAAACATTGTACTCCACCCTGGCAAAAAATGGATGGAAGACGTCACTACAGTCTACACACCGATGATATGGGATGATAGACACTGGGTAGGTCTTGCAATCAACCTCGACTTGGGACTTGTTGAGATACTTGACCCACTGCCTGGACTCAGCAGTAAAAGAAAAGTGGAGAGGTACATGAATCCAGTCCTTAAGTCCCTTCCTTACCTTGTTAAGAAGGTCGCCAAGTACGAGCTCACTCAGTTCCGCAAATTGGAGCCCTTCACATGGCTACGGAATGGAGACATTTACGTCAATGAAAGGTCAGGCGACTGCGGCCCCGTGAGCGTGAAGTTCATGGAAATGCATGCACACGGTGATCCAACACCTCACATGTCGGGCATCACAGACAGGCTAGTTGACGCGTTCCGCAAGCAGTACGTTCTGGATCTTTATAAGACACTTGTCATGCCTACCTACTACGCATATAGTATGGGTTCTACGTCTGTACCACCCCAAACTTAAGGAGGAAGTTGAAGGAAGCACACAGCGATGCAACCATCCTAACCCTTCTCTTTTAGGAATATGAAAACAATCGGAGTTTTGTTTGGCAGTTTTACTTAGCCAAACAATTTTTACCCAAATCCATGTAATATGCAACTCTACGGAATTTGTAGTAAAACTAAACTTCTTAGTACATTTGGGTCACCGTTTGCTGTATGTCATTTTCTAGTGTACAAGCCAACCATCCACGTCCACTTCAGGTTAAAATGTTTCTTTCTCGTGTACAAGCCAACCATCCACGTCCATACTCTAACTCGTATTGGACAACATATTAAAAAAGGGACCCACTGTCACAATCGATTTAAACCAATCAATCTAAACCAAACGAACCAAAACACAATCGCGTCCTTAATAAACCGGTTCACAACTCTTAATTTAACATAAACTCAACAACAAATCTCTCTCTACTCTTTCAAACGGAAAATTCCCAAATCGGTTTCATATTTAGGGTTTCTAAAAAATCCCTCAGACATCTGATTATGAGCTCCTCCGCCTCTTCCTCCTCCTCAAGAAATGCTAACCGCCGCGGGGTCTACGGCGTACCAACAAAATGTTGGTGCGGACAAAATCTAAAGACATTCGTTTCCAAAACAAACGAGAACCCTTATCGTAGATTCTACAGATGCGTCGTTGCTTCCCAGGTTTGCAGCTTCCAATTAAACTACCTAATCTTTACAGTTTCCAAAACAAACGAAAACCCTAATCTTTACAGTTTCTCATCTTTATATACTCTAATTTCAATCGAACAAAACAGAGGGAAACAGAAAACCATTTGTTCAAATGGGAAGACGAGGCTTTACTGGACGAGATAAGGTTGGTGGATGCTAAGCGACTAGACCATGTCCACGATGTTCAATCAATCTCCAAGCATGTGATGGACCAGCTAGCTGTTAATGAAACTCGTTTCGGCGAGTTTGAAAAAGAGCTTCAATGCAAATTGCGGAAGGTAACAGAAGAGGTGAATGCGCTGACTGAGAACGCCAACAAAAACAACTCAGATGGTACCACCGCTCAAACAACTGGGTCCGACCCACAGCCTGGAACAACAACCACCGTCCCCCTTCATAACATCGCTCTCTCTTTGGCTGTACTAGGAGCTGTCGCATGGTTCTACTTCAAGATAGCATAAAATAGGTGCTTTGGCATCATTTACTTATCATCGTTCTATTAGAGAACCAATCTCTGTTTCATTTTGGATCTTTATTTAAGCTTTGTTGTTGACTAATGTATTACTGAAACTCCTTCTATCTGATATTTCTATTATAACTGATTTCTCTCAAAACACATATGTACAACAACTAGTCCACATGGAGCGATGTCTTGGTCACTCATAACAATACCAAACAACATGTAATCAAAGTAAAAACAGAGAAAAACAATTATCAAACAGATCGTCCTCCTAAAGAATTTATAAGGCAACACTGTTGCAAAAAACAAACGATTCACCGCAATGTTCTGACTTCAATTCAGCAGAAAAGTTTCACACTAACAAAATATGGTTTATGCAATAAAAAACAGAACATATATCCGTCTGCCTCTCCGAACAGCCTGATACCAATGGTCCCATCAAGACCGATAGCAATGTTTGAACTACAATAAAGGAACAAAATACTTCTAATAATAGCAAAAAACGCTCCGAAATGTTGTGAATTCAATTCACCAAAAAGGATCTTAAACTACCGCCAATCAAGCCTCTGAACAATACAAACGAACAGAACTTCAGCAACCAACAATCTTCCATCACTCTATATTGGGACTGTGCACCTAGTGCGGTTGTGCCCCACCTGACGACACCTTGTGCACCTGTTTTGAGTCTCCTTCTTCTTTCTCACAACCTGCACCAAATAACACTTACTTGTGAGTACGTGGATTGCTTAAACAGCCATCCACTAATATAATCAGTACGTCGATTGTGTAATAGCCAAACTCACTGGGAATTCACCCGTCGAAGGGTATCTATTCTTGCGACGCCTCCCAGCAAGTCTTTTGGTAGTTGGTGGCAACAACACCATCTTCTCTATCTCATCCGGTATGTCTACATCACGAGGGTCACCGTGCGGAGATATGACCCCAGCGTAAGTCTCTCTCCAAGTTGTGGTCTTGTACCAATGCCCCACCAATGTATCATACGGAACTCCCAAATGGTTCGCCGCCATAATAGCATGCCCACAAGGAATTTTTATCTTGTCAAAGTACTTGCAGCTACACTGCTTATCATCCAGAAGCACACGGTCTGAACGACCAAACTTGTTGATAATCTCGCATCTCCAATCGGTGGAAGAATTAATTTTGCTCCCATTAACTGACGCCATGTTTTTGGTAAGCTCCTTGTCCACCTCTACACTAACAAGCCCTCTATGCTTCTCAGATTTCGATCTCCTAGCCCTGAACCAACGAGTCATCATCCTCTGTATGAATATCACCAACTCCATGATAGGTGACGTCCTCCCTTCCACAAGAGCCTTGTTCAGCTGCTCAGCTATATTGCTGGTCATGATATTATATCGATCAGCTGGGAAATTATGCCTACTCCAGTGTGCAACTCCAATTTTACCTAAATAAGCCCCACAATCACTGCTTGTTGCTCTGATCTTCGCGTACTGCTCCTTGTAGACACCCGGCCTGTAGGCTGTTGCACACGCAACAACTGTTTTCGCTAACCCTTTGTTTGAGTAGCGGGAGTTCACATTCCTAGCTAAATGCACAATGCAATATCCATGATGAGCCTGTGGATACACACGCTTCACCGCCGTTCCGATACACACAGCCCTGTCTGATATTATAGCCAACCTTGGTGAGTCTCCCAATATACGCTCAACCTTCTGTAGGAACCAAGTCCAAGCGTCCTCGTCTTCCGTGTCTACAACAGCATATGCGAGGGGGAAAATCTGGAAATTTGCATCTTGTCCAGAAGCAGTTAACAAAACACCTTTGTACTTCCCTCCAAGGTGAGTACCATCTATTACCAGCACCAGTCTTAACTTCCTAAACCCCGCAATGGAAGCACCAAAAGCAAGAAATAAATAAAGAAAGCGTTCATCTCCATCCTCGTCCGTCTCCGTTTCTATATCAGCCACCGTTCCGGGATTTGCAAGTTTCAACATGTGGAGATAAACGGGCAACTTCAAATAAGATTCTTCATCAGATCCAAAAACACCCAAAACAGCCTTCTCCTTAGCGCGGTAACACTTCATGTAAGATGCGGACACCTTAAGATCCTCAAGCAACATTTTTTGCAATTCCCTTGGAACTGGACCCTTACCAGGGTCTCCAAATTTGGCCTTATACACAGCAGCTATGACCTTAGACGTCGCTCTGCTTTTATACCCCATCCTGAAATCTATGGGGCAGCTATGATCCAACTGAGCTTTCCTTATCTCATAATATCCCGTCCCCCTAACCTCACGGGCAGTCACCCTCCAATCACATTTTAGGTCAGGGCATTGAACAACGAAAGAGTCAATCTTTGTTGTTATCTGCTTGAACCTAAATTGCTTTTTAATAGCATAAATTGCCAATGAGATTTGGCAATCCTCTTTGTTGCTATAAACCTTACCCACGTATATCTGCCCATCATCTTCGGCAACATCCATGTCTGGTATCTCAGAGGCGTCATACGTGGTGTCGTCAAACAACGGAGGTATGTCAAACTCCTCGTCATCCACATCTTCTAGCTTGCGTCCACATACAGGGCGTTGGCCGTCCACGCCTCCACTTGAACCACCAACACAAAACACTCCACTTGGACCACCTACTCCACTTCCTGTTCTGAAAGGCTCATTGTGTGTGTCTCCAAAATATCGTGGACCAGACTTTTTCATAATCCCTGACACAATCTCATCTTCGTTGTAGATGACTTTCACTGCGTTCGACCCACCATAGTCACCTTTCAGTAATGGAGTCCAGAAATCTCTATCATAGCCTCGAGGTCGAACATCCAACTCATCAATCTCATCAAGCGTGTCCTCACCTCCACCATCACTATCACCACTTAAAGCCCCATCATCGCTAACTCGGCCTACTCCAGCCAACTCCTCCTCCAATTTCTCAGCCTCACGAACAAAGTCAAGATCATCAACCGTAACTGTTGGAGAAACAGTTGCCTCCTCCGTCACACAACGCCTCTTTGACAAACTAGGACCCGTGGAGGCAAACATTTTGTGAGCAAAACCAGTGAATCCACTGCTTCTCGCCTTCTGCTTCAAGTTAGGGGGAGCACTAGCCGTACTCCTCTGTTTGGAAGCCGCTGGAGTTACAAATCCCATCCCAGTGTCGTCAATGTGTTCTTCCTCAACTGCAGCTCCGACCTTCACAAACCTAACAAACAAGTTCATCGCCCCCTTAACCCTCAAATGCTGAAGAAAGTACCGAATTGCTCCATCGCTTGTCAACAAAACAGGTGGGGTTGTAATACCAGTAGCTAGTTCCAAACTGCTTGGTGGCCAGTAGCTTAATGTAGCACTGTAAACAGCAACGTCGAGCTTGAACTCCTTCAAAACACAATCTTTCAGTTCCCTCAAACACATACCATCGTATATGTGCACAACTCTTGCCATCTCTTGCTTGTCAAGTACGAATTCCCACTGGTTCCCTGCTCCACAAACCCAATCTCCACAGATAACCATACAATGTTCCTCCATTGTTGTCGTCTGAAAAAAAAACAAAACCTTTGTTAAAGGTGAAACAATGAAAAACCTACAAAACAATTAACAAAAATACCATGTCCGAACACAACAAGCCTTGGCAAAACCCTCAGATCCACAACAGGCTCAGTACCCTACTAAACCAATGAACGTCGTTTTCGTCTCGTGCAATAACCTAAGAGATGAGCATTAATGCACGTCGTTGTCTACATGTACTATAATATCAACTTTCAAGCCTCACCGTCGGATTAAAAAGTAACTTTAACATCTTGTGGTCACCAATAAACACAACAGCCAAGACAACTACCTAATAAATGCCAAAGAACCAAACCAAACGTTAACCTTATACCAAACCGAGACATAAAACCAATTCTACTTCTTCCAATCTGTAGGGCATTTAAGTAAAACAACAGGGTTCAGCCCAATGGAAAGTATGCAACAAGCATAAAGTGGCCCTGGATGCAAACCAAAGTCAAAAAGTAGCCCATTGTGTAACCAAAGTCAATGAGCATTTTATATACATACTTTACGTATTTTTATGTATTTATAAATTTATATATTATAAAATAATAATATATATAGAAAAATTGAGAAATAAAAATTGCATATATAATTAAATTAATATATACACATAAATCAAAACAATTATGTTATTTATTTTATATAATGTATAACTAAAGTTGATTGATATAATATAGACATATAGTATATTTTTAATATTTTTATCTATCAAATGAGTTTTTCTACTCAAATTATTTTATGATCATTTGTATATTTTTATAACAAAAGTTATAAACCATTGATAACAACATTTTCACTATGGAATTTTTAATAGTTTAAATAATTATAATCATATTTAAAAAAATCAATGGAAATTTTGAAATTAAAATTAAAATTAAATTCTCAATACTTGTTCAATGAAAAAATTGGAATTTAAATATTTATATATTTATATGGTATATTGTTTAATTTGAATATCTATAAAATGAGATTTGTTACTCACATTGTTTTATAATCATTTGTATACTATTACCAAAAAATAAGATCTTTAATCACAAAATTTTTAATATGGAATTTTTGCAGATTCATTAATTGTAAACATTTTTAAAATTTTTAAATATAACATTGTTTATTATATTGTTAACGTGATTATTTACGTTATTTTAATAATATAAAATTAAACAAAATAATATATGATACACAAATTGTTATGAATCCTTATTATTAAAAATCATTAACTGTCACATACATATTAGTCATATTAGGTAATTTCATAGTTTTAAATAATAATAAAAAGAAGTAATTATCATATATTATTATTAATTTTATGATTAATTTAATGAAAAATATAGTATATATTTAGGTATACAGTATACTAACTTATTTTTCTAAAGATTCTAAAATTATTATAATGATGACACATGACATCATTTAAATATTGTAATGTTTCTTATATAATATATAGGAAATTAGAACAAATTAATTTTACTGCAATTAAAATTAAACATTAATAAACTCAGGAACTAAGACTTTTGTGATTTCATGTTTATGTTATTGCACTTAAAAGGCTATTTCAAATCATATATAAGCTTACCTAAAACAGTCTGAAATGGTTATATTTTTGAACTGAAAAGAGAGGGAGAAAAATGAAATTACATAATTATAAATGTAAAAGACTTATATATTAAGGAAGTGTTATTGGATTCAAGAACTTAATTTATTTTGAAATAATTTAATTGAAAGCATAAATAATAGATTTTGAAGCACTTTAAATGATTTGATGATGATTTTGATGCATTTGTCTAAACATTTCATTTTAAATTTTAAAAGAATACAACTAAATTTGATAGAAACTAGTTCGTTTAAATTTCATAAACTTTTTGAATCTTTATATAAAATGAACAAAGAAAGAAATTTTTTTTACTAATAAAAGTAATAAAATCATAATCATAATCTAGTAATAAGATTATATCTGGACTTTTTTCAATTCGTCAAAATAATAATATAAATTGATAGTCAAATCAATAAGTTTGACGTACATATCTAATAATAAATTGTATAAAAATTCTCTTTAAATTCTAAATTAAATCTTAAGAATTTATAATTTACATTTTACAATTAAATTTCAGTTAAATTCTTTTCAAATACACTTACCATGAAGTTCACAAAAAATTGAACAACACAAATATTTAATAAAATTAGAAAATTAGTGAATTGAATAACACTAAGATAAATATTTTAGAAAATGATTTCAAATACATAATCTAATAACACAATAATTTTTTAAAATTATGAAATACATAATTGAATAAAGGAAAAATTTAATGGAAACTTGAATTTGAAGAACTTCAAGATTGAATACCCCATCATCTAAGCTTTTAATTTAAAACTAAATGGCGAATGACTGAATTAATTTGTATATATTAATGAAGATTTCTTCCAGACTCCAATGTACTACCTGCTGTTAGTTACTACCTAGTTTTCCTCTAATCTGAGAGGAAGTCATGTCACATAACCTGAAAACAAACCCCTAAACTTCAGTCTTCATCATAGTCTTCCTCACTAGAACTAACCTCTCGTTGATCACTATCTATTTTGATTTCGTTGATCCCAAACAGCGGCCAGCCTGGTCTTCCTTCTAGCTGTCTTTCCGGTGATGTAGCAAACTCTCCGTTCTCATCTAGTTCCACATTTAGATCAAAGTCCCTTACTTTTAACTCTGTGTTTCTGTGATTGTTCTTGTGTGAGGCAGCTTCCTTCCAAGATGCAGCCTCATGATAAAGGCTCCAGTTTTCAGGAGATGGGCTCATGCTGCCTTCTGGCGAAACATCTTCTAAGTCATCCTCCAACTTCATAGACAGGCTATTTCCTGTTCTTCCAACATACCCTCCACGTCCTCTACCCCGCCTTCCTCTGCCACCGCTAGTATGTTTGGACTCATGCTGTAATAAGACGAAGAAAGGTTTTAATAACAATAAGCTTTAAGCTAAATTATGCTACTATTCATTAGCGAAATAAAATGTACGGCTAGTTACCAACTTACCATGTCACTGGTCTTGATATCTTCATCGTTGCTAAAACTTTCATCCACAAGTTTCCTGAAAAAAAAATCGTGTTAAGACATGAAACGTAGACCATAGAACATGAGAAACGGATTGATTGATGTTTGGGGCCTAACCTTCTTTTGGTAGCTGGTCGGTCTTCACCTTCTGAGCCACCTAAATCAGGAACTTTACTGACAGTGTCTCTCAGAAAATCAAAGACATTAAACGCGTTCACACACTGCTTCCTGTTAAAGAGAGGAAAAAAAAGAATCAAGATTCAAGAAAACAACTGGTTTTAAAGGCCAAACAAAGAAGGGATTCACAAAGCTTACAAATGAACAGAGTTGACTGTTTTTGCGCCTCTGCTGAGAGTTACATCATACGTGTGATTACACAAGTCTTGTAAAAACAGTTCCAAAGCTTTAGCTGCAAATTTAAACAATCAAACAATGAGACCAATTCAATCACCATAAACTACATGTACAAACAAACTCTATGAAAACCAAAAAAAAAAAACATCAACTTACAAACAAGAAGAGGGACTGCCATTGCTATCTTCCCGACATCCTCATCAGTTTGCATAATCTTCTTAATCCTTGTCTGTAAAACAGAGGTTCAACTACGTTAAGAAAGATCATCAAGAAACCCAAAGGTCTTCAAGATAAGAACAAACTAGCCCTACAAATCCCAAACACAAAAACTCAAAACCCTAAATAAGACAAGCAAACGTGAAGAAGAAAACTTGTAAGCACAGCAAAAAAGTCAACGAAACTATATTCATGAAGTGACAAGACACTCTTCTTCAAGTTTATCTCCATAAGATGAAGAGAAAACCTAACTAACAAGTGTAGAAACAAGAAAATCAGAGAGAAAGTGATTTTGTCATACCGCTGGAAAACGAGTTTGGAGCTTCTTCTTCATGGCTCTTGTTTTGTTTTGTTTCAAAGGAAGAGAACCAACTCCAGAAGTCAGGGGGAGGAGGAGAAGATAAAACCCTAAAATATATAAAAAAGAAATCTATACTTTCCGTTCTCTCTGGAGTTATATAAGAAGATAAACTCTAATATACTACTAGATTTTGACCCGCGCTTTGAAAGCGCGGATTTTTCTTAAACTATAAACAGTTTAATATGAATTAGTATTTGTTGATTGTTGTACATTATTGTAAATATTAAAGCATATAATTTTTTACAATTATATACATTATAAATTAGTTTATTTCAAATTTCGCATGTATATATTTTATGTAAATCTTTAGGTCTGTGCATTTTATTTGGATCCAAAACACGAACCGAAACCAAAAATATAGATTCGGTTTGGATCCACTAAAATACTTATTGGTTATTTTAAGACCCGTAAATTTTGGGTCTGGTTCGGATCATACGTGAGACCCATCAGATACCCAAAGTACTCATCTTTTTACAAAAGTTAGAATATTATCTCTTATATATTAATTGAGGAACATTACAACATTTGAATATAGTCACGTATCATCACCACAATGATTTTCGGAATTCTAAGAAAAATATGTTGGTCCATCTAAATATATATTATTCTTTTTATAAAATTAAATATCAAATTGATTAATAATGCATAAAACTTCGTTCTTTTCTTAAACAGAAGCTACAAAATTATTTAATATGAGTAACATATATATATGACAATTAATAATTTTGAATAATATGTATTTGATAATAATTTTGCATTCTCCATCTTTTTGTTTAATTTGCGATGTTAAAAAATTTAAACAATCACATTAAATATATAATAAAAATATAGTTTTTTCTTATATGTTATATTTTGAATTTTTAAAACAACTATAAATTATTAAAACTGTTAAAATCTTTTTTTTTTGTTCACAAACTGTTAAAAACTGTTAAAAATATTACAATGAAAATTTTGTTGGTTTATTTTTTTTGTTATAAAAAAATACAAATGATCATAAAATCATATGAATATGAAGTATCATAGTGTAGATATTCAGATTATATTTTTTTTCAGTAAACAATATATTATTATACGATTTACTATTGAGATGGAGATGCACAAATGATATATATTAGAGGTCCTGGCCATGAATTTTATACCGTAGACAAATATTATATTACATTGATTTTCTTTCTATATTTCATTTTTGTAAATATATGTAATATTAAACATGTATTATAGTGTGTTGTGCACACATAATTTTAAATCGAGCATGTATGCAAATATATTAAAAACAATTATCTTTAAATTCAATACGATTAGGGAAATATATGGTAGCAACATTAATGTTATACTATGTTATAAATATGTTTACTGTACAATTAATAATATGTTAAGTTTTAGATTTATTGGTTCGTCAATAGGCACGTATAATATGTTAAGCATCACTTTTATAATTAGGCATGTAAATATTAATCATCTTTTATGGGCCCAATAATAAAAACTAATGTCAGCTAAATATAAGGTACTATATTTAGTTAGAGAAATATTAGGTAAGACCAAAAAATATTGTTAGTTAAATGAAAGAGTCCAAAACAATTTGTATAAGTCGACTTTTCAAAAATGCTTTCCTTTTAATAGTATAGATGTTGATTCCTATCTAACACGACAAGAAAAAAGGAAAAAGTTTGGACTTTTTCTCTCTCTGTTTCTGACCCGTTCTTTGTCGGACCCAAATCAGCCGATATGGACTTTCTTCTTCTCCAATTCTTTTTGGGTTGACAACAAAGAAATAAATCATTTACCTACATCTACGTGGATTCTTTTCTGCCTCCAAAAATTGCACTAATTTTTTTTAATAATTTGGGAAAGTTAATGATCTCATTATCAAAAATTTAAAATGCGTTTACAATATTGCAACATATGTATAAATGTAAAACTTAAATAATTAATTTTCTTGTATAATAATAAATCGTTAATAGGTAAACGAGATTTGCATAAATTTTAAAATCTAAAGAAAACATTTAAGAAAAGTATGCAAATCTAATATAAGGTAAATAAAAACGAAAAATAAGACAGCCACACATGTTAATCTGGGAAAGCTAAGCTAAGCTGTCTATAGTCTAGTCCACAAAACCTTTTGAACTGATCAGAAAACCAGAACTGATCGTAGAGAGATATGTCTGTCTCTATGAGTAACGCTTGTCTTCGACTAGTTCAACAAAAACCTCCACTTGTCAATGGAGTTGTCCGTTTTCACTTACAAAGATCATCGCATGTTTCCTCATACCGTTTTGGTTTCAACTCAAACCCATTCTGTAAAACTCAGACCACAAGATTCTCCAAGTATTTACCTCCGAGACTGTCTGATGAACGCAGAGAAACACAAGTAACTACTGAAGAAGAGGATGTCGAGTTTCAGAGGCTGTTCTCTAACCTTAACCGATCAACACTGAAGCGAGAGTCCGGTACAAAGTTCTATGCTGTTCTTTTTCATTTAATGAAGCAAATTTGGATTGGGTTTTGGTCTAAGTATTAGAGTTAAAATGAACTTTTCAGGAAGCTTGTCTAGTGCTATCTTCTTGGTTGCTGGCACTACAGTAAGTCTTCTTTCTCATAACTTGAAACGTTGGGGAAGGAACCAAACTTGTGAATCTCTATCCCTTTCTTGATCAGGTAGGTGCAGGGATACTTGCAATTCCAGCTGTGACACAAGAATCAGGTTTCTTAGCCTCTGCAGTCGCTTGCATTCTCTGTTGGGCTTTCATGGTGATGCATTGATCACACATGCTTCTTGGTTTCTCTGTTTATGTTCTTTTTGCAAGTTGGTCATTAGAAACATTTGTTTGGTTTCAGGTTGTCACAGGTTTGCTTGTTGCTGAAGTCAATGTCAACACCATGTCGGAGCTTGGCTCTGGAGGAGTATCTCTCGTATGTCCCCTCTCTCAAAACCAACACTTCTTAGTGATGTCCTGCTTTGACTTCTTGATATTTTGGCAGGTTTCGATGGCGAAGAGGACTCTTGGATCTTTTGGAGTACAAGTTGCATCGTAATCATCCTCTCATTCTCATTTTAGAACTTGCTTTCCTTAGTTTTTACCCTCACGTTTGAAACAAGGCTTTCTGTTGTGTAGCTGGTCCTACATTCTCATACATTATACTCTCCTGGTGGCCTACATTGCTCGGTCTTCAGGCATCCTTACAAACTTCCTCGGCATTCCAATGTACTAATCCCCTACTAATCCTTACATATGACAGTTCTGATTTTAATCTGATTTACTTATTTCCCTGAGAGTCTTCTTGTAGATGGGAGAGTGCAACTCTCTTCTCACTTGTTCTTGGAGGCATTTGCTTCTTTGGAAGGTTAGCTTTTCATCAGAAACAGTCTAAACCCAAGTAGACTAAGAGTAGAATAGTGGTAGACTCGTTGTAGATAATCAAAGCTTTCTCCATGTGGTTGTAGCCAGAGATTCATCGGTGCAACCAATGGAGTTCTGGTGTTTGGATTAATTGCATCCTTTGCAGCACTCGTGGTAAGAACTCTTCGTTAAACAACTTTCCTAGAGATCAATGAAAGAACACCAAACAATAGATGACTATTTTGTTAGGCAGTAGCGAGTGGAGACTTGCACTGGGAAGCTCTTCTCAGGGCCAACTTTGAAGCTGTTCCCATGAGTATACCCATTATTGCTCTATCGTTTGTTTACCAGGTAATCATTCAATCTCCTGACTCCAAGATGAAGAAACTTTCTAAACTGATTGTTTTTTTCGTTCTTGCAGAATGTGGTGCCGGTTCTCTGCACAGATCTTGAAGGTGACTTGCCGAAAGTAAGGTGACATCATACCCTGCAGTAGTGCTAATGAAACTCACAGAATCTGTCTGGACTAACTCCGGTTTCTGAATGTTTCAGAACGGCGATTGTTCTTGGCACAGCCATACCACTTGGCCTGTTTCTTGTGTGGAACGCTGTCATTCTTGGATCGTTTCCAGATACTGGTGTGGCAGCTGAGAAGATGATCGATCCTCTGCAACAGTTAAGATCAACCAGTGTCACCGTTGGTGTAAGTCAAAGTTGTTCTTTGCTTATCTAATAAACTCTCAACAATCAACTTAACTCTTGTCTTGTTTTTGAACACACAGCCTTTTGTGGAAGCATTCTCCCTTATTGCAATCGCAACATCTTATATAGGATTTGTCTTAGGCCTCACTGACTTCTTCTCTGATTGTGAGTATCACAAAACAACCAAACGTTATGTTTCCTTGTAAATCTTCTGCCCTTGTATTAACCTTCCCTTTTTGGGAAATTTTGCAAGTATTGAAGCTCCAGACCAGACAGAACAAGCCTTTTATTTACCTTCTTACATTGGTTCCTCCGGTTGTCTTCTCCTTGCTGGACCCAGAGATTTTCTTCAAAGCTTTAGATTTTGCTGGGACATATGGAGGTAGTACAACAAGTTTCTTCCTGGGACTATTTGAACCAACAACAAAACTAACTATGGTTTTGGCCTTGTGTAGTACTGGTGTTGTTCGGAATCCTACCAGCTGCAATGTCTTGGTCAGATAGGTACGTGGTCTCACAATCAACAGCAAGTTCGCAGCAACTTGTTCCAGGAGGAAAAGTCACCCTTTCTCTTGTGATGGGAGCTGCAGGATACGTGATTGTTTCTGAAGTTGTAGAGAACTTTTCACGGTACTTGAGTGTCTCTTAAGACAATGTAAAGAAATAAAAAAAGAGTATTGATAGTTTATGTTTTTAGTAACATGAAAGAGGTCTAGAAAACAAGCAAAAAGCACAAAAGAACAAAACTTGGAAGGAAATCAAATGTATTGTTTGGGGGAGGCTAGGGAGAGGTTTTAAAGTCTCTTAGATCTTGTTGAATGCAACGATGTCAACACTCTGGATGTACTCGTTGTTAGGTTCACTGGTGAGATAGTCTTCAATGAGGTTGTCAGGGGACACGAGGTCATCAACAATTGTGAGCATGATCGTGAGCTTCTTGATACCGTAACCAACTGGAACCAGTTTTGCTGCAACAATTTAGAAGAAAACACTCAGATTAGAAAACTAACCAACACAATCATTGCAAGTATAGAGAAAAGGGAAAATGTTTAGAAACTTACAAGCTCCCCATAGAAGACCAGGCATCTCAACAGCACGAACACACTCCTCAAGTTTCTTCATATCTGTCTCATCATCCCATGGCTTCACTTCCATGAGCACAGAGGACTTTCCACCTATCAAAAAAGTTCAAAATTCAAAAGAAAATAAGTAAGAACTCATTCCGTTATTCATCACATGTGCTAGACACAACTAGCATTCTAAATTGAGTTCATTCAAGACAAAAGCTTACTCTCTTTGGGCTTCTTGGTGTCCTTCTTAGCAGCCTCCCTCTCTTCTGCAGCTTTCTTTTCCTCCTCGGTCTCATCACCGAACAGATCCATGTCATCATCATCATCCTCAGCTACAGCTGCTGCAGGTGCCTGTTCACAATTTAATGAAAATAGCTAAACACACAACATACGTTTACACATCCAAACACATCTAGTAGTCATATATAAGTTTCCTCTAGCATATCTAACACATTCCTCAATACTATATTAATTACCCTTTTATAGGTCTATGCTTTCTATTAACAATCAAAAAACATAGATCATGTAGAGGTACCTCAGCTTGAGCAGGAGCAGCAACAGCAGAGCCACCAATACTCACTCCAACGGCTTTTCCAGGGAAACTGCAACAGTTATGAAACTCTTAAGCTATTTGGAAGATTAAAAATTTAATCGAAATCTTAATAAATCTGATCCAAAAGGACGAACCTTTTAGCAAGGTGGGAAGCGACGCAATCGTACCACCTGCTAGCATTGGGGAAAGCATCGCTGGGTTTCTCCGAAACGGCAGCGTATACCTTCACATCATCCACAGACAACTGATCTCTGCGGCGATTAATCAAAAAGCTATCTCTTTAGGCTTCGATCGAAGCAATGGAAAGAAAGGAAAGTGAGAAACTTTACCCGGAGATGTAGGTTTTTCCGGCGAGGTGCTCCTCCACGGATTTGACACCCTGCTCTGTGTGTAGATCTGAGAAGGTAAGCGCCATTTGATGCTCTGGTTTAGGAGGGAGTGGAAGAGATTAGGAGGAGGAGATTGACGGAGCTGAGCTGCTTTAAAACCTATAGACTGGGGAGAAACCCTAAACCCGGTTAGGAAATAAAACTGGTACGGGCTAAGATGGGCCTCGTGTGGGCCTTTATATTGCTCCGGTTTAGAACTTAGATAAATATATTCCGGGAAGAAGAGCGCACTCATTTGAATTGTTTAGTTTTTTACTCTTTTTTTTGCTTATTTTCTTTGGAAAAGAGAGCTTTTGAGATAGTGCAGCTGTTGTATGGATAACCAGGGTTTTAGTGGTTAAAAAAAAAACAGGGTTTTACCCTGAACTTATGAAACTTAAAACATTTACAGATCGAATAATTTTTTTAAATAAATGTTAAATTATATCCAATCGAAAGAATGTCTTGCATTGGATGCTTCTTTATTTTAAGAGTGGTTCGACGCTTTCATGTTTGTATGCGCCTATTCACAACCTTTTTCTCCTTTAACTCTTTCACCAAACTGTGTAGCTTTCGTCGATCCATGCTTTTCTTCTTTTAAACGTAACGTAGCAAGAGCGCATTATTTGAATAAATGAGAATGATCTGTAATATTCGTTTCATCACACCAAGCAAATTTGTTACGATAGAGATATGGCAACCGCTCTTTTTGGAAAATCATGATTTTAATACTACATATAGACAAAATATATAAAGACCATTCGCTGGACGTAAGAAAAATGTGTAAGTATATTAAGATTAAGACAAAAATAGTTCAATGATGTCTTTTTTTGAACAGTAGTTCAATGATGTTACGTTCTAATTATTAACTTCTGGTCGGAAGCAAATTATGGGACTCGTCTCTGAAACGTGAAAACCAACGAGGTTCTTTCTGTTTGTTAGTGCCAATTTGTTTTGTTCTGGATCAGCAGCCGTTTAGAACTCGTTTCGTTTATAAAATGCACGTAAACATGGATAGTTCATACTTCGTAAGACAGGGACTAAAGTTTCAAGATCACTCCTTGCTTCAGCTCTCTAGAAGCTAGTGTCCTTTGTAAGATCTTCTGCTTACTCTGTTTTGCCATCGCAGTTTCTTGTTTCAAGGCATGTCACTGTAATCTTCTTTTAATCTGTTCTTGTGTGTTTTCTGTTAGCTATCAATTAAAATATCTTGTAGCATAATTTTTTGATATTCTGACTCAAGAGCTGAGTTTGGTACCAGATGCTGATTTTTTTTGCTGATATTAGTAACTAATTAGTTACAGTTACTTGGAACAAACGGTCATTTCTTGCATATCTCTCTGTTCTAGCCTTGTAGGGTTTATGATTGAACTAATCATTGGTACGTGTTTCTACAAAAAAAAAATTCTTAGGAATTGGCCTAGCTTCTGGGCCACTGGTTTCAAATCAAACTCATTGGCTGGAGGTGACTTAGAGATGATGGCAGAGAGGAGAAGCAGCAACGGAGGAGACGTTGTTATCAATGTTCCAGAGAAAGAAGGGTCTATAGGTCCAGCACTATCACCTTCTTCTCATGTAGCGGCTTCACCAATCTCAGACACGGGTACTGAGAAACTAGAGCCCTTGACCATTCCCCTTCCGGAAATCAACAAGTTAACGTTCTCTGGTAACCTCCATAGACCGCCTAAGATTCCAAGTCCAATCACTGAAGGTCTAACTCGGAGGAGATCTCTTTCGAGGTCAGTTTACTCCAAGTCCAACTCGAGGTTTGGTCAACAACAGTCTTATCATTTCGACAAGACTATTGTCGAGGAAAATTGTGCAACCCCTACGGAGCCGTTTGATGCTGCTTTGTTTTCAAAGCATTCTTTAAACAAGGCTTCCTCTAGTAACAAATCGCATAAGAGCACTGGCTCAGCAGCCGCGACCCCGAGTAGGGTTGATGAGGACGAGACGGACGAAAATGAAGAAATATACAAAAAGGTTAAACTACACCAAGTGAAGCGTAAAGGAATAAGACCTCTAGCTCTTATTGAGTTGCTAGTTTTCGTGGCTATTCTTTGCACTTTGGTTGTGTGTCTAACCAATGATTCGGTGAAGAAGCATCACATTTGGGGTTTGGAAGTCTGGAAATGGTGCGTGCTTGTGATGGTGACGATAAGTGGCATGTTCGTGACAAACTGGTTCATGCATTTCGCGGTGTTCATCATTGAAAGGAACTATCTCCTACGTAAAAAGGTGTTGTACTTTGTCCATAGTTTGAAGAAGAACGTTCAAGTCTTCATCTGGTTCGGTTTGATTCTTGTTGCTTGGGTGTTTCTGTTCGAAGATGACGATCAACACTCTCGCAAGGCCAAGAAGTTTCTCGACTCTATAACTTGGACTCTCGCCACCCTTCTCGTAGGGTCAGCCATTTTCTTGGTGAAGAGATATGCCTTGAAAGTTCTTGCTTCAAAGTTCAACGTGAGAAACTTCTTTGAGAGAATTCAAGAGTCTGTCTTCCACCAATACGTTCTCCAAACTCTCTCCGGACCTCCGCTTATAGAGGAGGCAGAGAGAGTTGGACGTGTGCCAAGCACGGGTCACCTTAGCTTCACGAGCAATGATGGAACGGTGGAAGAGAAGAAGGTGTTAGATATGGGTAAGGTTCACAAGATGAAACAAGAGAAGGTCTCTGCTTGGACGATGAGAGTTCTGATTGAAGCTGTGGGAGCTCCACGTCTCTCAACCATATCTCACACTTTAGATGAATCTAGCAATAGGAAAAAGAGATCTGATAAAGAGATTACCAACGAGATGGAGGCTGTTGCTGTAGCTTATGATATTTTCAACAATGTTGCTCAACCAAACTCGAGGTCAGTCAACACATAACACTCAACTCTGCTTTCTTGTGGCTAGGCTAGTACTTTTCATCTTAACCATCAGTGTTCTAAAATACGGTGGTTGGAGTTGAGCACTATACCGTAACCAACCGTTTTTTTGTTTCACAATGCAGATTTATATAGTTAGGACGTTTAATAGTGTTTATACAGACATTATGTGATCTATGTCTAAGTGGATTTCAAACAGTAATATTTAGAAAACTAAAGTAATAATATTATATATTTTTAATTTTGTTATTTATATTAGATATTACTTAGTTTACGTATTTATATGATTTTAGCTATTTGATTAACGTTTTGTAAAATAATTTTAAGTTTATAAATTTATCATCTTTATATCTAACATATTTTAATTTTTATAATTTGAAACCATTTATATATGTTAAACTATAATTTTATACAAATTATATGTAGAGTATATTTTATGTTCATTTTTCTAAAATAATATAAACATTAATTTTATATTTTTATTTTATGTAAAAACATATATATATATATATATATCCTTATAAGTCTTTTTAGACGTCTGCGTATTTAAGCTATGTGCTATAGATTCATATGCGCTTTTAGAACATTGTTAATCATACAAACTTGAACTGTTTCTTAACTTTTCAGTTACATAGAGGAAGATGACTTGTTGAGGTTCATGATTAAGGAAGAGGTAGACCTTGTACTCCCACTAATAGAATGTTCCGAAACCGGAAAGATCACTCGTAAAGCTTTTACAGAATGGGTGGTAATATTTTCAAAAACTTTCTTGGTTTATTAGTGTCCATTCCTAAATAGAGATGCTGTATAAATATTTTAGTAGGTTAGTGTGTAATCATGTGTTGCTGTTTCCTGACAGATTAAAGTTTACACAAGTCGGAAAGCGTTAGGGCACTCACTGAACGATACAAAAACAGCAGTTAACCAGGTGGACAAGATTTTGACTGGAGTCTTGTCCGTTTTCACCTTCATCATTTGGTTGATACTCATGGATATAGCAACAACCAAGTTTTTGGTGGTCTTCTCCTCACAATTCGTGGGTCTTGCTTTCATGATCGGAAGCACTTGCAAAAACATCTTTGAATCCTTTGTGTTTGTCTTCGTGATGCACCCTTATGACGTCGGTGACCGTTGCATTATCGACGGTGTTATAGTAAGCAAAACTCTGAACATTATCTACTAACTACGTTACTACTCATTTTAAAAGCTAGCCCATGTATATATATTTGCCAATGTTACTACTCATTTTAAACCTCTAACCCTTCCTTTCCTTGACTTTGAAGTTGTTGGTTGAAGAGATAGATCTTTTAACTACCGTGTTCCTCAAGATTGACAACGAGAAGGTGTTCTATCCAAACGCGACTTTGATATCGAAACCGATAAGCAATTTCTACAGAAGTCCAGATATGGGAGATTCAATACTATTCTCCATCGCATTCTCAACTCCGGCTGCGAAAATTGCCACTCTCAAGGAAACTATATCAGAGTAAGTATAAAAACAAAAAGCATCTTAAACTACTCACTCACTGTGTATTGACAAACCATTGGTGTGTTTTGGTCAGATATTTGGTGCAGAATCCACAAAATTGGTATCCAAATTTCCTTTTCCTGGTGGATGCGATTGAGAACGTGAACAAGCTGAACTTGAATCTGATCGTCACACACACCATCAACTTCCAACTCTTCGTAGAGAAGAGGCTCAGGAGAACGGAGCTGGTCATCGCGGTTAAGAGAATCCTCGAGGAGCTTGAGATCGAGTACACCTTGCTTCCTCAAGATGTTCATCTCATCGGTCACAAATGATCAAATCCTTGTTTCCTTTTGCATGTATTAATTCCACTTCGTACTTGTTATTACCGCATGATTTGCTTTGGTTTAACTGAACTCATGAAACTCGATTTACGTTTTAAACCATTAAGCACTATTAAGTGAACTAATTTGATTTCTAGATTTGGTGTGGAAAATTTACTAATAACAAAGTGGAGATATTGATGATGAAGATGGGTCTAATTTCTTAGTAAACAACATAGTTTTCTTAACCAAATTAAAACCAGAGTAACTTGAGGAACAAGCAAACGAAATCCCAAGCAATGTAGAAAATAAAGAGACTGGTTCTTGAGTGTGGACATGGTGTATGGTATTAATCTTGAAGTTGACACCGGTTCTTCTTCAAGTATGCCGGTACGCCACACCATGTCCATGAATGAATCTCGCGTTCTCTTCGCTATAAACTTCCGTCTCCTTCTCCAGCCTGCTCAAATTCATATTTCAGTTTTGTAAGAAAAAGGATTGATTAAGAAACAGATATAAACAAAGGACAAAATAGAAATTACGCGAGAGAGATGGTCTTGTTGAGAGTAGCAGCTGAGAGGAAAGAAGGAGCATTCAGATACATTAACTCTCCTTTCACTCTCTCTTCGATTCGTTTATCTATTTCGTTCACTCCAACTTCAAACTCTTGGTCCGATGCCATCACCCATCCCCACGTGTCCGCAAACGACGGCACATGTGCTGTGTAAGCCTTCACGTCTGTTTTCATTACAAAAGTGAGCATCAAAATGAACCTACGTACCATGTTTATACACACAAAGCAACACACAAAAAAGGCTTGCTTACGCTTGAAGACTTGTTTCATGGTGTTGTAGATTGATGTAAAGACTTCTTTATGAGTGAATATTCCTGCTGGTCCAGCCTGATATTTTTGAAATAATTTGACCAAAATTCATATCGAAATAAAGTGTTTTGATTATCTTTCTTCTGAGTAAAACAATAACAAAAAAAGGATGAAAGACCTGGGTCACAAAAATGCCATTAGGGGTAAGCTTGGGTTTGAGGATGTTTTGGTAGAAGGATTTGGTGTAGAGCTGATAACAAGGTCCACCTTCTACTGGGTCTGCTAAATCACCCACTATGATATCAAACTTCTCTTCCCTTTTCTCCAGTTCAGCCCTTTTCATATTCAAGTTAATAAGTTATTATAATTAAGAGAATTTCTTGTCTTTATTTATATAAAAAAAAAGATAATATAAAGTCATCGTAAATCTTGTTTTTATTTGCTTCAGTGTCCTTACTTTGCATCTTTGATCACAAGTTCAAGCTTCTTGTTACAAAAAGCCTCGCTGTTAACGGTCAGAAATCTCTTGCAGAAATCAACGACTTCCTGGAGAAAAAAACATTTGTGTTAGCAATGAATTTATGTCTGTTAATAAAACTTATAAAATATATACACAGAGAGATAAGAAGTCAACCTGATCAATATCACACATGACCACTTTCTCGATTGTCTTGTGTTTTAGTATTTCTCTTGCAGCAGAGCCTTCACCTCCCCCCATTATGAACACAGTCTTTGGGCTATTAAGTGAGCAAACAATGGTTAAGTAAAATAGCAAATCCAATCCCACTTATGTACAACAGTAATGAACATTTCTTCCTATATTAATTAATCGAGTTTTGATAGTATTGTTAAAAAAAACTAGAAGTGCAACATACTTGGGGTGGAAAAGGAGGGCTGGGTGGATCAAGCATTCATGGTAGATAAACTCATCTCTCTCTGCACTTTGCATTTTCCCGTCAATCACAAGCACCTATGTTAATTAAGCACCATATTAGTTCATGCTATTTAGTCTCCAGTAACATATAACAAAGATATTTGTAGTTAATCAAGGTATACAGTATACAGTATGTGTTACAAAAAAAAAAAAAAAATCAAGGTATACAGTATATATACTAATAGACGAAAATGTACCTTGCCGAAATGTTTGGTGTCCAGAAGTGCAATTTCTTGGTACTCACTAGTTCCTGTATGGAGCACACTGTTGAGGGCAAAAGACCATTTGAGATCATCATCAATGGTTTCTTCATACCAATGGCAGTCCTGCTGGTTGGAGAGGAGGGTTTGAATGGGTGAAGTATCTTTGTGAATCTCCGGGAACCCATTTCCGAACATGATCTCTACGGCTTCTCCCATATCCAACAAGTCAAGAAAACAGATAGAGAAATATAGAGGAGATAGATAATAGAGAGGAGTGATATAATGCTTCGTGTTGAGATATGATCATAGAGAAGCCAAACTTTGCCCTTTTATAGAAGGTGCAACTGGAAGTACTTTTTTATATGAACTATACGATTCGTTAGGTCCCTCCTAATGTTCAAGTTACGATAAGAAAAAAAGAAAAAAAAAAAGAAGAGAAAATATCTATATACCATCTCGTTTTATGAATGGGATAATGAGATTTCTTTGTACAAATTATCCATCTCGTTAGCATGAGTAATGATTGCGACAGATATCCGCTGCCATGATTCGGCGGCATGCTTAATTTTGCATTTTAACGTTTTCAACACCTCCTCATGGTGACATCATAAGTATAATTTATATTACTGATCAATATTCCGTTTTTCATTTCAATTATATAATCCTCTACAGTTTCGAGTTTTTTTAGTGTTATTACTTAATTATTACTTATTAGTACTAATATGGTAGTGCCGTGTTAGAGCATGTATTCACAGTGCATTTGCAATAAATAAAAAGTTTGTAACTTTTTTAAAGAAATTAAGATTTTGATTTGTTAAAAAATATATAGCTTATAGTTCTAATTTTCAAATTTACAATAGTAATAACTACAATTTGTGAAAAACAACTGTCTCAGCACACTGTCCAGTGTCCATAAATTATTTGAGCCGGCATACATTGTATCCGGAGATTAGTGAACACAAGTGGCATTAATTATCACCTATAAAGATTTTGAGCATGGTAGTCCAAAAACTCATTACAACAGAAAAGATGTATGTATGTTTGGGCATACTAAACAAAAAAGGTAGGACACGCTACATTACAAACCAAATATTACTGTCCTGAGCTAGGACCGCTACTATCAACACATGCGATTGAAGAATCAATCATCTATATGTAACAAAAAAAAAAGAAGAAGATAAAATCAGTTGAAGAAATTAAAACAATATAACTAGCTCTCTCTTCATCTTTTGGTACCTACTATTCAAAAAAACCATGATATATATTATATGATTATAGGACGGAGAGGATAGTGAGGGAGTGCAACAAAATACGATGCACCATTACCAAGTGGATTGTGTAAATATGAATGAAATACACATCAGTCTCTCACTGCGACACATCATGAAACAACACGCGCAGTCTCTTTCATCGCAATATTTCCACACTGTCATTATCGTTGGGTCCACAGCCAGATACACGCGCTACAAATGTACACTTGTGTGTTCCCCCATGGACGCTTTGGACGATGGTTCGACACACTATAAAAGTTTTCTAACACATGTAGCCCATAGTTTTTGATACTTTGTTTTTATAATGAAAAATTAGAGGTAAGTTGTATAGTTTTTCATATGTCTATATGCTCTATCGACTAATGTGGCCAGTTTCAGAAAAAAATGTACTTAGTTCTAAAGAACGGACTGATTGTCACACTATTTGATTTGAATCTGGAATATCTTCTGACTTATATTAAAAGTAACAAGATCATCTGTTAACAGATTACCAGATTGCCACGTAACTTTGGACTAAACCCAAAACTTAAACTCCTTCTCTTTGTGACTTTGTTTCAAAAGAAATTTGAATCCTAGGGAGAGTGGTTTAACACATATCCAAGCTCATAGCCATGCGGGCGTAGACTGTATAGTTGGATGACGTTTCAATGAAATTTAAAGTTTGTTTAGGAAAAAAAGGGTTTGTATATATACCATCCTAGTCGTAAGCAAAACAATAGTCCCTATCAGATAAACATAAAGAATTAGAAGATTAATGGTCCTAGTTACGTATACTACACGGAATCGTAATTTTTTTTGTAGAAACATAAGAATTAGATTGGGACCCACGTATGTGGCATGGTCATGGATATGCACTCTTGATTAAGCGTGGAGCTAATCCACTCAAAAGTGAATGATATCTTTGTTGGAGACTCCACTCTTTACACTATAACCTTTTTTGTTTACTTCTCTTTTGCCCCTAAAGAATTATCATTTAATCTTTGTCGAGTTTAACTCCTTTAGTTGAAACAAAATATCACTTCGTAAGTTATGATGCATAACCATCATCATCGATATGTTAACTACATTAAAACGATATCCTTATGTATTTGTGTACATATGATCTTGAAACGAAACCTATTCTCCTCAACACACCCTTTGTATATCACATGGTGCAGAAGCAAAAAAAAAAAGGTGGGACAGTAGAAAAGGCCTACTATGTTCACTAAAAAGGACAGCCACTTTTATTCGTGTCTTCGTCAGTGGGCTGCCCAATGAATAGCTTGCCGACGGGTTGTCCTCCACACTTAATATTATATCATAAATACTATGTTACTAATAGCTCACTTTAAACAAAATTAACATATACTAGTATATAATTACCGATGATGTGATTATACATCTAGGTTAAAAGACCAAGAAGGATTGCGTGAAAGCTGACTTTGGAATGATGTCAAAGCGTGCCTAACTTTCTTCCAACATATACGTGGTTAAAGTGCTTCCACTTATGACTTACCCGACCACACTCCAACTACGAATTGCATGTTTCTATATTGATACACCCTATTAGATCTTTTTCGGACTTTGAATTTTGCAACATATTTGAATAACTCGTTAAAAAAAACTTCAGACGCATTTGATCTTTATTTGATTGCCTAGCGGTTCTAGTTGTCTTCACTACTTTCATTGTATGGCCTTATTTCATTTTTTTCAGAAGTTGGATAAAAAAGAGTAGACGATTGCTTCTATATTCTATACTAAAATATTATTTAATTTTTTTTTTTGCTAAAAATATTATTTACTTTTTACGAATTACTTTTCGATTATCAATGTTTCTATGATAACCTCAGACACTGGCGAACCTAGGTAGAGGATTATGGGTGCACTTGCCCCATAATAATTTTTAAATTTAGTATATTTCATAACAGCTTTGATGTTTACCCCTATAATCTTATGTAAGTTTACACATATTCTAGCATCTATGCACCCAGCTTTGATGTTTACCCCTATAATCTTATGTAAGTTTACACATATTCTAGCATCTATGCACCCACTAATAATAATCTTTGGATTCGCCCCTGACCTCAGAAATAAAAATGGGTTTACACCGGAAAATGTTAAACTTTGTTTTGAAAGTTACAGTTTGAATTGAAATAATTGAGCTAAAAGTTTGAAAAAAATAAAAATGTAAGCATAGAAAAGTTGTTATACCTTTAACAAAAAAAAAGTTTGAACATGTGTCTTTAAGGCTAATTTGAATAGCCTAGATGGAAAGGCATAAAATTCAATCTTAACTAAATTAAACTGGATGGTTTTCACTGAGTGTATAATTTTAACAAGTTGTATTACCTTGTGAACATCAGATATTTATCTATTGTTTGGAAACATTTTGATATGTGCATGTTTGAATACTGATGAACAAATAAAAGAAAATTGTGTATTTCAACATGAACTTTACTTGTCGTGCCTATTCCATCACGAATTTCGTAGTAGTGTATATTCTATATTGAACTATACAAAAATTTGAAAATACTATATGAACTTTACCCGTCGTGCATTTTCATTCTAGACGCGTAAAGTTCATATAGTATTTTTAAAATTTTATATAGTTTAATATGGAATACGCAATACTACAAAGTTCATTAAGAAATATGCATGACGCATAAAGTTTATGTTAAAATAGGTATTTTTCCGTGTTAGTAATCCGTTAATCTATTAAAATAACGTCATTTTGGATAGATTTTGTAAAATTAAAAAGTTACCAAATGACGGATAATTTTAAAAAATTTATCAAAAATAAAGTCTTTTTGATAAATTAAAGGATGACTAACATATTTAACAGTCAATATATATAAGCACGATTTTGAGATTATATGTTGTATTTTTAAAAAAATATTTTCAAAAATATTTTCAAAAGATGTTGTTGACTAACACTTTTAACGGTTAATATATATATATATATATACACATACATAAACACAATTTTGAGAGTCTATGTAGTTTTTATGAGTTTTTGTTTAGTTCAATATGAAATATGTATTACTATAAAGTTCGAGAATAAAAAGGCATGATGCATAAAGTTCATATAGTATTTAAAAAAATTGTTTAGTTCAATGTGAAATACACACTACTACAAAGTTCAAGTTCGTTAAAGAATGGACACGACGCGTAAAATTCATGTTGAAATAGACTATTTTTCCAGCAAAAGTGCGGAGGATGAACAAACTGGGAGAATTGCTAAAAACAACCTAAAAATTGAAGTCAAATGCATTAGTGTACCCCAATTTCAGTCAAATGCAGAACCAACCTAAATGGAAGATGAAAATACCATTTAGTCCTTATGAACAAACAAAAAAACGGAGGGGTATTTACGTTTCTATCCTTTTGGAAGTCTACATGTAGAAGAAGGAAGTCTACATATTTTTAGACCTCCAGCGAAGTCTAGATATTTTTAGACCTCCAGCGATGTCTAAATTGTAGACTTGATGTGTAGTCTACACCAAAATTTAATCTACTAATTTAATTTTAAAATTGTATAAAAATAATTATTGTGATAGATTTGAACTAATCATCAATATAATAGATAATATGAAGTAACTATATTAAAATTGTATATAACTGAAAATTTTTAAGGAATATATACTAAATTGGTAACCATATGTTAAACAATGTTCATAGTTTAGAAACAAAAGGTTGTAACATGTTATGTCTCTTAGTGGTAGATTTTTAGGGTTAGACTTTAGATTTTGATTTTTTTTTGTTTTATTGACTTAAATGTGTTTATTAATGTTTTGTAGTTTATATTTTGTGTAATTTTGATATTTGATACAGTAAAGGAAACTTTTTGATTATCAAACAAACTATTTAGGGTTTGAGATTTGTGGTTTAGGGTTTCGTAGATCTACAATAAAGTCTATAATGCTAGAGACGTCGTTTTCAGTCTACATTTTTAAATTTTGTTAACAAAAATTTATTATTTTAAATTAAATTGAGTTTTAAGATTAAAATGTGAAATCACATACTAAAACTATTAAATAAAAAATAAAAATAAAGTTCAGTAAATTTTATGTTAAAATTATTAAAACAATAATGAATTAACAACAATAATAAAATTATCATTGTAGACATTCAATAAGGTCTACTACGTTACAATAAAACTTACTTTTAATTTTTAATTTTAGTAGACTTCAAAAGAAGTCTACAATGTCGGCAATCTTTTAACCTAGTTACATTTATGTCTCCATATATAAATGAAATTTACACAATCTCTCTCTAAAATGGCTGCAAAACTCTCTCACTTCTCTCTAAAACTCTCTCCCTTCTCTCTAAACTCTCTCATTTCTCTCTAAAATCCTCTCATGTTTTTCTCACAAAGTTATGTTGTCATTTTAGGTATTATGATTCATGGTTTTCATCTTCTCCTTTAAAAATGTAAGTTTTAGATCTATAGACTTTAAATGTGTATTTTTTATGTTATTTATTTCTCACATATCTTTTTGCAGGTATTACCATTGATGGTTTTCATCTCCTCCTCTAAAATGTAAGTTTAGATCTATAAATTTTAAATGTGTATTTATAAGTTTATAATCAAATAAAGTTATAGATCAAACTCTGTGCATTTACTTTTATACTATTTTATCTGATAAATTTTATTTTCAATTATTTTCAGATTTAAAACTGTTTTTCATATTTCAAAATGCATAGATTTTTTCAGATCTGAAAATTATCTGACAGTGTAGACTTTAAATGAAGTCTACTTATAAAATTATCTAAACCACACATTTTAAGTATACTTCACGGGAAGTCTACCAGAATATGACTTTAGTCTTTTTTCTTATGCTTTTTTAATATTTATCTTATTTTGCAGGTATTTTCTTCCATGGTTGTTATCTCCTCCTCCAAAAGATGTAAGAATTACATTTATAGATTTTAAATATTTATTTCTGTAATTATATTTAAATAAAGCTACATATTCAAACTCTATGTCTTTAGTTTATTACTATTTTCATATAAATTATATTTTCTAAAGCTTTTAGATTTAAACTTATTTGATATTTTTTAATATATACATTTTTCAGATTTAGATTTTTTTCTATATGGTAGACTTCAAATGAAGTCTATCTAAAAGTCACGGCTGGTAGACTTCACTTGACGTCTAATAACCTTGATTTTTAAGTAGATTTCATTAAAAACTCACTCAAATATTATTTTTATTTTATTTTATTTCTCATAAAATTATTTTATTTTGCAAATATTCTCTTCCAAAATTTTCAAATCATCTTCCTAAAAATGTAAGATTTACATTTATTCATTATAGATATATTTTGTGTTTATATTGAACTAAATTTATAGATTCATATTTTATATTTTTTTCTTTGATACAAGGTTGACAAAAAAATAGTTTTTGAAATATATTTAAAAAAAAAAAATTCAAATTTCTAAATGTACAATTTTGGATCTGAAAGTTTTCCGTTAGTGTAGACTTCAACTAAAGTCTACTGAACAATAAACTTTAAGTAGACTTAATAAAAAGTCTACTAAAATATGATTTATTTTTGTATCTTATTTTTTTCTCATAACTTTATCTTACTTTGCAGGTACTTTTTCCAAGATTTTATTTGAGGCATCAAGATTATGAAAAATCAAACACAGTCAAATAAATTCCTTTGTAATATTTTCTCATAATAAAATATTCATTTTTTAATAATTTTGGATGCATAATCAATAAAAATTGTATTCACTTTTAGTTTTGTTTCACTTGTATGATAGTATTAATTTGTTGTTAGATATTGTTTTTTTACAAGAACTAATCAACCAAACAAGTGAAACCACCATGAGGTTTAAAACAATAACTAACACACATGTGAGTAGAAGAAAATCTAAACAAAAATTTCAAGAAATTTTAAGAGTAAAACTAATCACAAATTTTTGCAAAAAAAATTCAAGTGTATAATTATAACACATTAACTTTTGAAATTCATCCAAAACCATTAAAATTTACTAACACACACTGTAACATAACTATATAGTAAAAATATATGATGATTAATACACAAATGCACTTCTAATAGAATTTATGACGTAGACTTAAAATGTAGTCTACATTCTTAAATTTAGAAAGACATCTACACTTGTTATCTAACATATATCCAAACCAAAAATTTGTAGTGTACTTAGTTTTGACTTGATACACAAAGGCGTACAAAGTGTGTATTAGATAACTCAATCAAATTCTGCACTTGTCGATCATTCGTGACATGCATAAGTTCACCATGTATATAACCATCATATATACATAACATTCTCCCAACTCCAACAAAGAGCCTTTCTCCACTCATTCTCCGTATACGGCCGGTAATTGATTCATTGTCTCCAAAAAAATACAAGTTTACATAATTAACGAATAAATATTTCATGTTTCATAAAACTATAAACGTAGACATACAAATATGTCTACAATTAACACCTAACAACATAGTAAAATCAAAAGTACTATAATTTCATAATTACAACTGTTTTTCTTTTTAAAATCACTCAAACCCATTAGGGTTAACTAACACACACTTTCAAACAAATGTCTTAGTTTGTAACATATTGTAACACACACTTTCAACGATTATTAAAGAAAACTTCAAACCCACGCTACATATGTTTGAAAGAAAAAAAACATTGTAACCAATAATCGTTGAAAGTGTGTGTTACAAATCACTCAACACACTTAACCAATATGTTTTTAGTCTAGATCATAATCTTCTTGTACCATTTGAAGAAGTTCAACATGTGTACAACCATCTTTCAAAGGGAACATTCTCCCTCCCTTTTTTTTATTGACCACAAACTCCCACAATGAGCCTTTCTCCACCCATTCTCCGTATACGGCCGGTAATTGAGTCATTTCCTGCAAAAGAATATAAATTTACACAATTAGCGAATAAATATTAATGTAGACTAACAATTATGTCTACAGTTATCACCTAACAACATTGTGAAATCAAAAGTATTATAATTTCATAACTACAACATTTTTTCTTTTAAAAATCACTCCAACCTATTAGGATTAACTAACACACACTTTCAAACAAAAAAATCTAGAATAAACTTTATGAATAATACATAAATTCAGTTTTAATTTTTTTTCCTACGTAGACTTTTCAATCAGTCTACGACAGTGTAGACGTTCGTGTCAGTCTACGACAAGGTAGACGTCCCTGTCAGTCTACTTTTTAGGTTAGTTTTTGCAATTGAAATTTTACGGGTTACTTTTTTTATTTGACCAGAAACTCATCCAAGTTTTGACTTTATACATTTAGACTTCCGTTTTAGTCTACCACATTGTAAAGGTTAGTTTGACCAGAATTCACCCAAGTTTTGACTTTCGAAGGTAGATTTCATATGTAGTCTACATGTTTCGTAGACTTCGCATAAGGTCTAACTTCAAAACCCATAGGTTGGTTTTGCAATTGACCATTGTTTGACTTTCGAATGTAGATTTCTTATGTAGTCTACAGATTTGTAGATTTCGCATAAGGTCTAACTTTAAAACTCATGGGTTGGTTTTGCATTTGACCAAAATAAATATGTAGACTTCAAGAACAGTCTATATTTTTTTGTGAAAAATGCGTAGACTGCATTGGAAGTCTACAATTTAAAAAATATTTATTTTATTTAAAAACATTTTAGTCAAATACAAAACTAACCTATTCAACGAAGTCAATGTTTTGGTCAAATGCAAAACTGACCTTAAGTAGACTTCATTGGCAGACTACATTTCGTAGACTTCCGTTGAAGTCTACTTAAGAAAGTCAAAAGTTCGGTCAAATGTAAAACCAACCTCTTTTACGTAGCCGTCTTGGTAGGTCTACGTAGATTTTTGTTTTTGTAGTCAAAGGTAAGGATGTAGACTGATGGGGAAGTCTGCGTTCCAAAAAAAAGTTAAAAAGGTCAATTGCGAAACTGACTTGGTCGTTGACAAATAGACGGAATCGTACGTCTACACATTGGTGTAGACATATAAAGCAGTCTACCATCGCGACACAGACTGAAAAAGTGGTGAAAACCATGTAAACAGTTACCTTTTTCCGGTCTGAACCTCGATTCCGACCCTTTCAACCGTCCAAACTCATAAACTGAGCAAAAGGAAGCATCTTTGACGATTTACTAATGAAGAAACTCGAAAATGTGAAATTTGTGGGATGAAAATGAAAGTTGTGAGAGTTTTTTAGATAGAAATGTAGAGGAAATGAAAGATTTGTTGAGTTAGAGAAGAGAAAAAGTGGTTAAAATTGAGTTATTGAGCTTTTATGAGCTCAAAGATGGTGGTTCAATGGTGGTTGCAAAATTGAAGATGATGGCATTGTTGTAAATAAGAAAAGATGCTTAGGGTGTAATTGGTTTTTGCTCATTTTCGATTTTATTAAAAAAAAAAAAATAAAAAAAAAATAATGGCAGTTTTGTAAATATTTTGAAAACATAAGGATGGTTTGGAAAATTCATAGGTGAATAGTAATGAGAAAAAAAAGGGGTTGGTTTTGCAATTGACTACAATTCTTAGGTTGGTTATGAAAAACACCCGAACAAACTTTCTAAAACATATCTTAATGCAATGTGGGTTTTCTCCAATACCATTCAAACATCTATACTGTTAAAGTAAAATACCTCTTAGGATTTTGTCCCTACTTTTCAAGTTAATTACAATCTTCTACCATTACCTAATTTCCTTTTTTTTTGAAAAATAAATATCGACCCAATTTTCCGACCAATAAGAACTCTGCCGTTCTTAAAAGCTAACCATAACGAGACTTATTTAAAGCAAACCAAATTCGGCCTAGATCAGAGTAAGACCCTGCATTTTCAAAGTCTATAAGAATGGATGTCCAATCCATTGAAATCATCTAAATTATAAAACTCTATACCCTGAAATAAAAAGGTTTGTGGTTATAAAACTCTATAATAAATATTCAAATGATTATTTTTCAGTCCATTCCACCTACCTATATGTTATTTAAAATATTCATTTAATGAAAATGTAATGTATACTTATGAACAGTAAATAATTATTTAATCAAGCCAAAAATATGAAAATTGAATTTGAACCAGAAGTATTACAGTAAATATAAATAAATTTCTTAAGATAGTTTAAAAATTCTATTTATCGTTAAAACAACCAGTAATTTATATATAGCTTGGATACCAAATCAATTCAAAAAATATTCTTTAACTCATTCCGTAATTTTCGTTTTCAATTTTAAAGTTCGTTATATACTCCTAGATTTTGGTGAGTATTCATAATATTAATTAACAACATAATATTCGATATATGATACCTATAATAAATGGAGTATCAAATTTAGAAAAGATGATTATATAATTTATCTATAATTGCGGTTCATAGAATTCAATCTAAACCATATTTAAACTTGAGAAAAGGCAACTTTTTTAATTTGATCTAATTCAATGGAATATCTTTCATTTTCAAAATCAACTTCCATATAGATAATATTACATTTTTAACAAGATTAAACCGAGAACAAAATTACTTAATCAGAAACCAAACCTAAATTCATAAACATTAGAACTGTTAATATATCTCTTAAATAAAAAGAACAAAAATTACAACCAAACCGAAATCAAGAACAAAAAAAAAATCTAATTACAATCAAACCAAAAATTGAATGAACATGCACAAAAACATTATTGAACAAACAAACGGATTATTCTTTTTTCAACAAAACAAATCCCGCATTTTAAAAGCGCGGGTCAAAATCTAGTTCAAGTTCTTAAAGTTAGACAACATGCACTAATCAGAAATTGGAAAGAAAGTTTAGTGGTCGAGTATTAAGTTGGGCCTAGAGGGCGATCAACAACTTAAAATGTTTTTTCGTCAGCTGCGTATCGTACAAAGCACATGGCCGAATCAGACTTTTTGCCCACACTTGTTTACCTAAACCAAACCGGGGGAGGTAATACAAATATACACCACATGAAATGATGCATGTCATGGGCCATATATATTGGCAATGATAAATTGGATATAAAATGTTAAGAAATTGCTAGGCTGAGTTACGACGTTTTATAAAAGAACTAGCGTTTATACAAAGAAAGAATTACGGTATGTCACTTTTTGACTTCTATATATCATAGTGGGTCACTTATAACTCTTGTGACACTTTATCACGTGAACCCATATACATATATCATCTGAAATTCCAAAATTATCCTTTTTCCTTTTCAGTTAATTCTACCCTAGTTATATCCTAACTACGAATCTAATTTTTTATTCTTTGTCATCTTTTTTTGTTTTCTTCTGTAACTTCTATTCTCCGTCGTCTTTCTCCTCAATTTTTTTCGGTAAAAAATGTCAATACATAGACGGCGTGATATAGGCGTATACAAAGACGGAGATGAAGGCAGCGGCGTCGATTACGTCGAAGGGGCAGAGAACTCACAGCTGAGCGAAACAAAGAAAATTAGATAGAGATGAGTGAAACAGAGCAAAAGTATTGGTTTTGAAATGGTTTGAAAGATTTTTATTGTTTGTCATACACTTGCCGGAATAAGTGGGAAGAACCAACCCTGCGTCTTCTAAATATTTCTTTTTAATTGCTGTTCAAAATTTTCAATTTTGTTTATTTGATTCCATTAGTTGCAAAACTTCCCAGAATTGTAATATGTTTAATCAAGTTAGTTTTTTTATGGATGCGTCTTTCATATCCTTCGCGTCAACCACAGCTTGCTGAAATAGAGAAGAAAATTAGACAGGAGAGTGAGAAGGAGAAGCAAGTCAATTTCGTAGAAGGAAGATGCAAGTTCTCTTTTTACTGATTGCTTTTTCTTAGAGTTCTATGTGTCTATTTGCTTTTTACTGATTGCTTCTTACTAACCACTACAAAGACAATTTTCCCTCTTGTGCTTGTACACATGTACACAAGCACTATCTACATATCTTGTGTTCATGTACATAAACATGTTGCACACAAAAAAAACATGAGTTTGCTAAAAAAATGAGTTTTTAGCTCCAAGAACAATAAATTCACAGATAAGTCTTCAAGTTCTTAAAAAACCCCATTACAATGGGTGTAAAAGTAGTCTCATCAAAACGAAATATATATAAAAAGTGTACATATGGATACTACTTTTGGTTGTACACTAGATCATATGTTTCATGCATTATGAAAATTCAAAAAAAAAAGGTGTACAAGTAGTTTCATCAAAATGATCTACTTGTACACATGGATACTAATGGGTTTACAAGTAGTCTTATCAAAATGAAGTACAAGAAAGAAGGGTAAAACATGGATACTATTTTTGTTGTACACATGGTTCATATGTTTCTTGCATTAGGAAAATTAAAAAAAAAAAAACAATGGGTTGCATCTACAGCTGATGCTTAAACATTGAACACTCTCTCTCTCAACAAAGGCTCTAACTTTCTTCTGTTTTTATTGTTACCAATCCAAATCTCACTTATTCCCTATAAGCATCACCGCTATGTTTGGGTCTGTCTGCCCCCTTTGTTCCCTTCGCCATCCTCGTTGCATTCTCAAACGCCAACGTCGTAGCCAAGTAAAGCACTTACATCTCCTTTGCTCGATATCTATCAAAAGCATAAAAAATACCAGCTTTATAAAGATGTAAACATGGAGTCACAACAACAAAAGTAATAACTTCAGTTACAATATCTTTAGCTACACATTATAGAGTATGCTAAACACTTATGATTCTAAAATTTCATAAAGGAACTAAACTGATGGTTTAAATGAACTACTAAGGAGAAAGAAAAGAGGCAAAACGTATTTTTACCGAAGGGATGGAATCTTATTTTGGTCTGACCTAAATCTAGGATCTCAATGAAACCAACCTGTGAAACATCTAGCATACACAAAGAGATCTGATACTAAAAGATACATATAGATCCATAGGAGAAGCTTCAATCAGACCCTTCGCAAGGGTTTTCATCCTCTGCAAATCAAAACACGTTTAATCAGTCCGAAAGCTTAGCCACATATACATACTAGAAGTTACAATCTACGGCGGCAAAGAAAACCCTTTAAGGAGCAAAACCCAAAATTTAGATCTGAACTACAAAACCCTAAAGCATCGGAGAGAACAGAGGATTTAACCGCGCAGAAGAAAACTCACCAACTACTTGCTCTTTCCCCGCTCGCCTTCGCCTCATCTCATGGATTTAGAAAACGTCGAATCTGCTCACTCAAACTCTCCCAGTCGCCTTTCTTCGTGAACAGTTATCAAAAAGATGTGTCGGAACCGATGAGGAAGGGAAATGAAAAATCTCCAATAAAGACTCGTAACCTACAATCCCAATAAAAATAATTTGAAATTCAAAATCCAAATAAGGCCTGACGACCAAACCTAACTACAACCCATCTTTAGTTAAACAAAGGACATTTATGTATTTAGCCACTCAAAATGTGTCCTAGTAGTCCAAAGTGACTTATCTTGGTGAATAAATTCATAAAGTGACCTAAATGGTAAATCACTCTTATACAAATTAGTTGATAAAAAAAAGAAGCGTTTATACAAATTATTCAAAGCCTATGCGGAGTAAAATCATTTGCTTCTTTATATATATATATTAGGTGTTTTACCCGCATTTGCGGACTAGATAATTTTACAAATATTTATACATTGATATAATTTTAAATTGAAATACTATGAGAATAAATTACTGTTTATACGTTCAAAATATTTAATAATAAATTAAATAAAAATTTTCTTTATATGCATAAAGTTTTTTCGTTATGATATAAAACTTTGTATTACATAAAATAAACTTGAAAACCGCATATGCGGGCTAAATAATTTTACAAATATTTATGCATGATATAGTTTTAAATTCAAATACTATGAGAATAAATTACTGTTTATACGTCCAAAATATTTAATAGATTAAATAAAAAAGTTCTTTATACATACAAAGTTTTTCTTTATGATATTAATACTTTGTATTGGATAAAATAAACTTGAAAACCGCATATGCGGGCTAAATAATTTTACAAATATTTATACATTGATATATTTTTAAATTGTAATACTATGAGAATAAATTACTGTTTATACGTTCAAAATATTTAATAATAAATTAAACAAAAAAAAATCTTTATACATACAAAGTTTTTCATTATGACATAAATACTTTGTATTACATACAAAATTATATAAAATATATATAGAGAAATTTATCTTTTTAGGAAAAAAATTATGTAAGATTATTATTTGGATAGCACAACATAAACTACTTTTATATAATAATAATAATTAAATCACTAAAATTTGTTTTAACTATATCTAATTAATATAATTATACATTAAGGTTGATAAAGACTTTATAACAAAATATAAACTATTTTGGATAATGACAATTATCAAGTTATTAAAATTCGTTTTTAATATATGGTTAATTATATGTTAAAAGAACTAATTATTCATTAAAGGTAAAATCGATATTAACCGCTCTAACTTTTAACGTGAGAACTCCGTTGCGAAAAATCACTTCGCACATAATAGTATAGATATATAATATTCACATTATATATTTTATAGACATTATGTTCAGTTAAAAAAACATTTTGATAAAATATTTAAAATTGGATATACTAACACACAAAAATTAGAGAAAAAACCATCAATTGTGACAAATGGGAAATAATATAATTGAATTAGTTATAATTCATTTAGTGTTGTTTAAACCAATTTAGACTCATTTAAGTCGAATTAAACTACTTAATTAGATTTAAAAATAGTTTGGTTATGATCAATTTGTGGTCTAAAATCAAATTTAGAAATTTGGTTCTGATTATTAATAGAAATTTTGAAATATAACAAAATCAAGAAACACAAATATGCATATTTGTTTTGATCCAATGAACTCGGACATCAAACAAAATGAAGAGTATTGTAAATAAAAATATATATTTGCTTTAGAATAGTACTAAAAAAGTTTTTTATCACAAAACAGTCATCAATAATTAAAATGATCAAAATAGTTATCATTCAAGAAATTAAAAATATCTATAGTTTAGGGATTAGGGTTAACTAATCTACAATTAAGATTCAGATTTTTAAAAAGGGAGGATGAGTTGATTTTGGATTAAGGTTTATAATTTAAAATTTGGAGTATTAAATTTTAAACAATACTTTGTTAAAAAACTGAACTTTTTATGAAAATTAAAATTATTTTTTTTATGAAATCAAAATTGAAATTTTATGAAATAAAAAAATTGAAATGTTGTTATGAAATTAAAAAGAATTGAAATTTGGTTATGAAAAGTAAATTTTGAAAATTTCCAGAAAATATTGAAACTTTGAATTTTTTTTTCAATTTTTAATATATAATTAAGAATCAGTTTTTGAAAATTTTAATATTTATTTATTTCTATACATCTATATAGAATATGCGTATAACTATCATTTACCTATTTAATAAAATTTATTTCAGTATTTTTTTCCTTTTTAACACAATTTATTAATTTTTGCCTTATGAGTTTTTGGTCATAAACATATGGACAATTCTCTCAAATAGCTGTTTTTAAGTTTTGTCACAAAATAGTTTTCAAAAAAATAAAATGACCAAAATAATCCATTTTTATTTTAAAACTTTTAATATTTATTTTTTGAAATTTGAAATCATATCTCCAAAATCCATCTTTAAACTTTAAATTCTAAGTCTAAATTAGTTAATTCAAAAGGTATAAACACATATTTTACCTTTTAATAAAATAGAAAATTGTCATTTAAATCACAAGTTTACAAATTTGGTTGATAGAAACATGATTTTATCGTAGACCATTTAAAACACCAACTTAGTTTGAATAATTACTTTAAGCCTTAACTCAATTTGACTAAACCAAATTAAACATGACGTTAACTCGGTAATGGACTGACTAGACGGGATTAATTACCGTCTCTAGTCTCCGTTAAGTCCTTTAAGAATTTAGGGTGTGAGAAGTTGATTTGGAGGTTTAATAATATTATCTATTAGTATTCATTCAAGTTAAGAAAATTGTAAGTGATCTAGTGGTCTTGGTTTGCAATGAATGTGTTTTTGGTCACAAGTTCAATTTCTTTCGGATACAATTAAAAAAAACGACGTCGTTTGGATTTAACGAAGATTAAAGACAGTGATTAACCCTGTTTAGTCAGTCCATTACCCGAGTTAACGTCGTGTTTAATTTAGTTTAGTTAAACTAAATTAAGATTTGAAATGACTATTCAAATTAAGTTGGTGCTTTAAATGGTCCAAGAAAAAATTCATACTTTTTTCCAACTAAATTTTAAAATACATAATTTAAATGACTATTTTTCTATTAATAAAATCTCTTTGGTCATTTTTTTCAGATTTTTTTTTGTGAATATGTTTTAGAAGATAAAGTTTTTTGAGAGATTTTCTCTATCGTAAATAAAGAAAAACAATTATGTTGATGGAGCCTAGAAAAAAGATGATACATTCACAGGGCAATGGTGGTTCTGCCGGAAAAATGGCTCGACAGATGTTATGATGGGAGTGATAAATCTTCGAAGAAGTTTTTCATCTTTGCATGTTAAGTGTGAAACGCAATATGGGCGATGGAATGCATGAAAATCCTTCTTTTTCTGATATAGTTTTCGTGACGGATTGTTTTCAACAGGTGAAGATAATGTCGTCATTTAAAAGTTGTCAGCTATTTTTACATACATGAAAAAGTTAAGACGTAGTAAGATTTTTTTCTCTTACTTCCGAATCAGACATATTTTAAGAGCACAAAACACTATGGCAGATAAGTTTGCACATTGTGTAAAGAATTCTCTATCGGTTATGCTTTATGTTGATTCCACACCTTCAGATTGACTTTCTGATACAATAGGTTTAGTTATTTAGTATAGTTTTTTGTTATAAAAAAAAATAAAAAAATGTTAGAAAATAATAAAAAAATCAGTTTTATGTGTTATCCATTGTCCGAAAACTTTAACGTGTAAACTACCTCTGGTTAGAAAATAGCAAAATATCTTCCTCAGCTTCTTCTCTCAAGCATCCCGAAGAAACCATGGCGTCCAGCTCCTTCGCCATCCTTCCTTTGCTTAACTATAACTCCACGACCAATAGATCTTCTTCTTCTTCTTACTCATCTCCGATTCGCTTCTGGAACCTCCCTAAATCGAAACACAGGTCCGCGAAACACTCAAATCCACGTTGTCCACAGGTTCTTGTCTCCTTCTCACTGAACCAACCGGCTGATGAAGAATCCTCCGACGCCGCACTCTTTCTAGAATCCAACTCAATCGCTGATTACATGCGGTTCAAGCGCCGCTCCGACGCTGACGACGGCAACAACAACAACAACGGCTCTAGCGAGTTGCAGACTGCGATCGTCAGTTACAAGAAACGTTTCCCTTGGCTTCTCCTCAACCCTTTTCTTCAGGTAAAACCACTTTTACTTGCAGTTTGTTTTCCACATAAAAAAATCGGAGCAAAGTAACATTACTTTTCCATGTGTTGCAGGTAGATTTGGTCTCGACGATTCATATTGCAGATAAAGAGTGAGCCTTTCTTCTCTTTTATTTGTTCGTTACGTAGCTTTTTGCTTGAATATATATAATTAGTTGAATGTGTTGCCACTATAACTCATACCTTACCACAGTGTACAGTGTTGATTATGTTTTTTTTTTACCAGACTTGTTTGCTTGATAGAAATTTTAGTTAGTTTCTTGCAATGTTCAAAAAATCAGTAACTATTTTATAGTGGATTTTACTGATTAGGCAGACGCAACTGATTATTTAAAAAAATGTTCAAGAAAAAATGATTTATTTAGGCCTGATTTGCAGCCTAGACTGATTTTTAGAACATTGAATTCTTGTGATGACATTTTATTGATATGTGGGTTCTGGGGGTTGGGTGTTTGTAGGTACTTCACAGCTCTTCAAAAGGAGCTTGAACCCTATGATTCTATCTTGTATGAGATGGTGACCAGTAAAGAGTCCTTGGAAAACAGAAGAAACCCAATTGCTGCCAAGAGGCTCAAGACTTCACGACGTTCTAGAGGCTTCAGTATCCTCGGCTTCATCCAGAGGCAGATGGCCAGGGTGCTAACTCTTGACTTTCAGCTTGACTGCCTTGATTACGAAGCTAAGAATTGGTACCATGCTGATCTCGATTTCGAGACCTTCACCTTGCTTCAGGTTTGTTTCTTAAAAACAATCTCAAGAAACCCACCAGCATTTTCTTGATTAGAACTGGTAGACATTGATGATGTTTCATATGTGGGTAACAGAAGGAGAAAGGGGAAAGCTTCTACTCGTTTGCAAGGGACATGACGATTAGATCAACGAAAGCAATGATACAGCCAGCTTTGGTAACCGAAGGTCTTGATACTTGGAGGTCAAAGCTTCTGTGGGTTTCACGGGTCTTCCCCATGCCTCTTGTGGGTCTTTTCCTTATTGGGGCGTTCTGTGCTGACTTCGAGAATCAGACTGAAGACTATCCAGAACTGGAAGCACTCTCACGGCTTGATTTTGGTGCTGCTATGAAGGTCTTCCTCGCTAAGAGATTGACATCCGAGTAAGCACATCTTGGCTAGTGAGAAGTTAACAATTGTATATTAACTTTTTTTTTTATTGGTCGTGAAGGCTAACGCAAGGGACATCAGATATAGAGGAGAAATCTGTAATCATCGGTGAGAGGAACCGAGCAGCGACAGAAGCTTTGAAAAGAGCAATAGAGCAAGGAGACAAAAGAGTTGCGATTCTTTATGGAGGAGGCCACATGCCTGACTTGGGAAGACGGCTCAGAGAAGAGTTTGATCTTGTTCCTTCTGAGGTGAGATGGGTAACAGCTTGGTCTATCAGTAACCCAGGGGACATGGAGACGACTTCATTTCCGTTTCTGAGGACAATGGCCGATGCTCTGCGTTGGCCGCTGAACCGGTACCAAACCCTGGCGTTGCTAATATTTTCATCGGTTCTTGCGCTGGATCTCTGCTTTTGGGAGCTGTTCTTGGATTCGACCATTGACTGGGGTTCACAGATAGCTGCAGAGTTGTACCGGTTTGTAGATAATACAAAACTTATGTAATTACACAACGATGTACAAACAGTGTCTAATAGTATTTAAAAGTAGCTAAGTCTACTGTTAAAAGCGATACTCTGATACGTACCATATAGAATATACTTCTCGAAGAAGCTGTGGAGAGGCACAGAGTATGAACAAATGCAGAGAGAGTCAACACTTACATTGACTAAAGGTGCATGGCAAAGGAAGAGACAAAGAGTCATCTGAGGCTTTGTTGTTGAAGTGTTTCTTTTTAAGCAAGATCCTACAACTTCATATTTTGGAGTGAAACGCCATGATTCTCTTTATATGATCAACATAAAGCTCATATGATTGAGAATAGTTAAGATGGTCATAAAATCTTGATCTAAGATTCACTTCATTGGTTGTTATTATCCTGTAGACTGTAGTTGGTCTTTGAATATCAATGAGAAAAATGTTATGAGAGTTTTGATTTTTGGATTATCAAACAATGGTCCACAAACAAAACGAATTTTAAAAAAAAAATAAACAATGGAATGGTCATAAACACACCTAATTAAAAAAAGAAAAAACAGGAAAAGGAAAATTAACTAAATTTGGGTAGATTTCAAAGCATTTATGGGAAAGTAATTACTTGTTGAAAACATAATTAAATTACTTAATAATTTTGTATTAAAAAAAAAGTAAAGTCTGGACTTGGTGAACAAGTTCTCTCTCTCTGGTATCAAAAGCTGCTGCGCCCACAGACAGTTGAGAAAACGCATTATACAGCCCACCCACAGTATTTAAATCTCAAAAAGCTTCCTTCGCGAGAGTAAAACGCTATAAACTCTCTTCAACTGATCAACTGATTCACCTCCCCCACCGATCTCTCGTTTCAATCCTTGCTGTAATGGAGTCCGTCTTCTCAAACGTCGTTCGTGCTCCCGAAGATCCTATTCTCGGTGTAAGTCACTCTTCACTTCCATCGCTCTTACTTTACTTGTACCTTTTTATTGCCTTTGATTCGTTTATGGCGATTATAAATCAGATTGCCAACTTTTTCTTTCTTTCTTTTGTTTAGAGAGTTTTGATCCATATTTTGTTTGTAGATTAGTTCGTTATAACAAGATTCTTATCGGTTGCTGGGAACTTTAATTTTAGGCTTATGAATCCGATAAATCTGCTTAGCATACGAAAATGATCTTAATGATAGTTGCTGATTAGATCTATCGAAGGTTTGACGTTTTATGATTTTTTTCTTTGGAGAAACAGGTGACTGTTGCTTACAACAATGATCCAAGCCCAGCTAAGCTCAATTTGGGTGTCGGTGCCTATCGTACTGAGGTTCTTTTCTTTCTTTCTTTTTTTTTCTTCCTTACCTTCTAAGCACTTCGCAAAGCTTAGGTTTCTGATTAATTAGTTTTTAAAATTGGTTTTTAAAAGGAAGGGAAGCCACTTGTTCTTGACGTGGTGCGAAGGGCAGAGCAACAGCTTGTGAACGATCCGTGAGTAGTTTTCACATTTATTACTACTACCCCGTGAGAACTTTTCTCTTCTTATTGTTGCTAATAATGCCTACTACATATGTTCCTCTTAAGGTCTCGTGTCAAGGAATATATTCCTATTGCTGGACTTGCTGATTTTAACAAACTTAGCGCCAAGCTCATCTTAGGTGCTGATAGGTAATCTATACATTCTTCATATTTGTGTCTTTGTTTTTGAGATAATGTTCCCTTTAGTTCATTTTGTGTATGATATTTACTAACAATTTCTTGTTTTGATTTCCTGGGCAGTCCTGCAATTCAAGAGAGTAGAGTTGCTACAATCCAGTGCTTGTCTGGTACTGGTTCTTTGAGAGTTGGTGCTGAGTTTCTCAAAAAACACTACCACCAGGTACAACTTCTTTCTGATTGGTGTTTTTGACCATCATTGAGTTTAGGTACTCACAGAGCCTGTTGCTAACTGCGGGTTCTTATTCTTCCAGAGTGTCATTTTCATTCCGAAACCAACTTGGGGGAACCATCCCAAAGTTTTCAACCTGGCTGGCTTGTCTGTTGAGTACTACCGTTACTATGATCCTGCAACCCGTGGACTTGACTTCCAAGGTCCGTTTTAATTTATTCCATAAGTCTTGTCTTTCACCTTGATTTAGTTTTGATTTACCCATTATTATTGCTTGATTTTTATTCACCCACTTTGCTTTTTCCTACGATTTCCTTGTTATAACTACAAAAGAAAACCTCTAAAGTGTACTCTTTCAGTATTACCTTTAAATTTCAAGGAAATAAGTCTTTTAGATTTCTGCATTCTTTCATCATATTTCATATAAAGCCATTTGATACGATGGAAAAAAAAATAAAAATAAACAGGCTTGGTCGAGGATCTTGGTGCTGCACCATCTGGAGCGATTGTCTTACTTCATGCATGTGCTCACAATCCCACTGGAGTGGACCCAACCTCCGAACAGTGGGAACAGATTCGACAACTAGTGAGATCTAATAGCTTGTTACCGTTTTTTGACAGTGCATATCAGGTAACTTATTACAAACTAGTCTTTCTTTTTGTACAAACACATGAATGAAACCCATTGTAATATATGTTTTGAGTCTGATCAGATGTAGAAAAAGTTAAGCCTAACTTCTTTTTTCCTAACGCATTTGCAGGGTTTCGCTAGTGGTAGCCTTGACACAGATGCACATTCAGTCCGCACCTTTGTTGCTGATGGCGGTGAATGCTTGATAGCTCAAAGTTATGCCAAAAATATGGGACTTTATGGGGAGCGTGTTGGTGCCCTTAGCATTGTAAGAAACCAAACTTCTCAGTTTCATCTTTGCTTCTTATCTATGCATCTGACATTATTTGTAGACATACTTTTGCATCTTTTCTTCATAAGATTTAAATCTCGCATGTATCAGATCCTTCAAAATGGCATGCCTACTAGTTATTTGTACCTATCACACTTTAGGCTGCATATTTATTACCTGATCAATGTACCTTTCTTGGGCTTTGCCGTTTATCTTCACATAATACAGTAGTAATGGTAGTGGAATGGTATAGTACAAAAATATGGTATTCAAAAACATCATCTAATATTTCTGATATGATGTGAAGGTCTGCAAGTCGGCAGATGTGGCTAGTAAGGTTGAGAGCCAGGTGAAACTTGTTGTGCGACCCATGTATTCGAGTCCACCTATTCATGGAGCATCAATTGTTGCCACCATTCTGAAAAGCAGGTAAATGTTTATCCTGAAAACGGAGAGCAAACTAAGAAACCCATTGCTTTGGTTTGCAATTACATACTACTGAAACATAGATTTCTGCTAGTTATTCCCTAAGCAGTAATATGAGAGTTTATGCTTTGTTGAGATTGTTATGCCAAGTTTTTTATACTCTGGAATCATATGCTTAAGTGACTAACATTTTCCTTTGTATTCTAAATAAATCTGTTTATGCAATAAGGTTCTGCTGCTTTATGTTTCTAAGTTTTCTTGTATGCATCTTGATAGTGATATGTTCAACGACTGGACCATCGAGCTGAAAGGAATGGCTGACCGCATTATTAGCATGCGCCACCAGTTATTTGAAGCTCTACAAGCTAAAGGTTCATTTTTTTCTAATTCTCGTTTTTGTCTCTTTTTCCTTCACTACTTCTTATCCCTTTCCGTAGGTCCTATACTCTGCACCGTTTTGTTCTTGACATTATCTTTCTTGACTTGCAGGCACACCTGGTGATTGGAGTCACATTATCAAACAGATTGGGATGTTCACTTTTACTGGATTGAACAAGGAGCAAGTTGCCTTCATGACTAAAGAGTATCACATTTACATGACGTCTGACGGGTGAGGCCAATTTATCTATCATTTGTTTTGGATTTTTAGGCATATAAAGTTGTTAGTTTTTTTTGCAACGCCTAGGACGATGATATATTCAGTTACGCAGCTATATATTATACAAAGATAGTTCAAAGAGGTTTTAGCAGTAATAAATCCGATATGAACTAATTAGTTTCAATCATGTTTTCTTTGGTACGTAAACCAAGGTTAGTTGCTTAGAAGTTCTGAGATATTCACTCTTGCTATTGAAAATTTTATAGTTGCATGAAACAAAGGGAAATAGAAAAATACTAAATACTTTGGTATAATGATATGAATTTTAAGTTTATAATAAAGATTCTGAGCATGAAATTGAGAAGGTTAATCTTTGTGTATTGCAGGAGAATAAGCATGGCAGGCCTCAGTTCGAAGACGGTGCCTCACCTGGTCGAAGCTATACATGCTGCAGTTACCCGCGTTGCCTAAACTATAGCCAGACGATATTTTTCTTGTTTTGTCTAATAAAAGGAAAAAAAACAAAAAAAAACATCTTCCTTGGTTTATACACTAAGGATTCTTTTCTGTTGGTATCATATACTTCCTTATGACTTTTTGACTAAAAGGATGCGTGAACGAAACAAACCGAGGCTTATGACATTGAAATCTGCAATGTTAAAGGAAAACATTGGTTATTACTACTTGCAATATAACGATTTCATATCGTAGTTCGTTTATAGTAAAGTTTCTTTCTTACATCACTTGCCTAGCCATGTCGATGCAGTGTTTATACATCCCATCCGTTAGGGGTTGAAGAAAATGATGATCATCATAAATGCGACTTTTCACAATGAAAGTTACACACGACGTGGGTAAATGATTAAACCACATGTCGGATGTTAATAAGTCTAATCACATATCGGATGTTAACCAAATCCTTTTCGATTAATAGGATAAACAGATATGTTTAGACTTGGTGATGGGACGGCGTCCTACATGCCCTCCACTAAATTACTTTCATTTTGTTCTTATCAGTTGACTCTAGATTGATTCTATTAATTTTTTAAAATTCAAATCCGAAGCTACATATCATACTAGCAAGTCAATTCTGAAAGTGATTGACCATGATATTCAGATTCAAATCCACAAAATGCATTTTATTGACAAATTAAAATGAATACTCTTACGTTCATCTTTAAGTAATTAATTTAAGGAAAATTGCCAAAATAGAACAAAAATTCAACATAGTTATTTTTTTGGTATAATACCAACTTGACATTATCCCTACAATATAATTTTTACCATAATTCCGAAATAAACATTTGAATCAAATTAATCAAATAAAAATATAATTTTGAAACTTCTTTTAAGATTTATAAAATTGAAATTATACCAACGTGATAAGAAATAGAAGGTAAATAAAATAAATCAATAAATACAAATAATTTCCGTAAGCTTAGACTTTTTTTTTGTCTCTCTCTTGACTAACACAAAGGGAATTTTGTTTTCTCCGTCTATCTCGACTAACACAAACGGAACTCTCTCTATCTCGAGTCTCGATGAACATGCGATCTAAGCGGTCTACGAACATGCGATTCAAGCGGTTCTATCGACGAACACGAAAATGATTCTCTCCCTTTGTCTTCTCCGACATAGCTAGCACCAATGGTAAACACCAAACTTTCTCCATCCAAACTATGGAGAAAACATGGATTGATGAACAAGAAATGTTGAATATTTTTTTAATATTTTTAACAAGGAAAATCGACATATATACGTTTTAGGGAAGTTATAATATTACAAATATTTTTGGAATATCATTTTAACTGAAACTTTCTTAAATTTTCGTAAAATCAGATTTTCTTATCCATATCTGTTGAACAAAGACGAAAATTCCATAAGTAGTATCTACCACATGTAGCCATTTGAGTAGTGCTTAGATTTCACATTCTTAGAATTTTAGAATAGCTCACTAAATAGAAACTTCATTCGGTAAAAAATAGCTATATTTACAGTTAAACTTTTAGTAAACTTTTTAATAAAAACAATTAAACTTTTAATTTAAAAGTTTTTAAAACGATAGTAAAAAATAAAAATAAAACTTTGTAAAACATTTTAATAAAAATAGAAATTTGCAAAACGTTTTTAATAAAAATAAAACTTTGTAAAACCTTTTTAATAAAAAAAAATTTGTAAAACCTTTTTAATAAAAAAAAATTTGTAAAACCTTTTTAATAAAAATTTACAAAAATAATAATAAAAATAAAACATTATAAAAAGTTTTTAATAAAAACGTTAAATAAGATTTATAAAAAAGTTTTACAAGTTTATTTTATAGAAGTTTAAAATCTTAGTAAACTTTTTAGTTTTATTAAAATTTTTGATAAAAAAAACTATTAAATTTAACTTTTAAAAAACTTTTTTTCCTTATTATCAAACTTTTTAAAATTCAACTAAACTTTTAAGTTGGTGTTTAATGTGTTTAATTTGATTAATCAAGAGTTAATTTTGGAATTATGAAAAAAATACTAAATGGACAACTTAAGGATAGTACTATACCAAAGAGACAATTATGCTGTTTTTTTGTTCCGTTTAGCCAATTTAACATAGAAAACTGCAAGAAAAGAAGAACGACATATCTACATGACCGCCCTGATTTTGGGGGTTAATGACAAGCTAAGAAGGAATTGAATAATTTGAGGGCCTAAATTTTGTTTTTACAAATTTGGAGGTTTATAACCATATAAAGATTTCAGAATTTTTGGGAACTTGGACAGAATGTTTCATTAGACTTGGCTCATGGTCGGTCCTACATATCTATACCGCAACTGCATGCCATATATGATATACCCAAGTGCATTGGTTAGAGAACGGAAGATTTGCTCATTGGGATAAGATGGTGATTAATCCCTTATATATTAATTAAGAAACATTACAACATTGTTTTGTAGTCACCTGTCATTATAAAAATGAAAGTAGTTCGATCTTGCATCAATTTAGTTGTCTAGTTGAAACCTTTTAGAACTATGTAGAATACTAAGATCAAAGTAGTTCTATTTTGGAAACAGAGTGATAAAACCATTAAAATGGTTTTCAGTGATGTTAAAATAAAATATTAAAAAGATAATAGAACTTGTTTTTGTAATAAAATTTCACTTGATGACTACATTATGGCTTTTTATAGGTATAAAAAGAGTGATAAAAAATTTAAACTCAAATCGATCAAGCTGATCATAAATTCAAAATAGATTTCGGTCCACAATTACAATTACAAATGTCCAGTTTAATATATAGATGGTTATATAAAAAAACATAATTGTATGCATATTAAAAAAAAATCGAACACATATACATATTTAATTTGTTAATACTATATATTTTTACTTTTTATTATATAAACTCACTCTACGCAAAGTGCATGTCTTATCCTAGTGATATACTATTTGTTCACGTTTTCACTCCAAATGTATTCATGTACATTTTTGGTTACTCGCACTTACAAGGTAAATGTGGATGCTTGTTTTTAAATACAGTATAAACTTTTTAAATTAATTATCGATAAATTAATATAGAACATTATTTAATAAAATGAAAAGATAATAATATTTAGGAAACTTTTTATGCAGATATTATATGGTCCATTAAAATCAAAAATTAATAATTATCATATATATATATATATATATATATATATATAAATTTTGTTATTGTCTATCTTTCTTCAAAATGAATTTCATCTCTAATTTTATTTTTAGTTTTATTTAATTACTTATAAAAGAAAATTTGTATCATATAATATGCATTCATCATACATAAACTATATCAATATTCTAATAAAATTAGTTAAAGTTTAAATCAATAATCTCTAACCAATATATAATACCATGAAGGAAATATTCCTTTATTTTTCTTCACTAAAAATGTTAAAAATGTAAAACTTTATAAATTAATAAATTATATAAGTCCCAACATTAAAAAAACTTTTTAAAATAGCATTAACTAGATGATAAAATGGTTAATTTAAACCTTTAAATTTTACTCTAACCACCCTACAAAATTTTAAATCCTAAACTACACTAAATTAAACTCAAATCTAAAAGAAAAACAAAGTTTTTTATTGAATACTATATCGAATTCTTTTACTATGTATGCTATTTTGTAATAAAAATGTATGTATAAAGTATATCTCTTTGTTCTGTATCCAAGTCTTTATTATATTGGTAAAAAAAGTCTTTATTATGTATGCCTAATTTTTTATTAGTCTCGATTAGCGAGCACTAGCCCTTACCTAAGACATGTTAAGCAGCATGCTTTATGCCTATTAAGTGATGCAGATAAGTATTTGGAATATTTCCAAATATCTTATTATTTATTTTGTTAAATATATTGAATTAGATAATTACCTTTTATTTGTATTTTCTATATTTTAATGGTTTTCCTATTTTAGTTAAGATTATGATTTTCTAGATTTAAGGATTTATTATAAATAGACATTCAAGCTTAAAGTTGTATTCAGACTTTGATAATTAATAAACTAGTTTTTGCTTTATACCTTGAAAGAGATTTGATTCAATTCATCTTATTTGAGTTGCCTTGTTTACATTCGATTAAATTCATCAAACATGAAGTTGGTCTTAAGACGCTATCGAAAGAAACTCTTGATTGATGAACAGGTCTCTAGAACCCTAAAAGTTCTTTGATCGACCGTTCACCCTATCGTCCGCTGCATCATTAAGCCACTAACCTGAGTAGCTTGAGGTAGATTCTCTGGCTAGTTTAGAAGATAAAATAAGAAATGAAAAAGTCCGAGTATCTTAACCGCCCTTCCATAGTTATTTTCTTGTTTTCTTACAACATGCGCCGCACGTTGTCTCTCCAGCCCTACAAAAACTGCATCAACGTTTCTTTGTTTCATTCATTTGCACCAACTCAAAAAACATAAAAACAAATGTTTAAATAGCTGGAAAAATACATGTAGAACACAAAGTATTTTTTGCTTCTTTTGTTATGTTAAAGAACAGAGACAAGGGAAAGCGAAACGACTAGTTCTTGATCTGTACTCCTCTTTTGCTTTCTTCTCTTCCATTTTGTGGTTTGCATTTTCTTATGATCTGAGAAAAAAAAAACAAAATAGAGTTGTAAAGGAGTGTGTGGGAGAGAGATAAACTGAGATAAGGAGTACTTGGGAATGGTGCAGACATTTGGACGTAAACTAAGTTGGCCAAGATCTTTTAGTTTTAGAAAGATGTTAGATGGTCTGAACTCTGGACATTCGTCCTTCTCTTCTCGTGGGGATGGCAGGCAAACGCCTGACCACGAACTTGCCATACAAGCTACACCATCCGCCGAGGGGACTCGTAGAGGCAAGCTAAATAGGACATCAGGTATATACCGCTTATTAATATGGGCTTATTTGTAATAGTGATCATCTTTATTAGCTTCTTACATCCATTTATTTCAGACATGGAAGTGATGAAGGAAAGATTCGCAAAACTGCTGCTTGGAGAGGATATGTCAGGCGGTCGTGAAGGCGTGTCCTCTGCGTTAGCTTTGTCAAATGCCATCACCCATCTCTCTGGTAAATATTTGACATTAACATAACTAAAAGTATAATGGCTAGTTAAGTATTTGCATTTTTTTTTAGTATTTGAATTGTTGAATAATTCACAAACTACATGTGGCTTTGGTATTGGCAGATTCAATGTTTGGTGAGCAGATGAAATTGCAGCCTATGTATCCGGAGACAAAAGAGATTTGGAGGAAAGAATTGGACTGGTTATTATCTGTGGTTGATCACATTGTTCAGTTTGTTCCTTCAAAACAAATGGCCAAAAATGGGGCATTCACTGAGGTGAATGCATACATTATTAAGCATTATATATACGTACATAACCAAAACTCCTAGTGACTATCTATCTTATTAACCCTTCTTTTCTATTGTAGATCATGGTGACAAAACAAAGAGATGATCTGCTGGTGAACATTCCAGCCTTACGCAAGCTTGACTCGGTTCTTCTCGTGAGTTTTTTGTCAAACACTACTGTTTGCAAATTATAAACATAAATGGAAACGTCAAGGAGTTATTATTTCATGTATATATGATCATGATAATATATATATTCATACTACCTAGTAAAAATACGGATGAACATATTTTTTTGAGACAGACCCATTCCACAGCATAGGCAAAATGACAATTTTGGTTGTAAATACGGCATTACGAAAAGTTTACATGAAAAATAACAGTACACATTTATATTTGGGCGTTTGGCATTATGAAAATTCAAAAGTGTTAGACCGACACTGCTTTATGCTTTAAGATCTATATACGATAACAAACTCAAAAATAGATTAAGATGAGTTGCGACCATTTATTATATTTTTGGGCATGCATTTTTTTAGAAATAAATAATTAAATATATCATTTGGCAGGAGACTTTGGACACCTTCAAGGATCAGAAAGACTTTTGGTATGTCCCAAGAGATGTTGAGGATACAGAGAACAGTGGAGACTGGAAGAGGGATGAGAACTGGTGGTTACCGGTTGTTAAGGTTCCATCGGATGGTTTGTCTGAGGAGTCACGTAAACTGTTGTATAGTCAGAAAGATTCTGTGTCACAGGTCCTTAAAGCCGCCACAGCCATCAATGCTTTAGTATTGTCTGAAATGCACATTCCTGACAACTATATTGACTCTCTTCCAAAGGTTATTATACTTCTTTTTCATGAATGTTCTTAGTTTTTGTTCTCTACTAGCTGACATATATTGTGTCTTGTAGAACGGGAAGACGAGCCTGGGAGATTTCCTTTACAAAAACATAACGGATGAGTACTTTGATCCTGACTACTTCATCTCTTACTTGGATTTGTCAACGGAACACAAAGTTCTTGATCTGAAGAACAGGATTGAGGCTTCCATGGTGATCTGGAAGAGGAAGATGAACCATAAAGAGAAAGACGGAAAATCACAGTGGGGATCCTCTGTTAGCTTAGAGAAGAGGGAGCTTTTCGAGGTCCGAGCTGGAACCATCTTGGTTATGCTCAAACAGCAGTTCCCTAGGATCCCGCAATCCTCACTTGAAATCTCCAAGATCAGAAACAATAAGGTTAGTTTTATTACTTTTTGACTATTTTTGGTTATTTTCAGTATTTTTGTTTAATATATGATTGGTAAATTCATACATTGGTTATATCCTGAAAAAAAACCGACACACCTGAACGGGACTCCGAATGCGTATGCTTAGTAACAAACAACAAAGACAAAACAAACACAAGCAAGCAAAATTTACTGAAACTGAATGAGAACTTGTTTTGATGGCGCATTTACAGGACGTGGGACAGGCGATTCTGGAGAGCTATTCAAGAGTATTAGAAAATTTGGCTTCGAAGATATTGTCAAGAATAGATGATGTTCTTGAAGCTGATTTATTAGTTCAAAGACAAGTGATGGCAGAGGCAGAGAGAAAGTTCCAAAGTGGTCGGGCGGAATATGAATACGAAGAAACCGAAAAGGTGGCATCAGCAGAAACGCCAAACTCGAGGAAGTTATCAGACTTCATAGGGTGGAGATTGTCATCAGAAACAAAGAAGCATAGTTCGATGAGTGATATAGAGTTCTTCTACAAAGCTGAGCAGGAGAAGCCGATGATGAAGTCTCCAAGAGCCCCACCGAAGAAACTTTCATATCTATCAAAGTTAGAGAACATGAGAAGCCATAGTGAGAGACACTGAAAATGAAAACAGGTAAGTGTAGACGAGAGCATATGTATATAGAAGAAGAAAAAAAAACAAAGAGAGGGAGTAGGGGAAGTTAAAGTGTGTGTACATATAATGAAGGCACTTGTTTAGGATTTGGACATGAGTCTTGGTGTTTGATGACATTTGTGGTTAGAGTTTGTCTTGTTTCAGTCACCTACCTGGTGGATCATGTTTGGTTTTGCTTGTTTGACTATTGGTTGCTGTTGTGTACCGTATTTTGGTTATTTTGGCATTTTGAAGCTAACAACATTGTATATTGAATTTTGAAGCTAACATTTTAATGTGTATAACATTGATTTATGTTGGATATTGAAGCTCAACCGGATGATTTGTGTATTTAACTTGCTGGTACTTGGCAGTTATATCAAATTATCAGTAGTCTTGTAACTATGGGTCAGCATTAACTAGAAAAACTGAATAGAGTTTTTTTGTCAATCAATTTAATATTCAAAAATCTAAATTAATGAAAAAAAGAAATGAAATCATTCTGTATTATCTCATTTAAAGATTTTTATTTGTTTTCTTCTTTTTTTTTCTAACTTTTATACATTAAATGTAAGAGATAGAAACTCAATTTTGATGTTTAGACTATCTCCAGTTGTTCACTCTATTTCTTACTTTAAAATAAGTTAATTTTATAATAGAATTGTATATATTTCAATTATATTATATTTCAGAATAGAAAATAGAGTAATGAAAAACAAAATAAATTACTTTATATATAAAGTAAACTCATTTTCACTCTATTATAGAGTAAAAATATATTATAGAGTAAAAATAAATTATCATTAGAACATTTGGAGTTGAAAACTCTTGTACCAATTGTATAAATCGCTACAATTTGCATCTTCAAACATTTTTTTAAAAGGTAAAATGGTTAAATCAGGGTCTATTAAAGACACAAACTTAATTTTCGGATGGAGGTACAGTCCACAGATAGACTATGTTTTGGACATTCAAATGAGTCGAAAATAAAAACTCATATCCGTGTGGCCGGTGGGATTTGAAATCTTCAAACTTCTTAAGTTTACGGATTCTAGATTGTCCAGAATTTTTTTTATTTTTTATAACGCTGATTTATTATGATATTACAATTATGAAAAAGTTTACATAGACGATTCGACAATCGATAATACTACTTACCTTATGAGGATCTGTACCTAACTGCATCATCCGAGCCGTCCTATTAAGATCTCCTGACCTGATTTACTTGCACCATGTTGAAGATCTCTTGTACGTCTTTCCTTTTTTTGTAACTTTCCATTAATAAATTGCTCTCTCTGGAACTTGAAACCTAGATTTTCTGTAATCTCAAGAAATTGCATAGTGAACTCCAAACTTGAGTATATAAACTTTTAAACTTTAACCAGTATTCTAGGGTGCTTCCACGGAATTTTTTTTCGTAACTATTGTTTCAGGACTATATAAACGACTATGCAAATATATGTATAAAAAATATCTGTTATCAAATTAAAAATTACTATATGTGAATTTCAAGATTTCCCAAAATTGATTTTTTTTTGGGAAAATTGCCAAAACAGAATAAAAATTCAGCATGGTTGTCCCTATAGTATAAAATCATCCTTTAGTTGTCCTTTTAGTATAATTCTTTTCATAATCCCAAAAATAACCATTAATTAATCTAATTAAACACATTAAACTAATAGATTTTTTAAAAAAAATCAACTAAAAACGTTTTAAAAAGGGAAAATAAAAATAAAACTTTTAAAAAAAGTTTTTAATAAAAATAAATTCGTAAACTTTATAAAATAAAAATAATTTACAATTTTTTAATAAAAACATTAAATTAAGTTTATAAAAAACGTTTTACAAATTTTTATTTTGATAAAAAATTTAATATTTTTTTGATAAAACTTTAATAAAATAAAATTTGTAAACTTTATAAAAATAAAAATAAAAATAAAACTTTTATACAAAATATTTTACAAAGTTTTATTTTTTTAAAGTTTAAAACGTTTGTAAACTTTTTAATTTTATCAAACTTTTTAACAAAAAAAAAACTTTTATCAAACTTTTTAACAAAAAAAAAAACTTTTTAATTTTTTTAATAAAAGTAAACTTTGTAAACTTTATAAAAATAAAAATAAAACTTTACAAAAAAATATTAGTAAAAAAATTTAAATAAACTTTATAAAAACATGTACAAAGTCTTTTCTTATAAAAAGCTTAAAAAGTTTGTAAATTTTTTAGTTTTATTATACTTAAAAAATAAAAAATAAGAGTTTGTGAAAATCACAAGACAAACTATGGAGATATCATAGATTTATGAAGAAAAAAATGCAAAATAATTATTTCACAAGTAAAATCGACCATAACATGTTTTAGGAAGTTAGAATATTTTTAGGAGATTTTTATAATATTTTCTTAACTTAAATTTCATTGATTTCTTTAATTTAGGCGTTTTTTAAAAAATTTTGACAAGTAAAATCGAAAATAACACGTTTTAGGAAGTCAGAATATTTTTAGGAGATTTTTAAAATATTTCCTTAACTGAAACTTTCATTAATTTTCGCAAAAATCAGGTACTCTATCCGTAGAATGCGCCTTCTAAAAGTTTAGAAGATTGACAAAAATCCAGAACACGCTTTCTACTTTTAGTAGACGGAAGAGTACATTTTAGAAAACACATTCCGCGAAATTTAGAATACTTAATAGAAGTAGAAGATGCTTCCGGACGAAAAGTAGATAGCTTTAGGATTAGTAGAATGCGCATTCCATTTTTTTAGAAAATTAGTAAATAGTAGAATGTATGTTCTAAAAATAGTAGATGAACGTGTTTATTTTAGAAATTGCTTTCTACTATACTATTTTCCGTAGAAGGCACATTCTACCTTTAGTAGAACGTATTTTCAAATTTTTATTTATCAACTTTTTGAAAAAAAAAAATACCAGCATGTGTATATAGGTGTTTTATTAATTGTTTATATTTTTAATATATTTTTTGATTCATAAAAGTATTTATTTCATTAATTTTCAGAAATATAAAAGGCAAGAAGAAGAAAAATTGGACAAAAAATGATTTATACCAAAAGGATAATACCCTTAATTTTTTGTTCTCTATGGACAATTTTCCTTTGTTTTTTAATTAAAAAAACATCATGCAGTATTGCAGTGTTTTCAACTCTTTCTTTATTTTCTATCAAAAACCAAAGCGGATGTTCAGCGTCCATCGTATTCAAACAAACCGAGCAAAGAGGCGATCGCCTGCGGAATCAGAATGAAGGAAGACATACAGAAAATGGTTGCCGTAGGGCTCGTGTGGGGAGCCACCAACGCCCTGATTCGCCGCGGCGCACTCGCCTGGGATAATAAAAAATCATCATCGTCTTCGAAAACAGAGTCTCCTCCTCTTCAGATCCCATCCAACTTCCGCCGCAGAATCCTCGCCGCTCTCCGCGACTGGATCAACCTCCTCCTCTTCTGGCAATACTCCGTCCCTTTCCTCGTAAACCTCTCCGCCTCCGCCACCTTCTTCGCCCTCCTCGGTGACTCCCCGATCTCCATCGCCGTCCCCGTCACCAACGCCACGACATTCGCCGCAACCGCCGCTTTCGGGGTTCTTCTGGGTGAAGAAACTCAGATCGGACTTGCTCTGTTAGGTACTAGTTTTATTGTATTTGGAATCTGGCTTTGTGTTGGTGGTCAATAATCAGATCACTACTGATCTGATCTCTGTGATGGGAACAATGTGGAACAGTTTCCTGCGTTATATAGAACTGCTTCATTCTTGTTCTAGCTGAGATAGATAGCTAGAGTGCTTATATAACTGATAAGTGGTACGCTAATTTGAGTGATGCAACTGATAAGTGATTAGGTGATGAGTAGCTGATGAAAATGATAAAGTGATGAGTGGTGTATGTTGTAATGGTAATACTATGAAGAAAACGATTGATGATCACTTGTAGAACCGAGAATGAGATGGTTTTGGTTTGTTTATATGATGAGTTGTCCTCACCATGAACATTTTTGTCCACCATTTAGCGGTATAAAGGGGTTGACTGAGAGTGATCATCGAACCATTCAGTGGTTTGTTTACCGTCGAAAAACCTAACTAATGAAGAAGGAAAAGAGTCGAAAGTTGTACTGAAAATTAGGACGAATCATCGAAAACACTAATGAATTTGGATATATTAATCATGTCATATACGCTTGTATAGAAAACAAAAAAAAAACTGATTATTGCTAGATTTTATTTTAACATATAAATGCTACGGCATAAGAAAAATTTGGTAAAAAAAATCATCTGTCAGACGATCTGAATCCATTCACCAATGCTGGGAACACCTTTGTAGACGGCAAAGATAAGATAGTAACCCGGTGGTGCCAGGTTTCCATTGGGCGGCGCGGCCGCTTGGATTTCGAAAGAGTTGCCCCCCGCAGGTTTGACACCAGCGACACCCAAGAGGAGCATCCTCATGTTCATCGAGATACTATGTGTTGTAAAGGAAGGTGCTAGCATGTGAGCCTTGAGGTTCTCCTTGGTCACGTCTTTTTGGTTAAGCTCGACCTTTACGTTGAAGACTTTTCCGTATTTGATCTGTTTCGGTGCTCCGTTGTTGACGATCTTCGGCCTCATGTTGGCAAGAGCCGGGTCGAGGTAAGGCGGGGAGAATTTCTCAACGCGAAGCTCCGTTGGGAACTCAACATTGTACCTGTAACCGTCGTTGGTGTTGCTGCCGCCAACAAGAACCTTACCATCAGGAAGAGCGATGGCGATGGAGTGGTACATACGTGGGATGCCTGAGGCTGCGAGCTCCTTGAAACGCAAGCCGCGTTTAGCACGAGGCTTGTACAAAATAGGAGCAAAGGCAGGGTCCTTGCCATACCCCCAACCAGAACAGCCACGTTTAGCTCCGTTGACTAGTATTACGTCTCCGTTTGGGAGGATGACAGTGTCACTCATGACTCGTGGCGTAGGCATCATCTCTTTCTTCCATCTTGGCTTACCGCTGTTGATGCTTAACCTCGCGCAATCCTGCAATGCTGGTTCGAAATCTTTTTTACCCGCACGGTTGTACGCGTCTTGTTTCGAACCACCGCAGACGAGGACATCAGCAGGGATGACTTTGGCATTGTTCATGTAAAGTTGGATGGGGAGGAGTGCAGAGGAGCCTGATCCGGGGTAGTTACGGGTACCACCAGGGAGCTGAGGGAACTCTTTGATGACTTGGTTTGTTTTGGGATTTAGAAGGATGGAACGGTTGTTTGCGAAAATGAAGAGGTTACCATCAGTGTTCAGCCATACGAAAGGGTAGAGGTTGTTCTCGTCCTTGTCGTCTGTTTGTTTTAGGAGCAATGAGTCAAATAGCTTCTTGTTGTTCTGTCCTTCCTCTGGGATGTATTCGTAGTTCAAGGCGTCTCGTCCTCCAATCACAAAGAACTTTCCGTCAGGAAGAGAGGCTTGCGTTGAGTACCATCTCTTTGCAGCTAGGGCTTGAGGGTACTCAATCCATACACAGTTTGGACAAGCAGCTAGGTACCTCGCCGTGTTGGCTCCTCCTCCGTATCCTCCAGTGCTCACCAGTGTCCCGTTGATGGTCAGACCTCCCGATGAGCACCACGTATCAGTAGTAAGCTATTATCAAAATGTGAAGAAAGATATTTAATTCAAGTCCAAGTAAAATACTATATATGTATATACATGGCCGGCTTTGAAATTTTAAAAGTTACAAACAATTTAATACCTAAAAACAAATTTTGGGAATCTAAGTTTATATCTATATTAGTTCTAAAATTTTGGAGGTTAAAAACCAATATTTCACTTAGTTATGTACATGACCGGCTCTGTTAATATATGCATGCATGTGAGTAGGGATTGATACGTACGGCTAGAGGCTTAATGGCACCGGTGTTGATGTCAACGAGAACCGAATGAGCCCAACAATCGACCCTGTTGATCTTGGGGTCGACGACGTGACATGCTACACCTGGAGGCAGCTTAATCTGTGAGATTCTCCAGATGGTTGCGTCATAGAACTGGACTTGGTTGATGACTGGCATCAGAATCGCATGCATCGCTGACACACCTGAGTTTGGTAAGAATAACTCCCATTTACCAGGCCAGTTTGTCTGAGCTTCTGCACCGCCTCGTCTTCTTCCTCCGCCTTTTTTACCTCCCCCTTGTTTCCCAACCTTACGGTTGTGATTTCCAGGTAGGAATGGTAGATCAGGAAACACGGCTTCCGACACAGCTGCAAGTACAAGGACAGTTACTGTCCATATGAGTCTTGTTGAGGCTCTCATTTCTTTTTGTAATTTTTGTAGTTTTTAGATTTTTAGATTTTTTTTTAATTTCTTTTTTTGGTTGAGGAGATGAGAAATTTGATGCTTATTTGGATTATGAATGCCGGAGTAATCAACTTTGGTCTAAGCGTGTTTTATAGGTTGTTTTACTTGAGTTTATTTTTAGCGATTGCTATTTTTGTGTGTGTGGTAAGAAGACTCTACATCAATCAAATTCTAGTTTTGTGGAGAGTCTTTGATAAAAGAATGATTTAGGTTTCATATTTCTCTGTTGGTCTTTGACGTGGTCATGCAGTCAAGATAATATACATAAAAAGTTGATGAAGAAAAAGCTGAGTCGTTTTTAAGGACAAACAATGAAACAATGGAATACTACAACATTTCAGTCATTAACTACATCATTTGAGTCTTGATGACAACACAAGCAGAGATTACGACACATGCCTATTCATTTCAGTAACTTCTACTCGTGTATTCAATGTGAAAAATATCACCCTATTCATTAATCACATATACGTATTTATGGACTATGACATGGATACATGTACAAATCGTACTCAGTTGTGCAAAGATGGGTTCTTCTGCGAGTGAGGTAAAGAATGATATTACACTGCAGTGCGCCAAATATTTGTTTATGAAAGTTATATGAGAACATAATATGAATATCAAGAATATAGTGAACATACACTACAAACAACTATCTTGCATCAACAATTCTTAATGAAAATTTCTGAAACTAAAAACATAATGAAATGAAAGATTCACCTTCATTTAACGAAAGTTTGTACTTTGTACCACAATTGGAAATAAAACGGTTCTTGCTTGTTTTTCAAGTCTCATAATACATATTAACCCATATTTAGTTCACAACTTACAAGACTCCATGAAGCCCTTAGTTTGCAGAGAATACAAGAATAGAGCAGTGGTTTTAGATGCGGTTTTTACATTACAAGCTTTATTTTTCGGATGGAGATAAATATATTACAAACTAGCTTTCACTTGTTGCTCCTGGCTTCACAGATCTGCATGCAATGTAGACAAACACCACTCGTTAATAACCAAAGCAAACCATACAAGCACTGAAAAGGTTTGAGACCTAGTGAAAGCAATATACATAAACATTTGAGGTTCCGAACAAGACCATAACATCATGGTCATTAACTTAAGTAATGAATACCAAGCATCGCTAGAGCCAATAGACCACGACGTTCAAGTTTTCATGACTGAACTAAAGATTTGTTTTACATTTTAGCTGGTCATGAAAGGTTAACAATATGAACAAAAGTAAACAAAAGACCACAACGGCCAAGAGAACTTAATAGGTTACAAAAATCAGTTGAATACATTTAAAAGTTAGCAACTTGATTATATTATTACCTCACATGCCAGAATAAAGATCCCAACTCACTTTGAATATCCTAAACTCATAATGTATAAAATGTACTAAAAACTGAAATTTACAACAATTAAAGAAGGTTATAACCTTTACCTCATGAACTAAATCAAGAAGAAGATCCTATATCGTATACATAACAAAGTTAGCAACTAGATTAATCATTACCTCATATGTCAGATCAGTGACAAACTAAAGTTCCTAACTAACTTTAAAATGTCCTAAACTCATAAAAATACAAAACAAATAAAGAAAGTTATAAACCTTTTTACCTCTTGAACTGAATCAAGAAGAAGATCGTTTCCCTTCACAATCAAGACTCTCGTCGAAGTTCTTCGAAGGGTATTTAGCGGTTACGACGCCGACCTCGAAGACAAGGTTATCACCGGAGGATCGAATCCCTGTGATGGACCACCACTGGAAAAACGCTCTGACCCGGATGCCACGGAGCTCCGCGATCTGACCCTTGGTGATCCGACCCGTTACCTTATTGGAGTAAGTGGCGAGGTAGTTGTCGGGAGGAAGCGTGATTTTGCACGTGCCGTGGAGGAAGAGGGAGAAGTCGCCGGATGTTTTGTTGATGTAGTAGTCTTTGACGGATAGAGGGAGGAGACCAATCGGGAAACCATGATTGGTGAGCTCCGCGTGAGCACGAGTCGGTGGTTTGACTTCTGGACTCGGATCTTGTAGGGAGAGAGGTAAGAGGATGAGGAAAGAGATGAGGAAGAGAGATATCTTCATGTTCGTTCGCGACGGAGAAAACAAAGCTTCGAAACCACCAAAGTGTTACAGATTTCTTTGTGTTTTTTTTTTATTTGGAAGACTTTTCAGTTTCGGAGACTTGGTTTTGTCGTTTTGTTGACTTTTTTCTTGACGAATTGTTTACTTTACACCTTGTTTATATACAACATTATTAATTTGTTCTTTTTTTTTTAACTCAATTAATTTGTTCAAAATAATTTTTATAACCTACATAGACTTTTAATTGAAAAAGCTAATTATGATGTATGATCCTCTAACTAAATATATATATATATATATATATATATATATATATATTTTTTTTTTTTGTAACTATTTTCACAAAAGTTTCTTTTTCAATTTTCCAAATTAAACTTGATCCATCATTCCAAGCATATTTGCACCTTACATAAATTAATGTATACTGCTTTAATTGAGAATGTTCAAGTTCATAGTTGAGACAAAATATGTGACAAATGCAAAAGTCTTTTTCTAAATTGCTGACTGCATAAACAATTAAGGATCAAGGTATTATTATTTCATGTTTGTGTTCTTCCTTCATTAGTGTTGAGCTTTCAACTAACCATAACAAAGCTTGTTCGGTGGGTACAATTGTTAAGTTAGTTCTTTTTTCCTTACAGATGGTTAAGTTGGTTAATGGTTGATTTAAGCTTAATGTATATATAAAACATTTTGTACACTGTTACGTTGACCTTTTTGCTTAATTCAAATGATATTGAAATCTCCATCTCTCTAACTTCCATATCTCACTCGGTTTCTTTATGTTACAAGCATACCCACGAAGCATTCACGTAGTAGTTATAGTAGTCTAGAAGAGACTAGCTAGTTATTGTTTATTTGAGCACAGAACCTAAAATACGACTTTTATTAGAACCCTCCATTGATAAACAGTGTCAGGGTTCGGGTTTGGCGGTGGAAAGATTAAACCGGCAGGCTTGAACCGCATCGTCAATGGATAGGAACACATACTCTTTTCCTATCTTCTCTACAAAATGCGATAACATCATCTTTTCCAAGACTTCAAATCTTGGATTTATTATCACCATCTGCAATCAAAAAGTATATAATCTTTTTTGGTTTTCCTCTCTATTATTATAATTAAGGACGCTTTTAGAAAGTGAAGGAAATAAACCTTGATGCCTTTTGATCCAAGTATTCTCCGCACTTCGAGCAGTGTTTCCATCCCGGTCATGTCAACGCTTGAAACCCCTAAGAGACAACACTATTAGCCAGCAATCCAAAATGAAAAAAAGATAATATATTTTTGTGACAAAATCTATCAAGATATATATATATATATATATATATATATATGATGGTAGTGTGAAAAGAATCACCAGAGAGATCAAGGAGAAGAAACTCGACGCCTTCAGGTTCATCACGAATCCACCTCAAAATCCTTTCACGGACATAAGTACTGTTGGCAAAGAAGATAGGAGAACCCATTTGAAGAATGACATAACCAAGCATCTCCTCAGCACCGGGGTACTGTTCTACGTCTCGAAACATAACCGAGTTTGGTATTCTTCCCAATTTACAAGTCGAGGGCCGTGCAACGTACAACAATGCTCTTAGGACAGAGAACCCAACGGAAATGATCAGACCGTAGTCCATGCTTATTAAGGAGACACCGAAGAAAGCAGACATGCATACGAGGAAATCAAACTTGTCAACCTTGAAGAGATGGTACATCTCCTCGTAGTCGATGAGGCCCAACATGGCTGACATAATGATAGCCGAGAGAGCAACTAGTGGTGTGTAGCTGAATAGAGGCGCTAGGAAGAGAAGCACGAGCATCATGCAAAAGCCCATCACTATGTTGGACATTGGTGTCTTTGTCCCAGCGTTGTAGTTCACTGCTGTCTTTGAAAACGGTCCTGAAAGTTTCAGCCAAGATTTAGCATCACAAATTATACGTGGGAAAGGATAAATATGAATCTCACAATCTTGAGAAACAAAAACATTTTAAAGTTTTTTTTCTTTATTTTTTTCCATCCACATTATTTTTGTTTTTTTCTTTCTTAATAATTTTATAAAATGAAACTGGAAGCGCCAGATAAAAATGAATGGTTGTTTTTAGCGTTTGCTTTTCTGACTAGTCAGTTTTTTTTTTCCTTAAAGTTTTAAGTGTTGAGCTCATTTGAAAAAAAATGCTAAGCATAACAGCAAACTAATGCAAACATTAAAATTAATTATAGTCACCTGTTGTCAAATAGCAAGACGTAAAGGAGCCGATTATGTTCATAAGACCAAATGCTATCATCTCTTTGTTCCCGTCCGTTTGTTCGTTCTTCATGACAGCAAAGCTTCTTCCTATGGCAATCCCTTCCTGAAATTAACCATTTACATTATTATTAAATTACACATATATGTCAACTAGTAGCGATAAAGAAAGCATAGTTAAAAATAATTATTTACAGCCAAAGCGATAAGCCCAGTAACGATTCCAGCCTTCAAAACCGACGGCAGATATTTGGCATCGAAGGTCAAGTATTGAATAGAAGGAGGATTTAGTCCTTTCTTTAAAGGCCCAACCTGTATGCAGAAACATACTATTAATAGAAACTCTAGTTGCTGAAGTCTTCTAACCATTCCGTGAACTTTATCTTTGTTTGTTAGTGTACAATATATATATATATATATATATATATATACATTGCTAGTGTGCAACAACGCAAAGAAATGTGCTCACAGTTTTGATCCCGTGTTCTGTTCCTTTCACCAAATAAGCAACTAGGCAACCCACAAGGACGACCACCATTGGACCCATTGCTGATACCCAAAATAGCTTTGGTTTTATCTTCTTCTGCAATAGTTACAAATTATATTCTTGTGAGACAGAAAACAGTTGATTTTTACTATTCAAATATACATTTCAGAATAAAAAGGATATAGCACCAGGGGCGAAGCCAGACATATTTTCTATTGGGTGCATATAAATTAAATAATTACTAAATACAGTGACATAAGTTAAAATAGGAGAATAGAACTCAGGTTTTTTCAAAAGTTGTGGGTGCACCTTGACCAATTTAGCCACTTTCATTTGTATGTCTAATGTAAAAATTCTGAAACGTAAATAATAGTGGGTGCACGTGCACCCTTAGTATACAAGGTAACTTCGCCCCTGTATAGCACGTAGATAAATAAGAAAATATAGGTTTGTATGGTCAACGTAAATTAATCCAACTATTATTTTTTTCCAAAAATTTCAAGTCAAATTGGGTATGTACACAAAAAAAATCTCTATATTTCACTCTAAAATAGAGTAACTCTATTATAGAGTTGGATTTGCTCCAATAGTTCACTCTATAATAGAGTTACTCTATAATAGAGTGGATTATAGAGTAATATTGTTTTTTCACTCTATATTTGGAATTAAAAAGTAACATTACTCTATAATCCACTATATTATAGAGTAACTCTATTATAGAGTGAACCATTGGAGCAAATCCAACTCTATAATAGAGTTACACTATTTTAGAGTGAAAATTATAGAGTACCACTGGAGATAGCTCTAAAAAGGTGACGAGTGATTACAAAAGAGAAAGAAATCAGAATAGTGGGAGATTTGTGAGGGGCAAATGATTTTGTCTCAAATAAACGGATAAAGCATTTAAATAAAAAAAATAAAGAGAAGAAGAGATTATACGATGTATCGAGTAGACTGAAGAAAAGTAAGAAAGCAGACCCCAGCAAGTGCACTTTGCCATTTCCACTGCACCAAGTAACACCCTCCCAGGTTAATACAATTACCCACCATAATGGATGATATATTTTACTTAACAAAAAGAATTGAAAGGGAGACCTCATCACGGTGGCTGAAGACTGCGTGGAGAACTGAAACGACGTCGGTTTTGTGCGTAAAGTGGACTATACCAAAGACGCCCTTAAGTTGTTGGAGGAGAATGATTATAGCTGTCCCTCCCATGAAGCCTGTTATGGTCGAGTGTGACAAGAAGTCCACCAACATTCCCAACCTATATATACACACACATGCATTCGTTAATTAATATACAAGTAAGGGATAGCTAAAAGTTAACTTTTTAACTTAACAAAGATTAGCATAAAGCCAATATAGGTTAGAAATTATAGTTAGAATTTCCATCATGACTTTTGATACATAGATTAATAAAAGGTAAAAATAAAATTAAAAACCTGAAGAATCCCAAAGCAAATTGGAATACACCGGTGATGAAAGCCGAGGTGAAGATCAAATGAAGGTAGAGATTGGGATCCGTTTTCAACAGTTCCTCACCGAATGTCTCAGCGATCAGCAAAGAGCATGCTGCAACTGTACCCACAGCGAGAGTGCTCGAACTTCCCAACACGGCGTACACAAATGGCGGCACAAAACTTGAATCTGAACTCACATAATTTTTATAAAGAAGACATGGAACTGTAAGATATATGTCCGATAAAAATCAGCTGGAGCAATCCTAGTGTCACAAGGGCAAATTAACTATTTGAGACAGGCAACACTGAATGCCAATTTGTATGGACAACGTACGTACTGCCAATATCATTTCTATTTTACGTTGAATATATTATATTGTTGTTTTAATTTATGTTTTATTTTCCTCTCACAGTGTTAATTACTCAAAATCAGTAAATTTTTATCTACGTATGTAATATAATTTGGATTTCAATTTTCAGCTACATGACTATATATATAATGGAAGTTTTCATAAATGATTCATGAAAGAAAACCACCTTTTTTTTAAAAAAAAAAGTTACTTTTGTAATAATTAAGTAATTTTTATATCAGTCGTTTCAGAAAATGAAAAGACACTCTTGAATTTGGCTGGCAAAAAAAAAGACAATCTTGAGAAACTAATTTAATAAAAGTTGCTTCATACTGTTCAGAATCAGATTCAGTGTTAATATTAATTTAAAAATATATTGTAGAATAACCGTTGGAAGTAAAATCAAAGTGAAATAACCTTAAATCAACAGGGTTACCATCAAAGTGAAAGTCCATTACTTTAACCTGGACCAACCACATTCAATTTATGCTGCTGGATTAATTCCAGAGGTGATCTAGTCCGAATTGACAGCTTGGCTCACCAAATTTAGTGAATTTTTAAAACATATATATTAAGAATAAAAATATTTAAATTCGAAAGAAAATATACTGTTTTACAAATACTAATTAAATGTAATTTTTAGATTTAAATTTACTTTTATATAAATTTACAAAAAAATATTATGGATTTTGAAATCGACTAGAATACATAAATGAATAATACATTTAAGACACGTTTTTCTTAGTTTGTTTTTATAATTGTGCAAAAATCAAAACTACGCCTTTATGCAAAATCACTTTGAGACAAAAGTTTCCAAAGTTTAATATCACCCAATCAGCTTTTATATATAAATGATATTCAAAGGATGCAATGAATACTGCATATAAAACAGATTTTTTTTTTTTGAAATACTGCATATAAAACTGCATATAAAACAGATTTTGCATAATAAAAATATTTAAAGGAAGAGATCTTACATAGACCAATGATGGGAGGGATACCGGCAAGATTAGCATAACTGATACCCTGAGGAACGGCAAGACTGGTGATGGTTATTCCCGCAAGAACATCGTACCTTAGTTTTTGCAGATTGTACTTTGGTAGCCACTCAAAGATTGGAACAAAATACTCCAATGTCTTTTTTGTTTTCATCAAACCGTTAGGCTCTTGTGATATTGGTTTAAATGGATCATCAGGAAAGAAAGTTTCCTTACATTTTGAACGAAATTTAAGAAAAAAGCTTCTAGGGGCTGAGAAGTTTACTCCTCGGCCCTTTGGTGTCGAGGAGTTAGTTTTTTCACTCTCCATGGTTACAAAAACAAGCAAGCAAGAGGTAAATCTTTGTCTTTGCTTTTCTATATATCTTTCAGTTTTTGTAGAGAATCGGAGAGTATGGGTGTGTTATAAATAGATGGATGGCCGAAGATAGTGGGAGGTGACGTTATGGATTTATTCAACGTGATGAGTAAATAGTGTTTGTCTTTTTTTGGTAATAAATCTCCTAGTCTTATCTCTACAGCATTTGATTCGGTTTCTCTATATATAATACAGTGCCAGTAAGTATTTTGAGAAAAACATCTTTCAAAACTGAGTGTAAACTGTTTCTAAAAAGAAGAAGAGAAAAAAAAAAGTGAGTGAAAGTTCATGATAATTAAAAACGGAAAATATTATTTTCCTATTTTTGTTGCCTACAAATGCTGTAGGGCCATCTTAATTATATGTTTAATAAATATTTTTGTCAAAACATAGAATAACTCAAAAACATACTCCCTCTGTTCCAAAATAGTTGAAGTTTTAGGTTGTGCACAATTATTAAGAAATTTGTTATTTATTTTAAAAAGCATGATTAAAATATAAATTTAAAACTATTTAGCCAATTACAAAAAACATTGTTGAGTATGATTGGTTACACAGTTTTTAATAAAGTAAAAAGTAATATTGAAAGTTGAAAACATCATATATTTTGAAACATCAAAACATCCTAAAACTTCATCTATTGTGAAACAGAGGGAGTATAACGTAGCAATATTCGTTAAAAGACTTTAGAAAGAAAAAAGGCTGACGTATTGCATGAGTGGCTTGAGAATGTCTTTTTATTTCTTCTAAACTAAATTTATAAAAGAGGAAACTAAATACATTAAATAAATAAAATTAACATGTGTGGCGTATCCACTGTATCTTTATGTATTAAGTGATAAAGATTGAACATGTTTATCATTATCTATGAGAATCAAATCAGGGCCTTAAGAAGTGGGATTATGATTATAAAAATTAAAAGTTAAAACTCTTCTTCAGGGAATAACTCATCCTTTAACGAAGGGGCAATCCATTGAATCTGAATATAAGTTATACCCCAAAGATCGTCATCTTTCATTGAACCAATCATTATGGTCAAAAGTTCAGGCACAACCTCTTGAATTTGTTGTCTCCATATTCTCCTCAACACTCCAAACCGGGTACCTAAACTCAGTGCTCCCTACAATATGTTCTACGTAATTCAAGAAGACGTTCTTGAGCATTTTCATGGCTATATTGAGTGTCCCTTCCATGCTTCTCATCTCACTTTCCAAGTTTTTTGCGTCTCGAATAGTCTAGTAGCTTCCCGTGCAAGTCATCTATTGTTGGGAGCACAACATGGTCAATTAATGCACTAGTCTGTAGATACACCCGTACGGTGTGAAGCAATATCCTCGTGGCCCATGATGAAGCCTTTTCTCCAGAGACGTCACTGCTCTGTTCCTTATCTCTTCCCGTCGTGCTAGTGTTGTTTTTCGAGAAGTCTCAGAGAGTTTGAGGGAAAGATGATGAACAAAGTTAACACCTCTCAAACTGGTTCGGGTTATCAGACGGTTCAGCACTGAAGATCAACACTGCAAACATTTGGCAACACTGAGATTTTTCTGGATATTTGACCTATTCTGCATTGTTTTTATTTTTTAAAGATTTTGTTCAAACGTCTCTCTCATTCCTTGAGCCACAGATTCTTCATCTGTTGACTCAAACTTAATAGCAGACTGTGGAAGGAAGAAAGCTTTTCTTAGTTTCATGAGACAGCTGAAGCTTTCTTTAGTTTCACGAGACAGTCCACAATTAATGTACCTCTAATAGAATCGTAACAAGGTCTCTTCAGGTGTGGTGCAAGGGTTTAACAGCGTTGTTAATTCACAAAAGGAAGCGATTAGTTATATATATATAATGTCCTTGCGTTTTATGTAACATCTGTTGTTTGCCACCAGGAATTATATGAATATACAATATCTGCCAAGATTGTTGTTATCCTCCATTCTGTATTATGTGATACAAGTTACGTTTAACTCTTACATGGAGACTCATCATCAGGTTGCGTATGACTTCTTTTACAAGGATGAAATAAAGTTGCAAATGACATCGGCCATTTGAGAATCATATTCAGGTCCTTCCATCTGGAAATGGCTAACGCCTTCGATGAGGTGTGTCTCTGTGCGTCCCGCTGCAGATTTAAGCTTCTTCTTGAGCTGGCTAACGCTAGTGAAGCCGTCTTTTGTTCCCATAACGAAGAGTTTGGGTTTAGGGGATGAGAGAACGGCCTTGTGGTGCCGTCCAAATAGAACCGAGGCTAGTAGACCAAATGGGTATCCCAAACTCACATATCCCACCACTTGCTCTACTTGCTCCACAGCTGATCCTGCAATTGGTGCACCTGCCATAAGTCTCTCACTTCTTTATTTTTTTCCTTTTACAATATAAAGAAGCTGACAAAAAAAAAAGGAAAAGCAATAATAAATCTAAAACGAGATCTATCAAAATGTGGAGCAAATAGAAACAATGCTAATCTTCTTACTTTGTGAAGATGATTGAACTTTCTTATTACATTCTCATGTATACTCTCTTCTAATTTCAAACCCAAGCCGAGATCTATCCTACACATGCTTAACCTACACATTCCAATCAACTTAATCCATACAATGAATTGTTACAGCTAACTTGCAAGAAATATTACCAGATCTTTTTTTTTTTTTTTTTTTTAATATTACCAGATCTAATTAGCATGTATAAACACGAACCAAAGCATCAGACTCAACTTGACACTATCGACAAATCAAAAGTAAACGGAAAAAGGAGAAACCTTTATAGAAACTGAATGTTCAGAAACCTCTTACCGGCAGAAGAACCCACGAGCAAGATCCTATCAACCTCGAATTCCTGAACAAGCCATCGACAAACGGCGATCACGTCCTTGACCTCAGCGAAGCCAGTAAGAGTAGCCCTTCCCGTGGACTTTCCTGCGCCTCTCGTGTCGAAAGTGACAGACAAGAAGCCCTTAGAGGCCAAATCGGAAGCGATGCCCTTGAGCAATGCTTGACAACCACCCATGAGCGAGAAGGGATGTACCAACACTATCACAAGATTTTTGTCATCGTCGGCGTCGGCGTAGGCGTCTCTGGGTTTGAAGATTCTCGTGTGAAGCTTCACCCCTTCCTCCGAACCAACTTTACACGATTCCACCGTGAAGTTTGACGACGACATTTTCTGTAAAAGATAGAAACCTTTTTCGGAGTTAAATCGGGATTATATTCCGACGGAATTTGGAAGCGACATTTTCCGACAAGACGAGACAAAGGACGCGTCTGCCATATTTGTTTATGTGATCTGTTTGTATTATTTATAGACTTGTTTTGTTTAGGTCAATATGGCCCAATAAAGCCCATATTTTAGATGCTTGATTATTTAAAAGGCCTTTTTTTGTTAAGCAAATAGTCTCTAACCTAGAGGTTTTCTGTTCCTAATTAAATTAGCCTAATTATCTGCAATGGTTTAACTTATTAATAAAAATACTCTAATTTGATTTTATTTTTCATTTTCTTAATTCTATCCTTGTTGTAAGTTTATCTTATTAAAAATAATTGATTAAATATAAATGGGTCTGCGATAATATTCAGCGAACCAAATCATAAGGCTGGACAATCGAGATCTCTATCGAATTTCAGTTCGGATTTATTCGGGTTTCAAGTTTTCGGATTCATGAATTTCAACTCCATTAAGATATTATAAAAGATCAAATCGGATTCGTTCGGATTTAGTCTGATTCGGTTGAGGTTTAGCTACATGTCCAAGATCCAATTAAATCCAAAATAGTTTCGGTTTTGGATATTAATCAGGTTATCGGTTCCTAAATATTGATTTGTACTTGATTAAATTCAATATATATCCAATAATTTCAATAAATTGTTTACATAACTTCCTTAAACTATATTGTTTTCCTTTAAAATAATTATGGGAGACTCATCTATCAACAATAGAAGATTCTATTTTGAAATCATACCTATACTAAAAGGAGAATAATCTCAACTCTTAGCCTATCCACGTCCTCAATTTAAATCAGCCAATAAAATACTTCTACTTTGCCACGTCATACATGTTTAATCGATACAAAATTCACGCGGCCTTTTACCTATTAATATTTGTCGTGGCCCAATTCATGTTAGCCCAACTCTTCCTAACCCATTCGTTGCAATCAATTGTATCGCCTCTTCCACTTTCCACTTTACGATCATCGTTGCCGATTGATTTCTGCATATCATCATGTACAGCTATCACGATCCCATTCAATTCTATTCTTTACTCTTATTTACATTCAATTCTATTCTTTACTCTTATTTACATGACATATTTTATCTTTTCACCTCCCTTTTTATCCTCCTATATAATTTCATTCATTAAAGCTTTCGTCTAACCAAAATCTACAACATCCTTAATATCAAGCGATGGCCATGAAATTGGTTCATACCCCCGGTGATTAGCCGTATAAGCTAAAGCGTTTATTGAGAGTAACCTTTCTCCTATCTTTCAACTTGTCTGCTCCAATAACAGCATCATGATTTCTCTCTCTCTTTCTCTCATGATGACTGGAGATCCATTCGAGGGTAATAATTTGGAAGACTCATCGACCTTTTGATGTGTTTCACTTCTCAGTTATCTGATTGTTGAATGGTAAAATTGTGAAGGTTTCCGACATCCAAGTCACCTCTGATACACGCACATGTAGAATTTAATGAGTTTGGTGGGATCTCAGTGTTAGCTGCAACTTTTGATTGTGACGAAGAACTCTAGGAAAATTATATTAAATCACTCCAGGAGACTATGCTGCAGGTTAACACATGAATTCAGGTTACTTTTCTTTGTATCCGTTTGTTTTTTTGTAAAATCTGGTTTGAGTTCTTGAATGGTCTTTACACTAACGAAAACTTTGTAGGGTCAGGTTTGTTATGCTGTGGTGAGGTTACAAAGGGAACCTCTAGGAGTATTTATTCTGAGGAAGATTCATGCCCCTATGAAAAGGGCGTATTACCCTGCTGTAGAGAAGGCTTCGGAGATGATAAAGCAGAAGCGTTCATCCCTTAGCAAGGTAGTTAGGTGACCATGTTCATATCTTTTTATTACACAATTATGATTCCCCTTTAACTTATTGTTTTCTTTTTTCGAAAAATCAGGTCGTTCTTGCATGCAACAGCATAGTTATAAGATATAGCATATAACATTATGACCCCATTGCTTGGCTTCCATAGTTACAGGTGTGCCATAGATTTTTATAGTAGTAGTAGAACTATAAACGCAATGTTAATGCTTGAATCTCACTATAATTATTATTATGTAGCAGCACCAAGGGCATGATGCTTATCAGTTTTGTCTCCAACCACCAGGTGCACCAGATTTTGTGGGAAACACGGTTTGTTACAAAAAGTCTGTTTATACATTTTATTTAATTTCAGTAGTTCACATGTATTAGGGCGAAACAGGCCTCACATTAACATGTCTATGTTACATGATCTTTGTGTAACAGCCTGAGAGACTTTTCCAAAAGAATTAGTAAGGTGTCTGCAGTGAAGCTTTGGCTACTACTAAGTCTAAATAACAGGATCATTCTAAGGGTTCACAATTATTTTTAACCCCTTTTAATATTTTAACTTACAAAGCAGTATGTATTCAATTCTTATGATCAGATGTTTTAGCTTATGAGTTCTGTCATACATTTTGATGCCAAATTACAAATATCGTCTGGTTTATGAAAAGTAAGCTCACCAATTGCTTTGGAAGCATTCGTTCGAGGGCTATAGAGAGATATACAAGTTATCTCCTGACATTTCTTCACAAGCAAAATCTTATTTTCAGGGAAGTTAACCTTTAAGTATTGTTGTATATATGAACATATTCTTGGGTTCTGCACAAAAGAGAATCCTCAAATCTCATGTTAGTCTTTAATCATTTCACTGTTAGAGAATCCTCAAAGCTCATGTTAGTCTTTAATCATTTCTTAATTGTACTGAGAGAAAATATTTTTAAAAAACAATCAAAATAGTGCGTGATAAATACTCGCCACAACACCATTAACCAAATTTAGTTTAATAATCCCATAAACAATACTTCAAATCACAAATGTCAATTAAGAAAATTTTAAAATATAAAAAATATAACATCATACCATGTACGAAGTCAACAGAGATTAATGGCTAAGAAGAATAAATAACACCAAACTGAGTGTGTTAGTGATGCAAGTCATTTTGTTAATGAGTTGTAAACATGTTTTATAATAGCAAAATATATTGGCATACACTAAACGTTTACTAGAAAAAAGAAAAATATTGAAAATTATAAATCCATATATAGATTTAAAATATAAAATCAAATACAACAATCCACTTAATTATGCATGTGCATATAAACCAAAACCCGAACCGAAATTCACAACTAACCCGAACCAAAACTGAAATTGAACCGAAAAACGAATGAGTACACGAATGTCTGAAAAACAGTTTATATCTAAAATATTTATTTAATTTAGTTTTGAAATATATAATATTCTAAAATATTACTTAACAAGTTACCTGAAGAACATATACTAAATATATATAAACCAAAAAAATATACCAAATATTTTTCTTCAAAATATTTAAATTATCTGAATTACCCCCAAAGAAGCAAATTATGTGAATAATTTTATTCAAAATATTAAATTTATGGATTTACACAATTTTTGATCCAAGAAATCAAAAATGTATTTTACCTGAATTATCTAAAATTAATCGAAAACCGGAACCAAAACAGAACTAAAATTTTATCAGATATTAGCCGGTTCTTAATAATAATTGTTACACGAATCGAATTGAGAACAAAAATAAACAAACCAAATTTGATAAAGAACTAATTTTGTAACAAAAATTGAAAGAACCAATTTTTCAACAAAAATTGAAAGAACCAAACCCCTACCTTTACATAATTGAAATATGATAAATTACCAAATTTTAAAGACATTAACCGCGCGTAGCGCGGTAAAAACTCTAGTATACGTAACAACATCAGATATAGCATGACAAACCAAAGTTTTGTATGAAAGAAAATCATACATAATAAAAATTAACAATTAACAACTCTCCAAACCTAAGAAATAATATTTAAACTTTTTTCAAAAACATTGTTTAATTTTATTATTAAAATTGAAATACATTTGAGATTTGTTAACATGGTTAACAATATAAAAATGAGTATAATGTTTATTGGAAACATTAATAAATAGTATATTAAGAAATTTTTTTTTTAAGTTATTAAGAAAAATTAGAAGTCTACTATATTATGAGAAATTATCTAAGGGAATTTGTCAAATATAATTCAAAATTTGATTTTAAATGAAAAAGTATACCAAACTTCAATCAAATGCAAAAATATAACTAAACTTTAATCAAATACAAAACTAACTCAAAAAACCTTGTAAAACTACAACCAGCCATTTATGACCAAACAAAAAACTAGGATTCATTTTTACGAATATAACTCTGGAAAGTCTTATGTGTTTCTGTAAGTTTTTTGGTCTTCTGTGTCCAGAAAGTCTTCTCATATATTACATCTTAAAAATAATTTATAAATTTTATAAGAAAATATTTTGTTGGAGGAAAAATTAAAATCATATAAATATAAATATTTGTATATGAATAAAACTGAAATGTTTTCAATATAGATGAGTGAATATAGTGAGTCATGATATTATTTGGTTTATGGTTTGGTAACATATGTTATACAATTATATGTATTTCTAGGGTTAGATTTTGGAAGCTTAACATTTTTTTTTGAAAAATAAAATTTGACTGATATGCATTTACTTTTGTATATTAAACTTTTTAATTGAATATAAGCTTAATGAATTGTTTGATTTTTATATTTTGGGTCTATGCGACTTTGAAGAAATCTTCTTGTGTTTTTTATATTAGAAAACTTTCAGGAAGTTTTCCGAGTCGAAAATATTTAACATAATTAGAAACTTTTGTCTTACTATACAAAAAAAATTTACACATTATTTCTCTCTCTCAAATAGCTATAACAAAAATGTAATGTTTTCACTCTAGAATTCTATAACCTCTCTCTAATCTCTTTGAACTTGAAAACACTAAACTTTATATCAACTTCTCTTTTTTCTCATGTCTTTCTCACTAATGTATCTTGTTTTTGCAGTTTTTTAATCACATGGTTCTCATCTTCCACTTATTTAAAGGTAAAATCTAAAATTTTTGTATATATATTTTTGTGTGTGTTTAAAGTAGATCTATCTCATTTCCACTTATTTTCTCTTATTGAAGCTATTTGAGCATGTTTGGATTTGCAAGTTCTTTAAATCTGAAATTGGATATGCAGGTTTTTCAGATTGGATATGCAGGTTTTTCAGATATGGATCAGACTTTGGTAGGCTTAAGGAAGTCTTCTAAAATATAGTCTTCTGGCATATTCTTTTGATATAGTCTTCCGACTTCATAGAAGATTTTCTGGAAGTCTTCTGCATAGTCTTATCCTATGTCTCATGTCTCATAACAGATATGAGCATTTTGGTAAGTCATTATATCTAATTTTTTCTTCATTTAGTTACCTTTTGTTGCATAAAGCTCTTACACTATTCTCAAACTAAAACTCTCAAACCTCTATAATCTATCTGAATTTGAAAACATCAAACTTTATATAAATTTCTAATTTTTTTGTCTCATATCTTTCTTACTAATTTATCTTGTTTTTGCAGATTTTTATCACATGGTTCTCATCTTCTACTTTTTAAAGGTAGATCTAATTTTTTGGTATGTATTTTTGTGTGTTGTTAAGGTAGATCTATCTCGTCCACTTATTTTCTCTTATTTTGTAGCTATTTGAATATTTTTGGATTTGTAGGGTTTTCAGATCTGGATCAGACTTTTGAAAACTTCTAAAAATTCTTATCAGAAATCTTCTAACATATAATGCGTTAGAATGATATTAAAATTAAAATCTCTTGGATTCTGTATCAACTGATAGAACAGAAGTATCCGTAATAACCGATATTGCACAATATATTGTTAAATTTTAAAAATGCTCGTTATTTTAGCATTAGTAAGTTTGTTTAATTCTTAGAAAAATAACCATAAGTAAGGATTCAAGAGTTTGTTTAAAACCAAATCTCTAAAATTATAATAATCAATAATCAAAATTGTGTTATACTAGTAAGAAAAGACCTAAGTCCTTAAGGATTATTCTCTAATCTTCTATTCTAAAGTCTTTAATCATTATTTTCTAAATATTAAGAATACTATAATGTTTATCTAGAACAAGAATAAAAAGAAAATTATAAAACTAAAGCTCAATAGAAGTAGGATGCTACGCTGCACTACACTCTGAGAGTGTGAAACTTATCAAATTCATACTCATCTGCTTATGTAGTCCATATAATATAGATATCTAAGTTTTTTCTGCAAGCAATTTGGCGTTAATTGACATATTTCTATAAAATTAGTCGGTTGGAACTCGACCGGCATATACTCTAAATTATTTTAAAAAAATTAAAAATCTATTAGAAGGTTTAAATATTACACGTATACGCATGTAAATATAAGTCTGGGATCTCTTCACCTTGTAAACGAGATTTGACCTCCACTGGTATAAATAATACTATAATAGTGTATGTGAGTACAATAATATTTTCAATGTATTTTATTATTTATATTCTAAAATGATATTAATATCTAATTTAGAGAAAACATATAAATATATTAATGTAGTTTTATCTTTAAATGTTATTAGAGAAGAAAATATAAAAATGGGTGGAAATGATTTACTAAGTGATTATTGTTTTGATAACATAAATACATGGCTAGTACAAAGCTTAATGGGGGAAAAAAACACTAAAGCAAGACTAAGGTTGAACATAGTGATTAGGTAGAGAACAAGGCGCCATAAATTTCTAAGAACACTTGGATAATAACATTGTGGTGTTGAAGAGAGTTCAACGATAGAAAGCACTGAAGAAGCTGTTGCAGCTCAGCCGCTGCAAAGATCTGTCTCTCAACGATCATTTCCACCATTGACGTCCTGAAATCCTTATACGGATCATGTGACTTCTTCACCACCGCAAAACTCTCCCCCTTGGAGTAGTCCGAGGAGAAGCTTCTCGAAGAAAAGTGTGTATCTCTGTCGTCACTTTCTTTTTCTTCCTCGCTACAAGACCAGCACCAAGACCCACTTGACGTAAAACTAGTGGCAAAATGAGGATCGGAACCAAACTGAGATGATCTCTGCTTCCTCTTTGTCTTCATCTTCTTCCTTATATCTCTAAAGGAACGGCTTCCTTCGTAGAAAGGGTTTGAAGGGAACGCATACGGCTTAGGTTTGTGACTCTTCACGTGTGGAGCTTTGGTAAGGAAGAACCTCTCGGAAGAGGTGGTGTGACTTGCAACAGCAGAAGTGTCAACGACGTCGTGTAGATCTCGTGATCGGCAAGAGCTTAGAGTAGACCGGACTATGCTTGGAACCCTGAGTCTCATTCTTTTGTCCATGTTAGAGTATATCGATGGAGAGAGTGAGAGAGACGAGGAAAATGAATATTAAAGAAGACTCGTGTATTAAAGGAGTGTATGCCATACGAGACTTGTGACTTCTGAGGTAAGGAGAGATAGATGATCTGTCACTTTTTTCTTTCTTGTTTTGGTATGCATATTTGTAATATTGTTGATAATTACTTTAATGATAACAACATTTTACTTACTCATTATGCAATGTCTGTTGTTTTTCTCTCTGTTGTCTTGAACTTCAAACTATTGGAATAGCTGACACCAAAAATATACTTTTGGTATTTTCCTTCTTGATCTTTTGTTTCTGTTTTTATTTTGTGTATGTACGTTTTATCTTTCTTTTCTTGTTTTTAAACTAATAAAATATATTTTAATTTGAAAATTTTGACAGAAACTGTGTGTTTGTAATGCTTGTCATCTAGCAGAAGTCAGTTCCTTTTATCTTTACGAATTCCCTACCATCATGGAATTTTCTATGTTTTCGTAATATGTAAAGAGCAGAATGATTATCTCTCTAGTTTTCATGTTTTTCTTGTATATTTTCTTATTTTGTATTTTTATTACTACATTATTGTTCTTTTTTTGTTCTGTTAAAGTTCTTTTTTTTGAATATAATGTTAAATTTATTCAAAGAAAAAGCTTTTGTACATCATGTGTGTAACGTTTGTGTTTTAAACTGAAAGAGATAAACTTTTCCTAAAACATATTATGCTTGAGAAGCAAACCAGAGCTGCAAAAGAGCTCCGACCCTGTTGTTTCCAGTACTCGTTCTGTTAAAGTTCACTGTTAATACATTTTATGATTTTTGTCTGTGTGTGATAAATTCTTTTTAAAGGGGAAAATGTATATAATACATTTGATGGTTTTGCATTCTATTTGGTATAACAGTGTTCCAAGCAAATCGTAGATGATAAACTTATGGTGATGAGTTAGTTCCAATGTGCTTGCGATGTCTGTTGTGCGAGTAGGAATGTAGTGTTGACTCTACCTATCTAAATATTAGTTGTGTTGGATAAAATTTTGAAATCTTTTTCTTTTTTCTGTCACAAAATTTTAAAATCTTGAATCTATAAATTGGTTACAAGATGTGTCCTTTATATGCTAACAAAATGGTTACAAGATTTATCTTTCTATACTGAAAATGATTGCAAGATGTATTTTTTTTTTTTTTGTTTCTTGATTGGTTGGAACTCAACATTGACATCTAAATGTTGATTCGTTTTAAATTTAACTTTTAAATTCGGCTTAACAGAATTTCAAATTTGCAAGGAAAAAAAAAAACGAGTCAGCTCGTAGGCCCATTATTCAGCCCATGTGCATGGGCTTTAGGCCGAGCATGACAACCCTACCGGCAACGAAGTTACTATTACGCCAAACGGCGACGTTTCGAGCTTAAGAGAAATTAGCTTAGACCATTCGACCAGTTCCCCCACGAAGCACCTCGTCATCGCCCTGAGGAGCTTGAACAAAAAAAGAAGCCATGAATAGTGAACCACCGATGGAGATCGATGATTCAGGCGATGTCCTCGATCTCACTAGCTGCCAGCTCCACAGTCTCGACGGAGTCGAGTTACCGCCGACGCTAACCGAGCTCGACCTTACGGCGAACCGTCTATCGGAATTGGACTCGAGGATCGCTCACCTCTCCATGCTCAAGAAGCTTTCTCTTCGCCAAAACCTAATCGAAGATTCCGCCGTCGAGCCTCTCTCTCGCTGGGACGCCTTGTCCGATCTCGAGGTGATGATTTGTGAATCTTAACGAATGAATGCTTTGTAAATGGTGAAGATGTGTCAATATGATATATCCAGGCCCTAAGATTGATCATCATTGTTATATGCAGGAGCTGATTCTCAGAGATAACAAGCTAGCAAAAGTACCAGATGTAAGCATATTCTCAAAGCTTTTGGTTTTTGATGTATCGTTCAACGAAATCACTTCGTTGGAAGGATTATCAAAGGCCTCTAGCACATTGAAGGAACTCTATGTGTCTAAGAATGAGGTCAACAAGATTATGGAGATTGAACATTTGCATGACTTGCAGATTCTTGAGCTGGGGTCCAATAGATTGCGGGTTTGTAATTTGTCCCCTCCTTTGTTGTTTTCTGATCGGTTTACAATGCTTCAAGTTTTGAGGTTTATTCAGGTAATGGAGAATATGGAGAACTTGACAAAGTTAGAAGAGCTGTGGCTTGGAAGAAACCGTATCAAAGTTGTGAACTTGTGTGGGCTCAATTGTATTAGAAAGATTAGCTTGCAGAGCAATCGTTTGACCTCTATGAAAGGATTTGAGGTGTGTGTGTGTTGTTTTTACCTCTATGCAGATACTCTTTACCATCATTTTTATTAAATCTGATGCATTGAAAAAATATGTTCCCAGGACTGTGTTGCTCTTGAAGAATTATATTTGAGCCATAATGGTATCTCAAAAATGGAAGGTTTGAGTGCATTGGTTAACCTGCGGGTATTGGACGTGTCGAACAACAAGCTCACATCAGTTGATGACATTCAGAGCCTCACAAAGTATTCCAGTTTTCCCTTGCTTCAGACCCTTTTCTTTTGTCTTTTGGTGATTTTTTTTTGTTTACATCCTGTCTTTTACCTTAATCTGTAGGCTGGAAGATTTATGGCTTAATGACAACCAGATAGAATCACTTGAAGCAATCACAGAAGCTGTTGCAGGCTCTAAAGATAAGCTTACCACTATCTACCTCGAAAATAACCCTTGTGTAAGTCGAGTTCTTTCAGTCACTTGTGTCATGCATTATTATTATAGGATTTTATAACTTTGTTTTTTGCTTTTCGATATGGGGCATGTCTGTTTAGTGATATATGCATATGATCCCATAGCTATCTAGATAAAAATCTTCTACTGCATTACGGAACATAAGTTGGAAATCACAACTTGGTTGTGGTCTTCTGCATCTGTCTGTTCATTTATTTGGTTGAGACCCAATGTCTTGTTTAGATTAGTATTTTCTCTGGCTGTGAGGTTGTGAAAAGGTATCAAATTCACTTTGGAACAATTTTAGCTTGTATCTAGTTGAGGTATATTCATTTTTGTGTTGTCTATTCTCTTCTCTTCTCAGGCCAAGTCTTCTGATTACGTTGCTGTGCTCAGACAAATCTTCCCAAACGTGGAGCAAATAGACTCTAACTTATTTGCTTAAGAAGTTGGATATTCCTCGTTTGCTCGTTTTTAGAGAGCCTGCTTCCTCATGGTTTAGACTTCAGAGAACATACATGTCTCTGCTGCTGATCATAAAGAAGTGAAAACAAACAAATGAAACCGTTCAGTTGAGCGATATTTTATCAAAACGGTTATAGTGTTCGCTTGCAAGCAAAATCAATACTTGTGTTTTGGTCTGTAAGCAGTAGTATCTAGACCTTGTCTGTAAAAGGGAACCCCGGTTGTCTTTGTTTCGACCAACAGTAACTTGAATACCTTGACTTTTTCCTATCAGTCTTATCTGTTTTTTTGTTGTTGTTTAAAGGCACTTTGTATGTTCTTCCGTTATAGTATAAAGTTGATGAACAGAACAAACTCCTAAAAAATGTATCATTTGCTAGCATTGATAGCGGTTTAATGGTACTAAACCGATCTGAACCGAGAATGCCTAAGTTAACATAGTTGACGAGATTTGATACCGGTCTGCAAAGTCACCTGCGGTTTGGGTTGGTTTGATTGCGACAATAAAAGACGGAGCTTTATTAGATGAGTGTAGCGAACTAACACTTGACATGTGTTAAATCCACGGGGGCGCTAATCTAGACTAGTTATAGATTGTTTGGTTTGCTGAGGACAGTTTTGCTTCGAAAACAATCTTTGAAGTCGTTTCATTCTATGGAGCATGTGAATGATAAAATGCCTTCAACAACTAACATCAAGCTTTCTCTTGTCATTTCGGTTTGTTTTGTCGCCAAGTCCTGTTATATTTATTCTACCCGCGATCCTTATCATGAATTTTATGCACACACTAGATACAGGTTCCTTGTTTTATGCCACCCAGTATGTCATTGCGTACTTCTATATGGTACGACTTGGGATAATTCCTCATTTTTTCTCCTTTTCCTTTTTACCACTCTCTCCTCGATTATCATTTGTTTTTCATCATACAGGTATGTTCTTGGGGATGTTACACCTTCATTATCAATTTGATACCAATGCATGTGCTTCTGTGCATTGTAACTGGCCGATACTCATACTCTCCCCTACTATACATTGTCTGTGCTCCTTTGGTATGATTCTTCTTCCTTCTGGTAACAGACTAACAGTTAATACCAGCGCCGGATCTGAATAATAGCTGAAATGTGACAATTCTGAAATTTATCGACACCATATGCAGGTTGTGTTGTGCACGCTGCTAGCTGCGCTGGTACCTGTTGTTGGCTTCAATGACGTCTGAACATTTTGCCTCGTTTTTGGTGAGTTCTTTCCTCATGCCCATATTTCTTATGCATGCCTCTTATTATAATGCTTAGTTTATTCGTTTTGGATTTGAATGTTAAATCGACCACGGATCAGTCATCTCGGTGCTTAGTTTTCTGGATGCAAGTTTCCTAACCTAGAAATTTGAAGCTCTTTGAATTCTTTTATCTTGTGAGATATGTTAACATTTGCAGGACACCATACAAACTAATTGTACGAAGTAAGGTGTATAGAATGGATATGTTGGATTTAAGCTTTATATTTGGTCAAGTGACAGAATGTTGTACTACTTACGCTCTTTTGTTTAAATTATTTTATCTGTAACTTGTGCAGGTGTTCATCATCATCCACGTTGTAGCACTGGTATACTATATCAAAGGCATTGTTTCTCCTAAAAGTGTTATACATTTGCTGTCTATCGGCCTGTAAGCTTTCTTGTACTATTATTCTCTGAAAGAAGTTGCAAGGGTGAAGAAGTTGCAAAAGAACGGCCGTCAAAGAAAGGTAAAAAGAAAGAGAGAGAACCTGCTGATAAACCTTCTGTTAAGTCCAAGATTGTGAAGAAAAAGGCTCTTGTTTTACCCCTTGAAGCCTCTATAGTTGCGCTTCTTCTCCTTATAATGTTGGGAGCTTTCTATGTGGTATGCATACTTTCTTCGAGCTGTTAGGTGACTTAGGTCTGATCCAATCCTTTATAGTTTAGTTGAGACGACAAATACAAAGCTAACACTTTCAAACGCATACCTTTGTTTTTATTTTTGTAGATTCATTGTGTTTGGGCAGCTGCAGAAGCATACACAGTTCCGTCAATAGTATTGACATCTCAATCGCACGATGGCCTACATGTCTTTGATGATTTCAGAGAGTCTTTTGCGTGGTTAAGCCATAATAGTATTATGATAATACTGAAGTGGATGACAAAGTAAGTTTTTGAAAACAATAACAAGTCCCTTCTTAGATCCTAGTAAGACTGCTTTGTTAAATGTATAAGCTGTCTTTGATATATGAAGTTACCTGTGTTTGGTTTGCGAAAACAAAATCATGTAGATGGGAATCATGGTGGGACTATGGTTATCAGACGACATCTATGGCTAACAGAACTGTTATTGTTGACAACAACACCTGGAATAATACTCACATTGCAACTGTTGGCACTGCACTGTCATCATCTCCAGAAAAGGCGGCATGGGAAATATTCAACTCGTTGGATGTGAAATACGTTCGTGTCGTCTTTGGTGGTATGTTTTTATGGCTCATGACATTGATATCTTTGTGTATTATCTCTCAAGTATATTCTCTGATTTGGAGGTTACTCAAGTGATGATATTAACAAGTTTCTGTGGATGGTGCGTGTTGGAGGGGTGGCGTCTTTCCTCATATAAAGGAAGCTGATTATCTGGTACTTTTAATTTTTTTTATTTTTTTCTAGCAACAAGCTGTTGTGATGGCTCAATGGTTTTAAAGACTTCGAATCTTTACTTGGTTACCTGTTAATTTCTTTTCAAAAGAGAGATGGGCAATACCGAATTGATTCTGCGGCCACACCAACAATGTTGAACTGCCTTATGTACAAACTCTCTTACTAGAGGTACGAAGGATTCTTGTAAGTGTAAGCCTTGAACGGTGATTACAAGAGTCAATCTTTTATGTTTTACGCTCCAGGTTTGTAGAGACGGATGGCAAAGGTTATGATCGGGTCAGGCGGACAGAGATTGGGAAGAAAAATTTCAAGCTCACACATTTCGAAGAGGTGAGTTTTTAATTTCTTTACCACAGACGGAGAATTGGGTAAATGCCACTGCTTTTTTCATCAGGTTTCCACGAGTCACCATTGAATGGTTCGGATATACAAGCTGAAACCTCAAAAGAACAGGATTCGTGGTAGAGCAAAGACGCTGAAACTGGTAAGTAAGCACCTGAAAATAATTTTAGAAAATAACTTAGAATCCTCCTTATTTACTTATTGATGTTGGACCTATTTTGGTTAGTAAGTCCGTATCAGTTGAGTTTCGACTTTAGTAGCTACACTGAGACGACATATGTTAACTTTAGCTTTTGTTATGTTCCAGAAAACAAGCTCTGGATTGAGCTCAAAATCAGCGAAGAAAAGTCCTGTGGATGTAGAAATCCTAGAATCTTCATTGTTGGATGGTGAGTTATATTAACTCTTAGATCTCAAGTTAGTGCAGACGCACTCAAGTACTTTCTTGTTGTAGGGGTTTGTAAAAAGTTTTGTAAACCTTATTTGGATTTGTTAAGGAAATTCGAAATAGCATCAGTGATACAAGCCTAGGCTGACAAAGGCTGTATGATCCAAGCAAGAGAGTTGGAGCCGATCTAGATCAAGAGGTGGTTCTTTTGTTTGATCTAATCAACCTAGAGAAACCGTGAGAGATGGAACCAGGGGGGGGGGGGATTGAAGTGCACCACACGAGAGATGGAAGGCTCGTGATACAACACAAGGAACCTCAAGCCGTGGAGGAGCTGGTCTCACAAGGCAAAGAGGTGGCGGCTGTTCTTCTTGAGAGAGAGAACTAGGTTTTCTTGAAAAGAAAAGTTTCATAAAAATATCAAGTCTGAAAAACTAAAAGGTTGCGCAACACAAATATAAAGGAACATGCTCCTTCTACGAAAATGTCATACTTAAAATAAACTATGGTTCAAATAAGGAAAGTAAGAAGAAATGGCTTCTTCTTAGTCTTGGACCGAGAATGCACTCAGGTGATATGTAAGCTAGCTTGTGGCCTCGTTAAAAACCTTCCTCTGGAAAACCTCGTGGGACAAAACCAAGAACAAGGAAAAGAGCACACACAAATAGCTTGCCTAGTAGCCAACTCTGTCCAAGAGTCTTCTTTAAGCACTTGGAGCTTCAATGGTGATGATCATCAAATGGTTGTGGCTTTGATCTGGTATGAATGGCCAAAGATCCTCTCTTGAGGCTTGAGAACTCTCCTTTGGCTCCTCCACCTTCTCGGCATCTCCTTTGATAACTTCTTTGGTAACCTCCTCAGCTTGTTTAACCTGTCCAAGATCAGAAGCAAGTATCATGCTCTCATTAAACTTGTGTTGAAGTATCTTAGCTCTTTGTCTAGTGATTGCTCCCTTAAAGACGGTTGGTATGGACACTTCTTGCTCATCATCTGGTTTGGTTATGTTGCTGATCATATCCTGAATGTCTGGTTCAGTAAGGTCAGGTTCAATGTCCTCATCATTCCCTCCCCCTTCAAAAGGTTTTGACCTCAAAACTGGTTCATCTGCAAAACAAGGAGACAAATCAGTAACATTGAAAGTGGATGATACATTGAGCCCACCTGGTAGGTCAAGACGGTAGGCATTGTTGTTGATCCTTTCAAGGACTTGAAAGGGGCCAGTGCCTCTTGGTTTCAACTTGGAGCTCCTCTGGTCTGGGAACCTCTCTTGTCTCATGTGTAACCAAACCCACTCTCCGGGTTCAAATATAACCTCTTTGCGACCCTTGTTAGCTTGCTTTGCATACTGCTCAGTTCGCTTCTCTAGGTTCTCCAGGGCCTTGTGGTGTAACTCCTTGACATAAGCAGCCTTAGCTTCACCAGTTAGACTAATGACTTCAGCTGGGGGCAGAGGAGTAAGATCGAGAGGTGTCTTTGGGTTGAACCCATAAGCAACTTCAAATGGTGACATCTTTGTAGCTGAATGCTGAGCCCGGTTGTAAGCAAACTCTATGAAGGGAATGCAATCAACCCAATTCTTCATGTTCTTCCCAATGGTGGCTCTAAGTAATGTGGAGAGAGTTCTATTAACAACTTCTGTCTGCCCATCAGTTTGCGGATGACAAGTTGTTGAGTAGAGTAACTTTGTTCCAAGCTTCTTCCATAGTGTCTTCCAGAAGTGGCTGAGGAACTTGGTGTCTCTATCTGACACAATGGTTCTTGGAATCCCATGTAAGCGAACAACTTCTTTGAAGAACAAATCAGCTGTCTTGGATGCATCATTCACCTTGGCACAAGGTATGAAGTGTGCCATCTTGGAGAACCTGTCCACCACAACAAAGATTGAATCTTTGTGTTGAATCTTGGGTAATCCTAGTACAAAATCCATGGATATGTCCACCCAAGGGGCTGTGGGGATCGGCAGTGGCATGTAAAGACCATGGGGTTGTACTCTTGACTTAGCTTTCTTGCATACCACGCATCTTGCACAATGAGCCTCTACTGTCTTCTTTAGGTGCGGCCAATAGAAATGTTCTCTGACCACAGCAAGTGTTTTGTCCACTCCAAAATGTCCCATGAGACCCCCTCCGTGAGCTTCCCTAGTGATCAGGTCTCTCAAAGAACACTGAGGAATGCATAGTCTCTTGTTCTTGAACAAGAATCCCTCATGCAAGTAGAACTCCCCGTGAGGTCCTTTAGTGCAGCTGGTATAGGTATCAGCAAGATCCGGGTCCTTTCCATATAGTTCTTTGATGAACTCAAAGCCTAACACCTTAGCCTCCATTGTGGCGATCAGAGCATGTCTCCTGGAGAGTGCATCAGCTACAATGTTCTCCTTGCCCTTCTTGTACTTGATGATGTAAGGAAAGGTCTCAATAAACTCCAGCCAACGAGCATGTCTCTTCTTGAGGTTGGTTTGGCCTCTTAAGTGCTTAAGAGTTTCATGATCAGTATGCACCACGAATTCCTTGGATAGGAGATAATGCTGCCATGTCTCCAAAGCTCTCACCAAGGCATATAACTCCTTGTCATACGTAGGGTAGTTAAGAGCAGCTCCACTAAGTTTCTCACTGAAATAGGCCACTGGTTTGCGTCCTTGAAGTAACACTGCTCCAATTCCAATCCCTGAGGCATCACACTCTACTTCAAATGTCTTATTAAAGTCTGGTAGAGCTAGAACGGGTGCATGAGTTAGTCGGTATTTTAGAGCTTGAAAGGCCTCTTCTTGAGCTTTCTCCCACATGAACCCAACACTCTTCTTAACAATGGCAGTGAGAGGTGCTGCTATGCTACTGAAATCCTGAACAAACCGTCTGTAGAAACTAGCTAGCCCATGAAAACTTCTGACTTGACTGATGCTCGTGGGTACTGGCCACTCTTGGATTGCTCTTACCTTCTCTTCATCAACCTGTAATCCCTGCGAACTCACAACAAAACCTAGGAAGACAAGTTTATCAGTGCAGAATGTGCACTTCTTGAGGTTTGCATAGAGTCCTTCTTTACGAAGTGTTTCTAATACTTGCTCAAGATGTGACACATGATCAAGTAAGTTGGTACTATAAATTAAAATGTCATCAAAATATACCACAACAAACTTACTGATGTAGGGCCTAAGGATGTGGTTCATGAGTCTCATGAAAGTACTAGGAGCATTGGTGAGTCCAAATGGCATCACCAGCCACTCATAGAGACCTTGCTTTGTTTTAAAAGCTGTCTTCCACTCATCACCCTCTTTCATCCTTACCTGATGGTACCCACTCTTAAGATCAATCTTGGAGAAGATGGTGGCTCCACTTAACTCATCTAGCATGTCATCAAGCCGGGGAATGGGGTGTCTGTATTTGATGGTGATGTTGTTGATTGCACGGCAGTCGACACACATCCTCCAAGTCCCATCCTTCTTTGGTACTAGTAAGACAGGAACCGCGCAAGGACTTAGGCTCTCCCTCACGTACCCCTTGTCCAATAGATCCTGAACTTGTCTTTCCAACTCCTTGGCCTCCTCGGGGTTTACTCTATAAGCTGGTTTGTTTGGCAAAGCAGCTCCTGGTATAAAGTCTATCTGATGCTCAATGCCCCTTAGTGGTGGTAGGCCGTGGGGAATCTCTTCTGGAAACAAGTCTTTGAACTTGCTTAGAAGCTTTGCAACCTCTGGTGGATACTCCACTTCACCTGAACCTGCACTCAAAAGCTCCTTAAAGATCATTAGTAGCATTGTGTGTTTGGTAGCAGCTGCCTTTCTTATATGGCTAGGCTGGATTAGGAAATTGGATTTAACCTTTTCCTTTTCCTTAACCATTTGCAAATGCAATTCATGAACTTGGGCAGGAGTGAGAGGGGCTAGACTAATCTTATGCTTATTATGCATGAATGTATACATGTTAGTCCTACCATCATGTCTAGTCTCTCTATCCCATTGCCATGGCCTACCTAACAAAACATGACCAGCTTGCATAGGCACCACATCACAAACTACCTCATCCTGATACTTACCAATGCTAAAAGGAATAGTAACTTGCTCCTTAATCTGAAGCTCAACCTTATCATCTAACCATCTTAGCCTATATGGATGCGGATGAGGGACCTTGACTAAGCCAAGCTTATCAACCATGTAAGCACTCGCGGCATTAGTACAAGACCCACCATCAATGATGAGGTTACATACCTTGCCTTTAATAGTACACCTACTATGGAAGATATTTTCCCTTTGGATGGTCTCAGCTGGTTCTAGTTGGGCACTAAGCACACGCCTGATCATCAAGCTCTCTCCCACGTCGGGATACTGCATCTCTCCATAGTCGGCTTGTAATTCAGGTGCATCCTCATCATGTGATTCATACCCATCTTCAGTGAGCATCATCACTCTCTGGTTCGGACACTCTCTAGCCATATGTCCTCGGCCTCTACACTTGAAGCAAGTGATATCTCTAGCACGTTGAGGAGGGGTAGTCTTAGTTGGCTCTGTCCTGGTGTCTTTGTTGTTGTCAGTAGCTTGAGACTTTGAGCGAGTGTCTCCCTCAACCCCTTTGCCCTTGTCTACTGGTTTGTTGTAGTTGCTGTTGTTGCCGGAGTTCCAGTTGGATTGAGATCTACCCTTGGTGCTCTTCTTCTTGATGTGTTGCTCAGCTTGCACGGCTATGTGGAAGAGGTCTTTGAGATCTCCATAAGCTTGTCTCTCAACCTTGCTGCTCACTCTATCTTGCAACCCATCTATGAACTGAGCCATGATCGTCTCCTCATCCTCATTGAGATCAAGACGGTTCCTTAACTTCTCAAACTCCTCATAGTACTCCTCAACTGACTTGCTTCCTTGCTTAAGTGTTCTGAACTTCCTATGCAAGTCTCGGTGGTAATGTTGTGGTACAAACCTCAGTCTCATAGCATCTTTCATGTCTACCCAGGCGTCTAGTTGCCTCAAGTGCCCTCTCCTACGATCAGAGCACAATCTATCCCACCAGGATAAGGCATTGTCCGTGAGCTGAGCTACTGCCAAAGCAACTCTCTTGGGACCAGGATGGTTGTAGTAAGAGAAGATGTGATCCATCCTCTTTTCCCAATCAAGGTAAGCTTCAGGGTCAACCTTTCCAGCATACTGTGGTGGTGTCATCTTTAAAAGATCCGGTCCTTGGTGGTGGTGTTGCTGGCGAGGCCCTCTCTGTTGAGGTGCGTAGTCATCCTCATCATATCTTGGATTACGGATGGGTCTCCGTTGCACTCTAGGTGGAGGAAAGTAATCCTCTTCCTCTTCTGCCTCTTCTTCATAATCTTCTTGCTGAACTCGTGCTCTAGGATAGGGATTACGTTGCTGACCAGTATCTCCTTCATTCTGTTGGTTTCTAGTACTAGCCTCGGGAACATCATTGAAAAGCACTCCAGGACGCCGGTTGTTTGGAAACCTCTCATTAGCTTGGGTAGCTTGAGCCATGGGTCTCTGCTCAACTCGGGTGAGTCTATCTCCAAGGTCTTGCCGCAACTCCCTCATCTCATCCCTCATTGCATTGAGAGCTAGCATCATGGTAGCCAGCTCGGATGGTTCTCCCATTGTGCCTGCCAAAGAGAAGAACAAACTTAGAGAATCTCGAAATTTAAAACTAATGGAAAGATAATAAGTTGAAAAGGGAAAAACCGATCAAGCTATTATGGCAAAGTCTAACGAAAAAGGAAACTTGGAAGTATGCAGCTTGAAGAACACGGCTATGGATGCAATCTCTTTTTTTTTTTTTTGAAGTTTACGAGATGATCTATCTAGCAATGGATTCAGAATGATGCAACGATGCAAAACAAGTTATGAAAATGCAAAACACTAGATGAGATGAAACAAACGAGTTCTTTATATTTTTTTTTTTTGAAACGAATGGATGAATCAAAATAAACTAAATCGAGATGAACAAGTAACAGGATAGATACAACCTGATGCTGAAGGAACTTCAGCTCTGATACCAGAAATGATACAAGCCTAGGCTGACAAAGGCTGTATGATCCAAGCAAGAGAGTTGGAGCCGATCTAGATCAAGAGGTGGTTCTTTTGTTTGATCTAATCAACCTAGAGAAACCGTGAGAGATGGAACCAGGGGGGGGGGGATTGAAGTGCACCACACGAGAGATGGAAGGCTCGTGATACAACACAAGGAACCTCAAGCCGTGGAGGAGCTGGTCTCACAAGGCAAAGAGGTGGCGGCTGTTCTTCTTGAGAGAGAGAACTAGGTTTTCTTGAAAAGAAAAGTTTCATAAAAATATCAAGTCTGAAAAACTAAAAGGTTGCGCAACACAAATATAAAGGAACATGCTCCTTCTACGAAAATGTCATACTTAAAATAAACTATGGTTCAAATAAGGAAAGTAAGAAGAAATGGCTTCTTCTTAGTCTTGGACCGAGAATGCACTCAGGTGATATGTAAGCTAGCTTGTGGCCTCGTTAAAAACCTTCCTCTGGAAAACCTCGTGGGACAAAACCAAGAACAAGGAAAAGAGCACACACAAATAGCTTGCCTAGTAGCCAACTCTGTCCAAGAGTCTTCTTTAAGCACTTGGAGCTTCAATGGTGATGATCATCAAATGGTTGTGGCTTTGATCTGGTATGAATGGCCAAAGATCCTCTCTTGAGGCTTGAGAACTCTCCTTTGGCTCCTCCACCTTCTCGGCATCTCCTTTGATAACTTCTTTGGTAACCTCCTCAGCTTGTTTAACCTGTCCAAGATCAGAAGCAAGTATCATGCTCTCATTAAACTTGTGTTGAAGTATCTTAGCTCTTTGTCTAGTGATTGCTCCCTTAAAGACGGTTGGTATGGACACTTCTTGCTCATCATCTGGTTTGGTTATGTTGCTGATCATATCCTGAATGTCTGGTTCAGTAAGGTCAGGTTCAATGTCCTCATCAATCAGTTTATTAAGCTATCATATTATCATCTATTTTCATCCAAACACCGCTCAAACTCTTTCACGAGAAGCTCTTCATGATCATCGTCTAACGTGTTATAAATATCGATAAGTAACACTCAGCTTGCATTGATCTTGTTAATCTTGATCTTGAGCACCCTATATATAAAAATTGGTCTCTTAATATCTGTCGCGATACTTCGCATTTTCGACGCCCTGATTTGCATTCAGCTTGGGAGGTCTCATATTTTAGATCATTTGAAAATATGAAAATGCTATTAGTGGAATCTGTTATATACATGGAGTCCATGACTCTATATGTTATCTCTTATATTTTCTTACCATAACTAGGTTTTACGTACTTATGTGAGTTGTCCTATAGAGCCTGCATATCTATCTATATAGATAATGTGGTTGTTGAGCTAAAAAAATAGAGAATCGGTTATATACTTGTGTTAATATATATGAAATTATTTCCCGCAGGTATATAATATATGCTTTGCTCACTCACGATAGGAATGCATCGTCTTTTTTTTTATTAGGACAAAAAAATGTCAAATTAGGCATAATTTTATATGATCTTCAAAATTTTGTCAACTAATATTAATATCCACTTACAAAAGTGATTACGCCCATCACCAAATCATTGTACGCAACCACTTCAATAGTTTATTCTTTTCTATAAAATATGTTTCTAAAAGAACAATACATGTATGAGAAATGATGATCAGATTACCCGTTCGTACTATATTATGATCCGTAAAACATTGAATAATTATACACTATAAAGATTATTTACTAGTACTGTAGACTCTGTAGTACATATCTTAAAATGTAGTACATAGATATGGATTTCACTAGATGGAGATGAAATAAGGTCAATTCAACGATGATGTTGGAAACTATCATTGGAGATATGGCAATTATCGTCATTGCTAATAGTTATGTGAGAAACCATCATCGTCACTCGTGAATTTTGAATTTTGAATTTTATATTTTCCATTTAAAAAAAAATATAACTTTTTATTTAGATCTTATCTATTTAAATTTAATCTTATTTATTATTAAATTTTAGTTATTTTTATTTTATTAATATTTTAGAAAATTATTTAATTTTAAAATTATTTATTTAATTTTCTAAAATTTTAATTTATTTTTTATTTTTTCATTTTTGTAAATTTGATTAAAAATTTCAATTTTTATTTATTTTTTGGATTTTTATTTATTTATTTTGTTTATTTTATTAATTATTATTTTTGAAAAATTACCTGCTGAAATGGTCAATTTTTTGTTTTGAGAGTTTTTTATGATACAGATGTCACTTTGAAGGTTAAAAGTGTTAGTGAAAAAACTTCAAGGTTTAAAATGATAGTAAGTGACACATTGAAGGATTTTTATGCGATTTTCCTTATTAATATGTATCAAACAGTTTTATTTATATACATTGTTTGGCGAAAATCATTGATGAGTTCGTTCACTATAGGAGAAATCTCAAGCAAATGAGAAACGAACACAAGTTTCGGAATGATGATTTATTTTGGATATGAGATCAACGTAAACCCAAAAGAGATTCCCGACGTAGGGGCCCGTGTGTACGCTATTTAACGGTAAAAAATGATAAGAGATTGGAGAGGTTTCTGTCAAGAAACCAGAGAAAATATAGAAGAGTTTCCTGTTTTCATCTAGGTTACAAGACCATCGTGTATATATACATGTTAGTTTTCCTAATATCATAATATCGTAAGATATGTACATCGATATAAAAGGAATATTGGCATAATAGACTACAAACCAAATATATGGTAAGATATTCATGTATATCTTTAATATCCTCTCTCAAGTTGGAGAGTGAAGATCAAGAACTTTTAATTTGGGTAAAAATTCATCAAATTTATTACGTTTAAGAGGCTTCGTGAAAATGTCTGCAAGTTGCGAGTGAATAGAGAAATGTTTAGTTGCAATGGTGCCCTTGACTATCTCATCTCGAATAAAGTGACAATCGTTCTCGACGTGCTTCGTACGTTCATGAAACATCAGGTTAACTGCCAAGTAGATAGCTGATTTACTATCACAGTGCAATGGAATTGGAGAAGTAAAATAGATACCAGATGTACGAAGAAGATTGTGAATCCATAGTATCTCTTGAACTGTGTACGACATTGCTCGATATTCAGCCTCACAACTCGAGCATGATACACGATCTTGTTTCTGTGTCTTCCACGAAATAGGAGAGCCTCCAAGAATAATAAACCAGCCAGTAAGTGAGCAAAGGGAAGTACGGCAGCCAGACCAATCAGAGTCACAAGCCTCTAATGTAAGATCAGTATGTGCTCAAAGTAATATTCCCTGCCCAGGGCTTCCCTTAAGGTAACGCACAACTCTGAGAGCAGCATTCCAATGAGCAACCTTGGGTTTCCGAATGAACTGCGCAAGGAGATGTACAGAGTAAGCAAGATCAGGACGAGTAACGGCCAGATAAATGAGACGACCAACAAGTCTTCGGTAAGCAGCAACATCTGCAAGATCCGGTCCCTTGTTTAATGCCAAACAATGATTTTGTTCAACAGGAAAGGCAACAGGTTTGGCACCCAAGAGCCATATTTCTTCAATAATGCTTAGAGTGTACTTCCGTTGCCAAAGATAAATACCAAGCGGACTACGAGAGAGTTCCAGGGCGAGAAAGTATTTGAAAACCCCTAAGTCTTTCATGTGGAAACATCGATTCATATACTCCTTCAAAAAATCAGAAGAGACAATGTACTAGCAGCCACAACAAGGTCATCGACGTAAACGAGCACTTGAATAATTTCAGTGCCGCGATCCAAAAGAAACAATGAATACTTAGATAAAGACTGAGTGAAACCATAAGTAAGTAATGAATACCTCAGCTTTTCGACCAGCATCTAGGAGCCTGTTTCAATCCATAAAGTGACTTCTTTAAGAGACAAACCTTGTTCTTATCAGAACCACGAAAGCCAGGAGGCGGACGCATATAAAGCTCCTCTTTCAAATCGCCATGAAAAAATGCATTATGAACATCCATATTTGATGGACCTCCCAATTTCTAAACGGTGCAATTTGTAAGAAAGTACGGACTGTCGTCATCTTTGCAATGGGTGCAAATGTTTCTTCATAATCTTCACCCTCAATTTGACAGTTCCACAGACAACAAGCCTTGATTTTCGACGTTCCAGAGTACCATCAGCCCGAAATTTATATTTAAAAACCCATTTGCAGCAAAGAGCATGTTTTCCAGGCGGTAAGTCGACAACAATCCAAGTACCAATATCCTCAAGAGCCACATATTCATCCTGAATTGAGTCACACCAAAGTTCATCCAGTATAGCTTGTTGATAAGATGTTGGTTCTATTAAAGATGAGATGGCAGCAAGAAAGTGGCGACGAGTTTCTGAGAATCTCGAACAGTCAACGTAGAATTCAAGTGCATACGGGGCAGACGTAGAGTTAGTAACAACCGGTGAGATAGTTTGAAGAACATAGTCCTGAAGCTTTGCCGGTATACTCTTTGTACGTAATCCACGTCCATATTCTTGTATTGGAGTGGCAGCTTCAGTATCAGTTGTGGTTTCAGTCAATGGTGGTGAGTCTAAGACAACATGAGTCGTTGTGGTTTCAATCTGCGGCAAAGAAACAGATGTCAACGGAGATGACTCTGCAGCCGCAGTAGATGTATCAGTGTCAGCCAAGACAGTAGGCTGCGAACTAGAGAGTTCAGGTTCAGTAACAATTTCCGACGTTGAACCAGGGTCGGGAGAAGGTTCAGTATGCAGAGCAGCAGAAGAATCAAGCTCTGGAGTCGGTAAGGATGTAAAAACAGAGTCCGTAGGAGGCAAAGATTCCTCAAGAATAAGCGGAGTCTCTGTAAGAACTGGTAAAGGTATATCAGAAATTGCAGTAGCAGGAGAAATCGTGGCATAAGGAAATTCTGATTCAAAAAAGACCTTATTTCTGCTTGTAAAGATTTTTCCTGTGTCTGGATTCAGAACACACCAACCATTTTGTCCATGAGGGTAACCAATGAAGATCCATTTAATACTATGTGCATCTAATTTGTCACTTTTGTGATTCTGATTGTGTGCATAATAACGTGAACCAAACACGCGGAGATGAGCAAGAGGAGGTGGTCTCTTATAAAGTATTTCAAAAGGTGTCTTTCCCTGAAATAATGGTGTAGGTGTGCGATTTATCAAATAGGCTGCGGTCAGTATGCATTCTCCCCAGAGACCGATCGGAAGAGAAGCTTGAAAACACAGAGCTCGAGCAACATTCAGTATATGACGATGCTTCTTCTCAGCACGGCCATTTTGTTGAGATGTGCCTACACAAGATGTCTCATGAGCAATGCCTTTTTTTCTTGAAAATAAGGTCGCATATACATAAACTCAGTTCCATTATCGCTGCGAAATCTCTGTACTTCTTTTTGAAACGGACATTGAACCATAGAGATGAAGTTTCAGATGGTCTTTCGGACATCAGTTTTAGTCGACAAGAGATAAAGCCAAATACTGCGAGAACGATCATCAACTAGAGTAAGAAAATAAAGAGTACTACATCTAGTTGGGGTTCAATAAGGTTCCCACAAATCACAGTGAACTAATTCAAATAAATCCTTTGTTTTATTAGAATTTGTAGGAAAACAACTTCTTGTCTATTTGGCGCGGATGCAAATCTCACACACCTTATTTCGAGAAACACTATCAATAGAAACTGAAATAGGTAAAAAATCCAAAACTTTAGAAGAGGGATGTCCTAAGCGATGGTGCCAGACATCTGCAGAAACTAACTTGTCTTGATGAATTGCTCCTGCAAACTCCATCTCTTTCAAAAAATAGAGACCATCTGACTGCTCAGCCACTCCAATCAGCGTCTTCATAATGCGATCCTGTATCAGTCCAAGTTTACCAGTAATCTGAAAGATGCACTTTTCTGGCGTGCTAGCCGAGAGACAGAAATCAAGTGACACTGAAGTCCATTGACAAATAAAACATTCTGAACTGTAAGAGTAGAGCTCAAAACCGTTTTCCCTTGCTGAGTTGCAAGAGTAATTCTGCCATCAGGTAATTTAACTGGTAATGGAGCCGTGTCCAGTATATCAATCAAAGAATCAAGTGAACCAATGGTTCGTAGCTGCTGGACAGTGTATTATGTCAAAATAGGAGTATGTCCACTCGTCCTCCGGTTGAAATATATGGACTCAACGATCTGACACTGCCGCCAAATACCAATCCCTAATTTCAACACAAAATTCATGAATTCACCAAAATATATACATAATTAAAAAATGTTTGAATTAAAAAAACAATCAGATTGAATTGAACATTTAACTGATTTTTTCCCCTGATTTTTCTGCACCCAAGAATGAGCACATAACCAGAATCCACTGATTTGAGAAGATGAGTCACTTCATCGTATCTAATATATGCTAGGTCAGGAGTCGGGTACGAATACCGCGAAGAGAGCAATTTGTTTTGATTTTTTTTTCAAATACAAAACAATGTCGTTTTGTTTGGTTAAGCAGCACCTTAGCGGTTGACTAACGATTTGTTAGTCAATATGGGATTTTGAGTTATAGAAGCAAGTTCGAGTAGAATTTTTGAATTTTAATCAATTTAGGTCGTATTTGGCACTTACTAATTGTTTGGATTGTATTTGGCATAATCAAAATTATTCGGGTCGAAAAGGACATTTTTTCAAAAGACAGACATAAGCAAAAATAAGGTGGTGACCGGCGGCAAAACAGCCACCACCAACTACCAGACGAAAAGTGAGAAAGTTTTGGCGAGAAAATGCTTTTACGGAGGAGAGAGAACGGAGAGAATCAATATTGTTCTATTTCCTTTTTGCTCCAACGTATCTTTCTCCAATGTTTCTATCTGAGTATAATGACACAATCGACGTTTAGATTTTCTTACCACAACTTGGTTTCAGGTACTTCTGTGAGTTGTCCTGTTGAGCATGTATGTAAATATATATTTATAATGTGATTGTTGAGCTAAAAAAATCGGAGAAATTATATAACTTATGTTAGTATATGTGAAACTATTTTCCGCAGGTATATATATTCTGCTCATGACGGACTCACGATAGGGTTGCATTGTTTTTTTTTCTAAATTAGGACATAATGTCAAAACCAGGCATAGTTTTATATGATTGACAAACCGTTGTCAACTAATATTTATTTCCACTTACGGAAGAGATTACACCTTTTACTAAATCACTAGGATAAGACATGCGCAATGAATTTTATGATAAATATTTAAAATATATAATATTGAAAAATGATGTCAAATCAGTAATATCTCGGTTTTATTAGGAATAAACATGTCAGTTTGATTACATGTTTAGATTTTGTTAAAAAATAACTACGGGTTTAGGTTCGATTTGGTTTATTAAAGTCCAAAAGACCCTTAACCAAAGTCAATTCAAATTAGTTTAGTTTGATTTGTGTTTGGTTTTATTTCGGTTTGGATTGTGTTCAATTCAGTTTTAGTTTAGTTTGGTTTGTGTTTAATTCCTTTTATTTTGGTTTTGTTTGTGTTTGTTTAATTCAATCGAATTGATTTTTCTAGTATTGTTTTAGTTACAAAAATATAATTTATAAGAACATAAATAAATTATCATTTGACACTAAGAAATTATTTGCTTCATTAATATCATCATAAACAAATCATCATTTAATTCTTACAAAACTAAGGTTCATACTTTTTAAATGATCCTCAAATAATATATAGGGGATACCGTAAAACTAAAAGACATTTTTTTTTCAAAATAACACCTGCAAAATATTATTCTATTAAAATAAACTAAGTAAAAATAAAATAAGTATAGACAATAATGATTTTTTGTAAATTATCTTTTTATGTAGAATTTTGTATAACCCGTAGAACCGTGCATGTGAGTTTTATATTGAAACAAACGTAAAATAATATATAGTGTGAACGCATTCATGTAGAGTTTTGCCGAGAGCCCTCTGCACGTGACACGTAAGCGTATTTGTTCTCAAATCGCTGTGAAGCTTCCACGTGGCAAACGTAATGTGAATGCATTAAATGACAATGCATCTCCTTTAATATATAGGGGATTGTGCTCAACCACTTCAATACTTTACTGTTTTCTTATAGAGAAAGTATACATGTACAAGATGAAATGATGATCAGATAACCCATTGGAACGTACTGTCTATTGTGATCCGTATAACATTACTTGAATAATTATTTACTAGTCCGTAGACTGTACACATCTTGAAATGTAGTACGTAGATATGGATTTCACAAGAGGAGAAGATAACAAAATTATAGAAAAAATTGGTGGTGATGGTCTAGTGGCGTTTGAAGGAATTAAAAATCCAATATGATAAATTTAGGTTCAAATTCCACCGGCCATACGGTTAAAAGCTATTGCTTTCAGCTCATTTGAATATCCAGGAAAGAGTCTATCCGTATGGTGTACCTCCACTCGGAGGTTAGGTTTGTGTCTTTAATAGATCCGGGTTTAATCCTTTTAAGTTCGAAAAAAAAATTATAGAAAGAAAAATGCAAGACCAAAAACTATGAGAAGCGTAGGTACGTGGACCTGTGTTAGATATGCGGACATGGCCAGTGGTGGTCCCAGGAAAAAAAAATGACTGGCTTCAAAGTGCCATTGGGAAGGATCGAACCCATGATTTGTGGGTTTACTGAGGGAGCTTTAACCAAATTTGCCATGGACTTTTAATGTTTTAGCTTAAAAAAATTTATTTATTGTATTTTGTGCGGTGTCAATTGAAACCACTTACCTTTAAGTGGGTCCGCCCCTGGACATGGCTGCAATTTAGAAGCACGTCTCTTTAAGAAAAAAAAGTCATGAACTGTAACATGAATTTAAATATTTTTGACGTAGGTTAAAAATAAGTCAAATGCTTACAAGCCTAGAAAATGCCAATAGCATACAAATGCTGTTAAATATTTTAGCTTTTGTTCTTTTCACCAAGTAAATGCTAGTCTTCAGAAGAAATAATTTAACAGTATTCAGGTACTAACAACTAAATTAACTATACTTTTGGGTATTCTTGACAACACACACACAAAATTGCTTGTGAAAATATTTTGAATGGAAAGGAAAATATATATTTTCTTCTTTTAATAAAAATGTTGTCTAAGAGTTTTTTTGTTTGTTGTTGTTTCAAAAGGATTGTCGTCTTATATTTTAAATGCGACTTTTCAAACATTTAACATTAATTTTCCTAAAAAACTAATAGGATTTGTATTAGACTCACTTCAAATTAATTATGGATATATCAAACATAGGTATAATTTTTTTTTTTGGACAAAACATAGGTATGATAAACTTCAAAGTTTCTTAATGTATATGAATGTGGCAACATGCCAATTTTCTTTTGTAAAATGGAGGAAGTAAGGATAAACAAATATATAAAAAATGTCAAACATACTTTTTACAAAAAAAAAAAAAAATGTCAAACATATGTAACCGCCAAAAGTCAAACCTTTGCAAATTGAAATAAAAAGTCAACCGCAACTGATCTTGGGATAGCATCATCAATGATGTATAAATGCATCGAAAGACATGTTCAGGTGTTTGAGGGCAAGACAAGATCAAGTGAAAAACAGCTTTGACACTCCTAAACATGACAGATTTATATGTTTACAAAATGGAATGTCAGGTTTGCGGAGACAAATTCAAATCCATGTATCAAGTAATAATGATTCGAAATAAACTTATAACGACTCTTCGTTGATAACAAAATACTCCCTCTCTTTCAGTTTATTTAATGTTTAGAGAATTTCGTTTTGCAAAATAAGTGAAATTTTTATTATTCGATATAAAAAATTAAATGTTATTTGAAATTTATGACTAATTACATAATATTATATTATCTTTTTGTTGTTTGAATTAATTTTTTAATGATGTTATGTAATTATGATAAATTATATAACTGTTTTTATTTTCTATGTGCGTTAATCTTAAATACCAATTAAAATGAACAGAGAGAAGTATATAAGGAATCTTACTATTTATGGGGGTTTTCGAGGGTGACAAGTTAGTTTGATCATATTATTCATGATATACGTGGATGAAATAATACAAATAAACTTTTTTTAAATTCGATCCCATTTTCAAATCTAAAACCTCATCAAGGATTTTTTCAGTTTTGGCTACAGTGATTCTGGATTCGGTTAAGAGTGTTCAATCTCATAAAACAAAATTAATTAAAACCGAAGCGAAATAGAGAAAGTTGTTTGGATTTGATAGTTTGACTACACCGAATTGATGTTATTTTTCAGAAATCGCAATATATAGATATGGTTATACTGAAGAAACCGACTAATTAAAAATATTAGTATATTCATACATAAATTTATGATAAAATTAACAATATATATATTATTTTACTAATATGATATTCATAATTAAAAACATTGATTTTAATAACTTTTATTTTGTTTTAAGTTGAAAAGGCTATTTTTTTTTATTTTCATCAAATTAAATAAACAATTTTTATTGGTAACTATTCAAGCTAAAATATAGTTGTAAAATATATAATATTATGATATTACTATTTTATTACCTTTGTTTTAGTAGTTAAATAAAAAAATAATATAATATTTAAAAGTTAGACTAAGGAATATATATTTTTGTTTTAACAAATTTAAATTTTAATCATATAATCTAAAAAATTGTATGAAAGATAAACATAGTTATGGATGTAAAACTGAATAAACTAAAAACCGATAGTATATAAACCGAAATAAACCAAATTAAATATGATTCCAATATAATTACTAATTTTTATGAACCGAAATACAGAAAAACTGAACAGGAATCCGGACTGAACATGCCTAGAACCAATACTCATATGCAAGTGCTGAAGTTCTCCCTTTATAACCTTTCAGGGATAATTAGACAATAGTCAGAAGTTCTCCTTTTATAACCTTTCAGGGATAGTTAGACAATAGTTTTATTAACCGAGTTGTTCGAACATTAACAAACAATATATATATATATATATAAGTTCTAGAACCATTTAAAGGGTAACTGCTGCAGAAAAGAAGGATGGTAAATAAACTCAGAATTGCTAATACATCATCTGCCCTAACATACGAGTGGCACAAAATGGTTCATATAAACTTAGACTAGTAGATTACATGGCTCAATTTTATATGACAAAATAGTGTAATTTAACATTGATATTTGCTTTACAGAAGTAAATGATACATCATATCTGTTGGATCCAACTTTGAGCATTCCGATTAATGGACCGAGACTAGGCGAGTGGGCCGATAAGACACGAGCTCATGAGAAGATTGACGAGCTCGAGAAAGGATTTACCGCGACCCCAGAGATCGCGGGATCAGTTATGAGAGAGACGGAGGACAAGACTATTACAGGAAGGGGAGATCAACATCTACAACACATCGTAAACCCTAGAGAGAGCACTTTACATACATCGACCTCATTTTGCTTTGTTTCTAGCCTAAACTTATCCGATTTTCTTTGTAGTATTCGATCACATTTCCATTCTTTGTAATCGATCTCTTACTCAATAAAAGTCTATTTTTGTCTACCGATTTTCGATTACATTGTTGTGTTCTAAGGATATCGTTGCCTACATCCTTTTTCACTCTTCAGTTTACATTACAAACACTATCAAATACCTAGTTTAAATTTTAAGATCTACAATATCCATTATTTATATTTATCATGAAAATTTTGATTATTTAACTTTCTCATCTAAATATATTAACGTACTTATATAATATTTAATTTAATCTACACTAGTAAATTTAGTTTTTGGTGAAATTTTGAGTGGAATATGGTTTGGAATGCAGTTAAAAAAATGGTTTCGAATGAAAAATTCAATGGTAACTTTTTCATCTCTACTATTATGTAGATTCACATGAATCTTTTTTAAATGTCTGATTAATTATGTTATTACAACGTTAAGAAAAATTACATAGACGATTGTTCAGCTGATAATTATATCATCTTATGAGAATACATGTTTTATTGCGTCTCTCCAAACCGCTTTATAAGATCCATATTCGATGATACGTCATGCACCATGATGAAAACTTCTTGTAACTTTTTTTCTATAATCTATATAGTTTACGTTTTCTGAGGTTTAAACCCCGGATCTTCTAACTTCTAATGTGAAAACATTAATAAACATTTTGTCAAACAAATGGATTAAAGGGTTTCCACTAAATCTTTTTCTTTGGTAAAATAAAATCACAAAATCTTTAATGTGTGTATTTTTGCATGTGATCAGTAGCATAACGTAATATAATATCAAATATTTAAAGTTAAAACTATGTCGTTTTTCGTTTGGTAAAAGTCTCTGTCGTTTTTGTTATACCACTAAGAGCTACATTGGAAACTGATCAGCTCAAATCGAATATTGTTGTTTACCGCTGTAGAGCGCAACTCCAACCATGGAGTATCTTAAATGAAGATTTTGATAATAAAAAGTAATATTTTGATGTATTTTAGTTTTTCAATTTTTAATAAAATCTGATTGATTAAAGAAGAACACTTGTTCCTAAAGCTTTTCAATAGTTTCTTTAAAGTTGATTGTTAGAACACCTCCAACGTATGGGATGTGCTCAAGTATCTCCAAGAAAAAAATACTAAACAATTTAGAAAAATGGTTAGTGTCAGAGCAATAGGTTCTTAAATATTACCTTCTAAGAACATGATTAATGAGAAGTTCTTATAATGAGTTTTTAGCGGAATATAAAAAACCGTCTCCTAACTTTTAACAAAAACAGTTAAGAACTAGTTTTTAAATATCTTATTTAAGAACTGGTTTTTAACCTTTTTAGTTAAAAACTAAGAGACGGTTTCTTATATTCTGTTAAGAACCTCACCTTAAGAACTTCTCATAATCATGCTCTAAAATATTTTCTACCACATTCATTAGTTAGTTATCATGTTTTAAGTGGTTAAGACTTCAAAAAGAAAAAAGAGAATTAATTACATAATTAATACATAACAAAATATTATTAATCTAAAGCTAAGAACTCTATTTTGGGTATGGTGCCGTAAAGGGTGCACTTAGATCATTTCCAATGTATTTTACTATTTTTATCTCTAAAATAAATGAACTCTATAATAAAAGTGAGATATGCTCCAATGTATTTTTCTAAAATAGCAATTTCTATTTTATAGAGTAAAAAATAGAGGAATGCTATTCTTCCTTTATAAATAGAGGAAAAATAGAGATCTCTATTATAGAAGAAAAAATAGAGGTGAGTTGGAACATTTTCACCTCTAAATACTATTATAGAAGTGAAAATAGTAATAAGTTGGAAATGATCTTAGGAACAATAGTTCTTTAATTTTGTACTGTATCACCTTTTTGACTTTTTTGTTAGTTAAGAACCCCACTAATATACTATGGTTGGAGGTACTCTACATTAACGATGCTAAGAGCAACATTAACGCTAGATGATTCTTCTTTTTTTTGTCTGATTTAAAAAAAAAATTTAACAATCGCAGACCGCCATGTAACAATGAGGTCTGCGAACAGTATAAAAACCCACCAACTTTGTCTTTTGCGGAAGAGGTGAGGGGAGAAAGTTTTTTAAAAACACTGAGATCTACAAATATTTTTTAATTCTTTTGTTAAAAACCATGCTCTAAGAGCCAGGGATATATAATGTTGCTCTAAATGGTCCCCATTATATATATATATATATATATATATATATATATATATATATATATATATATTATGAGTGATTCAATAAAATATTACTAAAAACAGATAATACATATTATTGAATATAAAAATCCTAACCGTACATAATGTGCAGACAATAATATATTTCTTAAATTTATGGTTATATTCTAGAGTTTACATTTTCTTATTTTAACATATCAATATATACATGTATGTAACTATTTATGCATGTTTATACGTAGTATTAAGACAGTTTTATCTTGGGAAATTAGGCCAAGTAGCTAAGAAAAAAACAAAATTAAAAGTCTAACAAAAATTCCCTCATCTCTCCTACTTTTTCTTCCTATCTCTCTCTACTCTCTCTCTCAAAATCTAATTTCTCTTTTTTTGGTTATTTAGCAAAAAAACCCTTTTATCTAATACAAAACGCAACACAACTGTAATTTTCAAAACAAAAATAGTCAGAATGTTATCGGAAAACTCAAATTCTCCAAACCTAAATCTAAAAAAAAACACAAATTGTAATCGAGCCAAAAGTACCACATATAATTCACACTCACACTTTGTTGGGAACCCACGATCTCCTCCTCCCGATTGTACCTCTTAAGATGAACTCATTATGAAATCAAGACAAAGCTTTGAAAAGAGTTTATGTTCGATTTTTTAGAGAAATAGGGATCTAGTTTTGGAGAAAAAAGGAATTTTGGATTTTTTTTTGCCAAACAGTAAATATCATATAACGAAAGAAAGATTTTACTTTGTAAAATCTTATGCTTGAACCATCTTGGCAAAAAGAAGCAAAAAAAAACAAGATAGATCATTTGATTATCTAACGCAACTCCCTATCTCAGCCCCAAGGTCATAAGGGAAGGGAAGTTCTTTCTCAGCCTTCTTGCTGAGATAATTTGGGGGTTTCTAATATACAAAACAACATTTTAAGGTTTAACAGAGATTTAAACGAAGATTAACCCCGTCTCATCAATCTGTTAATCAAATTAACGATGTCTTAAAATTAGTTTAGTCAAATTAAATCGAAGTTTTAATTTATTAATCAAGATAAATAAATATTTTAAATGGTGCAAGAAATTTGTGTTTTTCGCAATTAACTTAGAAAGTTCGTGATTTAAATGACAATTTTCTCAAATATTATCACATTATATGTAGTCAAAATGTTATCACTACTTGTGAAAATATGTAAGAATAACTAAACGTTAAGTAAATTTTAGTTATGTTATGAGGAGGATTAATTCAACCAAGAGTTACTAATAAAGAATACAGAACTGAATTAAACAAAAATTTGACTTATATTTTAAATTAAGAAAATCCACTCATTCTGTAGATATCTCATATCTGAATGATTCTTTGTAGACGTGAGGGAGACACATTTAGGCGTATGTCCGTACTATATATAGAGCCAGAAAAGTTATGCTTCAGACATCGGCAAATAATCTTATCTACTAACTCAAAACTCGTCCTGTTTTTCATTTGTCAGAGTAATGGGAACCTCAAACATCACCAGTCACACAAATCTTCTATCTAAGATAGAAGACCTAGAAAAACAAAACCCTAACCACATTGTCCCAACAATCTCTGAGCTTAAGACAGAAGCAAGGTCTCTCTTCTCCTTAGCCTTCCCCACGATCCTCGCCGCACTCATCCTCTACGCTCGCTCAGCCATCTCGATGCTCTTCCTAGGTCATATTGGTGAACTAGAACTCGCTGGTGGCTCCTTGGCCATTGCCTTCGCCAACATCACTGGATACTCGGTTCTTGCAGGCCTTGCACTCGGCATGGACCCACTATGTTCTCAAGCCTTTGGAGCCGGCAAGCCAACACTCCTCTCATTAACTCTTCAAAGAACTGTTCTTTTCTTGCTCACTAGCTCGCTTGTAATCGTCGCTCTATGGCTCAACCTTGGGAACATCATGATCACTCTCCATCAAGATCCAAGTATCGCATCGTTGGCTCAAACATATATCCTCTTCTCTATTCCTGACTTGCTCACAAACTCTATTCTTAACCCTCTTCGTATATACCTTCGAGCACAAGGCATCACAAGTCCACTAACTATTGCAACACTAGCCGGCACCATCTTCCACATACCAATGAACTTTCTCCTAGTTTCTTACTTTCGATTGGGTTTCATCGGTGTTTCGATGGCTGCGGCCGCTTCAAATCTCTTTGTTATCGTTTTCCTTGTGGCATACGTTTGGGTCAAAGGTCTACACGAGCCAACGTGGACCCGCCCTAGCTCAGAATGTTTCAAAGACTGGGGCCCACTGGTTAGTCTGGCAATACCGAGCTGCGTGGGAGTATGTTTAGAGTGGTGGTGGTACGAGATCATGACCGTTCTTTGTGGCCTACTCATAAACCCTCAAACTCCAGTGGCAGCTATGGGCATTCTTATCCAAACGACGTCGTTGCTTTACATTTTCCCATCGTCTCTAGGGTTTGCAGTTTCCACTCGTGTTGGTAACGAACTCGGATCAAACCGACCAAACACGGCTAGGTTATCAGCCATTGTGGCCGTTACCTTCGCTGGAGTAATGGGTATGACGGCCTCTGCGTTTGCTTGGGGTGTAAGCGACGTATGGGGACGGATTTTCACCAACGATTTAGATATCATCCGACTAACTGCGGCTGCACTGCCGATCCTCGGGCTCTGTGAGCTCGGGAACTGTCCGCAAACAGTAGGTTGCGGGGTTGTTAGAGGCACCGCAAGGCCGTCTAAAGCTGCCAACATAAACCTAGGCGCGTTTTACCTTGTCGGAACGCCTGTTGCTGTTGGGCTAACGTTTTGGGCCGGGTATGGATTTTGCGGGCTTTGGATAGGTCTTTTCGCGGCTCAGATATGTTGTGCTGCTATGATGCTTTATGTCGTGGCTACTACAGATTGGGAGGGAGAAGCGATGCGAGCTAGAAAGCTTACGTGCAGTGAAAGCGTTGATGTTGTGATTACAGCGCAAAGTAACGGTGATTTAACGGAACCATTAGTTTACGTTGTCACCGTTGCTGCTGACCACTAATCGAATGCATTTGCGTTTTTTTTATTCTTTCTTTTTTTGTTTTACTTGGAATGGTCGTTCCTTTTGGGGAGGGTATTTTGATACTTTGTAATTTTTGTGGAGATAGAAAACGAAAAAATTATATTAATTGTTTTTCACCCCAAAGTAACTTTGTCCTAAATTTTTGTAGTTTTGTACTCTATGCCGTTTTGTAAAAAAAAAAAACATGTGTAACCGTTTAATGTTCTAAAATTCGCAAGCCTTTTCTCCAAAAAAAAAGATCTAACTAATTCAGATAAGAAAAAAAAAACTCGTTGTACAACTCTTATATATCACACCAGAGGCGGACCTATTTGATGTAAAGGTGGGTCAAGTGACACATCATAAATTTGATTTTTTTCTTTATAGTCTATATAGGTGTTTTGGATTTTTACCTGTTCATCTTTATGTTTTACACCTATCTTTTATGTATGACACAGATAAAAAAATCGTCTAGGTCACACTACATAATTATTCACGGTATAAAATTATATTTCCATATTTAAATTTTGAGTTGTTAAAGTTTCTATGATTAAATTTTAAATTTCTTTTCATGTCATATGGATTTGCAACTAATCATGTGTAGCCCAATGAAAAATATCAGTAAATTCAGTTCTTAAATTGTTATCTAATCGAAATAAATAATCAATTGGTAATATATCATAACATAAGGCTTTTGGTCAAAAAAATATCATAATATCACATTCTAAAATTATTACAATAGTTATGAATGATACTGATCAATGGCTGGGTTTGGACAGGTGGTATGTTTTTTTTGGTAAAAACAGGTGGAATGTTTGTCGTGCAAGCCAAACTACATGGCTTACATGCATATCTTGCTTGAGTTCACAGCTTGTTCTGTTGGACCAGCTTGTCTCATCAACTGGCCAAAAAAAAAATACACCAAACAAAAAAAAATATGGGAAATTAGGTGAAATATTTCGTCAAAAAAAATTAGGTGAAATAACCAAACAAAAACACATAATTCATTATATAACCAAAATCACACCCTCTCTCTTCTTTTCTCTTCGTATCTCTCTCTAACATTTTTGTACAAAACTAATTTCACTTTTTTTTGGTTATACCACAAATAAGCCCAAAATAGAGTTCCGGATCATATGTATGAAAGTTTATTTTAGTTGAATAGCGCATAATTCAAGCATAAAAACCATCTGTTGCAAGAATATTTTAATTTGTTTACAAAAAAAAAGAATCATTTTAATTTACAATTTTATATACAGTAGAACCTCTATAAATTAATACTCGATAAATTAATAATCTCTTTAAATTAATAAATTTCGTCGGTCCCAACTTGGGCCAGTGTAAAATATGATACAAATCGATAAAATAATAAGATAATAATATTTTTAAAACTCCCATGTAAATATATAGTCCCATTAAAATCATAAATTAATAATCTATTAATATATATATATTATATAAGTACAAATAAACATTATATTGTTGGTTTTATATTTACAATGAAAATACATCAATTTTTCTTAATATTTCAATATATTTTGATAATATTTGGTAAAATTATATCTAAAATCACATAAAAATTGTATGAAATATAAAATATACATTAAATAAGATAATAAAAAAATATGAAAGTCATTATTTTAAAAGAAATTAATAATGTATATATGGTAAAATCAAATTTTTTCTTATTTTATAACCAAAAGTAGAAAAAATCTAAAAAGAAAACTTTTGTAAATTAATATCTCTATAAATTAATAAAATTTTAAAGTCCTAACATTATTAATTTATAGAGGTTCTACTGTACCTGAAAATATGTCTCAAACTTTGCGCGGAGTTCACTGTGCTCCTTCTTAATATGACGCACTGCTTCTTTCATTCTTCAAAGTGAAAATATTATTTATGAAATTAGGTAAATAAAAACAAACAGTTTCGATCATTATATCCCATGGCTAAATGAAGCCTTGTATGTAAAATAACTGAATAATCTTTTTTTTCCTTTTAATAATTGAATAATAAAAATGAAAAGAACGTACTTACCCTTCTATGTTGCCAGCTTGGAGAAGTATGTTTGCCTTCTCAAGTTCATTGTTAATTTTGATGGCACCGATGCTGAGAAAAAAAAACTCAACATTTATATTTCAATGTTTATTTTGTATTTAGTTTTAGAACCACATTGCAAAATAAAAACACTAGCCTAAAAGAGTTTCAAAAAAAAAAAAACACTAGCCTGGCGCTGCTGCTTTTTAACCGATTAATGCATTTGGTAATCTTGGGTAGCTCTATTGGCTCCCGCGCCCTTTTCAGATATAATCAACATTGCTTTACATAAGTAAAAAATGATGGCAAACAAGTACCAAATTATAGCCAAGGTCAATTTAACCATATATTTAACGTAAATTTTTTGGTGAATGTATCAACACTAGAATACAAAAACATGAGTGCATCCATTTCATCAAGTTACTGTCAAATGTTCCACCTATTTCAACATGTTTCATTGATATACAAATATAGAAACCCAAACATTAGAAAGAGATGTTATAGAAACTGTTTTACTTTGTATATAAAAAGATACGTAGAGTTGTGTCCTAGATCTTGCAGTTGTGCATCTGCTCTTAACTAGATATAGGTTAATTTTACAGAATTCACCAACGCAGTTATATACAGATCAAACTCTCCATTTACTTCGAACACTATGTAATATCAATATTGATGCATTCCATGGATATATCAAGCGGATTTTGTTATACAAAGAGATAGGAGACTCACAATTCATGTTCCAAAGCAGCAACAACATTAGGGGAATCTCTGAAATAGAGAGTTATTATTTCTACAATAAAATAAGGGCTTGAGTCTTTCTCCAATGCTTCTATCTGAGTATACTGACAATTGAGGTAGCCCTGGGTCAATAATTTTTCAGAAAATTTTAGATAAAATTTCTAATAAATGATGAAACGCTTTTCGATATTTTCAACGGCAACTTTTCAATATTGTTATTTTTAACAAAGATCTAATGGTGACGCTCTCAGTAGATATTAAAATGTAAAAATTAACGGGATTTTTTTTGTTAAACTGAAAATAAACCGGAACGGTATGCCTTCAATAGACGCTTATATGATCATCAGTTTGAAATATACTAACCTCGTCAAAGAAAGATTGTCTCATCTCTTGAAGTTTTAGATGTATAGCTTTTATATCCATTGAATATGAAATTATATGTTTGGAAATAAGTTTTCTGAAATACAGAAGAATGATATGGGGTAAAAGAGTGAAATATGTATGTTCTTCCACCTCATAAATCTATATATTTATACAGCAATAAAATGAAAGCATAAAATTTTAAATTAATGAAAAAAATCTTGCAACCTCTTGTTTATCTAGATTTGCAAGAAAATAAAGAAAAAGTGTATATAGTTGAAGCAAAACAGGTGATTTTTAGGATTGCTTAGTATCATATTGGATTTTTTTAGTAGATTATTGATTTATAGATTTTATATGGATTCGGAAATCTAAATAAAATAGTGCACTATTGAATTACTGATTTTAACTTCCTTAGTAAATTCATATAATATATTTTATGATGCTTAAATACTAATTCAAATTATGTTCTATTGAATATAACTTCATAGTGAATTTGATTTTATTTTTAACAAATAATCAAGTAAAGAAAATTTAAATTTGAAAAACGATAACTTATAAAATAAAAAAATCACATGTTATATTTTAAAATTAGATATATGTTTATAGATTTTTAAAATTTTTATATATTTTCAAATCAGTTAAAATACATAATCTGGAAACAATAGTTGAGCCTAGGTGTAATATGGTTCTATAAATCTGAAATTTCAAGAAAGCCTGATACCAAATCTTGAAAAGTAAATACATAATCTGGAAACAATAAATATTTTGGGAATACTAGAATTCTTGGTTCAAAAGAATAGAATTCTTTCTTTAGATGAAAGACAATTTGATAAAAAAAAAATTTAAATTGTCTTGCCGCTAACGTGTAAGTTCCTTTAGTAGAAGTCTCGATGTCACAAAACGCATATGTGATGGCTACTTTCGGACAGGCCTTAACCATTCACTCCAACATACTATGTTACCGGCAATAGGAATCTTCGTTTCTGTTTTCTCTTAGGCTGTGTTTGTGCATTTGGCTAGCTAGGAACTCACTGATCTTCGAAAACCATGATCTCTCATCTACGGATTGTATAGCTCAAGAAATTGGAATTTGATATGTACACATACAGAGTCTTGATTGACATGGTTCTTTGGAGCTTGGCTCGTGCATGTTCAAGGACAAAAATGTGTAACACATCTACACACTACACTGAATGAAGAACTAAGACGTGTATGACATGGAGAGTTTTCATTGCCTGAATCTTATTTGGACGTTATTTACAAATTAAAAAATCTCAGATTATAAATTAGAAGATTTGGTGATGCTATGTTTTAAGAAAATATATATTACACAATAGGAAAGATTGGGGCAGATATATCGTGGCTTAGATTTATGGGGAAATTTAAGCTTTTGCATTGTATTCTAGTAGAAAGACAAAAAGGTTTTGGGGTCTCAGAGGTAAGTTTTTGTAATCGTGATCAACAAAGGTTAGTTCATGCAGAGAGTAGCTCAAGAATTGATCCGTCTCAAGCCGTGTATGATGTTGAGTAATTCAGATAAAACAGATATGTGTAAAGTTTGTTTAAGTGATTCTATAAAGAGATATGTGGTATCAAATCCCATATGTTTTTGCTGGTTTCGTTTTATTATAGACTTTACACGAACATCATCAGCAAAACCATCCGACTGGCTAAAGAATGGCAACATGCTTCTTGGCGATCTCAGAACAAAGTTGCAGGTTGTGGGCCTGTGGCTGGCACTTCATCGACTCATCACAGCAGGCTCTAGGTTAAGGCTCTACGGTGGAAGCTTTCGTCGCTTCACCTCTATTGGCGGAGGCTGTGTCTATCCGTGAGGTTCTCTTTTATGCAAAATCTCCCCCATTTCTCCAAAATATGTCTCAAATTAGAAATACAAATGCTCATCAATGCACTTCTCTCAAAACAAGGTCCAGTAGAGCTCTGCGAAATCAATTTAGATATCGAGACACTAGCATTTTCTTTCTCTTATGTTTCCTTCTTTTTTTTTATTCTTAGGAGCTTGAATTTTAAAGTGGATGCGATTGCCAAATCTGCTCTTCGTACTTAAACATATCTTTGCCTTTGAAAAACTTTAATCAATTGGTAGTTCACAAAAAGGTCTCAATGTCGTTAAAATTGGCTTACAAAAGATTATTTTCATACATAGTTTCTAAAAATAGTGATATTGAAATGGAATTTGAACGTGCTTTTAGACTTCTAGACCCAGGCAAGTCCATACTTTTGTCAACTTCTAGACTCATGTTGATTCATTTTTGTTCGAGAGCATGTGCGAATTTAAAAACTGTAAGAGCAATTCTTAGAAGGTTCACTTTTAAATTATAAAACATCAAAGCAAATAATATCGAACCAGGATAAGATCTACGCCTAGCGTGGGATGAAGTTGTTATTTTCATTATGTTTTAAAGAATGAAACAATAGTTCGGTTTCATTTGGATTAAGGGTGTTCAATCCGGATATCGGTTTGATTTCGATTCGATTTGGTTTTTTCGGTTTTCGGTATTTCGGTTAGTAACATATAGCTACTATATAAATCTATATTTGCTTCGGTTCGGTTCAGTTTATACACTGTCGGTTTTCGTTTTATTCGGTTTTATACCAAAGACATAATTATTTAGTTTGATATCATATTATACATTATACGAATTTTAGAATCATGTTGTCAAAAAGTCATTTATTAAAAAAATATTACATATTTAAATAAAAGAATAAAAAACAAAAAAAACGCTTCTATCATTTAATAAAATAATCAAATCTAGAATTAATCAAAACTCTAAACTTTGAAACTAAAAATAAAAAACAAAACAGAAGCATGAAATAAAAGTTTTTCTATTATTCCATATTTAGTGTTCATCAAATTCATATGTCTTCGATTGAACACAACTTTGTTTGTTTAAAGATAAAAAAAAAAGTTGTAAAGAATTTCAACTAATTGTTGTCCATCAAATTTATAATCTTTACTTCAATTTAGTCAATGTTAAAATAAAGCAAAAAGATCAAAAAAGAAGACTAAGAAAATAAGAAGCCTCGGTTGTAGTGAATTGTTACTTAATTATAGTTCAACTGATTTTCAAATTATAATTATAGTTCAACTTATATAAAAAATAGATATTCATGGGTTGTTAAATATATACATATTTACATGTTTCTACTTTTGATTGGTTTTGTTCGGTTTAATCGGTTATAAACCAAACAATATCTAAATCCTACGGTTTTTTATAAAATCACATCCATTCGGTTTGTACGGTATATACCAAAATAAAATCTTATTATCTATTTCTGTCCGGTTTGGTTCGGTACCATCCGGTTTTAGCATATTGAACAGCCTTAATTTGAATATTAGTTGGTTTTGGGTTGTTTTTTTATCATGTTTTAATATCCTATTGTTGAATTAGATTTAAATTTATATTTTTTGGAACTTTACATGTGAGTTTAAAAACGACTTATTCTTGGGTTCACCCCTAGGATGAACCTTTAGGTTCACCAACCAATATGATTCAAGTATTTTGTATTTAATATCTTTTAAAAAATGAAACAAAATCTTGTTAAATTATATTATGTTTTTAAAATAAATAGCTAAAAATAAATAAAAACAGTAGTTATTGAAAATAATTTTTTTTTAGTTTTTAAAAATATGATTCATCCAATGGTTTAGAGTTTACCCAAGGGTTCCGGGTTTTCCAAGGGTTTAGGGTTTAGTATTTAGGATTTAGGGTTTAGTATTTTGGGTTTAGAGTTTTTATTATATTTTTTTTTGCAACTACAACTGTTTTTATTTATTTTTAGCTATTTATTTGAAAACATAATATAATTTAACAATATTTTGTTTCCTTTTTTAAAAGATATTAAATATAAAATACTTGAATCTTATTGGTCGGTGAACCTAATAATAACTCTTAAAACACAAAACATAAAGTATATAGTGTGTACACATTTATGTAGAGTGTGAAAACATTTATGTAGAGTGTGAATGCTCATTCTCAAATCATTGTGAGACTGACATGTGTCCATTATAGGGGATGCATGAAAAAAAAATCAATAAGTTAAAATACAAAATGAAAATAAACCAAAGAGCAAACCGTACTACAGTCTGTAAACTAATTAATGACCTAAATAATACGAAATCAATTATCTACAGTAAATCAACAACAATAATCAAACGGTCGGCATTAATATTCTACTCAAAACTGATAGTAGAACCGTGATCATCACAGCAGCACGATAGTTGCCACTCCCAGTGTCTCGTCGTTGTTAAGTGCACGGTGTTAGAGTTCTAGATACGTTGAAGTTAGGATTTTGACCATACAAATACTGAATTGCTTCTACATCATTGCTCGTCAAATCAACTTTATATCTCTGAGTCATGGTGACTGGAAACAATGATAAGAGTCTTGAACCGAGAATGATTTAACCCTAGAAGATATCCTATCTCATGAACAACCACTGATTCAAAATCAACAGCCGCTCTCTCCGAGGGAAGCCGTTGCCGCAAATCAACCGGATAATATCCAGTTCGGGGGCGAGAACCCAGTTCGGGGGCGAGAACGCATGCACTAACGTTCCCATAATCATCGAATGGTTCACTGTTTCCGTGATTTCCAATATAGAATCTGAAGGTGGTTGAGAAACTTTTGACGTTTCTGAAAACAGTCATATACCACCAAAAGGTCTAAAAACTCTTTTTATGTTCACGTGAGATGCAAATTTGGAAACATATTTTTTAATTAAACGATTTTGATTTGAGAAGCTCTATGCAAACGACACGTCAACGTTCTAAAATTAAAATGCTTGTGAAACTGCCACGTGTTAATTATTGTGTGAACGCATTTAAGACAAATGCATCCCTTTTAATATATAGGGGTTTATACATTTTGTAACTATTTTTCGAAAATAAATATTTAAAATTATTGACTCTTAGAAAGAATAATCAGTGGATTAAAAAAAATATAATCTGATCAAATCCTTTAGAGATAACATACACATAAAATAAATTATGTAATTTTAAAATTTTTATTGGATTTCTTGACAAAGTATTTTTTTTTTGTTAAAGGATTTTCATTAATATAAATATAACTATTCTTTTACAAGGAGCAAACAAGCACCATTACAAGAAATTAAAACAGAGGAAAGGAAGAACATACTAGCTGATAGTACCAGAACCAGAAAGAAGAGCAGCAAAGGAGAAGCTCACGGAGGATCATACCAAAACTGAGCAAGAAGAGGCCCATGAGGATTGTCTTGAACTGTCATTGGAGAACACTTATCTCGAAGCCCAAAAAGTATAGGTTTGAAGACCTTAGATGAAGGGATGGTGAGACCATCATGTAGTCGCCTATTAGGTTCCCCCAAATTTCGTAATCGCCGCTTTCCTAGCCTGCAGCAAACCTAAACGTAACCATTTATCATGATGAGCATTAGGCAGCCATAGAAGAATATCCACCCAAACTGTAGGATAGATTTGGATATCGAGTCTCATCATTATAGATCTCCAAACGGTAGAGGAGAAATTAGATTGAAAGAACAAGTGGTCTCGGCATTCATTTTGGGTCCCACAGAGCAAGTAGCTGACCAGTGAGTCTGGATCTCGGGATGAGATACCATCCAGTGTAGGGTTTCTGTTTAAAGTGAAGAGCCAAGTGGTGGCGGCATGCTTATGCACAGAAGCTTTATGCCAAACTAATGGAGCCCAAGATTACAGTGGTCTATGTCTCCTGATTGCACTAGATATTGCTTTAGAAGAGAAGGAGAAAGACTATTGTTGACAGAAAGGCGAGAAGCTGAACCTGCCTCTCCGATCTTGTATTAAGCAAAAGCCAACCCTCATCTTTTCTCAAATCTGCCACTGTAGAGGAGATAGGTATTCCCAAGTAAACGTCTGAGTTAAGAAACTCAGCCAAAGGACCAAATGGAGTCCACAGGTCCCACTAAAAGAAAGTTGAGTCTCCATTACGCACTCTAATTTAAAAAAAATTGAAGTGTCTTTTGGTCTCAGACTAAGGATCTTCCTGAAAATCCAGGATCGTAAGAATAGTTTCTTTCATTTAAAGCCCAAAATGATAAAGATGATATGTATCTACTTCTGATCCATGGGATCCATAGGGAACCAGACTTGAAGAAGATGATCCATAGGAGCTTTAGGATGCAAGTCTCATTGCAGACCTTTGGGTCTTGCAGACTGAGATCCCCCTCATTCTTAGGTGTGGAGAAGTCCTCCCAAGATACTTTAGCGCCTGTAGAAATACCAATAGTCCCATACCATATAAACGATCTGCAGAGGCTATTAACCATCATTATCACTCCTTTAGGAAGAAGAGAGACCGATATCCAGAAACCAGTGATACCTCATATTACTGAAGAAATCTACGTGAGGCGGCCAGCCATCTATGGGTATCTTTAATATAATATACTAGGACAGAATAAAGTTGTTATTTTTATTATGTTTCGGAGAATAAAACAATAGTTCGGTTTCATTTGCATTATGGGTGTTCAATCACGATATCAGGTTGGTTTCGGTTCCGTTCGGTTTTTTTTTCTGTATTTCGGTTAGTAAAATATAACTACTATTCTAAATCCATATTTACTTCGATTCAATTTGGCTTATATACCGTCGGTTTTCAGTTTATTCGGTTTTATAACGAAACATAATTATTTAGTTTGAGATCATATTATATATTGTACGAATTTTAGAGTCATGTTGTCAAAAAGTTATTTACTAAAAAATATTATATATTTAAATAAAATAATAAAAACAAAAAATACTTCTATCATCTAATAAAATAATCAAATCTAGAATTAATATCAAAGCTATAAATTTTAAAAATAAAAATAAAAGACAAAACAGAAGCATGAAATAAAAGCTTTTATATTCTTCTTCATCAAATTAATATGTCTTCGATTGAACACAACTATGTTTGTTTAAAGATAAAAAAAGTTGTAAAGAATTTCAACTAATTGTTGATCAAATTTACAATCTTTACTTTAATTTAGTTATTGTTAAAATAAAGCAGAAATATCAAAAAAGAAAGACTAAGAAAATAAGAAGCCTCAGTTGCAGTAAATGGTTACTTAATTATAATTCAAGTGATTCAAGTGATTTACAAATTATAATTATGGTTCAACACATATAACAAATAGATATTCATGCGTCGTTATAAATATATACATATTTACATGTTTCAGTTTAATCAGTTATAAATCAAACCATATCCAAATCCTACGGTTTTTATAAAATCACATCCATTTGGTTACGATGGTGTATACCAAAACAAAACCATATTATCTATTTCTGTTCGGTTCGGTACTCTTCGGTTTTAGCATATTGAACAACCCTAATTTAGATATTAGTTGGTTTTGGATTGTTTTTTTTATCATATCTTAATATCCTACTATAGAATTTAGATTTTAAATTCATATTTTTTTGGAACCTTACATGTGAATTTTATATTAAAAACAAAACATAAAATACATAGTTTGAACACATTTATGTTGAGTGTGAAAATATTTATTAGAGTGTGAATGTTCATTCTCAAATCATTGTGGGACTGCCACATTCCATTATAGTGTGAACAAATTTCTTAGAATGATTCTACTTTAATATATACTAGATCTTGACCCGCCCAGTCGGGCGGGTATTTACTTTATGATTTAAATTTTTGTTTATATTAAATTATGTATTTGTAATATTTAAATATAAATTTAGATTGAAAATTAATCTTTACAATCATAATAAAAAATAAAATTAAAAGTTTAATAAAATAATATGATATAAACTTTAAATTTCCTAACTACAATATTATAGGGGTGGGTCATATTTTTTTCCAATTCCAAAATCTTAGCATCTTTTAAAACAAATAAAATAAATTTATAAATAGATAAATATATAAACATATTTTGAAATATAATTTCTACTAAAATAAATTTGTTAAAGAAAAATAATTTTACACTGTTGTTGTTTATTTCTATAGCTTGACCCGTGACCATATAAATATTTTTCCGTATAAATATTTGCTTACATTTAAAAAAATTTCTTTATACTAATGGTATAACATATATATATATATATATATATATATATATATATATACAGAAAATAATTATGGAAATTAAAATGTATTACATAATTATGGAAAGAGGTTATTTACTTGTTTATAGTATTAATGTGCATTAAATTTAAAATTTATCATGAATTTGTTGTGGAATCAATTTAGGAAATTATACATTAAATTACGAAAAGACAAAATCCTTAAAATTAGATTTATTAATTACTTCAGTAGCATTAGGTTGTAAATATTTTGCAAATTTTAGGCAAAATATTATATATTTAAATAAAATAATAAAAACAAAAAATACTTCTATCATCTAATAAAATAATCAAATCTAGAATTAATATCAAAGCTATAAATTTTAAAAATAAAAATAAAAGACAAAACAGAAGCATGAAATAAAAGCTTTTATATTCTTCTTCATCAAATTAATATGTCTTCGATTGAACACAACTATGTTTGTTTAAAGATAAAAAAAGTTGTAAAGAATTTCAACTAATTGTTGATCAAATTTACAATCTTTACTTTAATTTAGTTATTGTTAAAATAAAGCAGAAATATCAAAAAAGAAAGACTAAGAAAATAAGAAGCCTCAGTTGCAGTAAATGGTTACTTAATTATAATTCAAGTGATTCAAGTGATTTACAAATTATAATTATGGTTCAACACATATAACAAATAGATATTCATGCGTCGTTATAAATATATACATATTTACATGTTTCAGTTTAATCAGTTATAAATCAAACCATATCCAAATCCTACGGTTTTTATAAAATCACATCCATTTGGTTACGATGGTGTATACCAAAACAAAACCATATTATCTATTTCTGTTCGGTTCGGTACTCTTCGGTTTTAGCATATTGAACAACCCTAATTTAGATATTAGTTGGTTTTGGATTGTTTTTTTATCATATCTTAATATCCTACTATAGAATTTAGATTTTAAATTCATATTTTTTTGGAACCTTACATGTGAATTTTATATTAAAAACAAAACATAAAATACATAGTTTGAACACATTTATGTTGAGTGTGAAAATATTTATTAGAGTGTGAATGTTCATTCTCAAATCATTGTGGGACTGCCACATTCCATTATAGTGTGAACAAATTTCTTAGAATGATTCTACTTTAATATATACTAGATCTTGACCCGCCCAGTCGGGCGGGTATTTACTTTATGATTTAAATTTTTGTTTATATTAAATTATGTATTTGTAATATTTAAATATAAATTTAGATTGAAAATTAATCTTTACAATCATAATAAAAAATAAAATTAAAAGTTTAATAAAATAATATGATATAAACTTTAAATTTCCTAACTACAATATTATAGGGGTGGGTCATATTTTTTTCCAATTCCAAAATCTTAGCATCTTTTAAAACAAATAAAATAAATTTATAAATAGATAAATATATAAACATATTTTGAAATATAATTTCTACTAAAATAAATTTGTTAAAGAAAAATAATTTTACACTGTTGTTGTTTATTTCTATAGCTTGACCCGTGACCATATAAATATTTTTCCGTATAAATATTTGCTTACATTTAAAAAAATTTCTTTATACTAATGGTATAACATATATATATATATATATATATATATATACAGAAAATAATTATGGAAATTAAAATGTATTACATAATTATGGAAAGAGGTTATTTACTTGTTTATAGTATTAATGTGCATTAAATTTAAAATTTATCATGAATTTGTTGTGGAATCAATTTAGGAAATTATACATTAAATTACGAAAAGACAAAATCCTTAAAATTAGATTTATTAATTACTTCAGTAGCATTAGGTTGTAAATATTTTGCAAATTTTAGGGTTAATTTTAAAGTGTACTTCTATTTTAATAAGATAGACTAGCATTTGACCCGTGCGTCCGCACGAGTGTTTGGTCTTTATAGTTATATCTTTTTAACTCTTGACAATGCAATAAACTTAACAGTTTAGATATTTTTATTATAGGTTCATATTTTGTTATTCAGTTTTGATATTGGTGTGCCTTGTTTAATGTGTTTAGTCTCAATTTATAATCTACAAAACTGTTTTTTTTTTCTTTTATATATTGTGCTTTTATTCATTTTATTTGGTATATAAACATTAAAGTGTAAAATATCAGTGTAAATTATTTCGGTTCGAATCGGATTCAGTTTCGGATCTTTAAATACCAAAAATTTGAATCGATTTGGATATTTAATCAATTTTGGTTCGGATTATATACTACTTTTTCAGATCGAATTCGGTTCGGTTCGGTTCTTCGGATTCGGTTTTTTTTGTCCGGCCCTAATATTATATATGTCTTACTTGATGTATTTAGCATCTATTCTATTAATTCTTCAACATGTCCAATTGATAAAAGTTATGTCCATTTTTTAATTTTTATAACTGCATCTACAATATAAAGTAAATATAACTGCATCTAGAATATTATTTAACCGTAACTTCCTAACTTCCTCTATTTTCACGTAGAGCATACAATACATGTGGGGCCCATGTTCTAAACAAGTTGACAAGTCGATTATAAAAAATAATATTACGGTTGTATTTATCGAGAGCATACAATATAATTGCCTTTAGAACCCATTGATAATTAGCTTTAATAGTTAAATATATTACGGTTATGTGTTCAAAAGAAAAATACATTACGGTAGTTCTAAAACAAAGGAATGGGTCATGAGACTAATTAGTTAATAGGTTTTAACGGGTCTAAATAGATTTATATTATTATCATAGGTCGAAATTTAAATTCATATTTATGCTATTAAAATTCATAGATTTATGTTCACGTAACTAACTAAACGAATATACATAACAAATGGTTGTACAAGATCTATAAGTTATATGCAACTTGTACAAACCCAAACTTTTTTTTTTTTACAAACCCAAATTTAATAAATGGATACAAGTACAAGGTTTATATGTTATATGTAGTTTTTTCGAACCCAAACTAAATATACATATTTTCAAACAGAACGTTCAACTACATTCTTATTTAGGGATGAGAATACATGTGATGTTTCAAAATATAAATACTGATGTTACATTTTCATAAATAATATTCCATCACGAGAAAATAGCGAGAACTTGGACAAAGATAAATCCTTTTGATTGACATTGAAATTACATATTTAAATTATTGTTTTGTTTTGACCAAAACGAAAAAAAAATTAAAATTATGATCCAACCTCAACTTTCAAACCATATATTTTATTTAAGTTTCAAATATTGTTTTATTCAAATCAAAATATATAACTGTATATGAATTTTGATAATAGATAAAAGGTTTATTATAAATATATTTTTATATATTTTTATAATAATTATATTAAAGAATTATTGTTTAAAAATAAATAACTCGCAGATAACCGTAAAATTAAACGGAACGGGTACAAAATTATTTGTTTGCGGGTTATACGAGTCAGATTTTTTGACCAGAACAAAATTAAAATCCGCTGATTGGCGGATCAGCGGGCCGGGTTCGATCCGCAACTCATCCTTAACCGAACATATACCGGATCAATTTTTAAATTGCCATTATTTAATAAAATATATTTTGATTTACAAACAAATATAATTACAAAGAAACATACGAATATAATCACAAAGAAAACACAAATATAAAAACTAAATTTAAAACAAAAAATATACCCGCCCTTTTAAGGACGGGTCAAATCTAGTATATTTATAAATTATGAGATTGTATTTTTATTTTATTTCATTCTACTTGGTAAAGTAAAAATTAAAGCTTAAAATATAAATGGATAATTTATACTTGTTGGATTCAGGTGGGACCATGTTATCGTATGATAGAATTGAACGATAAACAAAATGTTATTTTCAAGATTCGTGATTCAAGTGGGACCATGCTAAAGTATACAAAATGAGTTTATGATCTTCGGCCATCTAAATATAATAAGCCCAAAACGATATTATATTTTCGAAACCGAATCCGCGAAATTTATGGTCAACCGAAAGGAATGGCAAGCGAATAATATATGGGCTATGGACCATAGCCTATGGTATTAATAGTCTAGATAGGTAATAAAACGACTGGGTTTAACATTAGTGGCATAATATTGTAATTTTTGTGCAAAAGTTAGGGTTAAATATTATTTGTACTTCAGTTTTAATAGATTAGATATATAGGAGATATGTTGGGCTGAACATTTGTAATTGTAATTGTGGACCGAAATCTATTTTGAATTTATGATGAACCTGATCAATTTGGGCTTAAATTTTTCATCACCATGTTTATATCTATAAAAACTGGAATGTGGTTAATAAGTCATTTTTATTACAAAAACATGTTCTAAAATTTTTTAATAATTAACTTTCACATCATTGAGAACTACTTTAACGATTTTAGAGCCATCATCTTATTATTTCCAAAATTGAATTACTTTTACTTTAGTCTTCCACATAGTTTTGAAATGTTTCAACCGAACGACTAAAATTGATGCAACCAATTTTGTTGCTTTAAATCGTTAGTATATAAATATATATTCAAATTACAATATATAAATATTTTAATTTGAATATATATTAAATAAAAATTCATGTTAATACAATTTTATGATTATTTGTATCTTATTATAACAAAACAAATTAAGCTATTGATCACAAAATTTTCCAAGTGAGATCTTCAAATTTCTAATAATTTATAAACGTTATGAAAAATTCAAAATACAACATATAAGAAAAAATCTGAATGTTTTTATTATATAGTTAATATGATTTTTAATATCTTTTAATAATATAAAATAAAAAAAGAACTAAGATACAAAAATGTTATCAAATATTCATTATTCATAATAATTGATTTTCATATATACGTTAATCATATTAGGTAATTTCATAGCTTTTATTTAAGGAAAGTGCGAGATTGTTTTTTGTACATTATATATCAATTCGATAGTTAATTTAATAAAAAGTGTAATAAAAGTTAAGATGAACCAATTTATTTTTCTAAGAATAATATATTTTATATATCATATTTCATATAGTTATTTATTAAATGAAACTTCACAATCATAGGGTTCTATGCTCATTTATATCGTTTTATAACAAAATATTTAAATCATTGATAACAAAAATTTCAATGTGAAAAATTTAGTCAGTTTATAATTTATAAATGTTCTTGAAAATTCAATGAAAGTTTTGAAATTAAAATATTTATTTAATCTTATATGGTATATAGTTTAATCTAATAAATGATACTTTTTACTCATATGATTTTAAAATCATGTGTATCTTTTTATAATAAAAGTGTTAAACCATTGATCATTAATTTTTAACATAATAGTTTTAGTCATTTATTGTTATTTTTAAAAATTCAAAATATAACATATAAGAAAAATCTAAATTTTAATTTTATAGCTAATTCGATTGTTTAATTTATTTTAATAATATAAAATTAAACAAAAAAGAATGGAAGAGATATAAATTGTTATCAAATCTTTATTATTAAAAATATTAATTGTCATATATATATATTAGTCATTTATGGTAATTTCGTAGGTTTTATTTAAGGAAAGAAAAGAAAATAGTAATTATATCTACCGGAACAATCATAAATGCTTCTATCGTAAATATCATATCATATCATATAGTTTGACCAACGAATATATCTAGCGACATATAAAAATCGAATGTGGGTTTAAAATCATGTGTATCTTTTTATAATAAAAGTGTTAAACCATTGATCATTAATTTTTAACATAATAATTTTAATAGTTTTAGTCATTTATTGTCATTTTTTTAAAATTCAAAATATAACATATACGAAAAAATCTAAATTTTAATTTTATAGTTAATAATTCGATTGTTTAATTTATTTTAATAATATAAAATTAAACAAAAAATGATGGAGGAAATATAAATTGTTATCACATCTTAATTATTAGAAACATTAATTGTCATATATATATATATATATATATATATATATATATATATATATATATATATATATATATATATATATATATATATATATATATATATATATTAGTCATTATGGTAATTCCGTAGGTTTTATTTAAGGAAATAAAATAAAATAGTAGTTATATTTAGCGGAATAATCATAAATACTTCTATCGTAAATATCATATCATATCATCATATCATATAGTTTGACCAACGAATGTATCTAACGACATATAAAAATCGAATGTGGACCTACTTATTTTTTAATTGAATGTAATTGAATACCTAATTGAGTGACACCTAAACATAGAAACTTTTTAAATTATTACAAAATTGAAATTACAACTTTTCAAATGTTTCTCTTTTAATATATACTAGATTCTAACCCGTCCTTTAAAGGGCGGGTATATTTTTTGTTTTAATTTAACTTTCATATTTGTGTTTTTTGTGATTAAATTTTTATTTTTCTATTTATAATCATATTTATGTATAAATATTAATCAAAATATAATTTATTAAATAATATAAATTTAAAAATTGATCCGATATATGCTATGTTAGGGTTGGTTTGCCGGTCGAACCCGCTAACTCACGGATTTCAATTTTGTTTTGGTCAAAATATATGACCTGCACAACCCGCAAACAAATAATTTGTACTCACACCCTCCCATTTAATTTGGCAGATCTGGTATACGCTCTTTTAGGGCTGGGTTGCCGGTCGAACCCGCCAACCCGCGGATTTCAATTTTGTTTTAGTCAAAAATATGACCCGCACAATCCGCAAACAATAATTTGTACTGGCACCCGTCCATTTAATTTGGCAGTTATCAGCGGGTTATAATTTTTTAAAAAATAATTATTTAATTTAATTATTATAAAATATATTTATAATAAAAAATATATATTTTTAAAATTTAAAAATCTTTTTAAATTACCATATTTTTTTAAAAAGTTACTTTTCTTTTTATTTTTAAATATTTTTCTGGTTGGCAGGTACCTGCAATCCAAAATCTACCAACACGCACCTTTCTCAAATAAAATATTCATAATCCGCATCCGCAAATAGATTTTTTCAAATATACCCGCCTTTTGAACCGGAACTAAACCGCAAACCAAATACATCAAAAATTTTAAAATAAAATTATATACCCACAAATATTAATTATATTTAGTTTCTAAATAACTATATATACTAAAATACTATTTATTAATCAAATTACCCATATATTTTTATCCATAAATTAAAAAAAAGTTGGCATATTTATTTATTTATATGTAAACATAGTAATATAAATGCTATTAATTGTTATTGATAATATATATATATATATAATGGTATGAGGCATGGGGAATCAAAGAATCGTTATAGATAATTACATGCCAAATACTGGCGGTTGTTATTCAAAAACGTGGGTTATAAATTGAACAAAAAATATTTCCCTAGAATATAAGAAGGAGAAGTTTTAATAAACTGAAAAATTACGTGAAGGTATTAGAGTATATTTATATGTGATTAATGGTAGTTAGTTAGTAAAAAGTAAAATTTAAAAAGTGGACACAACTAATATCAATAGGGCATACTGCAAGTTTAATAGTATTGATGGAATTGATGGATCTTTCTGCGATTGATTTCTTTCCACGTCAAAGGACCGACTTGATACTTTAATAAGCTCATGAAAAATTCTCAATGCGTATCAAAATGTGCATATAGGATGATTTTGTGAAGGAATTCTAAACAGACTTTACACGGAGATCTGCAAAACAATGCATACCTTCAAATTTTAAGAGAAAGTTTTATAAAAAATACATCAATCAATTTTTGTTAACTTTTGTAGTACATGACTTTTGCTACCCGATTTAGCAGCAAACTAATTGTTTTCTATTTTAATACATTAAATTTTAGATTGTGCTCATTCTAGTACTTAAACTATGTTAATTTTAATCAAAATATTAGTAAGTTTCAAATGAAATTTAAAATTTTCTAAAATTCAAAAAAAATCTTTAAAATTACAAAATTTATTTTAAGTTTTAGAATAAAGGTAATGAATTTTTAATAATATTTTGAAATTAAAAAATTAATTATAAATATAATTAATAAAATACTTTTAAACGTCAGAAAAAATATATCTATTATATTAAAAGAGAAGTCACAACTTCATTTCATGTGTGATTTTTAAGTTGGACCATCTTTAATTTTTTTATTAAATATATATATATATATATATATTAAATTTTCGAAAAATCAGTTAAAAAGATCTTAACAAGATCCTAATTTTCAAAATTATATTTAAATATTTTTCACTAATTTTTAATTAGTTTTAAAAAATTATTATACATTAATATATTCAGTTATTGTTAATAAAATGAAAAATAAATATTATATTATCTTTTTATCTATTATATAATCACAATCAATCATATAAAAGAAAATTATTACGTTGATCTAAATATTTTAACAATATCTTAATTTCAAAAAACTTTATGTAAATATTTTTACTAATTTCATAATTAGCAAATAGCTATTATTATGCATTAATATATATATATATATATATATATATATATATATATATATATATATATATATATATATATATTCAGTTATTATTTATAAAATTAAAAATAAAAATTCTATCCTACTTTTATCTATTTTATAATCATAATCAATGGTATTAGAAATTATTATATAAAATATGATTAAATTATATAAATTGATAAAATTATAAATTTATATTCCATAAATATAAAATATAATATTAAAATATAATATAATGACAGAACGGCTTAAAATTAATAGAGTATATAACACATATATTAAAATTAACATATCTTAAACTTATGTATATGCAAAATATATTATGTAAAATGAATAAACGTAAAAATATTGCTAAAGAAAATTCAGTAAAAGTTTAACATAAACTAAATAAAATAATTTTCAAATATATTTTTTTAAGCACATATTAATATGTTTAATAACTAAATGCAAATACAATAAGATAAATATATAAAAAACCAACAAATACATGTGACGGTTTTAAATAATTGATTATTTAGAACATGTAAATTTTAAATTATTTTATTTTAAATATTTATATAAACATTTAAATATACGATTAAAATTAAAAATGTATACCACTAATAATGTAAATAAATATATATGCATATAAAATAGAAAACAACATCCGCGCGGTTGCGCGGATCAAGATCTAGTTTAAAATTAAAACTAAAGCTAATATTATAAAAATTTAAGATGAAATTTAGCTGTGTTAATTCTTAAAATTTAAAATAAAATATGAAATTTTTAAGATTTTTTTATTTAAAGAATTTTTTTAATTTTTGTTTGAAGCTTATTATTAAAATGAATATACTATAAATATTAAAATACACACATTTGTAAAAGTAAGTATATTAAATGTGTAAAATAATTAATCTGTATATTAAATCGGATATCAAAATAGTTTAAATATTAAAAATCTCAACGAAATTTAGTTGAAGGATTACTTTGAATTTTCACTTTCTCATAGTTTTATTTATATAGTTCGTAAATCAAATATAAAAATAAAAATATACAAGCATTGATGGAAACAAAAGTCCACGAGAAGAGTGTTGTGCCTACCAGAAGCCAACAAGAAAGGAAATAAGAGAGAGTCACGGGCACTGAAAGACAATATCAATTGACAGAATAAAGTGTCACCTTAGTTTAATTGTGTGCACAGAACTTTTCGTGTTTCTATAATCAGAACTCTCAGTGGACTGATCACCAATATCACCCTTGCAATATAATTTATCTTTTTTTTTTTTGACAAATATATATAATTTATCTTCAGTCCATTATTGTTTTAGGATGGTGGCAGCATGCGGGTTTGGTACGCAGCTAGGAAAATAAGGGAAAAGAATGTTATCTACGTTGAAGTGTTAACTGTTAAAGCATCCACAGCGATATATGAAACTCTTTTTTTTTAGGTTTTATTGAAATACATAGTGCTATATATATATACACCGTTATGTGTACTGGTATCGTTTAAAATTTAAACCATATCACAAGAACCAAGGAAATATTTGTTTGTTTTGTTTAAAATCAAAATCATCATAGTTAATTCTTTTTTTTTTCCCAAATTGAAATTATAATAGTGGCCCAAGGCCCAAACAGTACATGGCCGAAGCCCAAACACCATACAACAAACCAAACTGAAGCCCATACGAAAAATGGGCAGGCTTAAAACAAAAGATATTGGGCCAAGCCCAAATCCACAAAAATCCACCAGTCACCACCGATACATCGGGGCACCCAAACACGTGTCGCGATCCACGGTCACACGGACACACGTGTCGCACCATCTTCCCAAACCGACGAGCGCCGCCGTTGCATGTCTTCTCCGGCTACCACGACCGAGACTCACCCGACGTCGCAGATCCTCGGAGCCAAACCAACTTAAGACCACCGGAGAGCTTCATCGGGATTAACCCGAGGTCTCATCCCAATCAACGCAACCCGCCTCTCTTTCATCACCGCTTCAAAGCGCCGGATAGCCTCCATCTTCGATTCGAGAGCTCCACAGATCCGACGCCGACACTCACAAACTCGCTACCAAGCCGAAAGAAACCGGAGCATAAAAAGCCTCCTCCTAAAAACGCAAACTGAAACCGCATGTTCTCCTTTGAAAGAAAGAAGCCACACCGGAGCACCAAAGCCGACCGTCCATCTAAAGGCGATGCGACGACGGAAGCCATAAATCAAACCGAAAATTAAAAAAGAAAGGGACTTTAAACGCAGGAAGGCACACAGGTAAGAAATCCGGACCGACGGTGGCTGTGGAAGCCCACACCGTCGGCCGGAAGCAATGAAACCGCCGGAGCTCTTCTCTCTCTTCTCTCTCTTCTCTCTCTTGAGTTTTTGTTTTTGTGAAATCATCATAGTTAATTCTTAAGTTACAAAAAAAAAATCATCATATTCTTTTGGGAGCTTTGTATGAAATAGCACTATCTCAAATCAATTGGTAAATAAAGCACTTCTTTAATAAATGTCGAACAATATTTATGTTGGAAGTCCCTATAATAAACAGAAGCATACACAATAAACACATTAAAATAAATTTACATATTCTGCATCATTTACAGCAAAAAAGAATTCCAAGTTCACGAATATGTAGTAAATGTATACAAGTAAATAATTTTACATCAATTTATAAATTAAGTGAAGAAATATTTTAAAGGAATATAATTTAGTCATCAATCCCTTAAAATGTATATGTCATCCCAATCTGTAACAATCGTTGACAGCCTATCGTCTATTTGTTTCACCATCTGTTTATCTCCATTCAAATGATCCATTCAGATGGTTCATTCAGATTTTATTAGATGTTTGTTTGTTCATCCAAGTGATTCATCTAAATGAATTATTTAAATGGATTATATGTTTGTTTGTCCATCCAAATGATTCATCTAAATGAATTATCTAAACAAATTACCAAAATACCCTTGTTTTGATTTAACCCTATAATTTGATATTAATTTCAACTATATTAATTTTAATTATTTAATCTATTATATTTAGAACATAATTATTTTAAAATTAACATTTTGGCGAGAAACCGTGGTTTGCGGTTTTGCGGTTTTGACGGAAAACCGCGTTTTTGTTGTTTTGGTGGGAAACCACATTTTTGTTGTTTTGGCGGGAAATCACGTTTTTGCGAAAAACCGTATTTTTGCGGTTTTGGCGGAAAACCGCGTTTTTGCGGTTTGGGGGGGGATGTGTTTCGATTTTGGCGGAAAAATACGTTTTTGCGGTTTTGGCGGGAAACCGCGTTTTTGCTGTTTTGGCGGAAAATCGTGTTTTGCGATTTTGGCGGAAAATGCGCTTTTGCGGTTTTGGCGGGAAAACGCGTTTTTGCGGTTTTGGCGGTAAATCGTGTTTTTGCGGAAAACCGCATTTTTGTGGTTTTGGCGGTTAACCACATTTTTGCGGTTTTGGTGAGAAACCGCATTTTTGCGGTTTTGGCGGGAAAATGCGTTTTGGCAGAAAACACGTTTTTGCGGTTTTGGCGGGAAAATGCGTTTTGGCAGAAAACACGTTTTTGCGGTTTTGGCGAAAAACATGTTTTTGCGGTTTTGGCGGAAAAAACGTGTTTTTAAGGTTTTGGCGGAAAAACGTGTTTTTACGGTTTTGGCGGAAAATCGCATTTTGTGGTTTTGGCAGAAAAACGTGTTTTTGCGGTTTTGGCGAGAAATCGCGTTTTTGCGATTTTGGCGGGAAAACGAGATTTTTCGATTTTGGCGGGAAACGAGATTTTTGTGGTTTTGGTGGGAAAATGCTTTTTTTGCGGTTTTGGCGGGAAAACGAGATTTTTCGGTTTTGACGGGAAAACGCATTTTTTGCGGGAAAATGATTTTTTTACGGGAAACACGTTTTTGCGAGAAAACGAGATTTTTCAGTTTTGGCGAGAAAATGAATTTTCGGTTTTGATGGAAAAAATGTTTTTGTCCTTTTGTTAATTTTGACGTGGGACAAAATGATATTATGTTTAGGTTTATAATTTGTGAATTATATTATGGGCATAATAGACTTTATATCATTTTGAATGAACTATCTCCATTCAAATGATCCAAATTGGTTCATTTGAATGGACTTTAAAATTAAGCCTAGATTTTCAAAAGTCATCCGAATGATCCATCTGAATGAATTGTACTTTTAGTGTCTAAACAAACAAAACTCTCATTATCATCCAAATGACTCATCCAGATAGAGAAACAAACAGGCCCTAAAACCATTAATAATTGTTGTCTTCAATTTATTAGTAAAATAAAAAAATGATATCTTAAAAAATAGATTAAACATCCCAAAAATAGTACAACTTTCAATACATATTTAAATATATATTAACTTAGTAATAATATTACAATTTCGATTGAGTTGCAGATTTGATTAGATAAATATTGTATAAACATTATTTTATTTTTATTTGAATTTTCTGATAAAACAGTGCATGTAATTTGAAGTGTTAATTATGTTTGGTAATAATAAGAAGTTGCTTGCATAAAAATATGTTACTATATATTTAATTACCTGGCATTATTCTAATAAAATAATTTCATTTTATCTATTTTCTTATCAAATTTGTAACAAATATAATTTTTATAATCTTTAACAATTATACTACAATTTATGCGTTATAAGTTACCAATCAATGATTTGTAAAATTGTAACATGACCTTGATATCACGTGTTGTTAATATTAGTTTTTAACAACGTTTTTAATATCAGTTAATATTTTTTTTAAAAAAAAATTTCATTTAAATTATTTAAAAAATTGTCCTATAACTTTAATTGTATGTGTAGTGACTAATATTTTTACACACAAATATATATAAATATATATTATTTGTTATAATATATACATATATTTAGGTATTTTCTAAATTTAACTTGAATTATTTTATGTTAATTTATTTTTAGTTTCTCTATTTTATTATATTAAATTTATAATAAAGACTTTTTCAAATATAACCTAAACTTTCAAGTCAAACACAAAATAATCCAGGCTTTTTTGAAACTTTCTTTTTTGAAACCCATAAATATTAATGTTAGATATTCATGATTTTTTTATACTTGGTACAACTTATACACCAAATTAATATTAGTCGGTTATTTTAATAATATAGTAACTCGTATTTTACAGACAATAAATTATATAAATTTAGAGTTTTGATCATATAATTTTTACTGAGAGTTACATCGAATTATAGTTTTATTATAGTCTATCTTATTAAAACAGAAGTACACATATAGAAATACCCTTAATTTTCAAATTTAATTACACTTTCATGCCACTGAGAATTAAATTGAGTTTCCTATTTAAATACTTGTCTTTTTCAGTTAGATTAATGTGTTTCTTTTTCTTTCCTATTTTAATGATTGTCTTTTTCAGTTAAATTAATGTGTTTTTTTCTTTCCTATTTTAATGTTTGTCTTTTTAGTTAGATTAATGTATTTTTTTTTATTTTTCAACAATTAATGATATTTTAAAGTTGTTTTTTTGTCAACTTAAAATTGTCTAAACTATTTAAAAATATAAAAAATAGTCAAAAGTAAACATATAAAGTAGATAAACAATAATCAAACACCAAAAATATTTAAAATATATATTTATTCTCCATTCAAATATTGAAGTTCAACCTGTTTTTAAATTTTTAATTTAGGTATTTTGGTTTACATTACTCAAATTTATATGTTTTGAGAAATTTAAAGTATATATAAATTTTGAAATATAAATTTTGAAATTTTAAAAATAATTCAAACGGATTATCTGTATCCGAACCGAACCCGCAAATATCCGAATCAAACTGAAACCAAAATTTATAAATATAATTTATAAATATTTGAATGTTGCTGAAATCTTTAAACTCGGGAATCTCAAACCCAATATATTTTAACCGAACAGTGAGTATCCAAATACACATTCCTAACGTAGTCAATATAAAATGATCAAGTATTACAAATACATCATTTAGTATAAATAAATAAAAACTAAAATAGAAAATTAATACCCGTGCGGTCAAGATCTAGTTCAACTTTAAAACTATAAGTCACAGATCCGTTAGCTTATATGTTAGTTTCCATCTCATCATGAACCTAACTTTTGCTCATCATCAACATCTCTCTCTCTCTTTTTTGGTTCACCATTACACACTTGATGCAACTTTCATTGACAACATAATATTAGAGTCTCTTTTCCTTTACATAAAATTGAATTACATATGGTAGAACTCGTGATTTCCTTTTATTTTGACAGTATATAGTATAGTAAATAAGAATGAGAGTATCGCATCAGTGTGGGTTGATTCTCTTTTTCATTTTTGTTTTGTTTTTTTTTCGTTTATGTGTTGAGTTTCTATAGCTTAATAACAGAACCATTTTATTATATTTTTTTCAGTTTGGCATTTTGCTAGGCTTCTCATTCTACATGGATGTGAATGGAACCGCCCCGTGACCTCTTCCCTTCTGTCACTTTTCACCTAATTCCATTACCAAAGTACCAAACACTCGACAACCTCTAAATAACATACACACAAATTGAGAAATTACATGAGCCATATATATATATATATATATATATATATATATATATATATATATATATATATATATATATATTACTGCCGTACTTTGTATCTTTGGCGAAGCCTAAAACAAACAAAAAAACACCTAATATTTTGTAATTGATTCTTGTCGTATAGATGCCCAAGTTCAATTCATCCCAAGCTCCCATTTTGTTTCTCCTTCTTCTCGTTATCTTTCTTTGTTCAACGCAAACAAATTGTCACTCTAAAGGTATACGATTACGACCAAGAAACCAGAAGAATGTGAACACGACGAGTCAGTCACAAAACCCGGAAGAGGAATTCATGAAATGGGTCAGATTCGTTGGGAGCCTTAAACACTCAGTGTTCAAGGCAGCCAAGAACAAACTCTTCCCTTCATATACACTCACTGTCCATAAGAATCACAATAAAGGTGACTTCACTACAATCCAAGACGCCATTGATTCTCTCCCTCTCATCAACCTCGTTCGTGTCGTCATCAAAGTTCATGCTGGAGTTTACCAGTAAGTACAAGTCTCATCATTTTATATCAAGTGAATGATCTTAGTTTACAAAAAAAAAAGTGAATGATCTTGAGTTTTTGGTGCTTAGTGTTTAATCAAAACATATATTGGTCTATATTTCATCTTAATCTTTTTGGAAAAGGTCGATCTTTTTTGTTAATTCTATGCGGCCGATTTTGTTAAGTTATTTTCAATGGTTCACTCTATTTTTCATTTTAAATAGAATAATTTTTTTAAAAAAAATTATGATATATTCTAATGATACTCTATTTTATAGTAAAAACATTGTGATGAATAAAAAAACAACTTACATTATATATACAGTAAACTCATTTTTACTCTATTATAAAGTGAAAAATAAAATACCATTATAATATAGCGAAAAATAGAATACTATTAGAACAGTTTTATTTTAAATTTTATTTTAGAAAGAAAAACAGAGTGGGATTGAAAATGTCGACTTAATTGTTTATAAAACATCTTTTTTTTTTGCATTGATCAATACAAATTAATTGGTACCACGTCATCTTTAGCTTTATCTTCGTTTTTAAAATGTGCGGATATAACTATATTCCAACAGCCTGAACCTAGATCCTGGGGTTTTGTCTATACACATTTTACAATTTATTTTCGCTCTTTATATATTTATGAAATCATACCATATCTTTTCTTTTCACCTTTTCCTTGCATTTGCATGAGCCAAAAGGCCCAAAACTAATAATATATACATCTGAAAGAGTCTAAACACGAAATGCCAATAAAGAGATGTAGAATCTCACTCAAAATCAACAGTACTACATGATCATGTGAAACCAAGAACTTTGTAATAAGCGTCAAAAGTTGGAGTAAATGTATTGTGTAACAAATTGATTTTTTTTTGCTATAGCTAGCTTTCTTAGATTTATGATAAAATTGAGCAAATATATTGAAAGGGAAAATGGGTGTAGGGAGAAGGTTAACATACCCCCAATGAAGTCATTCATAACAATAGAAGGAGAAGGAGCAGAGACAACAATAGTGGAATGGGGAGACACAGCACAAACACCTGACTCAAGAGGCAATCCCATGGGCACCTTTAACTCTGCTTCTTTCGCCGTGAACTCACCTTTCTTTGTCGCTAAGAACATCACTTTCAAGGTAACTTGCAACCATTACCATAGGTCCATAGTTGTTGTACTTCAATTCCATTTGCATGGATAAGTTTGAATCGGTCTTATATGTATCTAGAACACGACCCCAGTTCCCTTGCCGGGCGCGGTTGGGAAACAAGCCGTGGCATTGAGGGTGTCAGCGGACAATGCTGCATTTTTCGGGTGTAAAATGCTTGGTGCTCAAGACACTCTCTATGATCATTCAGGAAGGCATTATTACAAAGATTGTTACATTGAGGGATCGGTTGACTTCATCTTTGGCAATGCCCTTTCTCTCTATGAGGTAAACATTTTCATCTAGACAAAGACCTTCTAACTTGTGTATACGGGCCCTGCACCTAGTGTCCCGCACAGCTGTCCCCATTTACGTACATTGTGTGGTCTATGTTGCTCGATTAGATGGAGTATCTTAGCACACTCTACAAGTTCGTAATAAAATAATTAAGTAGTTGGTCCGTGCTCTAAAGTGGTATTTAATTAGGGATGTCACGTGCATGCGATAGCGGATAAGCTAGGAGCAGTAACGGCGCAAGGGAGGAGCAGTGTGCTAGAGGACACAGGATTCTCGTTTGTGAACTGTAAGGTGACAGGGACAGGAGTATTGTATCTTGGGAGGGCATGGGGTCCCTTCTCAAGAGTCGTCTTTGCTTACACGTATATGGATAACATCATCCTCCCTAGAGGCTGGTATAATTGGGGCGATCCTTCACGCGAGATGTACGTGTACTTTACTCCTCTTTGATCTCACTACTATTTTTTTCTTTAAATAGCATATAACAAGTCTAGCCTAAAATTTATAATTCACCATAATGCTTTGCAAACAGCATCAAACATGATCGTTATAAACATATAGAAACTAAAAGGTGTACAAAATTATAGTTTAAAAAAATGTAAGTGTAGATGAAAATAAAATGAAATGTGTGATGCAGGACGGTGTTTTATGGTCAGTACAAGTGCACTGGAGAAGGAGCAAACTATTCAGGAAGGGTAGCTTGGGCAAAAGAGCTCACCGACGAAGAAGCTAAGCCTTTTATTTCTCTTACCTTTATCGACGGCTCTGAATGGATCAAACTCTAACCATTGCTCTCTTTTTTTTCCTAGTTAATAATAGTATAATTCACATTTTCCCTTATTTCTAACCGTTATTTCTTAATAAGATAATTCACATACTTATTGCCCACGTCACATCTTCTTCATTTGGTGTAATATGGTTAAATATGCATTAACAAAAAGAAAAATAACTTGATAAAAATATTGCTCTCAGTTTAGTTTCAGTAATTCAATAAACTGAGAGTCAAGACCGATAGAACCGTATTTTATAAACTATGGATTACTGAATATTGTAAAGAATAAAAATGACCAAATTATACCAAAGAGTAAGAAAATGATGATACAACTGCAGAGGCGAGATATTATCTTTTTCTTTAATACGTCCTGTAGTGCGACGGTTCGATAACGTAATGAGTCTCAAGATACAACTACAAATAATCTTCTGAATCTACGTCACTCTATCAGAAACCTGACGAAACTAGTTTTGTGTTATACTCTCAGACACAAGAAAAAAAAATACTAACATGACTATTCAATATAGGAGAATGTGGTTTTCTTTTTAGTATTTGATGCGTCTTTTTTTCTACATTGCCATGAGGCTTTATATAGAAAATAATGAGAAGCACACGTTTCATTTTTCAACATACAATGAAACCTCCCATGGTGCACTAATGGAGTCTTTATTTCTTGTCAATTATTATGTGAATTCATTTCACATTTTGACCAAAAAATTAAAGAGTATAATTATTATTATTTGACTCATTCAAACAAAATAATATACTTTAAATTGATTTCTTTTTTTATATTTTATCAATATAAAAGATCACATATATTTGGTTTATAAGATTAAGTTAATGAACATGAAGTTCAACTAACAAATCAAAACTCAAATCCAAATATCTAATGTGTATATTTGTAACTTTATACAAGTTTTTCAAATCACACACATTAAACTTACATTTCTCATTCACACTAACTCTATTTTAGCACATGAATACATTGCTAAAAAAATAGTTCCAACAATCTCTCACATGAATAGAAATGCTTCTAGACACTAGAAGACTCGACAGACTTAACTTCCTAGACAAAACTCGACAAGACTCTGCTAAGGACTTTTGAGAGTACAAGCGAGAAATTTACTGCATGATGAGTTGGTAGCAATTTTTCAGCCTTGAACCAGTCATTGTTAATAGCTATCGGATTTACTTGGCCAAGAGGTGGCCATGATGTCTTGAACATTCCGGGCTTTGGTGTAAACCTAGACAATAGCCAAAACACAGTTTCATTCTCTCACAAAACCAATTTCTCTATTGTGTTCATTTTGGCGGTAAACATTCCTGGTAATCATGAGTGAACTTTAGAGAATATAACCTTTTTTATTCTCCTAGAAACGGCCTCATTTCACACTTACAAGGTGATTTGCCATTAGCTTTGTTTAAAGGAATATCATGTACTACTCCATTCATATCTCAAAACAATTGGTACAAATCATTAAAAGCAAATGTTTATCCTCTATTCCTTATATGTAACATTGTTTAATCATCCTAGGAACTGGGTATAGACCGAAGTCTTACAGTGCTTTGGGCAGATTTAGTTTGACTTAGTTGTCTCCTTAAACCTATTTCTTGGGATCTCCAATCTGATAAGTAGAGTTACCGCCAAACCTCATCTTAGTTCATAGGCTAAACCTATTCCTCTTGATGATATTACAATTTGATCTCATGACACACCTTTAACAACAAGATCCTAGGTTGTCATCACAGTGAACATAATCTCTTGAGATTAGTCGAGATCAATTGTTTAATGATTTTTGTCATCTTTGTTTTTTTTCAAGATACAATTAACCATTATACATAACACTCAGTGTACGACACTAACTTTTTTTTTCTTTTTTTTTTAAATATCTTAGTTTGATAACTATCACTAAGTTCATTTGAACTCTTGCCAATGACTTTATATGGTAAACAAAGCTTCCCCCACATTTATTGAGATAGCTCAAAACCATGCATATTTACATTTAACATCTCTTAAGAGTTAAGAAAGTTAATCTACAACTCCTTTAGATTTAAATGAATAATAAAAACAATTTCAAAATTGTTACAATTTTCTTTAGAATGTAATTCATTCTCGGAAAATCACATTTTGAATACAACTATTTTCATAGTTCTCTCAAGTTGATTTAGAAATCCAACTTGTATATATTTTGATTTATTTTTTTTCAAAATATATTTTTGCTTTATAGCAAATATACATATCATTATATGATATTGTTTGTACCATCAAAACCACCATTTTCTATGGTTATTCTCAAACATATTGATTTTAGAAACTACAATACACATGTCAGTTTCAGTCATATTGGTCTGAAAATTTTCATTGGTTTTGCATGGTCAACTTTTTTAAAATGTGCATTAAAGCATTCACGAAATACAAATGTTTTGATCAATATCAACAAACATTTTATTTCTTATGGCAAATGATTTATATGTGGCAGACCTCTCCCAAATTTTATTTGGGGCATCGACTCACGAAATCTATTTCCGTTCATACAACTTGATCTCAAAAGATCAAAAATGTTGTTTATAAATATGTTTTCACCATATTTTTTAAACTTGACTCCTTTTTTTTTTGTCTCATGGTCATCCATGTTTAATAACTAAATTAAGTTATTCCAAAATCTGAAAGAAGAAAACAAAAAAAGTTAAACCATTCTTGATAATTAAAGCAAATAAAAATCATTTACCAAGTCAAAGCAATATCACATTTTTGACTAAAATTAAAAAAAAATGATTGTAACCGCTCGATCCAGCAATTAATTATTTTGAAAATTAAGAGTAGACAAATCCATTCCAAAAATGTTAACAAAGACGTTTGGAAAATGATTCTCATTGTCATCATCGAAAGATGAAACCTGTTCTTATAAACCACAAAATATCAAATTCATTAGTCCAAAAATATTAATTATTTTAATTTTAATGAATCTAAACACACAAAAACTCAAATAATCTGAAACTTGTTTCAGAAAATCAGAAGATTTTTTTTCCATCACCCTTGAATTCTTTAATTCATGTTTTCATAATAAAACACTACAAAATAATCAGTTTTTGTTAGTATAAAAACAAAAAAATTATAAAATTAGGATTGAAGGAAGATTATTTCAATCTTATAGATCTGACTCCGGCATCTTTTCTCAAAGATCAATCAATATGTTCTTACAAAAACATACTTTTTACAATAATTAGTCCGGTTAGTGCAAAGCAATAAACGGATATTTTGAGTTAAGACTGATAGAACCGTATTTTATAAACTACGGATTACTGAATATTGTAAAGAATAAAAATGACAAAATTATACCAAAGAGTAAGAAAAGGATGATACAACTGCAGAGACGAGATATTATCTCTTTCCTTAACTCAAAATACGTCCCGTAGTGCGACGGTTCGATAACGTAATGAATCCCAGAATACAACTGCAAATAATCTTCTGAATTTGCGTCACTCTATCAGAAGCCTGACGAAACTAGTTTTGTGTTATACTTTCAGACACAAGAAAAAAAAATACTAATATGACTATTCAATATAGGAGAATGTGGTTTTCTTTTTAGTATTTGATGTGTCTCTTTTTCTACATTGCCATGAGGCTTTATATAGAAAATAATGAGAAGTACAAGTTTCATTTTTCAACATACAATGAAACCTCCCATGGTACACTAATGGAGTCTTTATTTTTTGTCAATTATTATGTGAATTTATTTCACATTTTGACAAAAAAATAAAGAGTATAATTATTATTATTTGACTCAATCAAACAAAATAATATACTTTAAATGAATTTCTTTTTTATATTTTATTAATATAAAAGATTACATATATTTGGTTTATAAGATTAAGTTAATGAACATAAAGTTCAACTAACAAATCAAAACTTAAATCCAAATATCTAATGTGTATATTTGTAACTTTATACCAATTTTTCAAATCACACACATTAGACCTCTATTTCTCATTCACACTAACTCTATTTTAGCATATGAATACATTGCTAAAAAAATAGTTCCAACAAAGACAAGGTCATGTTGGAAGCTTACTTGGTTAATTAAACAGATCTTCAATGTTGTGTCTTGCAATGGGGTTGACCGAGTTAAGCGTCACCAAAACGCTGAGCAAATAGAGGAAGCGGTTCAATTCAGCAGGTTTTTTAACAGCACATCTCAGTTCGAATGCTATTGTCTCTTTTCTGCGGTGGAGGAGAGGAGCGGGTGGCTGATCTTGGGTTGGCACACCACTCGGCCTCTCATTACCACTTTGGGCTTGAAAGCTCTCTACCACCAATACAGATGGTGTCCCCAGTTCAACTGAGTAGACTCGGTGCCCTTTAATCGAATTGGTACACACTCAAAGAAGACAAAAGGTGTTTGTAATGACTTTGCTGAGTCTACTTGTTGGATCAGTTGTCACGTTGGGTATATGACACATATACCAACCGAACCGTTACACCCATTGCGGCTTGGCTTTGTCACCTGTAGTGACATAGGAACCCAAGAAAAAACATGAATAGAATAATAAAGGGAAAATTGCCAAGACAGAACAAAAATTCAGCATGATTGTCCCAATAGTATAAAACCATCATTTAGTTGTCCTTTTAATATAATTTTTTTCATAATCCCAAAAATAACCCTTGATTAATCTAATTAAACACATTAAACTAATATAATTATAATAAAAACGTTTTTAAAATGTAAAAATAAATCTTTTTAAAAACTTTTTAATAAAAATAAAATTCGTAAAATTTATAAAATAAAAATAATTTACAAATTTCCTTAATAAAAAACGTTAAATCAACCTAATAAAAAACAGTTTAAAAAGTTTTATTTTTTATAAAAAGTTTAAAATGTATGTAAACTTTTTAATTTTATCAAAATTTTTAATAAAAAAATTTTAAAATGTATTTCTATAAAGTTTGTTTAAAATTTTTATTAAAAACTTTTTGTAAAGTTTTATTTTTATTTTTATAAAGTTTACAAATTTTATAAAGTTTGTTTAAAGTTTTTATTAAACACATTAAACTAAAAAAAATTTTAAAAAATTAATTAAAAACGTTTTAAAAGGGAAAATAAAAGAAAAGTTTTAATTTTTTTTAATAAAAATAAAATTTGTAAAAGTAAAAATAATTTACAAATATTTTTAATAAAAACGTTAAATAAACTTATTAAAAACATTTTACAAAGTTTTATTTTTATAAAAAGTTTAAAACGTTTTTAATAAAACTTTAATTAAATATAATTTTTAAACTTTATAAAAATAAAAATAAAACTTTACAATTTTTTTAATAAAAACTTTAAACTAACTTTATTATAAAAATTTTTAGAAACTTTTATTTTTATAAAAAGTTTTAAATTTTTGTAACCTTTTAATTTTATCGAAATTTTTAATAAAAATAAAACTTTTAAAAATGTTTTTAATAAAAATAAAATTCGTAAAATTTATAAAAATAAAAATAAAACTTTACAAAAGTTGCACCTAATTTCAAAATACCACATGTTGTATAGATATGTATCATATAGGACAAGAGTTTATGAAAAAAATCAAAAGAAAAACTATGGGAAAACCATAGATTAATGAATAAGACAAGAGAAAATAATTTTTTAAAAAAATTTGACAAGTAAAATAAAAAATAACACGTTTTAGGAAGTTAGAATATTTTTAGGAGATTTTTAGAATATTTTCTTAACTGAAACTTTCATTAATTTTCGCAAAAATCAGGTAATCTTATCCGTAGAAGGCGCTTTCTAAAAGTTTAGAAGATTGACAAAAATCCTGAACACGCTTTCTACTTTTAGTAGACGTAAGAATACATTTTAGAAAACACATTCCGCGAAATTTAGAATACTTAATAAAAGTAGAAGATGCATCCGCACGAAAAGTAGATAGCTTTAGGATTAGTAGAATGCGCATTCTACTTATTTAGAAATTTAGTAAATAATAGAATGTACGTTCTAAAAATAGTAGATGAACGTGTTTATTTTAGAAATCGTTTTCTACTATACCATTTTCGTAGAAGACACATTCTACCTTTAGTAGAACGTATTTTCAAATTTTTATTTATCAACTTTTTGAAAAGAAAAAAATACCAGCTTGTGTATATGGTGTTTTATTAATTGTTTATATTTTTAATATTTTTTTTATTCACAAAACTATTTATTTCATTAGTTTTCAGAAATACAAAAGGTAAAAATGAGAAAAATTGGACAAAAAGAGATTTATACCAAAGAGACAACACCCTTGTTTTTTTGTTCTCTATTGGCAATTTTCCCTAATAATATAAAAGCATATATGTAAGGGAAATTGCACTCTACGACGTCCAAAAAAATTATAATTAGCTCAGTGACCAATTGCCCTATTATACCTATATACCTTATGTCTTTTATGTAATAATGCATCTTTGTCCTTGTGTATAACCGGTGCAACCTGTAGAATATAAATAAATATAAAACATTTTTTGTTTACTCTAAAAGGTAAACGTGTCTTTTCTTTTGACACAACTTGTAGATGGCAATAATTGTGGAATCTCAATACTTTCTTCTCCATTTTGTCCGCCACGGAAATCACCGAGTATATTACCGGCGACATTTGTGGAGTAGCAGCCGGTTGTGACGCCTCTGTCGGAGATGGGAGACAAAGGATTCACGGGTTCCTAACTCTGAAAGTCGCTACAATGTAACATCTCTGTGAATAAATTCTTACTTCCAAATTTAACAGTTAGTAAAGATCATACTTAAACAATTGTAAGTTTTGATTTCGGAGCTGGTAGTTGTACTGCTTTAGTTGATTGGAGAAGATGAACAGTTTTTGTAACATTGTGTTCTGTTCTATTTATATGGAATAGAAATATAAAACAAAATGTACTATGAATGTTTTATTCAAATGTGAAATACTTTGTTACTATATTTTACCATGTATCTTTTCATTTGGCGATTAATAAAGAATGTATTATTTTGTTTCTCAATATGTACTATACTATGTATTTTGTTCCATTCTATTTGGGTATAGGGTTTATACTTGGGTTTAGGGTTTAATAATTAAGATTTAGGGTTTAATATTTGGAAAGTGGGATTTGAGGTTTGGGTTTAGTGACCTTATCATGTTTCATTCTATTTGACGATTAATAAAGAGTTGGAATAAAGTTTATTATTTAGGGGTTGGGATAGAGTTTATCTCTTATATTATTTTGTTATATGGAATAGAACAAATATGTACTATGTTATTTATTTCGTTCTATTTTATTTGGGTTTACTAGTCATATTTAGATTCAATATCAGAAAACAATTTATAGATTATATTTGGGTTTATAGTCTATTGACTAGGGTTTATATTTACTAAGTAGGGGTTGGATATATTATTTAGCGGTTGTGGTTTGTTTTATATGTATAGTTTTCAGTGAAAGTTTGGGTGAGATAGAATAGTACATGCATAACCTAGATTTAAATTTAATAGTATCCATGCAATCTAATAAACATTAACTTCTTCATGCATTCATCTTTTTTTGGTGCAATTTATGGATTCATCTATTTTCAATGTTTATTTATGGGGTTAAAATTAAAGTGACGTGATTCTTTTACGTTCGTAAGTTATAAAAGGTCACATAAATCATGGGCCACATAAGTTGGTGTCATCGTCTCTCTTTATCATTGTCACCGATAACTTGTAGAAGTAAAGGGTATAACCGAACCAATTGGGTGTTAAATGTTATTCACTCAATTATGTCAAAATCAATGTTACTCACTTAATTACACTTGAGATTTTAGTCATTTGGCAAATTCTCCCTATATGTAATCAGTGGAAACTAAAGTAAGTCACTTTTCTTTGTTAATTTAAGGTTCTTCCAGCCTAGTCGTCACCACCACTAACACGGCTTAATATTTTAAAGTATTTTCCAAGAAGAAGATGATCGATAATTGCAAAGGTCAACTCCAAACTAAAACGTGATGAATCGCAAAATCATCTAAAGCAGACTCACCAATCACCATCGATGTCGATAACAGCAACATCTCTTGTCTTCCTTCTCGCTGCTTTATCTTACCTCCTCCTCTCTTCTCCACCAAAACCATACTTCCACACTCTTTTCCTCTCAGCCTCCTTCTCCGACAACGCTTCCATCGCCTTAAACCTCCGTACCCTCACCCGCCGCCCCCATGTAGCCGGTTCAGAGGCCAACGCTGAAGCTGCAGCCTTCGTACTCTCTGCCTTCGCCTCCTCCTCCCTCAAAACACGCCTCGTCTCTTACCAAGTATCTCTAACTTACCCACTTCACCGCTCCCTCGTACTAACACCAAACGAATCTTCAAAAAACCAGATCACTTTCGCTTTAGAACAAGAACACGTCGTCGGAGACAACAACAACCCTTACGCAAAAGAAGTGACGCCCACGTTCCACGGATACGCAAAGTCAGGCAACGTCTCGGGTCCCGCGGTTTACGCGAACTACGGACGAGTCCAAGACTTCCCTGCTCTGAACGTCTCCGGAGCCGTCGTGGTCGCGAGGTACGGAGAGATTTACAGAGGAGACATAGTGAGGAACGCGTACAGTGCGGGAGCTGTTGGCGTTGTGATATATACTGACAAGAGAGACTACGGTGGAGACGAGTGTTTTCCGGTGAGTAAATGGATGCCTCCGAGTGGTGTTCAAGTGGGTTCTGTTTATAACGGGTTGGGTGATCCGACGACTCCTGGGTGGGCAAGTGTTGATGGGTGTGAGAGATTATCTGAGGAGGCTGTGGAAAGGAGCGGCGACTCTCCGCTTATACCTTCGCTTCCTATCTCCGCGGCTGATGCGGAGGTGATCTTGAAGGGTATAGTCGGTGATGTTGCTGATGGTGATGTTTATCCTGTGGGGCCTGGACGTGGGATCTTGAACCTGAGTTACATTGTGAGTTTATGTGTTTGTGACTGTTCCTTTGCTTGCTGCTAATAATTAATTTTCTTGCAACATGTAACTAGTCACATGATCATGTGATATGCAAACATGGTGTATGTGTTTCTTTTACTTTAAAATATTTGAACTTTTGGGTTTGGTTTTAGGGGGAAAGTGTTATAGCTCAGATTGAGAATGTTATTGGAGTGATTGAAGGTGAGGAAGAGCCTGATAGGTAAGTACCATTCTCACAATATGAGTGAAGCTTTATGGTTGCATTTCTAGATATATAGATTTACTGACTTTGTGTTTGGATGAGTTTGGTTAGATATGTGATTCTTGGAAACCATAGGGACGCTTGGAGTTTTGGAGCTGTTGATCCAAACAGTGGGACTGCTGTACTTTTGGAGGTGCGTTCTGTTTTTTTGTATGCTGAAAGATTTTTTTTTAAAAAATGGTTAAATTGCAATGAGAGAAAGATGTTGAAACTAGTGTAGATTGCCCAAAGGCTAGATAAGCTGCAGAGAAGAGGATGGAAGCCTAGACGGACAATTATTCTGTGTAACTGGGATGCTGAGGAGTATGCTCTGGTCTCTACTCTCTACTCTCTACCTCACTTTGTATATTTCTACATTTGTAACGTTGAGAGCAGCAGAAAAGTTAATTTGTATATATTTTTCTGTAGATTGGTTCAACAGAATGGGTAGAAGAAAACAGAGAGATGTTAGCTTCAAGAGCAGTGGCTTACTTGAATGTAGATTGTGCTGTATCTGGCCCAGGGTTTCGTGCTTCTGCGACTCCACAACTCGATGACCTGATCAAACAAGCGGCTCAAGAGGTACTTTAAAAGCCATTTAACAAGCATACATGTGGGTCTTTTGAGCTAGTATTGGATGGTAAGTGTTGTTTGTTTCTATTACAAGGATCCATAGTCAAGCTTTTGGTTTTTGCCATCTACAGGTCCAGGATCCAGATAATACAACACAGACCATCTATGATTCGTGGGTAGGATCAAGCAACTCTGGTGTGGTAAGTGAGGCTAGATTATGAACCATTCTTGTCTTAAGGTAAACTCATTTGTATACTTTGTATGTGAAGATCGGAAGATTAGGGGACCTAACATCAGACTACGCATCATTTGTGCAACATGTTGGCGTTCCAGCAGCTGACATGCGTTTCGGAGGAGGTAAATCTCTGAATCAGCCCCTCACAATTAACACTAGATGAGCCATAAGCTTTTGACTCATAAACAGGCTATCCAGTCTACCACTCTTTGTATGATGACTTCACTTGGATGGAAAAATTTGGAGACCCTATGTTTCAGCGACATGTAGCCATGGCTAGTGTTCTAGGTTTGGTCGCTCTTCGGTTAGCAGATGAGGAGATCTTACCATTCAACTATGTCTCTTATTCCTTGGAACTCATGGTAACTTCTTTTAAAAACATATGGTCAAAGCAGTTAGTGAACAAGTAGATTGCCATACGTAATGGTATTTGTCTTTTTTTGCATAAATAGAAATGTGCAGAAGAGTTGGAGAAAGAGAAGCTAGACCATAGCATAGATGTTTCTCCGTTAATCAAATCGATCCAAGATCTATATACAGCTGCTCAGGGGATACATACAGAGAAAGAGGTATGGCTACATTTGACAAACCCAAACAAGTGAAATTGGTTTATTGAGAGTAGCTTCACTGGACTGTGCAGGGAGTCAAGGGATCTTTGAAAGTGAGAGAGCTCAACGACAGGTTAATGATGGCGGAGCGAGCTTTAACAGACAGAGATGGACTTTCTGGAAGAGCATGGTACAAGCATTTGGTATATGGACCAGCTAAGTATGATGATTACGGGTCAAAATCATTTCCTGGGATTGATGATGCAATATATAATGCAAAGAGGCTAAAGACGGAAGTTTCTTGGGGACTTGTTCAACACGAGATATGGAGAGTCTCTAGAGCTGTGAGACATGCGTCACTTGTCTTAAAGGGTGTATTGAGATGATATCAACTATCAAAAATGCTGTTGTTGCAATTAGGCATGGATATTGGGGTGTCCAATATCGGTTTCGGTTCCAATTGTTTGGGTTTGGGTTTTTTGGAAAGCATAAATTTAGTTTCATCTATAATATTAAAAAGGAAACATTCTGAAAAAATCTACCAATATAAGGTTGTTGGACTCTTTCATTAATGGCATTATAGTAATTAATTAATGGTCTTACATATAATTATAACAAACCAATTCTATATCAATCGAATAAAATGAAATATGTGGGACCCATTTCCCTTGATTTAGTTTGATGTGAATATTCTTTCTTTTCTTTTTTATTGTTTGTTACCGAATAAAGTTACATTTTCTTTGTTTTGTTATGTATTCACTACCATAATAAAATTAATGCCAATCCTTTAAGTTATACAGCACATTTATAATGAACCATATTTTCTATATTTCTTTTAATTCTATGACTATTAATACTTCAAATCTAAGTTTGTGTTTTATATTTATTCAACCATTGCTACTGTGTTCTTATTATCACCTACAATCATAGTTAAAAATATCAACTAATTTTTATATACATTGTTTTCAAATCAATGATCAACTTAGGCAAAATTAAATAAAAATAATATTTTGTTAGTCTATAGGGCCGGATCCGTAATTATTAGTTATTAAGCCCTAAATCACTTTTTAAAAAAGTTTTATCAAAATTTTATTAATAGATTTTTATTAAATCTAAATTTTATAGAAGCATATCAGTTGGTACAACCTCTGATAAAATGCGACATGAAAAATTTAAATCAGTTTGGATTATATAAGATCAACAAGTTTATCGGTTAGACCCTAGGTCCAAATATGAAAACAATACTTATATTTTAATCCGTCTATAAACCATATATATTTCCCCACTAAAAAGATTTAAATAAATGTAATTAATATTTGTAGATATATAATTTGTATTTAAAAAAATCTGGTAAATTTGGTTTTCAATTCAGTTTCAGTTTTTCGGTTTTAAAAATATAGAATCTGCTCGGTTATAATGAAATTTAGTTCAATGTTGATTTTTTCGTACGATTAGATTTCCCATAAATACAATTAGACCTATATACTGTCTTGCGTAGAAATTCATTTTAAAAATATATACTTAATTTCAAAAATAAACCCGCGCTTTCTAAGCGCGGGTCAAAATCTAGTTCGGATATTATAAAAGTTCGGTTTGGTGACTGTTTGGATTTTTCGTGTTTGGTTTGAATATAGTAATACATTGGAAATCCAGTTGAACCCGTTTTAATTTCACTGGTTCAATTTCGGGTTTTAGTTATCCAAATACTTATTTGTGAGTTGAAATACATATTTAAGTGCACAAATTAAACAATTTGCATCAGCTTGGTGTAATGATTAAGAAATACTAGTTAAAAAGAGAGAAACATAAACAAGTTAAATTAATAATCTAACAACTTTATAAATGTAGGAAATATCATTTAAACATAAAAAAAAACTTGTGAAACTTTTGAAAAAAAACCATTTTTGAACACATTGAAAAAATAATAATTATAAGCAAACTTTAAATGCAATTGTCAACTTAAAATTCTCAATATTTGACTAATTATCAAAAAGTATACATCAAACTAAATACTGGAGTTGTTTTTTTTTATGTTACACATACTTATTAGAGTACTTATTCAGGATTGAGTTTGTGGTTGGAATAAGATTTTTTGGACTTTTGAAAAAAGTGGGTTTCTTATATATTGTTTGGATTCGAGTTTAGTTATGGTTAAACCCAAAATACTATAGAATAAGATTGATTCAGATATTAATGTCAGGTTTAATCTAGTTTGGATTTACCTTTTATCGGATTGGATCAGTTTGGATTTTAGGTTTCGGTTTTTTTGCCCATCCTTAGCTGCAATCGAGATGTTGAAATCTTTTTTTGCTCACCCTTAGTTGCAATCGCATTGTTAGAAACCTGAAAGATACTGATGATAAGTTTAATATGTTTTCATCTCTTGTTTCTCCACACTGTTGTATACATTTTTTAATCCATGTAAAGGTTTATTGTGAAAGTCCATGTACAGGTTCATTAATTACTAAAGCCCAAACACATTCTCGTTTTCATGATTTGCCAACACGAATCAGACATATGCAAAGTGTAATAGACACTAAGATGCCGTTCAGTTAAAGACTTAAAGTATCAGACCAGACGACAACACAATGCTTTGACCCTCCTCTTTCACCTTGAAGCGAGAGCATCCATTCAGTTATTTCGGGTATTCCGGTAATAACACTTCTTATATCAGTCGAAGGACTCCAACTGAAGCTGGTTCAGGTAGGGGTGTTTCGTTTGTTTTTTTTTTAATTTTTAAACGCTGAGTTTTATTCAATCCAAGAAAGTTTCAAAGTTTACAACCTATGATGGGAGCAAACAAACCAGACCAAAAGGTCAGTTAAAATTGCTGCCACGAGAAACGAAAACAACTTAGGAAAAAAAAAAACAAGACACCACCAATAGGCAGCAATCCAAGAGGTCTCATCCAAAAGGGAGAAAAAGACAATAGGTCACTCCATTTCATACTGTGGCAAAGAGTAAGGCAATAATACCACATATCCTTTCGAGCTGAGAAGAGGTTAGCTAGTTGCTGCTTCTTGAACAAGCAAGTGGTGGAGCCAAAAGGATTTCCTGAAATGGTCCAATGGTTTGACTAAGGGTTCATTAATGCTTCTACATCAAGAGGTTTGGGTTTCGAGCCCCGGAGAAAGCGGAATTATGTGAATTAAGGGAGAAAAGACTTATAAGAGATTTGTAGCATGGCACAAGGAGTACCGGTTGAGCGTTGATCTATAAGGCGACTCAGGTGATGCAGTCATGCAAAAATCCTCATAAGGCAGGTAGAATTGTCTGCTGTAGAATCGTCTGTAATATTTCTTGGTTTGTAATAACATAATCATCCAGCGTTAAAAAAATTAGTTTTTTTTTAATGTTGGATCAGATTGTAGACTTAAGATTTGAAAAAAAAATAGCAAATGTTTATGTTTTTTAATCAAGAAAAATGTTAAAAATGGCAGGAAACAAGTATTTGACACTTAAAGGTCCATTAGAAGATGACTATGGATCAACTCTTCAGGAGGCTTTCAAGAAGGCAAAACTGGAAACCCAAACGCATTATAAGGCTATGCTCTATATGCAGAAGAAGCAACTGGATGCAATTTTCTTCAAGACTGAAGCTGAGGGTTAAGTGAAGGCTATCAGCGCAAAACTAGAGTTACTTGACAAATTCGTCCCGTCTTATGCCATGAAGCTTGACAAGGAAATCCTTGAATCGGAGCTACAGCTTGCAGAAGTGAGGATGGTGGATGTGAAGGTTCCAGATATTGATTGCTTCAAGCTTGGTGAACTAAACATGTATGATGACTAAACCTTTTGCTTCAAAATCTTAAAACTTTGTTAAAAGTTTATGTTTTAAATTTTCGTCGTTTAGAACCGGTTGTAACTTTACGAGTCGGATGGAGATCTTTCCACCGTTAGATTGAGTCCATTTTTTGATACAAAATAGAGCTTCGAGTTAGATTTCCAATTCCACCGGTTGAGGTCAATCAGCAACCCATAACAGAAGTTATGCCCGTTTTACTGAACAGTGGTCAATCTGCCTCACGAGATGAAGCTGTCGAGGAGATAAAGGACTGTCGATCAACAGTGGACCCTTGGTATCGACCGAAGTGATTCCAGAATGCGGACCGAGTATATTTCAAAACCGACTTAATCCCAGAAGCCACCACAAACTACCAGAATGCCCCTAGCCGACGAACTGAAAAAGTGATGACAATTCATTCAGATTGTCAGTCGACACTTTAATATGTTCTATGTCGGTGTTGTGACAAATAGAAAGGTGAGTTAGGGTTATGAAAGCAAATTTGTTGTGCAATCCACATTTTCGCTAGGTGATTTTAATAACTTCTCAGTAAATCTTAATTGTATTGATCTCTTGTAAGGTTTTTGAACAATATTAATTAATAAAATTTTACACTTGATAGAGTAATAATTTTTTTCTCAATTAATATATAGAAGATTAGAGTAATCACAAAAAAAAATACCTCTTGTTTATTTACAATATTTTTATGGTAAATAAATCAAAATAATTATTTTGTTGTATATGTATATAATTTAATTTCAATGATATTAAATAAATATATAGTATATTTTAATATAAATATGTATATTAACATTTTTTATTTGATGTAACAAAAAAATTAGACCATTAATCCCAAATTTTTTGATGTTATATTTTTTGATGCAAATTTCAGGATTAAAATATTAGAATTACATATTTATGTATTTTTAAATGGTACATAGTTTAATTAAACAATATTAATATATATATATTTAATATGAATATTTATTAAGCAAAAATTCATATTAATACGATTTTATGATCATTTGTATCTTGTTATAACAAAAACAATTAAGCCATTAATCACTTTTTAACATTTTTAACATGATTCCTATATTTTGGATTAATATAATATTTTATAGTAATTGAATTTTGAACCTACAAATTATTCAATTGGTTCTTATGCAGCCATGTAAATCAAATTGACATCTTAGTTTAGTATCTTAATTTAGTGACATATTATTAAGTCTTTTTGTAATTAGTAAAAAATATGTTACAATTTTTTAAATGATTCTCGATTAATATACAAGAGACTGAACTTTGGTTTTTATTTGGATATCTATTTATTTTATGTAGCAAGTCTTTTGCTTAATGGTAATAACTTGGTTCTGACGTAGATTTTATAATAAAATCGCGAAAGGTTTCTGCTCGACGGTTAAGCCATGGCCATACAAACTCATAATCTTCAAACCGAAGGGAGGAGCGTGTTTAGAAGTGTCAAAATGAAAAAAAAAATCAATGGGTCAATCCAAACCAATCAAACCATAGATTTTAATGGATAAAAAACTTGGATACAGATGGATTAATGGATAGAATGGGTTAATGAATTTACTAGATTGGGTTAAAATGATTTGGATTGTAATGGGTAATGAGTTATCCATCACCAAACCAATAAAAATTTGTAAGTAACAAAAAAGTTTTTGGTAACACAAGTAACAATATATAACCAAAAATAACCAAACCAAATTTCTAAACCAATTTAACTACACAAAGGTTTATTTATTTTTTCATATATAAATTAAATTTTAATATATATACATCTGTGTGTTTTGGTTTTTAATAAGTAAAATTTATTCATAATTTTGTCAAAACCATAAAATCAAGTTTTCACCAAAACCACTAAATCGTGTTTTCAGCGAAAACCGCTAAGTCGTGTTTCTTGGTAAAACCGCAAAATCGAATTCCCTCCTCTCAAAACCGTAAAATTATGTTTTCCCATCAAAACCGTAAAATCGAGTTTTCATGTCAAAAACCTTAAAATAAAGTTTTTCCCACCAGAACCACAAAATAGAATTTATAAGTCTAAACGATATTTTTATTTTCAGCTCTAATAAAATATTTTTATTTAATAGTGTTTTCTCTTTGTGTATCACATAATAACCATTTAAACTATAAAATAATTGTTCATGGGTTAAATATTAAAATATTAACTCATTAATTTAAATGAGTTATGGATTGACCTAGTCCATTTGTCAAATAAATTAGTTTTATCCATTATCTATATAAGTTTAAAAGTTAAAACCATTTGAATAACGGCTTGGTTTGGATTGGTTTACTCATTTTTACACTCTTAACTCTTAAGCGTGTTCAAAAAGCTGTCCAAAAGTGATGGAGAAGAAATAGTAAAATTATGTGACTTCTAATAAATTTATGTTTGACCTCATTTTCACAAGTGAAATCAAATAACTATAATATCTAATTTATATAAAATGTGATTATTTTCAAATACTATGAATTTGTACAATGGTATGCATATAACTTTTTTTACCATTTTCTCCTTTTGTATCTTCATATATTGCTTCTAGTAAACTATCAAGATCTACCACTGGTTTGTTCCTGATTCACTGTGACCAAGCATGATACACAGTCACTTTACCATCATTTTCATTTCGACAGAAGAGCTGCCACTGACAACGATAACGTTTTCGTCCGATAGAACTAGTCCATTTATTTTTTTCATCTCATTATGCTTTCCCCATAACACAACATATAGACCACATACAATCAATATTCCCCCCAGTGCACTAAAAATTGAAAATAATGTTAGGATACAAATAATAAATATATATGTCTAAATCCTCAAAATGTATTGCATTTTACCTTCCTAAGTAAAGCTTTTCGTCCAAGAACAAAGCACCAGCCAAGGCGACAATCACGAGCAAGAGGGGGTTAAAGATGGCTACAAAGAGTGGACCCCTTACCCTCGAACAAATTGAAATTAGTGATACTACTAATGCTGTTGCCACTGTTCCCTAATAGTTTTAGTTCCAAACATTAATTTGGTAAGTCAGTATTAAGATATTTGATAGCATATATTATATCACAAAATATGTCACAGAATAAAAGTAGATATATACCGAATATGCAACTGTCCATAACCTAATGTCCCACCCGAGCTTCCATTGTGACCAATCCCTCTCCACGCATAATGCATAGATAGTGGATTGGAAGAAGGCCATCAAGCTCATCAAACCTGTGCTCGCGTAATGGCATGGAAATGTTTCACTCATCTTTGCCTGTAATGTACATTTTGTGTACCGAAAACAACAAATCTTTTCATTAGTCGATGTGCGTATATATTTTTTTTTCATAACCACGGATCCTGAATTGACCAGATCGTTCAGCACAACACAAAACCCTAACAGATATTCATAAGTTACTCACCTGTATAATGATCCATATAGAATAAGAGAAGCAACTTATAAGGGCCAAACAGGCTCCCAGCACATGGTGATCAGAAGGCAGCAAAGCCACATGGCCGGTGCTAGTACCAGGAAGAAGGTTAATGTTGGACTTCAAGAAATCAATAGAAAAGCCTTTGTAAAAGGTGAACAACATCGCTCCACCTATGCCCACTAATGTCCCAAATACTTTTGCTTTCCCTACAGCTGTTCCAAACTCCAGTCTCTCCAACCTTCGATATATAAATACAATTTTTTTTCGGTTGCAAATGTTAAAATGATATATCAATACATGTATGGTACGTACATGTGTTATATATAAACATACACACACAGACACACGCATGTATGTATGCTTTTCGATATGTGTATTAGTATGTATTACCTGACAGATATGCCAACGATAAATGTTATGGCGGGTATAAGATTAGCCATTGCACTCGTGAATGTAGCCGACGTCAGTGCCATACTTCTGAAATATAGATTCTTTTCTAATGATCCCCTGCAATGTCATATGTTTTTACTTTTTACAAATAATCAGTATATTTGAAAAAAGAACACAACAAGTGTAAACAACTAAACACAGATTATCAAAGTATGCACAAAAAATTATATAACACATTACAGTGTAGATTATTATTATCATTATAGAATCTTGTCATTAGCAGGCTTGTATATAAAACAAAGGTCCCTGACAAAATAATATAGGAGATTCAATGTACAGATGGATCCGTATATCTAAAAACTTAGGGTATCAATATCTGAATTCAGATTCATCAGATCTGTGATTTTAGTATCTGTATCCAAATCCGTGTCTTCTGGATATCCGTCTAGATATTGTATTATCTGCGAGTATCCAGATTCATATACGGATTTATAAAAGAAAAAAAATTAAAACTAAAATACTAATATTCTAAGAATATTACCTAAATTAAATATTATTAAAATAAAATATTTTAAGACTAATTTTATATATAAATATGTATATAAACTATAAATATTAATAAAACTAAAATTTAATATATTTAACAAATCTGGATTCAGATCCGAATATTCAAAATTAAAAATCAAAATATCCAGATTCAGTTCTGATTTTGATGATTCCAACATTTTATTATCCGTATCTGGATCTTGATGGCCCAGATATTCTATTTTCGAAACAAATCTGTAGCAGATCTCGGATCTTGTGGATCCCAGTCCCAGCCCTAAATGCTACGTTACATGGAAACGGAAGCGTATGGAAGTGCAGAAGCGAAATTTTTAAAATATTTAGGAAGCGGGTACATGTTGGAAGCGTATGTCTATATATATATATATATATATATATATAAATATATTAAAATATAAGAAATTTTTATATAATTTAGGACTAAAAATCATATGATTTAAATTTAAAATAAAGCATTTATTAGCTTATAATAATTTTGAAATGATTTCATATTACAACTATAGAAATACACATAAATTAAGTTTAAAATAAATTATGATAATAATTATTTTAAAAACTTCATAAATTTATTGACATAATATATTTGAATATATGCTATATCTTTAATAAAAACTTCAATGCATAAAGATAATTTATAGTATTAGTTTTAATATTTGTATATTTATATTCTCTTTAATTCATTACTACTAAAATTTGGATTTTATATAAACTAAAGACAATGATTTTATATTTTTATGAATTATGTCAATGGTTTTTAAAATAAAATGGAAGCGTGATTCCAAAACGGAATCGTAAGCTTCCAACGTGATTTTAAAAAGAATATTTTGGAAACGTTTTGGAAGCGAGATTCCGTAAGCTTCCACATGATTTCGATTCCGATTCTGATTCCGAAGCGGGAAGCGGACATCCGATGAAGCTTCCGTGCAACCTAGCCTAGATGTCACCATACAACTTAGACGCAGTGTTAACTCTTTATTCTCATTTACCATAATGTGTTTTTAAATGAGTAAAAAGTTCTAGTTTGTAGATCTTTAAAATTCATCTAGAGCATGACATAAGAGTATTTCTAATGTAGTATTATATTTTTTTTCTTTTAAACAGAGTAATTCCACAATAGAATTGAGTTTTACACAAATTATATCTTATTTTAAAAGTAAAAATCGAGTAATGAATAAAAATTAAATAAATAATTTCATTTGCAATAAACTATTTTATTACTCTGTTATGGTAGAAAATAGAATAAGTTAAATTATTTTTTATTCCAAATTCCATAGTCGAGCGAAAAAAAAGAATAGGTCAGAGATACTCTAAATCATGCTAAATTATCTAATATATTAAAACTGAAGTACATTTAGGATTTAGCCCTAAGTTTTCTTCAATATTTACAAAAGAATGCCACTGACATTAAAGCAAATCTTAAGGTCTAATAATAATCAAATCGGTTATACATTTTCCATTAAATATAACATGCCTTATATGTAGATACCTCATTAAAAGTTTTAATACGACATTACCATATTTATCAAGCAAATTAGTTTCGTCTTCTACTTATTTATATATATTGTCATCGTCTTCTACTTATATAGTATTACATTTATAATGGTTCTCCGCCTTTCGTAAATTGTGTTAGTGTGTTTCATTGAACTGGTGATTTCATAAATTGTGTTAATGTGTCATTGAAAAATTGGTGGTTGGTTTATGTTTTAGTTTTTCAGATACATCTGTTAACATGTCAAGAAAATTGGTATACTGACTTCGTGTTTAAACCATAGATATTATATATCATATGTTTTAAGCTTGGAAGTAAATATATTTTAAGCTATCATTTGTTTAGTATAACCAATAGTTTCTACAATAACGTACGTTTTGAAAAAACTTACTCAGAAACTTCATAAAATCCCACAAAATATATAGGAGATATTATAAAAAAAACAAATTAACGATTAGATTGTCAGTATATTCTTTAATTTCAAATATTCTTAATAGTTATGATATGATTAGTGTATAACTCAAATTTTCCTAAAATTTAGCTCTACCATAACCATAAAAGGCTTCAAATCTTTTAGTTCTCACAAGAAAATCTAATAAATAAAACAAGAAATCACAATTTTTTTTTGTCATCAATTTATACAATATTGATTCTGTGAACCAAACCGGAAAAAAACACAATTTTATGATCGTAATTGTCACAATATTTTTTACTTCCTAAAAATATTCCTATTATTTATGACATGGTGAAATTTAGATAAATAAATAAAGTTACTCATATAAATAAAAACTTTGGTATATAAATGTTATAGTAAACAAATATTTAATACCGATAAATGTAAAAACATATACACAATCGAAAACTATAGAAAATATTGATATATAACTGTAAGAATAAATACCCGCACGGGCGTGCGGGTCAAACTCTAATCTTTTTTAAAGTGAGATCTTTTCTAATGGAAATCGAACGTATATATATATATGTAATCTTTTACAATTCAATTTAGGAATTTTAGTCGTTACCAACTCATCGGTTGTCCATTTTGTATTTTCTCTTTTTCGACGATCACTTACCTCAGTTTAAATATACCTAAAAGATGGAACATCTAAAAATTACTTACCCGAATAAGCCACTCAGGAAGCCTTGGAAGATAATTTTCCATGTCATTTTTAGTCTTTTTCCCCTATAAACAAAAAAAAAACCCCGGAATTTTGGTATTTTTCCTGTGAAAATGAGCATCCGATTCATACAACATAACTTGACGAACTGTATAATTGTTCTGTATTGAAGAAAAAGTAGACAAGAAAGGGGGACATCGGGTAAAATGTAGCTAAAGAGACTGAAAAATCATATAGTTGGACAACATATTTTACATATTGTTCTTTATGATAAAATGTTTTTACTTATATTTTGGAATTCGTATATATATTTTCGGACATTCTATGAATATGGAGTCTAGGATAGAACTTGCCGGTTGAAGAAGAAAGCAAGAGGAACCATAACCGCTGTGGAGAGCAGGAAGCGGTAAGCTAGAATGACAGGTACGCTCGCGCCACTGCTTATGGCCAACTTGAAGAAGATGTGGACTCCCGATTGAGCCACCTGTACCACCAACATCAATAGCACCGGCTTCATCCCATTTGTCAGAGCCATTTCCACAGAGGATTACTTGTTTGATTTTGGGAAATGAATATCAAAACGAGTTTCTGAAATAATTCTAATAGTCGGAAAGCATAAAAATAAGGAAAAAGATTCTCCACTAATATATCATTTTGATTGTTTTTAATTTATAAATAGTTGTGATTTAAAAATATTAAAAATATACATTTATAGATCGGTCTTTAAAATTTGTATATTTTTATTTTATATATAAGAGATAAATGTTTGGGCCTAATACTTTAACAAAATTATCAATACTTCCATTCATACAATTATATAAATCATAATATAGCTTATTAAAAATAAACTTAGATTTTTAGTTAAATAAAATTATAACGTTGAGTTAATTTCACATTGACCGAACTGTTAAATGTGGTTGAGTTAATTGCTGATGACAAAACCACAACTTCATTTTGATTGTTTTTAACTTATAAACAGTTGTGATTTAAAAATATTAAAAATATATATTTATAGATCAGTCTTTAAAATTTGTATATTTTTTTTATTTTATATATAAGAGATAAATCTTTGAGCCTAATACTATAACAAAAATATCAATACTTCCATTCATACAATTATATAAATAATAATATAGCTTATTAAAAAATAAACTTAGATTTTTAGTTAAATAAAATTAAAACGTTGAGTTAATTTCACATTGACCGAAAAAACTGTTAGTCAACTGTTAAATGTGGTTGAGTTAATTGCTGATGACAAAACCACAACTTCATTATTTTCTTCTTCGGATAAGGATTGTTAATGGTCGATCTCTACAAACTATGAGCGACTGAGCGTCCCAACTCCCAACAAGGGAGCGTTTCCGGTAAAGATCGTGATGAAGTTACACATGAAAACTATGCATTCGTTACGCAGTTTCATATTCAATTCTACTTCCTCCGTTTTAGATTAGTTGTCCTTCTAGCGAAAAAAATTTGTTTCAAAATAAATGTTGTTCTTGAATTTCAATACAAATTTATTAATAAGGTTCTTTTTTTTTTGGGCAACTAATAAGGTTCTTCTATCTATTTTTCTATTGATTTAAATATGGTTAGGTGTATAGGTAATTGTGTTTTTATTTTGAAAATATATAAATTACATGTTTTATTAATATGTGTGCATAAATCTAGAATGACAATTAAAATGAAACGGATGAAGTATACAACAATGTTATATAATATAATATTCAAGACAAACCCATATGATTTTGTTTTTGCGTGGTTAAAATAGAATAATGAATTTTATATACTACATGAGCTGTTAATTGGACAGCGGTCAACGTTATATACACACAGGGCAATGATGCTGTGACACCAATATCTTTATTTAAAAAGCCAAGAAGAATATTTTTTTAAAAAGGACTACAAGAATAGTTAGCATTATCTTTTGAAGCACCATTTTTGACCCAAAAAAAAAACTTCAATTTTGGTCCAAATACTAAGGAGTCTCCATAGTTCATATTGTCTTACTAAAATTCGTTTTCGGCTTCAGTTTCAGATACGTTGTCAAGAAAGAACTTTGCTTTTAGAGGAAAGTAAATTTAATTAGTACTCGGGAGTGTTTTAATACATGCTCAGTGATTATTTTATATATTTTTATATATTATGTTTAAACCGTTTTAGGCTTTTAGCATCGTGTTTGTGTAGTGTTTAATTTACGTGTATTTGTATAATCTCACCTTTGTTTTCTTGTTTTTGTTTTTTTTTTTTGCATAAACCCTTTTTTCTTGTTGATATGTCATGTTTATTTTAGGTCAATCAGTCTTATATAAATAAGTTCGATTCTCGTACCTAGTCGTTGTCACTTTGTAAGTGATTGTTGAGTTTATCATAAACTTCCAAATTTAAGTTAGTTATCGCAAATAGTTTTTATATACTGTAGTAATGTTGATTTCTTCATAAATTTTGTTGTACTACTACCAATACAAGTTAGAAAAACTGTATACTCTCGACTCTCGAGTTAACATCCAAACTGAAAAGAACAACAAACCTTTTTGATGACTATGATGTAAAATTTTGATGTGGTTATTGATCATTATATCAAATAGAATTATAGAGTACTAGTGTTGGACCCGCACGCCCGTGCGGGTACTATCTTCAATTTTTAAAAATTTTACAATGGCTATATTTTTATTTTTAACATTTATGAAGGCACTCAAATTTGTTTGTTCAGTTTAGCTACTTATTTTTAAAAATAAAATTGTTTTCTTCTTCAACTCAACTATGTGTGTTTCGTGCTCATTATATTTTTTTTGACAGACATGATGTCAAAGTTTTTTTTATAATTAGAATTTTTAAAATAAAATTGTTTGCTCATTTTACAATAATTTTTTTACTATTATATTTGCAAATAAAATGATTTAAAACGAATTTTTATATGATTTAAAACAATATTAGTAGTTTGTATATTAGATATATGTATTAACTTGTTACAATAATAGGTAGTTTGTATAAATTTGAATTTAATACTATAGTAATACATTAAAAAGAGGAATTAATTTGCTAAATAGTTGGCCCAAATAAGAAAAATTGTGAAAACATGAGACCTCATTCAGTGATAAAAGCCGAGCACAAATTCTATGAACAAAATCTTGAATAATACAAAAAAAAATATGTTTGAAAGGTTAGGTTAAATTGTAGAATTTAAGTAAATATTTTGTTAGTTGTGATTCGAAATAATAGGTATCGGCATATACATTTTTAAATTATCAACTACACATTCCTTTTTATTTTAATCATCATAAACACCAGAATATTATTTTTAATAAAGATTAGGTAATGATATCCTTTGTGTGATGGTGGGTGCATTGACATTGGGGAAAAAACTGAATGTGGTTGAGTTTAGAAATTATTGAATTTATTAGTATGAACTGATTAATTGTATTTCTTGATATGGTTTATTTTTATATTCTTGCGTTTTTGGAATATTTTATTTTGGAAATTAATAAATTAGAAATATAGATTTCGTAAACAGATAATATCAAATGATTTAAACCTTTTGTCAAAAAAAATATCAAAAGATTCAAACTATAATATCTTTTGTTATTCTTTAACCTAAATACATTTTTTAAAAATATAATAAGATTTTATCCATATCAGAGAATTGTTAAAATACACCATGTTAGAAACCATACAATTGATCATAAAAATATCAGAGTAAACATAAAAATACATACAAGAAATTAATGGTTTAGATAGGAAAAATTTAGATGATAGCACAACAATGTCTATTACACGGTTTACACCATTCCTCTTAAGCATTGTATATTTTGAATCGATTTACCTGGTTAATAAGTATTTAAACAATATGTGGTTAAGTATTTATATATTTGGTTTTGTTTGTATAGCAAGGTAGAAAGACGCATGCTGAGGAGAATTAAATTAATTTTGGTTTAGTGGGGTTTAGGTGGTATCTATATAATAGGTTTCTAGTTTGTATTGGGCTGGTATTGTGATGTCAATGTTTTATGCTCGTTTAGGAATTAAATGAAACGGCAGTTTATAATCTAGTGGCAAGGGTGTGTAATTATTGAGGAAAATCCAGGGGTATTTTTTATTTGTACTTTACCTTTAATAGTTTAGATATGATGATGTATGATTTATCTAGAGTTAAAAAAAAACAGTTTTTGATTGAGATGCTAATTGGTTCATGCTTGATTGAGATAACGAAAATCCACGAGGTTTTTTTCTAATATGACCTAAAATTTCAAGTCAAGCACAGAAATAACAGAACTAATTCATGTTTTTTTTTAATTATTTTTCCTATTTACTCTAAAAGTTCGAATTAATCATGAAAATGCCATCAAATTTTTTTCCGAAAATGAATATTTTACCTTATCATTCTCATTTTCACCAAGTATTTACAATAGTGTCATTCCCATCACACACCTACCACCATGAACAACCAATTTGAAACTCTTAATGCACAAAATTTTTGATTTTACTCTTCATATCTCATTACTTATGCACACAAATCACATTTCTTCGACTTTCTCTTTAAATTTATCCAAAAAACCAAGATTTTGATTCCAAACTTTATAAGGTTTATAGAGACATTGACGCTCATGATTCTTGTTCATTAACAAGTTGGTAGCTTTTCTAGTGAAGTTCTCGGTGATTGGAGAAGTTAAGGAAGTCATCTCACAAATTCAAGGTATGAAATCTTTTTTTTTCAGATCTGTTCGCGAAGACTTTCAGAAGACTTCGTTAGATGTGTTCTTCATCGAGAAGACTTCCTAGAAGTCTTTTAACATTCCTTTGTAAACAAAAAAAAAACACAGAGAAGACTTCTCAGATAAAAATGTTAGTTTTGTAATTGACCAAAGTTCGTCAGAAATTTGACTTTTTATAGAAGATTTCTTTCTCGGGAAATCTTCTCAAGAAAGACTTCTATATAAGTCTTTCCAAAGTCTTTTTCACTGTCGAAAAAAATCGTGGATTACTTTTTCAATTGAAAAAATAATAGTAAAATATTTAATATAAAACTTCTTGAGAAGTCTTCTAGAAAAAGTTTGCTTTAGAAGTCTTCTTAAATTTTATTCCGAGTTTTGGTCAAACCTTTGGTTACAAAGGAAGACTCCGAAGAAAGACATCTAGAGAAATCTTCTCTGGAAAAATCAAATATAGTCAACTCCAAGGAAGAATTTGGGAAGACTTTCACAAGACTTCTACAAAAAGTCAAATTTCTAAAAAAAACTTTGGTTAATTGTAAAACTAACATATTTATCTAAGAAGACTTCTTGAGAAGATTTCTCGGGAAATCTTCTCTGGCATTTTCGAGAATTTTTCAAATTCAAAAGCAAGCCAATATTTACAAAGGAAGACTTCTCAAGATGGTTTTTGTAGAGTAGACTTTTTAAGAAGTCTTCCTTCGTAAATTTGCAATTGCAAAAGTGACCTAAACAGAAGTTAAGAAGTCTTCTACGTCAATCTTTGTTAAACTTCAATTTTCTCCAAGCTTAAAATGAATTTTTAATATTTTCTTGTTAATTCATGTATATTAGTCAATATTAGAACTACTGGATGAAATTCATAACTTATTTGGTGATAATGAGATTTCAAATATTCATGTTTACTAGTGTTTCAAGCTAATTTGAGAAGACTTCTTCTAGAAGTCTTCTAAGAAGTCTCTGAGAAGTCTTCTACGTTAGTTCAAGAGTGTTAAGTAACTTCAAGTTATGTGTCTTTTTTAACTTTCAAAAGTGTTAAGTAACTTCAAGAATATTAAAACATGTGGTTTAATGTGTCTTTTAGATCATAAGATATAATTTTTAACTTCCATAAGATTTAAAATTTCAATTTTCACTTTAAATTCAGTTTTGATCTTTTGTGAATTTGACTAAATTTTCTTGATAAGTCTTCTCTCTTGGTTTTAGTAAATTTGACTAAGTTTTTGTGTTGTTGTGTGTTTGTTATGAGTGAATAGAGTGGTTAAAAATATTCTCGGTATATTGTATCAATAACTTTAATATTGTCAAGTATTTTTGGCAAAATATGATCATATTTACCTAATTGTTTTGATTAACATCTTTTAAATTTTACAAAAGAATAATTCACAAGTAAATAGTACACATGCACATCATAAAACAGACCATAAAAAAACCTATTACACATTAAGCTAGATATTATTCCTAAACATAGATCGAGCTGCGACTCAACTAGGTTTACAAGTCTTAGGTTCCTAGACTAGGGAACTCGCCGATAGCTCTTACAGCCAAGGCTTACACCTGTTGAAAACGCTCTTACGCAGATTCGAAATAAGATCTTTCTTATTCTCTTTTGTTCTCTACGTTTACCATTTTTTGTTATCATACATTGATTGTGTTGTGCGTGGGCCTACAGGTAATTGGGACTTTCAGGGGAAACTAGGTATAACTTGGCTTTTTTCCGATCAATAAAATCGACGGTATAATTTCGGTTCCCACAAGAATCTATGCTTCTGTCTTACAATCCCCTAGACATTATTTGCAAAGTGATTTGCCACATGTCCTTTCTACAGTTGTTTTTACAAAAAAAATTATGACATAGTCATTAAGATTGATGACATGTCATATGGTTAAATATGACATAGACAATTACATTTAATACTGATATATATATTTGGAAATCTTTTTAGAATATGGCAATAACTCATATATAACATTTATATTGATTTATATTTTTGGTAAACTTTGTAGAATATGGTAATAACTCATAAATCATCATTAAAATAAATATATTCAAATATGACATTTTGAATTTTGAAATATTATATAATTTTACTTTTATAATTATACAATTTTTATTATCTAAAATTTTCTGCATTTAAAAAATATATAATTTTTTAATCGTAATATCATTAGTTTCTTTTAGATATCTACAAATTATATAAATATTGTTTAGTTTTAATTTTTGATAACTATACAATTGTTATATGATGTTTAGTAATTTTGTACAAGTTGATTTAATACATTTAACCAAAAGAAATAAATAATTTGTTTTATCTAAGATTCTAACTTTATATATATACATATATATTCTTAAATATAATTTAAAATAAAAAGAAAATATTTTCTCTTAATTTTATACTTAATTAAATTATATTTATATTAATTATTGGTCAAAAATAATAAAATATATAATATTAATAAATTACATTTTTAAATATAAAATTTAACTTTTAAAAAATTCATCACTGCACATGGTGCAGGAAAACACCTAGTTGATTAAAATATAATCATGAAAATATTTTATGTGTTAAATATATTTTTATTCCACTATTGTTGTTTCAATTAAATTCAATATTGAACAAGTTGTTTATAGAATTGATGTATGTAATTATTGTGATTTTTGAGATTTGCGCAGCCGAATTATATGGTATGATTGAATAATATATATCATTTCTATTGTAGAACTCCATCCATATAATATTCAATTTAATGGTATGATTGAATCAATGATAGAGGTGATTTCATGTATTATAGTTCTACCATGTCTATAACTATATATTATTATCTTACCAAATTTTACCTCATAAGATCTATACTATTAAAAGAGAATCATTCTCAAAAAATCTACTTACAAAAGTTATTGCACCTCTTCATTTTTAATGAAATCTATTATAACTGACCAGATATTATAACCAATCGTTATTATAGCAACAAAATCTGTGGGACCCTTGCATAAATTAAAACGGTTACTACTCTTTTGTTTTGATTCCTAATTAATCATTAATCTAAGTTAGACACAGAATAGTTAACTTACAGCTCCTTTTAGATACACCGTATATATGAATCAAAAGAAGACAAAATACATATGTTGAATTTATTACAAAACATATCCATATTTATATATATGTATCAGTACGTAATCATCCATCTATAAACAAAAATATCACAAAATACATATGTTACTTTATTCCTAATAAGGTTGAAAAATTGTATAACAACATTCTTATATTTAGGATAATATATGAAAAGTATTATCTCACATATCAAAACAGTTTTACATATTCACTTTATATAACAATATTATATTGCTAATTAATATTTAAATACCGAATGTCAAAAACAATTAACCTTTTACGTTTTCTTTCTAAATTTTAATATATTGAAACAGAAGCATTTATGTTTTTTAATGAAAAGATAAAATTTTCAAAAATATCCCTAAATTTACAAACAAAATTTTGTTTTTAGGCTTAAAACTATATCTATGCATTAAATTAATTCATTATATCTATGACAAATTAAAGAAAACTCATTTCAACAATCATAAACTTAATTTTATTGATAAGTCTAAACCCATTGTATGTTGTTAAACAAAAGAGATAATTTATCGACATTAAAATTGTAATAGTATTGATCATTACAAAACGTATAATTTGAAATGCATTCCATAAATACAATACATTTACTTTATATGAAAAATCAAATATTATTATTCAGTTTATGTATAATTATAAATTATATTAATATTTTTTTTCAAAACATATTATAAGATGTTTTAGTTTTTGTCGGATCAATCGATGTCGGCTCATAGGTTAATAGAAGATTTTTGGGTTTAATCGGATTCTTAATTAATAGTTTTCATTAAGTCCAAATTTTGTAGAAACTTATCAGTTGGTACAATCTCTAATATAAATCTACATGAAGAACATAAGTTAGTCCTAATTATATACGACCACTGGGTTTACCAGTTTGACTATGGATCCTGTTTGGATATAAAAACACTACTTATACTTTATTTCGTCTAAAACAATATATGTATCTCCACTAAAAGGAGGTTAAATAATTTGTAAAAATATAATGCTTTCTTAACACCATTTATATGTATATACACTATTATTTCTCAGTATTCGGTTTCGGTTCAGATATTTGGGTTTTTGCTGTTTTAATTTTAGAAATTTAAGAATCGTTTAATTATTTATAAATTTGTTTGGTTTCAATTGTTTTTTTTTTGGTTTTTGGTTCGATTCAGTAGCAAAGTTGGAAACTGGTTTTGTATTAAAAAAATTTCGGTCCAACTCAGTTTGGTTTTTCCTGTAACTACGGATTTATAGATAAAATATCTGATAATTTAGGGCTTTCAGTTTAAATATTGGATAATTCAGATTGTTTTGGATAAATATATTTGATAATTCAAATATATTTTAGTATTTTGAATAAGAAATATTTAGATAATTTATTTTTTGAATAATTTGGTTTATTATTTTTTTTTTTTTTGTCGACGAATAATTTGGTTTATAAATAGTATTTTCAGGATATTTGGTTATTTATAAATTGAATATGCTTAATATTTGTAAGTATATAATATGCATTTAAAAATTAAGATACCCATTTGGTTTTTGATTCGGTTTTAATTTTTCAGTTTCAAAGATATACTAGATTTTGACCCGCACACCCGTGCGGGTGTATATTTCAAAAATATATTGCTATTTATTTTTCAAGTAAATATCAAAGCCGGATAAAAAATTCAAATCTGAAAAACCGAACCGATCACGATCCGAAAGAATAATACCAAACCCGAACCAAAATTGATTAAATATCCAAATTATTCAAAATTTTGATATTTAGACAACCGAAACCATAACCAATTTAAACCGAAATATTTTGGATATCAAAATATATCCGAAAAAGATTTATATACTTATATATATATATTAATTATTTTTAGTTTTAATGTATATAAAAACATCTAGAATATATATGATACTTTTAAGTTGGTTTAAATACTTGAAAATATATAAAAATAGTCAAATATAAATATTTAATATAGTGGAATTACACTCAAAACACCAAAAATGTTTAAAATAATTATTGATTTTTGATCCAAAATTTAAACCAGACCAATTTATATGTTAAATTTAGGTATTCTGACATATATTATTCAGATTTATATAAAATATATTATTTTATTTATAGATTTTAAGAAATTAAAAATATATAAACGATAAAATCTAAAATTATTGTTTTATAGATTTTTATTGTACTTTGAAGTTTCTTTACTAATGGACCTCTGATTTAAAGAGCACGAAATTTGCTATATTTTGAAGATTTAACAATATTTATAAACAATGGATTTAATTATATTTATTTTTAGCACGAATTATTTATTTTATAGCTAAATTTTCATATATGAAAAATCTGTAACTAAATATAATGAAGATTATGTAAGGTTTTCAATTTATTCTGAAATAAGTGTAGTTTCTATATTTGGAAGAAAATTTTGATACTCCCTTTTTCTATCTATAATATCTTTTCAAAATGAATTCAAAATAAATAACTGAAATTTAAATTGCTTGTTCGTTTAATTAGAATTTTGTTAAGATGGTTATTCAAAATATGGTTAGTATAAAAGTAAAACTCGTAAACCAGTAACAAAACAGATTTTGTTTAAGGTATTAGGTGAAAAACAAAATATTGTAACTACATATATTGTTATTTTGAATCTTATTCTAAGTAGTTGTCTAAAATATTATAAAATTTATAACTATCTATTATTTATCAATAGAGGGTTTGGAGATATATTTTAGTGTTTAGACTTTATGTTTAGAGTTATGATTTTTGGGTTTATAGTTTATATTTGAACATAATAATGATTTTTCATATTATAGTATATTTGTTACAATATATTAACAATTATTGTTATTTTAAAATCCTATATTGAAAAGCACTGCTCAAAATAACTTGTTAGCTAAGAAACAATATTTTCTTTATGTTTCTATATTTTAAAATAACCGAAGGTCAGTTAGTATAAAGTCCTTCATATTGCAGTATATTTTAAAATATATGAAGGTTGATTCTGCCGTAATATGATGCAGTCATTAAGTGGTCATAAATATTTTTATTTAAGGTAAATATAGATACAACGATTTTGGTAAGTAATAGTTATCTTTATTTTCAATTAAAATTTAAATGCAGTGGCATGTTATTATAATTTTTGTGGAAAACTAAGGGTTAAGTACAATTTGTACTTCCCCTTTAATAGTTTAGATGATATGTTCGGTTATTGTTGAAATTTCATTCAGTTTTGTTTTTTTTATTCAGTTTGATACAGTTCGGTTCGAATTTTAAAATAAATAAAAGGGTAAACCTATACACTATCTTATATAGAAATTCACAAAAAAATATTTAATTTCGAAAACAAATCTGCGCTTTCTAAGCGCGGATCAAAATCTAGTTGTTACATTAAACTTTTAGTATTCTTCTGTAGATGTTTATCATTGATTATTATCTTTTATATAATAGTATATGTAGTTCTATTCGGGAATGAATGAATAAGTTGCTTAATTAACCACAAACGAATCTAACTTCTGCAAATGAATAAATATGTAATGCAATGTTTGCAATCCTAAACGAGTTTAAGCATGGTCATTATGTACTCAATACACCGTTTTGTGGTGTAAAGGAATGAAATCCCGTGTTTTGAGGAATTATTTTTAGGAAATGCAAATTCGTAAAATATTCCAACTTACTAAATTACGGATATACTATTAAACATCTCTTATAAATATAATCAGTTCCATCGCGACTTATATTCACGACCATTTAGATGTTGAAAAAAAAATCACTATGGAACGAGATCTTGAAGAGAATGACGAAGAAAACAAATATTGTCTTGATAATATTAGATCTACTAACATGGTTTTCTCGTTTACATCTGCTGATGGAAAAATTGATCGAGCAGTTATAAAAGGACGTGGATCTAACATATTTTAAACTCAAGTTTCTAAACAATTCTCATTTATATTGTAATCCATGTTTTTTAACCGTATTTATTTGTACTTCAGTTTTAATAACATAGATAGATAGATGAAGTGTAAAAAATACATTTACTGTCTTAACTATCCCCATTATGTTTCTATCTTTACTGTCTTAAAAGAATTGTTCGGATCAACTTTCAAAATGAAAATATTTACGTATTTTATACTATATAGTTTAACTTAAAAGATATGTATATATATATATTTATTTATAAAATGAGACTTTTTACTTATATGATTTTGTAATCATTTATATCTTGCCATAACAAAAAATTTAAACCATGGATCACAAAATTTCCAGTGAGAGATTTATAATAGTTTTAATAATTTATAGTTTTTTTTAAATTCAAAATATAACATGTATGAAAAATATAAATTTTTATTATATGGTTAATGTGATTGTTTTATTTATTTTGATAAGTTAAAATTTAAAAAATGATAGAGGCCGCACTAATTTTTATCAATGTTTTATTAATCAAATTATTAATTGACATATATACTTTAGTCACATTATTAAATTCTGTATTTTTATTTAAGGAAAAATTAAAAAATATTAATAATTAATTTATGGTTTTAGCTTAATAAAAATTTTATTATGTATTTAGATGGACCAACCTGTTTTTCTAAAAAAATTTAGGAATCATTGTGGTAATGACACGTAGTTATCTCAAATATTATAATGATTATCTTTTAATATATAGGAGAACATCTACTTTCACCATTCTGCTGAGTTTTGTTCACTGAGGGCCGTAGGATGAATCATGTCTTATATTTCAATTGCAGGTACTGGCTTCAAATTTAGTTGTCTCAAAATAGGCATGTTGAGGCTTGGAGTGCATCTCTGCTGATGTTTGGGTTTCAAAATGAAATAATGGGGGACTCTGCACTTAGACCATATAGACGTAGAAACATGCTTGTCTTTCAACGTTTTGCTTCCACACATCATTAACCAAGTAAATAAAAATATTATTTCGATGCATCAGTAGTTTTGAAGCTACTTATGGCCAAAAATCTTAAACCAAATTAAAATTTTAAAAGTTCACGGACCAATGAACTACGGCAAAAAGAATATCTCTCAGGTCTCAAACAGCTCCAATAATGCTTCTAAGGCACGTATATTGTTAAAAAGGTAAATGAACACAATTCCAATTGTGTTTTCGTTCTTTCCCATCTTATTATTGGCTCCTCACTTCACAAGGATCGCTTGAAGATCACATACCAATGGTCTTTTGGAACTTTGTAATCTGGTTCAGGAAGATCCATGTCATCTGCCAAAAAAAAGAAAACAAGATCAGAGACAAGCCAGACGTGAGTAGTGAAATAACATTGAAGGGAGAAAATATACCATGACGTGAGGGGCGATCCTGACGCAGTAAACAGGGAAACCTGTGTAGAATTTCAGAGGTCCTCCTGATTTCAAGGTTTGCATGGCACAGTCGAGCGAACCCGTGTATGGATATTTACCCTGAGCGTCCGGTTGCATTTTCTGGATCTGAGTTTTGACAAAGTCAAATGGGAGACTGCAAGCCGCAGCGCAGAATCCTGAAACAGCACTTGCTCCTGCCCAAAACAATCACACAACCATCAAACTCAAAGACATATTTACGTGGGAATACATCACCACAGGACAAAACTGATAAAGCCCTCTTGTTTAACTCTAGTGCAGAACTATTGTAACTAGTTTAGGAGTTGAGCAGTTGCAAGCTCAGCAATATACATTACAGTAAGTTGAGACATGAAGGGTTAAAATCGGAGCAAGGAGAATGCATTCGGATCAATTTGGACAATGGTAGAGAGTTTAGAGTCTCCTCTCACTAAGTATTTTCTCTAGGCTATATGACAACACAGCACTCGTGTATTCAGAAGACTACGTGCTGTAACCGGTAATTCTACAAGACGATTCTTTGGATCTAACTTATATGAAGGCGTAGTAGAAGAAATATCCGTATCTGTATGAGAGACCGGGAAGAGAAGCTTACCTACGACTGTGGAAGTCTCCCCAAGACCAAGGTTATCTCTCATGTATTCGGCACTTTGATCATAAGAAGCAAGCATTCCCATATTCAAAGCCATTGCTCTGACAACAGTGGGACCACAACCTTTCCAAAGTGCCAAGACTCCTTCATCAGCGCTAATACGGTAAAGCGCATGGAACGCATTGGTATAGTTCCTGCGCTGAGCTAACGGCAAGGTGTTATCAGCTTGCATTCTGATAAGCGCCAAATCAGCTGGACTACCGACGCAAGCACCAATCGCACCAGCTGTCAAACCACACAGAGCCTTCTGATACAGAGGTAGTGGCTTCCCATCGTTAGCCTCACTTGCTTTTGCAGTCAGCATCCTGATAATTCATAATGAGAATGACACTCCTTGATTAGAACAACAAAGGTGATAAAAGAAAGCATTCATCTGAATGGGCTTAAGGTAACCCACAAATGATGAACTTACTTGAATGATCCAAGACGGGCAGTGGTGTAAGTTGCTTGCCTCAGCAAACCAGCAGATAATCCCTATTGGAAAATCAGATAAGTACATGAGACATCTTCATAGCAAGACAGAGGAAAAAAAATGTTGGCTTTGAAATAAGCTAAGCATACATACATACAACATCACAGATTAACATATAAGAAACTGTTCATGAGCATCGACACCAATAGTAAACATATATATCTTCACCTTGTAGAAAGCACCGATGCCTTCATTCTTCAACATGGTAGAGGTCACACTGGCTGCGGATCCCTGACCTAGTTGAATCCTCACCTTCACAAATCACAACCAAAAACACACATTATTTTATCAATTCATTAGATTCATATTATTCAATTGTACATTGTGATGCACCAAATAATAAATAAAAAATCCAGATCTGGAATTCAAAACCTTTCAATCTAAACATTTATATAGCAACAACAGCTCACAGCACAAATGAGTCTTAAACATGTTGGGAGAAATGAAAATTTGATCCAGATCTGAGCTCAATCCACTCGGATCTGATGAACCAATTTTTCTTCAGATGTGAATAAGGAGCTTCTTCTACATGAACGTGTATCGAGAAACATTTTTTTTACGTACCTTGATCATGTCGATCGGCTGGATAACGCAGGTTGCGAGCATACCGGAGGTACCGCCATTGACGAAGGGCTTCACAGTGTTCCACACACCAATCGGAGCTACTTTTTTCTCTTCCGCCATCTCCTCCTTTTTTTTTCTCGGGGATATAGAAACGCGCAACTATAAGAAGAAGAGGGATTCCGAACTCGCTTTGGTGGAGAGGAAACAAACAAGTAAGCTTTACGTGCTTTTATATATATCCCAACAGTGCCCAGCTTATCTAAACCGCATCAAACCATCAGATTATTTATTTTATTTGGATTATATCGATTTAGATTTGAATCTATTTTATCTCAAATTATTAACTTTAGGCTTCTTTGTTTGAAATTAAGCAAATCCGTTAGTATTTATTACGCCCTCGCTTATTAGTCACTTGAGTGAGTCTCGTTAATAATTAGATATGGACGTCTGTTTCTAATTTTCTAGTTATCAAAGTTGAAATTTGTTCTAAACTTCGAATAGACCTTTTGTAGTTGCATTTTCATTAAATACGATTTGTGTTTTTGGCATTTTTCACGCCGTTGTAGCTAGTGGACCAGTAGAGTTTTAGATTCTGTTAATATTGATGCCAATGTGTATATAAAAGCTCTTCAACAACACAACAAGCTTGTGACTGGTGTTAAAATTATACAGGGGTGGGGAAGAAAAATACAAGAGGAAATAAATTGTAAAAACAAGAAAATTGATAGTTTAAGTCAATATTTTTTTCTCATTTATAAAAGTCATGAAAAAACAAAATTCTTATTTTGGCTTTTTTCCGAAGATATTTTCCTTTAAGGAACACAACATGGTATATAACATGATTGGTGTACAACATAAAAGACAAATACATGAAAATGGATGGTTTTTTTAAAATGGATGGTTTGCCCAAAACAAAACAAAACAAAACAAAAAGACAGATACATGAACACTACATGGCGTCATGGCCAATTGATATATTCCCGACCGAGTATATTTTCACAAGAAATGATAGGACATGGAAGAAAATTATAAAGAAGCTCTGGTACAATAGAAGCTTGATAATGAACAATGGAACTCACAATGCTGCTCTACCAATAAATTAAACCAATATAAAAAAAGGACGGCAAAGAAAGATCAACGAAATTGTGCAGGATTATAACAAATATGTAATCCCCCAAGATTCACAAGGGAAAAATATAACCCTTTGGTTGCACATTGATTGAGAGAAGAAGGTATAAATAGTCCTCACCTTCATCTTCTTCATCATCTCCACCTTCAGCACCCACTTCTTCATAATCTTTCTCCAGTGCCGCCAAGTCTTCACGTGCCTCAGAGAACTCACATTCTTCCATTCATTCACCAACGTGTCCACACGATCAATCATGGACATAGTATTCCAATTACGGCTGTCAAGGAAGCAAGGTGACAGTGAAACCCAATTTTAACCTTTTGAAGGCCTCTAATACATTTTAATAATGGAACTAGATTTTGATCCACGCTTTTAAAACGCATGATATTTACGAAACAAACCATATTAATATGATATAAATTTGTATTTTTGATGGTGTATCCACATTTAAATGTTACACATGAAACATTATATTTAGTATTTTGAAACTCGACCCTAACATGCGGCTAGACCGGCAAAATAGGTGACCCTATATATAATTCGGTTTGGTTTAAAAAACTTGTTATTTAAAAGTTCTATAAAACCCGCAAAAATCGCTAAAACATGGGACTCGGCAACCGGTTGAACCGATGAATGACCCATTATGTAATACAATTTGACTTAAATTATCAAAAGTATTCTAATTCATAAATGTTTAGATGATTTAAGTTTAAAATAAATATAATTGCTTATTTATTTATTTAGTTTAATTTTATTGTTCGCATGTTATTAGAATTTTTCCGATGTTTTCTTTTTTCATTTATTTTAAATTTTCAAATTTAATTTTATTATTCGTATTAGACTTTTTTCAAAAACTTATTTATGAAAATTAGAATCTTATACATATGTATTTTTTATAAACACATTTTTTGAAGTATATATAATTAAATTAAAATTTACAGTAATATAATTTTATGAAAGTAAGATAATTCATTTATATAACCCACCTCGTATCAATTTTACTTATTTTTTACCAAAGTTTAATTATAGTACAAATTTATTTTGATTATCATATTGGTCAAAATTTAATTTATTGTTAGATTTTTTTCATCTTTATTATATAAATTAACTATTTTCAGTTAACACATCTCATACTTGATAAATATATTAAATTATTTCTAATATATTAATTTATATATATATTAGTTTATATTTCTTACTTTATTATTTGTTGTACTAAGTTGAGGTATCTAATAAAATTAATGAATATATTTTATTCAGTTATTTTATATTTTATAAAATAGCTAATAAATGAATTAAGTTATTTTATATTTATTAATTGGTGTAGTAATTCTATTATGGATATAAATTATGTATATATAAATATATAGAAATGTTATTTCTTATTATATAAATGAAAGTGAATCAATATTCGTTTTTGGTTATAGTTAATATTAATTATGACTTTTATTATTTAAATATTAAAACAAAATTTATATTTACATTTTAAATAAAAGATATTAAAAGATATTATCAAAACGTAATCTTTGAAAAAAAATATTTAGGAATATCTTTTTAGATATCTTAATTTGATAATATTAAAATAGTTGGTTAGATATGATATATATTTAATAATAATTAAATTAGTTGATGAGAAATAATAGGAAGTTAAAAATATAATGGTCCAACATAGACTACTTAAAAGTACATAAAACTTATTCTGTTTTAATAGTATTGATATATGAAAACAATATATGAGCCTTAATATCGGATCACACAAATGCTGATTGTATCAATTACCAAAAATAAATAAAGAAGTTAATATTTAATTGACGTCAATTAATCTATAAATTTATTACCGTTTGGTTGTAAAAATCGATTGAGTACTAATGATTCACATCGAGGTTTAGTATATTTTTAACATCTAGGCATCAACTCAAATATTTGATTTCATTGTTCTTACATTGCTTTGCTATGGGTAGTCATACATTATTGGGAGAATTGAGTCTTTTTAAATCTTTACTTCCAGTCCATATTAAGGTTATCTGCAAGGAAAAGACAAAAATTCGATTGAGGGTCCAGAAAACCGAACTGATAGTAGGAGATGAGAAAGTGAGCTGCTTTATTGTTAAAACTTACATGGATCCGTTATGTTAATTTTTTTTTAGTTCTTACTAATGCATTTTTACGTGTCTCAAACAGGGAAATACCATACAAACCATATTTTTCGGAGATTTGGATTCTTTGACCGAAATATCTCTGGAGGAAGGTCACTGCTATGAAATTAAAAATTTCTGTATAAATCCTACACCAGAGCGTGTTCGGTTGACAAAGCACCGATGTCATATTAACCTCAACAACTCCTCTGTCATTTCGAAGATCGATCCAATCCTCAAGTCCAACTTTTATTGTTTTCCAAACTTCATTGACGTTTATCGTGGCTTAGCTATCGTAAGTTTTCTATTGGTATGTTTTCTATTACATCTAATTTATTCTAATTTAAAAGTTACCAAGTTACTGTGAATCTGTGGTAGGAGTAAAATTTATCATATCAAACAGATATTTACGCGTCTGTGGTAGGAGTAGAATCTCTTGAAGAATATATAACAGAACTTACTGACGGGAACAATGGTTTTATCGATCATAAAATTTGTTTCTTTGTAGTTGATATGGAGTAAGTATTCAACATTTATATAAATAATTGACAAATTTTGTAGACATTATATGGGCTTAAATTTTTTTTTCTTTTCACTACTTACAGTAACGTCGTCATTAAGTGTGTTGCTTATAGAACACTTGCTCAAATTTTCCAAGATTTATGAAATTCGACAGATGCAAACGTTGTACTCTGTATTTTACACTTTTGGCAAATTAATTGGGGAGTAGGTCGTTATGTATTTTACACTTTTGGCAAGTTAATTGGGGAGTAGGTCATGTACTGCAATAATTTTGTTTTTAAAGTAGTAGAGCTGATATTATCTGTATATTTTGCTCAAATTATTTTGTTTGTCATGATAAGGTCGATTCAAGAACTTGACTAACATTGATGGGTTTTCCAAAGTTGTGTTTGAGCCCAATGATGTTCCAGAAAACGATGTTTTTAGAAAAAAGATAATACATTTCGTTTAATGAGTTCTGATTTATAACTCTGTGTAGTTTGGTAAGTTTATATTCTTTGTTATTGTTTTTATAGGATTGGCAACAAAGAGTTTTGAAGATACTTTTCACAGCAGTTGTGGTTTTTTCAGTTTTTAGAAACTTTTCCTTATAATTTTTGCTTTTCATATTTTACTTTTACATTGCTTATGTTTTGTTTAATCTTATGAAATCAATAATTCGATTATCTATTTTTTTTTATCTTAAATTCATAACTAAGTTTATATAAATCTTTGCATACTCTATAGAGTTCTGAAGATACTTTTCATAGCAATTATTTTAAAAAAAATTGTAACAAGTTAAAATTTATGAAATTTAACAAAAATGTCAAGACTTACAAATTCATGAATATTTATATGTCTAATGTAAATGATAAAATTAAACTTCAAATCCAAAATATACCAAAAGTAAAATATCATTAATAAATTATCTATAACAAAACTGAAAATCTAATCTTTTAATTAAAAATTATACAAAATAGATTTTAAATACATAATTAAAAACTAAAAAAATAAAACTTTTCTATTAGTTCAACCAGTGATTCAACCGGTAACCGAATTCCAGGTTTTAGTGGTTTTAGCCGATTTTATTGGGTGTTTAAATTTTGTTTTTTTTATAAAATCCGAACTATATTTATCTTGGATCATCGGATTTATCGGTTCAACTGTATGTTCGGATCGGATTACAAAACACTACGGCGATGTCTTCTATTTCCGTAATCATTTGTCCTCTTCACCCACTCGATCAATTCAGCAAATTAGCCGTAACTTAGGGCACTTTAGCCCCACTCGTGAAAAACAATAATGCGAAATCTTTATTTCAAAATTTGAAGACACAATTTTAATATCGGTCATGAATGAAAATATCTGCACGTTACTAAATATAGAAAATAACATTAGAGAGAATCAAAGTCATATAACATGGACAATCAAATCTCACGGGATCATAATTTCCGGTCTGGCACACAATATCCTAAATCCAAATAATAAAACCATTTCTAAACCGAAATAGCGGTTTGATTCGGTAAAGGTGTTCCTTTCCAGTTTCCACACTCATCAAAACTTCTAAAAATCCGGTTAAGTTACAAACCGGGGGATAAAAATATCAACACCGGCCAGATCAAGATTCCAGATCGAACCACCTAACGTACTTTTTGTCTAATCTCAGCCCCCACAAGGGCAGGCTGTCACAAAAATTGGCGGACCCCAAATAAATAAATACTCCAAAAGAACCAATAATGAAAAGATACAGAAGAAGATCTCATCTCATTTCCTCCCTCCCTCCCTCCCTCCGCCGAAGAAGATCGAAGAATTAGGGTTTCGCGAAGAAAATGAGGGAGATCATAAGCATTCATATCGGTCAAGCTGGGATCCAAGTCGGTAACTCCTGCTGGGAGCTTTACTGCCTCGAACATGGGATCCAGCCCGATGGCATGATGCCCAGGTACACTCTTAACCTAAATTCCCCATTTCAATTTTTGTTTTTTTCTTTTAGAGAGAGGAGACTAACGTTAGGGTTTTCCCCATGGCAAGCAGTGATACTACGGTTGGTGTAGCGCACGATGCTTTCAACACTTTCTTCAGCGAGACCGGCGCTGGGAAGCATGTTCCCAGAGCCGTCTTCGTTGATCTAGAGCCTACTGTTATCGACGAAGTCCGTACCGGAACGTACCGGCAGCTTTTCCATCCGGAGCAGCTTATCTCCGGGAAAGAAGATGCTGCTAACAACTTCGCTAGAGGGCACTACACTGGTGAGAAGACCGTTTCTTATTTTTGCTTAGTGATTCTTCAAAGATGGATGCTTTTAATGTGTTGTGTTATGTGGTTGCAGTTGGGAAGGAGATTGTGGATCTTTGTCTTGACCGTGTGAGGAAGCTTGCTGATAACTGTACTGGGTTACAAGGCTTCTTGGTGTTCAACGCTGTTGGTGGTGGGACTGGTTCTGGTTTGGGGTCTCTTTTGTTAGAGCGTTTGTCTGTTGATTATGGTAAAAAGTCTAAACTTGGCTTCACCATTTACCCTTCCCCTCAGGTACTTAAAACTCATTGGTAATTACATTGAAAGTTTCTTCCTTTGTTTTTGATGCATTGCGTTTTTGATGTCAGGTTTCTACTGCTGTTGTTGAGCCTTACAACAGTGTTCTTTCAACGCACTCTCTCCTTGAACACACTGATGTAGCTGTCCTCTTGGATAACGAAGCCATCTATGATATCTGCCGCAGATCACTTGATATCGAGAGGCCTACTTACACGAACCTCAACAGGTTGATATCTCAGATCATATCGTCCTTGACAACATCGTTGAGGTTTGATGGAGCTATTAATGTGGATATCACCGAGTTCCAGACCAATCTTGTCCCTTACCCCCGAATCCATTTCATGCTGTCCTCTTATGCTCCGGTTATCTCAGCAGCGAAGGCTTACCATGAGCAGCTTTCGGTCCCTGAGATCACTAATGCTGTGTTTGAGCCAGCTAGCATGATGGCCAAGTGTGACCCGAGGCATGGGAAATACATGGCTTGTTGTTTGATGTACCGTGGAGATGTTGTTCCTAAAGATGTTAATGCTGCTGTTGGTACTATCAAGACTAAGAGGACTGTTCAATTTGTCGACTGGTATGATCTGCAAATGGAACAAGTTACTATTGCTTTCCTTGCCTGTGTGTTGCTTTTGTAAACACAATTGCTTTTGTTTTGTTTTGTTTTGCAGGTGTCCCACTGGTTTCAAATGTGGAATCAACTACCAACCTCCAACAGTCGTTCCTGGAGGTGACCTCGCTAAGGTCCAGAGAGCGGTGTGCATGATCAGCAACAACACAGCCGTTGCAGAGGTGTTCTCACGGATCGACCACAAATTTGATCTGATGTACGCTAAGAGAGCGTTTGTGCACTGGTACGTTGGTGAAGGAATGGAGGAAGGTGAGTTCTCAGAGGCACGTGAAGACTTGGCGGCACTGGAGAAAGATTATGAAGAAGTTGGTGCTGAAGGTGGAGACGATGAGGAAGATGAAGGTGAAGAGTATTGACACATTCTTCTCTCAAGCAATATGCAACCAAAAACCCTTTTCAAATTTCTATTTCTACTTATGATTCTTGTGGATTACATGTTGCTTTTTATAATCCTGTACAATATTCGTTGCACTTCCTGTTTTTATTTTGGTTCATTCATTTGGTAAAACGACCATTGGGAATTTAAGTGTTCATTTCTGTAACCAAACTTTCATCTTCTTACAATGTCCATTTTTTTTCTTTAGATACAGTCTTGTCTATTAGGACTTTGTAGAGATGTGTTCTACTTTACATGAATTGAAAAGGAAATGTAAGATGAGATCATATAGGGCAGAAGAGTTGTGAGAGTGAAGGGAGATCCCAAATTGGATCTGTAGGATCGAAAATCGCATATTCTGCATTCATGTTGTTGTAGTAGGTAGCTCCATTCATTGCATATAGGGACGAAGATATCTCTCTTTGGAGATCAGCTAGACCCAAATGTTGATCGGTTGAGTTTGAACTGTTGAAATTTCCATGTGTTTCTTCGCCTCCCTGAGTCGAAGGAACCTGATGATTGAATCCAGAGTCAAAGGGACAATAGTAAGGGAAGTGGACACTTTCCGTTTCTTGTTGTAACATGGCTGATGAATCAGGACGGTATACATCATTGGGCTGCATCACTGTGGTCGTGTTGCTGGCGGTGGGACTAGTAGCAGTCGAAGTGTAATTGATGTTGCATTCCGAGAAAGAAGAGACGGGTTTGTTTTGTTGCTTTTGTTGTTGTTTCATGCTCTGCTTCTGGTGAAGGAGGTTTCTGATCTTCAAAGACAATTGAGAGTTGTTTGGGAAATGGTTTGCGAAATTGGTGCGAGTATTGGAGCCACGTAGGAGACAGGCAGCTTCGTCGTAGGCTCGAGCAGCTTCTTCTGCGGTTCCAAAGGTTCCAAGCCACATTCGTATCTTTTGTGTCGTGTCTTTGATCTCTGCCACCCATTTCCCTGAAGGCCTTTGCCTAACTCCAACGAACTTGGTCTTCTTGTTGTTGCCTTTGCTCTTTTCTTTTGTTTTCTGCTTTTGGGTTGTTTTTTGTTCCATTTTTTTTTGTATGAATCTAAGTACAGAGATGGTGGAAGTATAAGTATTTATAAGGAAATATAAGTTTAAGTGTTTCACTTCTGTGCTCGTATGTTTTGGGATCAAGTCTTAGTGGGTGCCTCGTTTCCTGAAGACTTGTTCTTATTATTTTAGGTGATGATGCAGATGTTTTATGTTTTGTGGGTTCCATGATTTAATTACGTGCGCACCATTTTCTAATTTCAAAGTTTAACCAAAAAAAAAACCATTTTCTAATTTCTTAATACAAAAATTAAATTATAAAAAGACAAACATGTCGTGTTTATTGCTTTAATTTGAAGACATGTTGAGCTTAATATACAGTTGACTATGCATCTGACAAAAAGTCACAGATTAGTGGAAACCCTCTAAGAAGCTTACTATATATCTGCTTACTATATGGAGTATGTCTTAAGAATCTTAACATTAAGTAGAAAACTATTAACCGGCAAAAATGGTTTCCCAAAGGTTTTTCGTTACTTTATTTTGTCTGTTTGCAATCTTAATCACAGTTGTAAAAGGAAACGACAATAACAACAGAAAGCTATTGACAAGTTACCAGCCGCAATATTCTCCTCCTCCATCTCCAATTTATAGGCCTCCTGTTGCTCCTCCAACCCCAGTGTATAAACCTCCTGTTGCTCCTCCTACTCCGGTGTATAAACCTCCGGTTGATGTTCCTCCTCCTTCTCCTAAACCACAAGCCGCCTACTACTACAGGAGGTCTCCACCGCCACCACCCTCTGGACATGGAAGAGTGTATCCACCTCCTCCTTCCAAACCTTGGTGGTGGTTGTTGAGGCGTTAAGAAGCATGCAAGTAGCTGATGGATTGTTATGTGAAGGAAGTTTGCCTGGGAACATTACGGGTGCATTATTTGTCTTAACTTTGTCTTCACGTCTTGCAATTTGTCGAAGTTTCTCCATCTTTAGTTTGCGGGTTTGCAGTGTGATTTGAAGCTTCTTCGTTCATTCGGTTTGTTTAACCTTTTTTAATTGTATGTGCCAGAACTTGTTAACTAAATATCAAATGGACAGTCTTTGTTTATCGATTAAATACTTCTTATACAGGTTCTCAAAGAGAGATTTAATACATAAGCCACATAATGAAGTAAAATTTATGATACATGGCATATCAATCTTTTTAACTATTCTATTTGAGTTAGAATGGCCTTTTGACAAAAAAAAAAAAAAACTATTCTATTTGAGCGATTTTGTGGGCATCATGTGCGGGTGTGGTTGACTTTATGAAATTGCGAACTGTTTCAAGTCAATGGCTTATAGTGAACCCCAAATATAACAACCGTTACAACCCCGAAGCCAAAGATACACACAACTTCTTGGCCGAAGAAGAAGCCAAGTGGCTCTTGGTCCCACGTCGCTACTGAGGAAGATGGATGACAATAATGGTTACGTACGAAAAATTGAACGATATAAAAAACAAAAAGATCATTTCAATCTGGAAAAAAAGCCAAGAAAAAAGTACAAATAAACAATGGCAATGAGAGAAAAGAATCATTCCTCCAAAATTCTCACATGCATACAAAAACAAAACTCCAAAAAAATTGAGACCATTTCAGTTTATCGTATAAGCACCAAAATCTTCATCACTCCCCCCCAAACTCAGAAGCCAACACCAAACCTTTATGATTTTGGGGGAACCATTCCCCAGTTGACACTCTTTTCACTAACAATCTCTCCTTCCTCCTAATATACATCTCAGTTCATAATGTATGAAGGATAGATAAGACCCATTCATCCCTCCCAAAAAAAAACAAATGTTGAAAATGTAAAAGAAATGTAGTAAACACATAAAATGCAAAACTGACGACGCTCACAAGACTGAGACCCCATTTTTGGAATGAATTTTAGGAGGAAAGCATGGACTGGAGAGCGACCTGCTGCTCTGGCTTCAGTGTTGACCATACGGAGGCCAAGGCCGATTGTGGCAGTGTTTGCTGAAGTTGCCTTATTATATTAACCATACGACCTGCCGTCTCTTCTGTCACCACATCTTTCCTTGTAAGCACCTGGACAGCCAATACATAACATTGGTTTTCTTTAACAAGTACAAAAGATCAACGAATGAAAAATGTCTATAAAAGGAAGCGTCATTACACGAACCTCAGCAAATACTGTTAAGATTTTTGGCAGATACTGGTTATTGGGGCCTAAAAGGTCCACATCTTGCCTGTAAGTTGTAATGATAGTCGCAATGAATATAATTTTTTTTAAGACAAGGCTAAGGATATTAGATTTTAAAACATTTGATTACCTCTCAACCATTGAGCAGAGCTGATCATGAACAACTTTGGCTTCCATGACATCATTACTTATAGGCAAACAGTTCAACCACGCAGGAAGTACCTAATATTTACCCAAAAAAGTTAACTTGTTGATCATGAAACACAACCACATGAATTCGTGATGAGTCTGAGTTATCTATCATAAGCAACCTGAGAAGAATCGATACTATCACGGTGAAATTGGCAGATCTTTCCCACAGCGGATACAGCATTATCATATGCCATGGCATTTTCAGACTGCCGAGCATTTGGATGCTGTATCACAACATTCAATCTTGACAGGGCCTCTGTTGAAACAAAAAAACATATGTTACTACTTAGCTCCAAAGTATATGTATTGAACCCCCCCCCCCCCCCCCCAAGAGCTACTACTGAGGGAAGATATTCCATACCTCCAACAAGAGGCTTGAATACAGATCCGCCAAACTCAGCACAAACACCAAGCCCATAAACGGCAGCCTGAAACAAACGAGAGTTCATAAAATTTAGTACACAGCTCCAGAAACACCAGTTACACAAATGCAGGCTAATACCTGTCGAACATCTGCGCTCTCGTCATTGCAAGCTTCCAGTACGAATGGAAGATAAGTATCATAGTATCTGATAAACAAATAGCAGAATAAAACGAATAAGAAAACTAGATACTGAAAACGTGCAATGTACAAAAATCCAGTGAATGCAAATCCATACTTAAAGGCAGCGTCACGGCACTGTTCAGCAACATCATCAAAGATGCATATTGCAATCCTTCTCTCTTCAGCTGTTTTATCCCTTCCCTGAACTCAACGAATACAATCCACAATCAATACCGAAACAGAATACCCAAGGCGAACTAAGATGTTATTGTATGAGCGCCATGCCCACAGCCACATATTTTAGAAACTCTATTCACCTGAACTGAACTACACATATTTAGAAAGTCTATTCATCTGAACCATGGTGCTAACAGTTTCTATAATTATTAACTTGTGCTATATATCAGTTAAGTTATATATGTTAGGAAATATGAATAACATAAGCAAACATATGTTGACAATAAAAAATTCTCCACTTAATATCGTGGAGGGCCAAAAAGAAAGAGACTTGAGTGATGACGACCACTTACCCACATAGGAGTCAAATAAGAGGATAATTCATCGAAGTAAGGCAGAAACGAGGCCTTGAAAGTCTTTACCAATGTTCCCAATATTTCTCCAACCTATGTGCAGACAAATTTTAGTAAGAGCATTGAAGATCGTATAATTTCATCATACTTCTACTTGACAAGGGTTGAATCATAGAAAGTAACCTGATCAAAAATTTCTTCCTCTTGCTCATTTTCCTCTTTAATAAGCTCTCCCTCTTCAGCGTCAAAATCTTCAGCATGGGCCCTCTCTCCCCTCTCTTGCTTCCTACTAGAGCTTGCTGTCATAACTTGCTTTACCTCATCAATTATGGATCTAATTTTCCCTTCGTCCAAAAGATTTCCAGAGATCTGAAAAACAGTGACAGGTCATAAGATACCATTTCCAAATGCAATGCTACGATTAACTCTAAGAGGCACGTGATAAAGACTTCATTCAAAATAAGTTATCTATCACAACAAAACTACCAAAGAAAGTGCAGGCATTATCAAATGGAAATGCAGGAGAGAGACATGAGGCACAAAGTATAAGGAATGTTTAAAATTTTCTTTTTCATTGCTAATGAAAAATTACCTGCAAGCATTCATTGATAGCTTCCAACATACTGACACAAATCTCCGTATCAGGCTCCTACATAAAATTCAATCATTAGAAATGGATCAAAGCCGAAAGAGAAAAATGAAAAATGATAAAATATACACTAACTTTATGCAAAGCTTCCAGCATGGCTGGGATAATGTAGTCAGAAAGCTGCTTCAAATAGGATATGTCGCGCCCATCGGCTTGTCCTTTCTCTATTGCCAGTTTGGCTGAGCGCATTAGTTCCGGCATGGCTAGAAAGAAAAGTTATCCGATTAATTAGAATTATGCTCTACAGAACAAAAGGTTTGGACTATAGACAATATGTTTATAATCCAAAAAGATTGAATTACTGGTTGAGAAAAAAAGAATATGTTTACTGATTTACCTGACACAGCAGCTCTTCTAACTTCTTCGTGAAAATAGAATTTCAGCAAAGGAACCAGTGTAAGTGCAACCTACAATATACAAATCAGCCTACACAGTCCCAAGAACAATAGCGGATACTCACAATAAATGGAGTTATCTAATCATACTAACCTGATCAACCCAGGGAAAAAATCCTTCTTTTAACTCATCAGCATAGCAACAAAGCATGTTACAAGCTGTGGCTTTTTCCTCTAGGACACTCGTTTTGATTCCTATTCTTTTGTCCCCCAGGATAATTGTCTCCATGCTGCATTAAAAAGAAAATATTAAAACATTTCACATATTAATAGGAACCAAATCTCAGCATATTATATATCTTAAGACAAAATTAAAAACTATACAGGGGAAGCTGCACTTCAAACAATACAGAGAGACTACTCATGCCAATTTTTCACAACAAGATTAAAATAGTTTTTTTCATGCCAGTGCAGACGATATATTAGAGCAAGGTAGAGAGACATCACAACAAGCAGACGGAAGTGTAGAGAAAAAATTAAAACCTTTCATCATCAGAATCCTCTGCTTCATCTTCTGAATCAGCAGATGTAATTGTTACATCTGGTTTAAGTTGAGCTGACTGAAGCAAAGGAGGCATCACCACAGTCATGTATGGGAGGAACTCTTGGCCTAGACACTTGCAAAGCCGAGCCCATGCCTATGAAAATGCAAGGTAAATGTAAGTAAGTGAATTTACCATATAGGCCTAGCAAGTTGTAATCAAAATTCACCTGTAACATGTAACTCGTTATCGGATCATCTGCCTCCATTTCAGAACCTTGCAATGACATAAGCACTTCCATGACCTGAAACAGACATGTAAAATAGTTTCATGCGACATATGAATAGGATGCAAGTAATATAGATAGATTGACGGGAATAATATGTAGTACAAAAATAAGATTACAGCAGATACCATAAGTTTTGAAAGTTGATTTGACCCATACCTGTCTAGCATCTTCCTTAAATCTGTCCTTTCCAACTGCCATTCCAACAAGACTGATGCATTCCATAGATTTGGCACGAAGCATCCGCTTTGATTTGTCAGTTGCGTTCATCAAAATAGTTTTGAGATAAGGCATGACAACATCATAGTACTTTTGGAAGTGTTCCTGCAATTTCAGATATTGTCAGATCAAGAGTTGCATGCGAGGAAAATAATAGAAGTAACATAACTTGTTCACATATACCTGCGATGAATCAGCAACTGAAGCAAGAGCTGTTAAAGCTCCTTCTTGCACCATTTGCTTTCCATTCTAATTGTAACAACATTATAATCCAAAGTCAATAATAGAGCACAAAAGTTTTACTTATTTACTGTAAAAGAAAGTTGCACAATGGACTTACTTGTAGGAGCACAAGCAACTTGCTCACAATTCCGTCTAAATAAGGTGCCAATATTTCAGGTGTACAATTTTCACTGAAGTTGAGTACTGCTGAAGCAGCATGAGCCTACAAGACGTTACACGATACTGCTTTAGCAAAGGTCAGAAGATTATGTTTTCAGAAATACAGGTTTAGCTAGGATATCTAACCTGCACTCGTGGATTCTGGAAATCATCCATAGCAGCAGCAAGCGCAGGGAGCACTCTCTGATGATGTTGGTTCTGCAGATCTGGACCCAAATCTGTAGACAACTGTCCAATCGCATTTATGGCTGCCCACCTTACACGAGGATGAGGACTTTGAAATTGGCTCAAAATCATAGACACCACTTGCTCTAGATTTTTAATCATCACCTACATCAAAGTTCAAGATATTAAATATCAAAAAGAAAACACAAAATGATGCATGTATTCGACAAGTCGTGGCCAGAATCAATTATAATTTATAACACACAACTGAAAGCAAACACATCGAAACTAAAAAAAACATTTACTCAATACAGATAACACAGTTGCAATCACAAAGAATTTTACCTTTGAGCAACCTTCAGCAATCTGAGCAAGCGCAATCAAAGAAGCGTGGTGTTTCTGCCACTCAGAGGCAACCAAGTAAGCAGAAAACTGCTGATACGCAACCGGAACAATAGTGTTCCCTCCCAAGGCAATCGCTAACCGATCCAAACACTCCTGACCCATACTGTAGTTGCTCGTCTCGCCAGCGTCCTCGTCCTCAGTCTCAGCGCTGTACCAAGCAGGATCGTCCTCAATATCCTCCAGCATTTTCATCAGCGCCGCAAACAACCTGTCAATAAACTGAGGCAGTTTCCTAACCATCCCAGGAGCACGCTCACGCGCCTCGGCAAGAGTCACCAAAAACTCAACCGCCAGGTGGCGCGTACTCTCCTCGAGAGACTCAGCCTCGGCGATCTGAAGCATCGAGGCAACAATGTCAACGAGCTGCCGTCTGAGGAACCGCGGCTCGGTCCCAGCCAACTCGATGAAAAGCTCCAGCGCCTCCTGCGCGGTCGCTTCGTTCCCGTTGTTGAGGGACTCGGTCAACGTTCTGATCATCGCTGGCAAAACGTCCTGGAACCTATCGCGCTCCGTGGAGTTGGATAGACACTGGACGAAACTAATCACGGCGTTAAGCGCGGCGATTTTAACGTCCGAGCTAACGGCGTTACTACTTAAACACTGGAGGAAGACGCCGTGTAGATGCTTGATGTGAGGAGTCAGAGTCTCCCCAACGTACTGCGACAGCTGCGCCAAGATCAGAAACGCCGATTCCTGGAGTTTCGACGAATCGGACGCCACGCACTGGAAAACGAACGGAAGCAGCTCCGGCCATCCGTTCTCCGGGAGGATCCCGGAGGCGAGCTCGGAGACCGTGTCGCAGATCTTCTTCGAGATCGATTTGGCCTCCTCGCGCTGGATGCAAGCCATCATCGACGATTTGAGGGAGGATTGAGTGGGGAGGGAGAGGCGGGGCCAGAGGTAAGCGTCGTCCCGCGTGAGGAGCTTGCGGAGGAGAACGGCGGCCATGGCGCGGCCCTCGGGATGGGGAGAGAGCTGGAGGAGGTGAGCGAGCTTCAAGGCGAGGGTGTCTGGATTGGTCTGCTTGGCGAGATTGAAGAGAGCCTCCGCGGAGGAGCGCTGCTCGTTGGAGGAGGACATGAGGTGGGAGATGAGAGTCTCGAACGGCGCCGTATCGGAGCCGAGAACCATCGCGAGCTGTGCTTGCTGATTCGCGTCGGTAGCCATTGGCAAGGTGGCGGCGGGAAAAACTAGGGTTAAAAAGCTGTCTCTCTCCTCTTATTAGGGGACGCGAGAGTAGAGAGAGAGAGAGTAAGCGGAATGAGGAGGGGATGAGGTCTGAAGAGATAATTATATATTTGTTTTAATTATTTATTTCCGTTTTTTTTCCTACTAGTCGTGATTTGAGGTGGTATCTGGCGTGGGCCGCGCGGGTAGCCCATTATTAAATTAGGGAAAGAAGAAGAAAAGTAAAGTAATAATAATATGTCATTAGCTGTATTTCCAACTATTTATGTATAGTATATATAATTAAAAGTTGGCTTTTATTATTTTATTTGCGGAATATATCTTTTATATTTAAGTTATGATTTTTTTATGAAGTCCACATTTTCAAATGTAGTAAGATTTTGCCTGGTCTAAAGAAAAAGATTTTGGTATGGTTTTGGGTTATCCGGAATATGCTTGGACAGTTGGACGACTTTCTCCACTGTTAAACTGGAAATGGAAGTGAATATATATAGGTGGAACTAGGCTATTGATCTAATGGAAAGTTTACACTAATTTTAAGTAATTTTCGGTTAAATTTTGTTAAATATAACTAAAATAGTATCTAGGAAAATATGAATTTTCTTATATACAGTAAAATATCTATAAATTAATACTTGATAAATTAATAATCTCTATAAATTAATAAATTTTTACGGTTTTGAATTGGATTAGTTCAAAATATAACACAAATCGATGAAATAATAAGATAATATTTTTTAGAAAGTTCTATGTAAATATATGGCACTACAAGAAAACAACATTTTGGCAAGGAAAATTAACGAGGAAATATGATCCTCGTAATTTTACGACGAGTTTACGAGGAATTTACAAAGAAAGAACAAAACGTCGTTATTTCCTCGTAAAGTAACGAAGAAAACATTTCGTCGTAAAACCATCGTAACATTACGTGGTTTTAACGAGGAAGTACACTTTCCTCGTAAACACCACGTAAACCTTGCATCATCTTTACGAGGAAATGAGAAAATATACTTTCCTCGTAAAACCCACGTAAATTCGCGTCTTCTTTACGAGGAAATACTTTACGTGAACTTAACGAGGAATTTTAAAACACGTTTTTTTTTGCTACCTACCTATTCCTCGCAAATTCATCGCAAAACTTCAACTACCAGATTCGAAAATTTTCTATAAATATGGAAGTTTCAACATCATTTTAAACACACCAACAAGAACAAAAAAAAAGTGAAAAGAAAAAAATGTCAGGCTCCGGGAATGTCTACGAGTTGCGGAGCTGGAAGTATATGCATAGAGATGCTAACGGAGTAACGGGAGAGTGACGAAAGAATACATTGCGGGACTGGAGACATTTATGCATCAAGCAGATTCCACACCGCTCGCCCTAGAAAGCGGTAAGATGTTCTGTCCATGTCGGAAATGCAACAATTCGAAATTGACAAATCGTGAAAATGTTTGGAAGCATTTAATAAATAGAGGTTTCACGCCAAATTACTATATCTGGTTTCAACATGGAGAAGGTTATAATAATTATGATCAGAATGAAGCTAGTAGTAGTAATAGCAATTTTCAGGAAGAACCGGTTGCTCATCATTTGCATAATGAACATAGTTACCATCAGGAGGAGCAGATGGTAGATTTTGATAGGGTTCATGATATGGTAACTGATGCATTCGTAGCTCATGATGAAGATGAAGAACCTAATATAGATGCAAAAAAGTTTTATGAAATGTTAAATGCGGCGAATCAACCACTTTACAGTGGTTGTAGAGAAGGTCTCTCTAAATTGTCGTTGGCTGCTAGAATGATGAATATTAAAACTGATCACAATCTACCTGAAAGTTGCATGAATGAATGGGCAGACTTGTTTAAAGAGTATTTGCCGGAAGACAATGTGTCTGCTGATTTTTATTATGAGATTCAGAAACTGGTTTATAGTTTTGGGTTGCCTTCGGAGATGATAGATGTTTGCATCGACAACTGCATGATCTACTGGGGAAATGATGAGAAGTTAGAAGAATGTCGATTCTGCAAGAAGCCACGATTCAAGCCGCAAGGACGGAGACGTAATAGGGTATCGTACCAAAGGATGTGGTACCTACCAATTACAGACAGATTGAAAAGATTGTACCAATCAGAGCAGACTGCCGGAAAGATGAGATGGCATGCCGAGCATACTCAGACGGATGGTGAGATGACACATCCATCAGATGCAAGAGCCTGGAAACATTTTAACAAAGTATATCCGGAATTCGCTAGCAATATCCGGAATGTGTATCTCGGATTATGCACAGATGGATTTAGTCCATTCGGAATGTCAGGGAGACAATATTCATTGTGGCCAGTCTTTCTTACGCCATACAACCTGCCACCAGAGATGTGCATGCAACGGGAGTTGCTATTCTTGACCATATTAATACCTGGTCCGAAACATCCTAAAAGGTCGCTGGATGTTTTCCTGCAACCCCTGATAAAAGAGTTGAAGGATTTGTGGTCAACTGGGGAGAGGGCGTATGACTGCTCAACGAAGACGAATTTCACGATGCGAGCGATGCTTTTGTGGACCATAAGTGACTTTCCTGCCTATGGGATGTTGTCGGGATGGACTACACATGGGAGATTAGCTTGTCCATATTGTAATGGAGCGACAGATGCGTTTCAACTGAAGAATGGAAGGAAGACAAGTTGGTTCGATTGTCATCGTCGATTTCTTCCCATTGGCCATCCGTACCGAAGAAACAAGACATTGTTTAGGCACAAAAAGATTGTGAGAGACACTCCTCCTCCATATTTAACTGGAGAAGAAACTGAAAAGCAACTCGATTACTATGGAGCTTTGGAAACAGTTCCTCGTGGTGGTAATTGGCATGTCCCCCCTAATATGCATGATTCTTACGGTGTTCATCACAACTGGCACAAGAAGAGTATATTTTGGGAGTTGCCATATTGGAAGGATCTTCTTCTGCGCCACAACCTCGATGTGATGCATATAGAGAAGAATTTCTTTGAGAACATCATGAATACAATATTGAATATCCCGGGGAAGACAAAAGACAACATAAAATCGAGGTTAGACTTGCCGGATATTTGCTCAAGAAGTGAGTTACATATAAACAGCAATAGGCAAGTTCCTGTTCCGATATTCAGATTGTCTTCAGAAAAAAAAGTCGGTGTTGTTCAACTGGGTAGCATCAGAAGTGAAATTCCCCGATGGGTATTTTTCAAATCTGTCTAGATGCGTTGAAAAGGGTCAAAAGTTCTCCGGGATGAAGAGTCATGACTGTCATGTCTTTATGCAACGACTACTTCCCTTTGCTTTTGCGGAGCTACTTCCTACAAACGTACATGAAGCACTTGCAGGTACTATATATATTATATTGCAGTAATTTTATATATAATGATTTAGTTTGAAATAATATATGACTAATAATGTGTATAATTGTTTTTGTGAATATACAAGGCATTGGAGCATTTTTCAGGGATCTGAGCACCCGCACTCTTAAAGTAGAAGTCGTGGAACAGCTTCAAGAGAACATTCCCATCTTATTGTGCAACTTGGAGAAGATATTTCCTCCTGGGTTTTTTGACGTCATGGAGCATCTAGCTGTGCACCTCCCATATGAGGTATTGCTTCGTGGACCTGTACATTACGGATGGATGTATCAGTATGAGCGAGCCATGAAATATTTGAAGGGAAAAGCAAAGAACCTTGCAAAGGTTGAAGGTTCTATAATTGCTGGAAGTTTGACGGAAGAAACTTCTCACTTCACATCGTACTACTTTGCGTCAAAAGTACGTACCCGGAAAAGAGCTCCAAGGAAATATGATGATGGTGGTGTCGCGCCAACATACGCAGTTGCTGGTGTTCCAGACATCTTTAGCCAGATTGGGCGACTGGGTGGGCAATCAAAAGAGGTTTGGTGGTCGAGTGAAGAAGACGCTCATAGTGCACACACCTATATTCTACTCAATTGTGAGGATCCATTGATTTGTTATTTTGAAAGGTAACATAAATGGACACATATAAATTAACACATATATATAATTGCCAAATATTAATTAATATAAAATGTGATTTTACAGCCTATTTGTTTCACAAGTCGAAGAAACATTCTCAGGTATATCCACAACTGACGTAGACAAAAGGAAAGATCAACACTTTATAAAGTGGTTGAAGAATCATGTATTAACTCAAAGTCATTATTCATAAATGATATGTATTTTAACGTTCACTTTGTTTTTGCAGGTTGATTTTGACGACGATGCAGATTATCCTAAGTGGTTACATGAAGTAATTCAATCTCCACATGTAAAGGTCACCACCTCACAGATGTATTTCACACGAGGATATACTTTTCACACATATGAGTATGGTAGACAGCGGGCGACCAGTAACTATGGAATATGTGTGAAAGGGGAAACCGATTTCTACGGTATCTTGACAGAGATTATTGAAGTGGAATTTCCAGGGATATTGAAGCTGAAATGCGTCCTCTTCAAATGTGAGTGGTTCGACCCCGTCGTCAACAGAGGTGTTCGGTTTAACAAATTCGGTGTAGTTGATGTCAATGGTGGACGAAGGTACAAAAAATTCTTTATTTGGCATACATGAGCAGAATAAGTTTACTTCTATGTTTTCTTTATTTTTCAGGTACAACAAATTCGAGCCTTTCATCTTAGCTTCACAAGCAGATCAAGTTAGCTACCTTCCATACCCTCGGATGAGAGAATCGGGAATAAATTGGTTATCCGTGATCAAAGTTACACCTCGAGGACGAATCATTAGTGGAGAAGAACCACCATTGCAAGAAGAACAGATAAATGAAGTCGAGGAACCTGAACAACAAATTGATGACATTCTTCTCATTGATCCGCATAATCATGAGTATGAAGATCTTACCGACGATGGCACAGACGAAGCTGTTGAAGACGAGTTTAATGAAAATGATGATGTTTCTAGTGATGACGAAAATGTATCCGATTGATGTATTTGTGTTTTAATATGATTGATTTTCAGACTTAATGCATGTGATTCGATTATTTTAATCATGAAAAACTATTTAATGTATTGAGATTATAAGAATTTGGGAATGTTTATAAAGAATTTGGGAATGTTTACAAAGAAAAAAATATATTGAGGTTTGAGGTTTTGAATGAAAAATAAAAGATTGAGGTTTGGGATTGGAATATGAAGAGTAGAAGATAGGAAAGATGGTGTTTGTGGTTTGGGGTTTTTGATTTTAGGCGTTTAGAAAGCAAACCTCGTTAATTCCTCGTAGTTTACGACGAAATAACGAGAAAAATAGAAAAAAGAAAAACGCGGGCCTCGTTAATTCCACGTAAGACAGAATCGTCGTAAAGACCTCGTAAGCTTACGTGGAATTACCGAGGCTTTCTGTTTTTTTTTTATTTCCTCGTTATTTCCTCGTGGGTTTACGAGGTTTTAACGATATTTATTGTCTAAACCTCTAAACCCTAAACCCCAAACCCCATCTTTCTTATCTATTTTTTCTAAATCCTAAACTCCTAACCCCATTAATAATTTTATAATTTTGAAAAGATTATATTTTCAAATCTTCAAAAGATTATATTTTTGTTGCAAAATAAAAAATTTAAATAAATAATTTGATTTTGTATAAGTTTATATTAGAAAGAAGAGATTGATATTAGAAGTTTAAATAATTGTGGTTTTAAATTTTGAGGTTTGAAATGTTAAGAAGATATTGAGGTTAAAAGGAAGATATATTTTGAGGTAGAATATAAGAAAGATGGGGTTTAGGGTTTGGGATTTCGATTCTAGAGATTTAGAAATTTACCTCGTTAAAAACTCGTAATCTACGAGGCTTTTACGAGGAATAGAAACACGGGCCTCGCTATTTCTTCGTTTGATTTGGGACGGGCCTCGCAATTTCCTCGTAAGTTACGAGGTTTTTACGAGGAACAGAAAGACGGGCCTCTTTAATTCCTCGTAACACTACGAGGAAATTGCGAGACCTTCGTAAGTTATATATACAACCTCACACTCTCCATTCGTCCCAACTTCCTCTCCATTTTCTCCCCATTTCGTCTCCAACTCCTCTCCCATTCCTCTCTCCTTCGAAAATGGTAATTTCCTCGCCCCATAATTAGTTTAGGGAATTTAGATAGGTCGTTAGTTTAAGTGGTTAGTTTAGTGAATTTAGATAGGTTTACGGATTTTATGTTCGTTAGATAGATTTTTTAATTATTGTTGATAGATTTTTAATTATTGGTGATCATAAACTTAAAAATATATATTTTTGCAGGTTCGGGCGAACAAGCTTACTGCTCACTACAGAGAGATGTTCGGTGAGCCTGGTAGTCAGTTAGACCCGCCAGGTTCTGTGCCGGCGGTTCCGGTTCTTCAGATCAGGAGTCTGTTCCCGAGACTCAGCATTTCTTCCCTCCGATGCCTCCTCTGATGGCTCATCCGATGGCTCCTCCGGTGGCTCCTCCGGTAGCTCCTCCGATGGCTCCTCCTGAGATTCCCGCCGCTGTTCATTCCGATCTCATGGTGCCACCTACTGTTCCCTTCTCGCAGTACACTGTCGAGGATATTCTCGGTATGCCAGGCAGAGCTGGTTTACCAATCATAGACCCCGACAGACCCGACGGGACTTTGTGGTAAGTGCATTTTTAATTAATTATTTTAATTTATAACTTCATTAAATAATTTAAATTTTTAATTTTTCCAGGTTTGGGGTTGACAATTGCCTTGCGACAGATGTAACCGAGACGATTAAAGGTTACTTCTCCATGGCGCATCCAAACTGGAAGTTGACGCCGATCTACATCTGAAAGACGTGGTTCAAGATTTACGCTGTAAGTAATTCTATTAATTAATTATTTTATATTTTTTTCTTAAAATAACAGATTATTAATTTTTTTTTTGCAGCAAAAGTATCATTGGTCTATGTGGGTCGGTGAGAGAGTGAGGAAGGCGTTTTACGGGAAGGCGCAAGTTCGCTTGGCGGACACGGTTTGCAACTGGAAGGGCGACTGGATCGTCAAGGGGTACACCCGTGGCAAACCCGCTGAGCTTACCACGAGTGTTTGGTTCCGTCAATGATGTCCCGAGAGCGAAATCGTCTTATGCTCAGAGCCGGACCGAAGAAGTCACTCAGTTGCGTTCCGAGCTGGGCGCGACCAAAAGCCGTGTGAGTGGACTCGAGGCCTTCATCGACGTTATAGCGTCCACAAACCCGGAATGGGAAGCTTTGTTGAGGAACATAAAACAACAAAATCCCATTCCAGGCGAGTCATTGGGCACACATAACGAGGAGGATGTTACGAGGAGGAGCGAGGAATTCTACGAGGCCATGAACGAGCCTTAGTTTTTTTAGTTTTTTTCGGTTTATGTATTATAAAATCCAAAACTTAATTATATATAAAATATTTTGTTGCTTTTGAATTTTATTTAAAATTTATTTATAAACCTAAATATTTAAATACTTTTATTTTATTAAATTAATAATTATATCAAATAATATTTTTATTAATTCGAAAATTGGCATTATACGAGTTATTTACGTCGAAATGATTTCCGAGGAATTTACGAGGAAAGCCTTACGAGGTTTTTACGAGAAAAATGTTTCAACGAATCTACATGGACTTTACGAGGAAACCTTTTCAAGGATATTACATCGAATTTACGAGGATTTGTTTTCAAGGATCTTACGTGTAAGTAACGACGCGTGTTTCGCGTGGTTTGTACGAGGAAAGTCTGCGAGTGATTTACGAGGAATAGCGGCGAGGAACTTACGACGAAATATTAACTTCGTCTTTACGAGGAAATAAAAGACTCGCTAGTCTACGAGGAAATGGCGACGAACGTTCTGTTACGACGGACGATAAACGACGAAACACTTTTCCTCGTTAATTCCTCGTAAACATCCTTTTACGAGGAATTAACGAGGAAAGTGGCCCTCGTTAAACATATGTTTTCTTGTAGTGTGGTTCCACTAAAATCTTAAATTAATAATATTTCTATATATACATTTCATATAAGTAAAAACTAAGCATTATATTGTTGGTTTTATATTCACAATGAAATTCTCCTATTTTTCTTAACATTTCAGTATATTTTGATAATATTTAGTAAAATTATATCGAAAACCTTATATGAAACACAAAAATATAAACCAAACAATATAATAAAATAATATGAAAGTCAAATTTCCAAAACTTAATTAATTTATACACGGTAAAATCAAATATAATTTATATTTTATAAATATAAATATTCAAAGTAGAAAAACATCTAAAAGGGTTTTTTGTAAATTAATATCTATATAAATTAATAAAATTTTGAAGTTCCAACATTATTAATTTATAGAGGTTCTACTGTAAATAAATGAATAATATTGAAATGTGGTAATTGATTAAAGTGATGTATTTCGATCTTGCATCAAATTGATGGGGAATTTTCAAAAATACCATTTTCAAGGTACCATTATTCATCTTTACCACCACTAAAGAAACATTTTCAAAAATACCTTATTTATTAAAATGGTAAAAACTCTTATATCTTTGTATTTATATGCTTTTCAAAATTCTAATCCCAAATTCTAAATACTAAACCTCCAATTCTAAACTCTAAACCCAAAATCTTCAACTCTAAACCCTAAACCCTAAACTATATACCCTAAATTCAATATCCTAAACCCTAAACCCTAAAGTCTAAACTATAAACCCTAAATCCTCAACTCTAAACCCTAAATCCTCAACTCTAAACCCTAAACTATATACTTTAAACCCTAAAACATTAAATCTAAACCCTAAATCCTAAACCTTCAATTCTAAACCCTTCATTAAAAGTAGTGGTAAAAGTGGTTAGTGTAAACATGAAAAGTGGTACTACGAAAATAGTATTTTTGGCAATTTCTCCAAATTGATCTCACCAAATATGATTTAGGTGATGATTGTTTAACTGGTTTTTAAATTTTAGTTTTTGGATTTTACATATTAGTTTTTAATTTTTGATCATATATGAATAATAAAATTACAAAATAGTATTATTGTTAATATAAAAACTTATAATAAATTTTTACTTTAAGTAAATCATTAAATAAAAACTTATAGTTACATTTGAAACACACATCTAATTTATATCTCCAACAAAATACACAATTAATAGCTAAGATTTTTAAAAAGTTATATTGTTTAACTGGTTATATTTTAAAATATGAAAAATAAATAAAAACTATGCGATTCAAATATTATAAAATAAATATCCATAACGGAATTTTAAAAGCACATTTAGTCCTACATTTTCAAAAGATGGATATCATACATAAAATTTATGTAACTCAAATACTTTAACATAAAAATAATAACCTTATTTTATATATAATAAAAATACAATGTAATAAATGTATGATAATTATAACTAACAAATTAGTTAATCTTATATAAATTTTATAGTACAAAATATTAATCAAATAATAAATAAATAATTTACCTAAACAAAAATCCAATAACTTAATTTTAAAGAATATTTTTTATTTTGTGATTTTTATTCATGTGTTATGTATAATAAATATATCTAGTAGATGTTTTTTTTTAAAGTTAATATTTTTGCAAAATAAATAAAAGGTTTTCGTGTGTAGAAACCAGAAAAATGTGGATTTTACCTCTTAGACATAAAATAGTAAAACAATGGAAAACTAGTCTCTTAATAATTAGAAATCATACTTTGTTAAATCATGATTGGATAAAAAAATAATTTTTGGAAAGTCAAAAAACAAAAAAAACTATTTCATAAACTGAAAAAACCCAAGGGATAAAAAAAGAGAAGAAAGAAAACAGCCTAAATAACATGGAGACTTTTGTTCTTAAAACAAAAATTACTTTTCGAGTTACATGAAAAAAAAATTACTTTACCTTTGGTTAAATTTATAGTCATAAGTCAGAAAATCGACCAATTCATACATCAACAGACGGTTGAATTCCTAATCAGTACATAAATATGGATCATGTGCTAAAATATATATCAACATATAATATATTCAAATTTCATACACAAACATAGATATTTAGGATTATCCATTCATTGACAATATCTCCATTAGTCAAATGGTAACAGACGCTTATGTGAATTTAATGGGTGTTTGCCTTTTATAATTTTTAATATGTGGATGGAGGACATCAAACCTGGGTTCGGACCATGTTATAACCTTATGCTCAATCACTATGCCAAACCAAAATATTGGTTGTGTTATCTATTATGTCTTATTTATATATAATATATTTTATCCATATATTAGTATTTATTTAGAATTAGTTCCACAAAATATATAATTTCTAAGTAATTGTGTTTAATAGACTTAATTATTTTTATTGTGTTTTAAAGAATTAAAAACATTTCAAATAAAATTTAAAATCAAAAAGCATTTACGAAACTTAAGAAGAAAATATGAAAAATATTATTTAAAAATTGAAAAATATACCTAGCACAGGTTCATATGATGTTCAGCTTTCTTTCTTGTGCTTCTGGTCCCCTTTGATTGAACATGTTTGTACATTTGTTTTTGTCTAGTTTCCAATTCTAAATAATGAGAAAGAAGAGAAGGTTCAAACTCAAGGTTGTGAGACATTCAGACGGTATGCATGCTTCTTTCAGCTCTTGTTTTTCTCGGAGTTGCTGGCATGAGCTTTTTTAACGTCTGGTACCTCAATTGAACAGCCCTCACTCTTGGGGGACGGGGGGTGGGAAGTTGTCTAAAGGCATCAGAACATTACGTGCAGAAACGCCCCTGCATGATCTAGATCTTTCTACTTACCAAGCACTTCATGGGCTTATTTTCTTAGTCCATGACCAAGTTAATGCGGTCGATACAAGTAGAGAACTGGAGCACACTTCACCCAGTTGTTCAGGCCCAGCTTCAGAGAGGGACAATAGCAAGATCCTGGTGAACGTATTATCTTTGTTTAGAAGATGATCGATCGTGTTGCGCATATGCTTTGGAATCTTGATGCATCTAAACTTCGGGATGTTCTCCTTGCAATGGTAGTGAGTTTACAAAAAGGCTTCTAGCGCACTTCATCATTTTGGTTTTGCAGAGTTTTTGACGCGAACTAACAGACTTGTATCATGTAACTCATGTCAGCGTTATTTCCCAAGAAGCTTAAAGCGCTAATAATCCCACATGCTCTCTCACCTGTTGCTTCGGAAGTCCTAACACAGAAGTTTGATGAGATTGACCAGAAGACTAGTGAAGAAGATAGGTTTGTTTTAGATCATTCTTCTTGTATCTATTTCCATAAATTGAAGAGTAACTTGTTAATTGCCTTCTGCGATGGATATAATTTTTAACTAGGAAAGTGGCTTTTGCATTTCAGGTATGTTCTGCAGGTAAAATTAAAGTAGAGAAATTTTGCCTCTAACGTAATATGCCTCGGTGAGAGTCTTGATAAGCCGTTAAGGTGAAATTTATCTGACTATTGATGCCCATGGACATAAAAGTTCTATCTATTTTTCTAATATAGGTCTTTAAGATTGTTCAAGACAAGTATTTGGGGGCTGAACATTGCTTCACCAACAAGAAACATATGAAACATGTCAGGGTGGTGTGTACTGGCCAGATGAATATGATCGGACAAGAGAGAGCATGTAGCTATCGATAATGTAATAATTTATCTTGCTATTTCGAATTTGTACTCAGACGAACGAGACTGCTCTTCTCTACTGCAAAGAACATCGGTTTATCAATACCTAATTAATCAGACCCTGGTGTTGTTTTTTTATTGGATTAATCAGACCCTGGTGTTGTTTTCTTTTATTGGAAATCTTGTATGTCCTTTGAGTCGAGTAAGAGATTTTGTTTCCCTTACTGTGCTCTTGACTTTAATCAAATATATTCAATCCTAGTTTTGTCAAGGCTGAGATATATCTCAACTGTGACAGTTCTTGCACAACTCCAAGTGTTCTCAAGTCATGTTCATGTCCAGTGACTGAGAAAGTTTCCGAGCACAAGAAGGGTATAGTTTTTTTTCCCTATTGTCATAAATAGTACATGCCAAGAAAGAATAGATACATATACTGATATACACAATGCTCAATGACTGTATCATTAATGATTCATTATATGTAAATCAAACTAAAAGAAACTCAAGATCCTAAAATTGTGAAGCGAGTTGACGAAAGCAAAGTAAATGCTGCGTTTGTGACACAGCCTTCTTCAGCCAATAACCTCTGAGTTCGAGTCATCGGAAGGCCATATCACGGTCTCCATGAGGCGTTCACGCATCAACGCCAAGTTCTCATCCGATATATCTTGGTATATCTTCCCATGGTCGCATTTCTACAGGCAACAACAACACTATACAAGATTAGTCTTTTATGGTTCACATGGCAGGTAAAAGGAAGAACATAACTAGAAACCGAAGCGCAGGAGATTGTACCTTGATCCACTTGCCATACAAGTGGAGACGCGTGATCATCACTCTTTCTGCAAGCTCCTGATTTTCCTACAAGTATTTAAGACAAGATTAAAAAAAAAAGATTCAATTTCTGTATTCATGCTTTAAACAACGCTGAATCAAACATAGTATATCACAGCGCAGAGTGTGATTATATTTAAAAAAAAAAAACACATCTGTGAAATTGCTTAAACTAGGAAGAACTCTCAACACACAGGATCATCCAAACCCTTCTAGACAATCATTTGAGTCCTAAACTAACTGCTCTTTAACCACCTCACCAGAGCTACAATCAGCTACAAACAGTACTACGATTACTAATAGTAGACCCATAGTTAAAGCTTGAGCTGCTTAATTTCTTCAACTAGGCTTATAGGATGATATAAACTAAACTTGATTACCTTTCCGAGTTTGCGGAGGAATCGTTTACCATCGGTTGGTCTGTTCGATACGACGTAACTGTTGTAAAACAAAAGACAGACACATAAGATAAGATCAGTAAGCCAAAAAAATTGATCACCTAAGCCATAAGAAACTCACTTATAGAACCAAGTGTATTGAGGAGGATTCATTTCGTAGAGCTGATGAAGAACCGTCCTCACAGCTTTGTATGTGAAATAGTTAACAAGGTTCTGCAAAAGTGAAAAGTGATAGAGAGAGCCATATAAGCTTTATCATGCCAAGAAACCTTCCTCTCAAAAAAAAAAAAAAACAAATCTTTCTCACCGTTTTGACATCCCCGAAGGTATCATCGTAGTTCCCAGCAACGTCCTCACTCACAATCAAGAGTTTCTTTCTTCGATTCGCAATCCTTGGGACACGCTTCTTGGAAGAAATCCTGAAAACAATGCCTGAACCAGTAAAGGAGCTCCCTAGTTCCATCTTTCTTGCACTGGCACTGCCAAGGATCTTCTTCTTGCTCCTGGTCCTAGTGTGAGCATCCAGACATAAACATGAATCCATCACCGATGAGCCAACAACAAACAGAGCACCCACCATTACTCCAAACAACAAGATCGAAACTTTTCCCTCTTTTTGGGATGAAAGGGGAAAACGAACTTCAAGAAATCAAGAAACAGTTGGTAAGAATCAGAGAAGAACAAAACAGAGAAACAGAACAAAAAAACAGGGAGAACACGAGTTGGGTGTGTAAGATGGAAAATGAACGTTGAATACTAGCCAGTCAAAATCAGGGACAAGTTCTTTAGATATTTTTATTCGTAAAGCAACAAAGCAAAGGCAAACTAGAAAACCACCGGGTGGGCTTTCCGGTTTACGTGGACACGTTTGTATCTGTTGTCTTCTTGTAACTCTTGCGTAAATGAGAAACAAAACTAAAGTAATGGACAACCCGAGTATCACATGGCCATGTGAAAGGAAAAAAGTCGCAGCAGAGCCAATGTACACGTGAATGGTCTCCAACTCAAACGTGTGTGTTACTTGAATTGATCTATGTTCTTAGAATGCATCATCTTCCATTCAGTTATTATGACATACATAACACAGCTACTCGTAGTAGGGAAATTGAAACGGCCAGAGTCTATTGTGGTGATGAACGAAACATTTAGTCATGTTGTATAGATACAGTTTTTTTTTTGTGGAAAAAAGTTTTAACAAGACTTGCATAAAGGAAATATCTGACATTTCGTGAGAATGTTATCTGTACAAAGTTGACTGACACTCTAACTCCAAAGAAGTGGCGTTGAGTGATTGTTGAGAGTAATTACTCGGTGATGAGCATCTCAACTTCATTCATCATTCCTGGAAGCTGCCCTTTTCAGAGAGAAAACAAAAAAAGTTCTGTTAGTACAGGTACCTCTGCTCATCAATTTCATACAATCCCCAGCCTGAATCACTTTGAGAGTTGGCTGGTTTGAAAAGCAGCCAAGGCAATAGACACTCAAGAGAAATCACACCAAAATCACAACAGTTGATCGAGTCTTGTGAATACCATTCTAACAAAACAGCATTTCAGGTCTATCAGCTACCCAGTAAGCTACCAATACGAGCTAAAAGAGCAAAAAAGAGAAGCAAAAACCCGGCCATTTCCCAAGGTCTTTGCTTTTACTCTTTGTGGTTGGATTGGTTTACAGGAAAGCTTACATGATTACGATCCCAAGCATCCAAAGTTAGGAGGAAACAATTTAAAAAATCCAGCAAGTCTTTCCAATGACTGGTCAGCCGTATCAATAGATTCAAGTTAAAGATGCCCCACTAAACAATTGAACCCAGAAACTCAAAGATTCCAGAATCTAATCCATATCCTTCTCTAATACATCCTCTAGAACCCTAAACAAAACCCATAAGCTGCAACCTCTCCATCATGGCGTCAATTGATTCATTATCACCAAAAAGTCCGAAAATTCAAATCACATCATCGATCAAAACTCCATAAAGTTGGCAACTTTGAGACACATTTCAAAAACCCAGAAACGCAAGTCAACTTTTTTACCTGGAGAAAACTCTTCCAAGAACCTCCACAAGACCCAGAGACGCCGCAAGAATGCACAGTCTTGAACTGGTCAATACCAAGCTTCTTGTTGATAAACCCAACCTTGAAGTAGATCGAATCCGTGGGAGGTAGATCGACCTTGATCTCATCGACGTCCAACCAGATAAACAGCCGCTTCACCTGGATACCCTTCAGCTCGGTGATGGATCCGTAGCTAATCCGTCCGGATACGGTCTCCTCGTAGCGGACGCGGTAGTCGAATTCGATTTCGCAGGACTTGGCCAAGTAGACGACGAATCGGCCGTCGTCCGAGAGGGTGAATTTGGTGACGGAGTCCGGCAAGAGGCCGCTTGGGAGGCCGTACTTGGGGAGGAGTTCGTAGACGGTGGAGATCGAATCCGGGTCGGGTTCGAAGAGGGAGAGGGTCGTCGTGGCGAGAAGGGTGAGAGAGAAGAAGAAGACGAGGGTTGAGAAAGAGAGGCGGTGGAGGGCCATAGCTTTGTTGGAGGATGGAGAAGAAGAAGGAGAGAGAGACTTCTGAAGATTTTGATGGTTTCTCTTCCGTTGATTGTTGGCACGTAAATTCAACTCTTTTCGGCCCATTTATCTTCATTAAAATGAAAGCCCAATAATAACACAGTACAAAGAAACCCGAAGCCCAATACAATTTGACAAATATGAGCAAATTTATACTTATCTAATATATGTACTAGGTGATATAACCTGCTTATACAGCGCAGGATGAATGGACCAAAAAATCTATAACTTTTAATTTATGAGTATTAAAAATGTAAAAATAATAATCACAATATTACATGTTATATACTGAATGATTGAACGAAATTATGTATGTTTATATAAGGTAAGCTTTGGCTTTTATTCTAATTTGTTTTATTGGTTATGTATAATTGAAGTATGGATCATCGAAGGGAATCTATATGAGTAAGCAAAAACGAAACATAGGCAAAAAAAATTGCTTTCATAATATAAATTATGAATATAAGATAAAACGAAACAAGTCAATTGAATAAAAAATATGAAAAGAACAAACTATAAGAAAATAAATAAAAACTCAAACAATCACAACTGCTGTGAAAAAATGTCTTCAAAACTATTCGTTTGCAATCCTATTAAGAAATATGTAATGAAGGTTTGGGAAGAAGATTGTGAAGAGTGGATGTGTTCAAGTAGCACCTATTTATATACACGATGAAGAGGAATTAGATTTTAAATCATTAAATCTTATTTGATTAGTTATATAAAATAATCACAAATCAATTTACCAAAACTTGTGCTCTAAGAATATCGCTCAAATTTCCTTAACATACCATATAGCCTATTGATCACGCAATTTGCTGTAAATAAAAAGACTTTGTCTTTCAGCTTACCTTATATAGAGCCATGTTCACGCAAATTCAGCAATGGAAAGATCAATAATTTAACTTAGTTATAGTTATAGTATTGTAAAATTTGAAATGAAACTTAACTACTTTAACAACAAATTTACGTGATTTGTGGCTCCATGTAAGGAAAGTTATCAATGATTTTCTACATGTTGCAAAGAAAACAGATGTAATATAATCTCATCAAATTTTTATAAAACTTTTATGAAAATTTATAAACCTAACTCAGCACCCTAAATAATAAATTTAAACAATAGTCACTAAATGCTAAATCCAATTTGACGTATTTTAAACTTTTTTTTCTATCAGCAACTATTTTATTTATATTTTTAATAATTATAGTTATTTAATTAATAATATTTAAGATAAATAAAATTATTTATGAAATTAATGTTTTTGTCAACTGAAGTTAATTTATTTTAAAATTATTACTGAACTTTAAACATATTTAAATTTCAGTAAAAATTAAGTAACATTTTTGTACAAAATAACACTATCCCCACACTTAACGTAAACATGATGTTTTCATTTTCAGGATAAAATAACACTCTCCATTTTATACCGATAATTGGTGTATGATAAATCGTACTTTTTGGGAATATGATAAACAGGATTTATGAGTATATCTGAACGCCCACCCCTACTTGGATGCAAATGTCTAACTGGTTTTGTAGCAAAAAAGAAAAAGAAAATTTATTAACTGATTTGAATTTTTGTCACGAAAAAAAAAATTCATTTAAACTTATGAAATCATTATTGTTGACATGTAAAATAAATGATGTCGAATTATTATAGTAAATACTACTAATAAAATAGTTAAGAATAGTAAAAAAAAAAGATGTGATCAAACACTTTAACATATTTAAGTTCTGGTTTTTTACTTTGTAATAAATATTATCGAATTAATTAAAAAACATTAAATGAACTGGTTACAATAAATTAAAAATAATGAAAATCTGTAAGAAACTACTTAAAATAGGTTAATATTATTTTGTAGTTCGGTTTTAATAGAATACTAGATTCTGACCCGCCCGATCGGACTGGTTTTATTCATTCAAACGTAACTGCAATTGATATATAAAGAAATGAATTAGTTAGTGTAATTTTGTTTTTTGGGGTCATAATCTTGTGTAAGCTTTTTGATACAATAGGCTGTGGTAAACGCGGGGTTAGAATTAAAGAAACTGATATTTCTATTTTTTATTACTATAACTCGGTACTCATAGGAATATTATTCAAAGAACTATACTATAAATTGCATAAAACATTGAAGATGATATTTATTGTTGCAGTCGAGTTTTACTCCTTAGTTGGTGTATATCCATAATTACAGTTAATCGTATCAATCTAAGATTATCTTTTTCAGAAAAAAAGAAAATAATATCTTAGTTTTGTCTAAATATTCTTGGAAATATTTTTCCTTAGTTTTGTTTCTGTTTAGACTTGAATGTTAAGTGAGACAAAAGTAATTTTGTCGTTTAGCTTTTTTTTTAATAACTTAAGTTTATAAATTATTAAAGATACCAACGAAAGAAGTATCTCCGAGTATTTATAAATATTGTAAAATTTCTTATAACTGAATTTGTATTATCATGTGATTTTATTTAAAAGTGATCATGAACTAATCTTTTAGTATAGATCCTTTTCATCATGGTATAATATTTCTTGATTATTGATGTCAATGTTACCTATTACTTGTACATGTTTTTCGTAATAAGATAGATTAGCAATATAATCTCTTATTAACTTGGTTTTAGAATATGTCATTTGTTTTTATACATTAATAAATTTTATTTGAATTAATCCTTTAGATATGACTATATTAGAAACGTGTAAAAGACCTCATATGGGTGTGACAAAATTTTGATATTTTTCTTTGTTTGATAAAGTTTTGAAGTTATATATGATATAAAGGTGATAAAATATGAAATAACTATAGTTTCAGTCTATAAACGCATATGATATCTTTTTTTGGATTAAAACGCATATGATATCTAAAATTCTAAAGATTAGTTCATCATGACAACTACAAAGCAGTCTTTCAAATTTCTCTACAAATACGAACTAATTTGCATATGATAGATCAACTTGTAAATATGAGCGTATGATAACAAATAAGTACCTTTATGTTGCAATCTATCAACCCACACTAATATGATCTTACCAAAAAAAAGATTGGATAACATGTATAGCATTTATAAATGTTACGAAGTTATAGTACACGATAAGAGAGGAGTTATAAAGTCATAACATTGGACCAGTTATTTCCAAAACCAATCGAAATATAAGGGAGGGTCTAATAATGGATTAATGTGGGTATAACTTTATAAGAAAGGAGTATATTTAATTTAAAATCTTACAAAACAATAATTAGGTCCAAGAAAATGTTTCTGTTTTAATAAGATAGATATCCATCTGTATATATTAGATTACAGCACGCTCATATATTTACAACACACTGTACATATATGGATTGTCTTCCACCTGAACTTTTAGTGTTACTTTAATAAAACACATAATAAGTCTATATATTCCCATGAATCCATGGTCAAGCTATCTTAATTGGAATACTTAAAACATCATGAGAAGTTGGTAGTTTTCCGAAGAAGCTAGTGACTTAAATTCATTTTGTGACTCAGAATAATGAACCTCATCAACCATGGTCACATCACGTCTTTGGATTCCTTTGTTCGAAGCTCAGAATATTCAATTGTCTCACCATAGATCCTTTGCAAAAAAATATAAAACCACATTGCAAAGATGGTCACAACCACCAGAAACCCGCTGAATTGGATATTAACCAATGATAATGCTCTATGAAGAGCTTTGACGCTTGAGCATCTAATGGTATGTTTACCCTCTTCAATGTAAAGAAAACAATCCTTGGGAACCAGACTTGGCGTCCAAAGCATGCAAGCCATTGACATGAGCCATATTCCTTGGAAAGAAATACTAAGTGACCGAACAAAACTCACCAAGAAGCTACTTGGCAAGGCGATCCCCAAGAGTGTTGTTACCAAAGAGACAAAAACCACTAGCTGTAACAACAAATGGTAGTGGCCCTCGACGCCCGTATGGTCGGACGAGTGGAAATGGAAGAGAAAGAGTTGTTGGGCGAACGCGAGGGCTGCAATCAAGTTGATGAGGTCCCTGTGAGCCATTGGTCTTATTTTGTCAAAGACGATGGCAAAAGCTGCATAGGTGATGAAGGTGATAGAGATGCAAGAGTGTTCAAAGTTATGAAGATGGTTTGACGGGATAGTTCCGTCATTGGGATCAAATGGTTGGTGATTCTTTTGGCCAAGAAAGAGTTCCACAGAAATGGAAAGTGAGGAGGCTATAATGATCAAGAGAGGTTCTAAATATCTTGGTTTGGAAAGGGGAAACCATACACATGATATGTATGAGTTTGGATGTAGAGAATATAGTTTGATGTGGTTAAAGAGGTGCCATAGACCAAGTGCAAAGAAGAAAAATCCTGGTACGATGTGACCCACCAATGTTCCCATGTTGAAGCTTTGATGGTTCAGATTATGGAGGGTATCTATAAATATAACTTGGGGAAAGATGAATGAAGTGAAGATGAGTATAATAACAGTTGAATGAGCAAAGATCTTGATTTTACTTCAAGAATTATGATGCTTTGTGTACAGTCTAGTCATTGTAGGTGTAAGGCAAGTGAGAAGACACGATTAGATTTGAATATTTTTTTATAAAATCGATCTCAAGTAACTTGTAAGTATAAGCTTACAACCTTACGTGTGTGTTTTACGTTATCACATTTATATGGGTTTTCCTACTTGTGCTTAGGCTATTGGGGGGTCTCATTTCTAATACACTCCCGTTAGGCTTATCTAGAGGTGTCAAAATGGGTCAAATGAGTCAACCCAACCCATAACCCAAATGGGTTAACTATTAATGGGTTATGGGTCAACCCAACCTATTTATTAAATGGGTTGGATTGATCCATGACCCATTAAATTAAATGGATCAGATGGATTAATGGTTGACCCATGAACCCAACATCTTTATAATGAACCATTTTTAAGTTAAGACCAAATAGATCGAATTGCGACATAAGTTAAGTTAAGACCAAGTTAATTGAATTGAAAATTTTATTTTTTCGGTTTTTGCGGAAAATTGCGTTTTTCCGATTTTGGTAGAAAATTACGTTTTCCGATTTTGGCAAAAAATTAGGTTTTCCGGTTTTGGCGGGAAATGCACATTTTTCCGATTTTTGCAGAAAATTATGTTTTCCCGGTTTTGCAAGAAATTGCATTTTTGGGTCTTGACGGGAAATTGCGTTTTTCCGGTTTTGGCGGGAAATTGCGTTTTTCGGTTTTGACAGGAATATTGCGTTTTGCTGATTTTGACGGAAATTTCGTTTTTCGGTTTTGGCGGGGAGTTGCGTTTTTCTAGTTTTGACGGGAAATTGCGTTTTTCCGGTTTTGACAGGAAATTGCATTTTTCCGGTTTTGGCGGTTTTGGCGGGAAATTGCATTTTTCGGTTTTGGCGGGAAATTGCGTTTTTCCGATTTTGACGGGAAATTGCATTTTCCGGTTTTGGCGGGAAATTGCATTTTCCGGTTTTGGCGGGAAATTGCATTTTCCGGTTTTTGCGGGAAATTGCATTTGCCGGTTTAGACGAGAAATTGCGTTTACCGATTTTGTCGGAAAATTGCGTTTTCCAGTTTTGACGGGAAATTGCGTTTTCCGGTTTTGACGGGAAATTGCGTTTTTCCAGTTTTGACGGGAAATTGCGTTTCCGGCGAAAATTTTGTTTTTTCCAATTTTTGCAGAAAATTACGTTTTCCGGTTTTGGCGGGAAATTACGTTTTCCGGTTTTGACGGGAAATTACGTTTTCCGAATTTACCAGGAAATTGCGTTTTTCCGGTTTTGGCGGGAAATTATTTTTTTTATGATTTTGGTGGGAAATTGCATTTTCGGTTTTGGTGGGAAATTATATTTTTTGTTTTTTTGTGGAAAATGTGTTTTTGTGATTTTGACCTTTTTTTTTAATTAAAAACCAAATGAGTCAGATTTGATCCAACCCAATAGATCTATTTAACTTGTTAACCCATTAACTTGCTAACACATTAACCTGTTAACCCATTAATTTGTTAACCCATCAACCCATTGGGTCAAAAATAAACAATTCATTTGGGTTAATGGGTCAATTTGGGTTGAGTCAACCTATGGGTCATGACCCATTTTGACACCCCTAGGCTTATCATGCAATATAAATTAGAGAAATAGGAACCAATATGGTTGCGGAAGCGAAAACACTTTATTTTTCGAGTGATTTTAGTTTAAAGGAAGGGGTTATCCGCCAAATAACCAGAAAATTAGATTTTAAGAGAGAGAGAGAGTAGAGAAAGATAGGAAGACAAATAAGGAGAGAAGGTGTGTTTTTGGTTAGATAGTAGATTTATGTTTTTTATGATTATAAGGTGCAACTTCCCTTAAAGGAACTATCACCAGTTCTAACTAACAACCACTACAAGAAAACATGTTAGTTCGACGAAAGATTTCGTCGGAATAAATATTTTCCCATGAATTTCCGACAAAAAAGTCGTCACTTTTATTTCGTTAAAAAAATTTCGTCGGACAGTCTCACAAATTTTCAACAAATATTATCTGTAAAAAATTTAGACGAATATTTTTCGTCACAAATTTCCGATGAAGTGTTTCGTCAGAAATTTTATGACGGATATTATTCGTCAGAAATTTTGTAAATTAATTAAAAATATATTTAAAATTAGTTATTTTGTAAAATAAAATTTAAAATATCATTTATATTAAATATATTCTTTACATATAAAAATAAATAAAAATTGAAATTTATAATATAATTATTTTAAGAATATTTTGATAAAATTTAAAAAAACATAAAAATGTTTTATGAATCATAACAAACTTAAAAACTTTTTAAACTTTAAAATTTTAAAAACCTAAAAAGCCTTAAAATGTTTTACAAAATCATAGAACACTTTAAAAAAAACTGAATTTTCTTTAAACTATATAAATATAGTTTTAATCATTTTTAAAAATTTATGAACACTTGAAAAATGTTTTAAAATTGAAAAATGTTTCATAAAATAATAAAAACTTTTTAAATTTCACAAAACTATAAATTAAACAAACAACCTACGAAATCACAATCAAAACATATCTAAACCACAACCTAACAACGAGATTTAAGCTCTAATTCATAAAACTCTTTATACTAATAAAAACCTATTCAAAACCTAAACCTAAAACCCAAAAAACTAATATCCTAAAACTAACATAACTCAATTAAGAAAAGAAAAGAGATGACTTACATGATTTATGGGGAAATTTGAGGGTTTACGGTGTTGGGCCGTCGGATTAGAGAGGGAGAGTTGGAGAGAATTGTTGAGATTTTAGAGAGAGAGGAGAAATGAGGAAGAAGAAGAGGCTAGCGTTTTTAAATTAAAAATTTCTGACGGAATTAGTTCTTCAGAGTTCTGTCGGAATATTTTAGGTTTTTTCAGTTTACAAAAAATTTTGGCGGTTAATTTTCCTGGGGATGTAAAATTCCAACGAAATTCCAACGACCAAATACATTTCGTCAGAATTTTGATATTCGTTAATTGGACTATTCGTCGGAAATTCGTCGGAATTTTTTGACGGATTTCTGACGGACTCAGCACATTTTGAATTGGTTACGGTTAGTATTCGTCAAAATATTCCTACGAAATTCTGGCGGAATCAGATTTAGGAGTTTAAAACATGGGAAATCTGACCCACAATAATGTTTTAATATAATTTTGATGATTATATGGAGTTATCTACATGTATTAGTTTATAAGTGTTTATATGAGATGATATTACACAAAATTTGTTTGGTAAGTTAGATTACCAATATAATTTTATTTAAGTACATAATACTTTATGCAAGATATTATGTTTTGTTGATATATTCGTCGATGATTTAATAAATTGATAAAAATTGAACGATTGTTGATTCACATCCTGTTAAACACATAATATATGTTTGTGTTACCATGTAGGTATCTGGTTTTACATTTACATTAATTATTTCATACTGAAATTAATTATTTGTCAGAATTCCATCAGAAAATTATGACGGCATTGCGACAAAAATATCAATTTCGTCGGAATTCCGTTATAAATTTCTGATGAAATTTCGAAGAACTAAAATTCCAAACAAAAACCTCAATATGAAGGTGTTTTTGTTGGAATTTTGTTTAGAATGTTCCGATGAAATTCTAATGAAATAAAAATTTCAAACCGAAACCTCGATGTAAAGGTGTTTTTGTCAGAGTTTTGGTGGGAATTTCTGACGAAATATCGACGACATTCTAATATTGAGTTTTCTCGGTATTTCTTTCGAAATTCCCCAGGAATTTCCAACGATATTTTTATCCGTCAGATTTTTCTTCAGAATGTGCCATGTTTTTGTAGTGAACCAATAAATTGAATAAATAAAAATGAAAAGAATGCAGGAAACCCAAAATAATAGGAATAGTAAGATATATTTGTTATTTTTTAAAAAAAATTGATGATAATATGTTTATTCTAAAATTTATTTAAAATAGATAAAATAAAAGAAAAATGAACATCTATAAAACTATTGCTTGTAAATTCTTTAAACTTAAAGAAATAAAGAAAAATATTATTTTCAAGCATTCCTTTTAAATTTTCATGGAATTCCACTTGATCTAGTGGTTTGATAAAGAATTCATTATTTTTTTTCTAAATTAGGTGGTGTGGTTTCGATTTCCGAAGAAAATGAAATTATGTGTATTAATGGATAAACAGATTACAAAAGATCTTCACCATAAGAGAAGGAGTACCGTAATATTTTTTAGAATTTATAATAGCATAATATATCTGGCGTTTTAAAAAAATCTATTTACTCATCTCTTATGAGTAGCGGATAAAAAGGCATACATCGTAAAAAACAACTGCAGGTGGCAACCTTGTTGTGGTGGTTTAGTGATCTTCACTAGAGAAGGAGTGTCTTGTTGGTCGAGGCTAGGGTTTAACTCCTCTCTAGTGCGAAATTATTAGTTCTAAACGTGGCCACGCGGATATGGGTCCATGTTTACGTTCCATTTGAATATTCGGGAAAGAGTTTATCTGTGGACTGCACCTCCTATCCGGAGATTTAGGTTTCTGTTTTTAGTAGATCCGGGTTTAACCCTTTATTTTTCAAAAAAAAAAAAAACTGCAGGTGGCTAAAACGGACCAAAATAACTAAGTAATGAAACGATGAACGAAAACGATTGACTTTTAAGTAAATTAGGTATATATCGCAATAATGGACGAATTGTAATCCGCGTTTTGACCTAGTGAGCTAAAGAAGAAGTCTTTAGAAGCCAACATGAATATAGAAAAATAAAATATATTTTCTTTTGCTCCAAAAAATATAATCTTTTTTTCTTTGATTGAATTGGTCATGCGGCTCATGCCTCATAAAACGAATTATTCTTTCGGCTCATGTTAGTGTCATCATTGGGTGACAGAACAAGTGATATAGCATTCAAACAAAAAATAGAATAAATGATAATTATGGAAACATGTGGTTTCAGATATATTATAGTTTGCCAGCGCCATGCACGATAATAACAAATTAAAAACATATATTACTTTTAAAGTAAAAGTTTAATATCTAATATTTTTTTTTAAAAACTTATTAGCTTTTAAGTGTAAATATAAATAATTTGCAGATGTTATGCTTCTTTGACTTATCAATTTTTATTTTCACTTTTAGATTTCCTTACACTTAAACTATGAAAATATTTTTTATTTTATATTATAATTCTTGTTATGTTTATTTTAATATGTATATATATTAAAGCACTCGTTTTATCAGATTTTAAGTTAGGAACACAACAGTAGTAAGCACCTAGACTTAGACTTGGGCATTTCGAGTATCAGTTCAATTCGGTTCGGTTATTTTGGGTATCAGATAATTCAAATAGGAGGCTAAGGATCTATTTACTATTTGACTTATTTTTAGTTTGGTTCGATTCAGTTTCAGCTAATAAAATTTCCAGAAAATTTTGGTTCTCGTTCGGTTCTAGTTCTAGTTTGATTATCTCAAAGCATCCAAAATATCTAAATTTTTTATCAAAAATTCTCAAAGCATCCTGTATATTTTGGTCCGTTTGAGTAAAATATTAGGCTTTTTGAGTAAAATATCAAATAGTTAGAATGATTAGGATAAAAATCTTGGATATTTTGGATTGCTTTGAATATTTAGATAAAAATATCTAGATACTTTCAGATACTTTTTGGTAGCTCGGATACTTTGTAATAATTTAGTTTTATTAAAAAAATTTTGGATAATTTTAATAGGTTTTAAATTATAAGTATATATTTAGTTATATTATATGTATGTATATCTAATTAAAACTTTTGTATATTCTTGGTACCTTTTTCGGTTTTGGTTCGATTTGATTATTTCGGATATAGAAATATAAGAACCATTTAGTTATTTGCAGGTTTCGGTCTGGTTCCCATTTTAGGTATTTCGTTTCAGTTTTGGTTCGGTTTTTCGGTTCTATTTTTTTTCAGAGTAGCACCTATGTCTAAATCAATTGGTGTACTATATCCGGTTGTTATGGTAAAATTATGTGATTTAATGATAGTCTTGGACCTTTTGGTTGAAAGATTTCTATTTGTTAAATCTTAATGCATTAGGGTTTGAATTTTTCAATATGACTTCAATCCTGGTTTGTTATTGCGGATGTTTATATAATACAAAAAATACAACACATGCAACATGAAGTAGTCTTAATATTTGCACCCAAAAAAAAACATGCAGGAGTAGTGTAGATATTTCCAAAGAAAAACTCATAGTCATAATTATTTAATATTATTTATGTCTTTCCATTTTTTCGTGTATATGGGTCCACTCAGAGCCGTGCCTACTGTATAATTAAAAAGGCATTTGCCACAGGCCCCTGCCTGTATATACAATTTTAGGACCCCCAAATGTGAAATCATGCTCATCAAATTGGTCTTCATTCTAGCTAGAGTGCTTTGCGTTCTATTTTAGATCCCTTTCTTTTTTTATTGAAATGTATACTTTAAAATTACTTTATCCACAGATTGATAGTATTTTTAAGATTATGACAGAAATTTAATTGTTCTAAAAACTACATTGACAATGTTAAAGAACCCCGACTTTAAAATCGCCTTAGGTCTCAATAGACCTTCGCACGGCACTGGGTCCACTTAGAGGTCCTCTTTAATCCTTAAAAATTAATTTTAAGGAATTACAATTACGCAAATTTTTCAAAAATACAATACTATATATAGGGTCTAAATAGAAGACAATCTGTAGGCAAATTAGAAAGAACGTGAAGCTCTTCTCATATGTGTATATGTATACTTTAAAAAAAAATATAATAACAATGCATGCTTAGCCGAATAGTAAAACAAAATCAAACGAAGAAAAAAAAGTTGTGGAAAAGCACAAATTACTACCACTTATTTCATGTATAACTACAAATAATATCTGATCACTTGGAGATGCGATGAAACAACTCAAATTAGTTGACCCGTCTGCAATCTCTACGAATCTCACCTTCAGTCCCTGTGAGAGTCTTTACGTTTCCCATCTTGATCATCGATCTTGCAAAAGCTCTAAAGAACTCCCTTTGGTTCTCTGCAAAACGATTCACCAAAGATACAGTGGAAGCTCTTCTTGAAGAAAACAAGATTTGATCTGATTCAAGTACTCCACGGTTGTTCTGAAGGTTCTTAAAATAGTCGTTATCAAATGAGTCAGGGCTCGTAGGATCAAGATTGACTAAGGCGGTGGGACTTCCGCCTCGCGGGCATTGTCGTCGCAACGTTTGCAAGAATGCCGGTTCAACACTCGGGTCAGACTGTCCATTGATACCATCAAAATTGTTCACACGATTGCTTATCGCTGCACACTGAACCCTCCCGAAGGTATGAGCACCTGTACATTTATTATGATTCATAACTCTATTAGATTTATTGCTTCAAAGTACTATTGAAGTCACTGATCTTTATACTTCATAAATTATTATCATATTTCTATAAGACGGCCAAAAGAATTAAAATGAGAATGTACCAGATAAAGCGACCAAATCGGTAGTGTCAAGATTATGTTCGGAGAACTTAGTGGTAAGGATATCGAGAGAGTCAGGTCCTAGTGGAAGTGCAGCGACGGCGTCATCACGGTTTGCGGTCCGACCATCTCTCCTTCCTAACAGTACGTCCCATGACGGTCCTCCCGCCTTGAATGAAATGAAAGTTGAAATAGTTATATTAAAATGTTTACGTAATATTGGAATATAAATTCAAGATGTCGTCTAATGATTTCTACTAATGCATGTTATGGAAATAAAATTTAATATTTGAAAGCACGTAGATTTTGAGAATTATCATTACCAGTGAGACAGAGATTTCAGCTGTGATAGCAAGGATATCGGCGCAAGAGACAACTCCAGGGCAAACATTCTCGAGAGCGGTTTTGATTTCGTCGATCACCTCAAAACCGCCAAGAGAACCAGCGTTTTGGAAAGCTTCCTTTTCACCCTCTACTCCATCCGCCAGAGAAGCGTCCAATAGTACCGAACCATCGCACCCCTGTGGTTCACAGTACACACTTTAAGGTCAATGTTTTGTGCACAAGTATATGTCTTATAATTATCTTAGTCAAATTCTAAATCTATAACGTAACTAGGTATTTTCCTATGTCATGTAACTTAGTTATCCCATGGCTAGAGAAATGTCAAAAGGAAAAAATAATATTTTAACTTATAGGCTTTTTACATCGCAATATGAAAATCATCTGAATAAAGGAGTATGTACTCCAAAATATAATTAAACATTAGAAAACTTCAAATTTGATCTTAAAAATCAATGACTCCACTAAACTCACCATCAGAGCCGGTTCTAGAAATTTAACTACCAGAAGCAAGAGAAAAAAAATGGCCACTTTTAAAAGATAAAAACAAAGAAAAAAATTGTGAGTCACAATTTACAACGCGTATGTAGGTACTTTGTATGGTCAATCAATGATATGAACTATTAATACCTTTTGAAGCCAAAAGAACTAGAATTATGATTTGTGAGTGACCTTATCAATGTAAACCACGGTTTGTTATATTCAACATGAATCATGATAATTCTTTTTATTCAACATGAATCATGATAATTCTTTTTATTCAACATGAATCATGAGACCAAACGCGCATTGAATCATTCGGTTTCATTGTAACCCCAAAAATGCTAAATGAATAGAAATAGATCTTACGTTCACGAAACAGTCGTGGAAGTGAAGGCGCATGACTTGAGCAGTGAGTCTAACGTCGCTACGGCTTGCTTGCTCCAACAGGCTCCGAGCAATGACTGTGACATTAGGGCAGGTCGTGGAGTAAAAATCAGAGGTAAGCTGCGCATTACCCAAAACCCCTAACATCAAAATAGAGAGCAAAAGCAAGGGAACAGTATTGTTTAAAACCATTTTTGGTCTCTCTCCGTTTGTTAAAACCGAGAGATAAGAACGCTAGAAAGGAATTAGTGGGTTGATGTTAAAAGAAAGAATTTCACAGCTTTTTATAGAGAGATTGTGTGCCTTAACGTTAGAAGCAAAAAATTTTGACCAAAAAAAAAAGTTAGAAGAAAATTCTACGTGTTCTATGAAAATTCTACATGTATAGACTTTACTATTCTTTTGTAATACACAATATATCATAATATAGTGATTATCAGTTTAATTAGTTACCTTGGTGAAGTATAAATTATGAGTAGCCCTAAAGCGAACATAAAATGTGTTTAGGTTTTCCTAATCATAAACTAGAGGTGGGCGTCTCGATATCAGTTCAGGTTCGGATCGGGTATTTCAGATTTTTGGATATTTCAGTATAGGAATATGAAACCCGTTTAGGTATTTCAGTGTAGGGATGTAGAATCCGTTCGGATATTTCTTTATTGTAGGTCGGCTTTGTGTAATTTTAATTCGGGTTCGGTTATTTTGGATTGGGTTCGTATATTTAGATTCTGAAAAAATTAAATTCTTTATTTCTCAATTTTCTTGTATTTAAAAATATAACTTTCACTTAACTGATTTTTTATTTATTTTTAATAGATTAAATGATTAATAAATTTAGAGATAACATTTTAAAAATAAAAAGACACTAATTTGATTATTGTTTTTAAAAAAAAAATTGGATGTAACTTTTGTTAATGCATGAAATAAAAGGCTTGACATGCATTTTAAGTGAGTATCAAATCATTTTATTCGTAATTATATGTATATTACATGATCTTAAAATATGGTAGCATCAATATAAATATTTTAAATAAAATTAGAGAAGTAAACTAAATATATAAGGTTAAATCTGAATAAATTCGGTTATCTTTGGATATCTATTCGGTCGGATATTATCCGTTCGGATTTGGATATTACCCGTTCGGATTCAGATATCTAATTTTTCCAAATTCAATATTCGTTTGGGTATTTTGTATATTTCAATTGGGAATTAGGTACGAATTTTTTGGATCGGATACGGATCTAGATATTGGGTAAAATGCTAGTCCTATCATAGACAATGCCGGACTTGAGGACAAACTCATGAATCATAAATATTTCATGTGTACAATTTTTTTCCTTTTTATTTTCAATTTTCTTATAAAAACTATATGTTTTCATATTTAGTGAAAATAAAATATCAAAACATGTCAAATCAATAAATATTATGTAGCTAGGTCAATTAAACTAATATAAAATACATATATCAAAAAACAAAATAAGTTTTTTAAAAAATATTTACTTTTATATAAATATAGTTTTTGGTGTAATAGACCAATATAGTCAGGGGCGGAGGTAACTGAGAGCTAGTGGGGTCAGCTGACCCCTATAGATTTTAATTATTTACAATACTTTATGTAAATTTGTAATACCTGACCCCATTTAAAGTTTTCTAATGACCCCTATACAATCTAACCGCACCTTACTTCAACCAAAACAATTACTGTAACATTTTAAATCTAATCCAAACCCACATACATTATTTTTTTCCCAAGAAATCCCTATAAATAAATTAGGCTGCTGAAATGAGTTTATTGCTATGTAATCATGTATGTACATGTTAGAAAAGTCAAAAGTGATTGCAAATAGTTAGTTTCTTTTCTGTGAATGTTTATTTTTCCTGAATAAAATTATGTATGTGTCTTCCTCTTAGGATGAATTCATTCGCTATATTTATTTATTAAATTTCAACTGATTTTATATTAGCATAATAAAAGGTTTATATTAATACTATAAATTGGGTACAATAACATATATAAATTACTAAATAATATATATGTATTTAATAAATCTAAATAAAAACAAATTATAATATATTTTTGAAATTGGTTCACTAGCATAAAAACTATAAGATTTTTAAATGTATGATAATAAAATATTAATTATATAGTATATTATTATAAAAATTATATTTTGAGACCAAAAAAGTATTGATCTCGGTAACAAAATTTTCTGGCTCTGCCACTGAATATAGTTATTTTAACAAATAAATTTACATTCTAATTTTTTAATTTCGTGTCAGGCCGGCACTGATCATAGGTGGTTTTTGTGGGACAGAAAAACACAGACGATATACCAATACTGTAAATGAATTTTGCTAAACAAAAATAATAATTAAGTCCTCAAGAATCAAAAAACGCTAAAAGCAATCTATGCGTTTTGAGCATAAAAAATATTATACTTTTATAATCAATTTATCAAACTAACAATCATTTGAAAACAACTTTTTTTTATTCATAAGCCCTTTCTCAAAAAAAAAAAACTTTTTTTATTCATTTCTTGAAGTATACGGATAAAAATTGCATATTAATTCAAGTCATGAGATAGCGAAGACAACTACAGATCACTTTTTATACAAAGAAAATTAAAAATTTAGTAAGAAAATACAATTTCTGCGTTTTTACGTTCATATATACTGATAGATGTAGGTAGTGAAACCACTTTACCATCTTAAAAAATATCCCACATACCATAATGCTTCAAGTTTGCTGATCTGTTACGATGATTGGTCAAATTTTAGAAATGAAACTATTTTGACTAATTCTCAATTATTCTATTTTCATCAATCAAATTAAAATGAAAGAAAAAATTACTCCTATTTTTTTCTTCCCATAGTTTGAAAATAAAACGTTTTTGTTTTAATTTTGATCTAAAATAAAAAGAGAAAAATAATAAAATAAACTTACTCCATTTAATTTCCCTTTTCCCTTTCTTTCTACTATTCTATACCATCTTCACCTTATTACTCTCATATGTTCCCCCAGTCCCAGTCACATCCATTAAAAATATCAGCACAAATAATCATATTAGTTTACTGGATACGGAGCTATTAAATAAGATAATAGAATATGTACAAAATATCTGAATGATATTAACTTACCGTTTTGAAATGATATCAATCATCGTTTTAATCACCTTTTACCGTCTTTGTCACGTAATCATTTTACCTACACAAAATAATTTTAGATTAGCAAGAAAAAACTATTTCCATTTCATTTATCGAATTAATTCACTAAACATATAAATTAAGCTACAGATCTGTTGTACAAAAATCCGCGAAAGCTCGCAAAAAGAAAAATCTCGTCAGGTTGTCAATCAAATAATGATTTGTTGAAGTTTGATAATGCTTACTATTCACCCCCGCGTAGATTTGAATGTAGTTTTGTTTGCTTGTTTTTGAAGCCATCAAAATGGAGCAAATTTTCTCAAAATAATTGGGCACTATTGCTGTCATCTGCTTAAAGATTGATTCGTTGAATTCCTCACGAAAAATAGAATTTTAGAACTTTATTCTGCCTACGTACCTTTCATAATTACCAGCCGATATGTGTGATGAAATTTGATAATGACACCATCTTACTCAAGCGAAATGCAGCAACTAATTTTCTTTAACTGTCAAGAGTTTTATTTTAGTATATATTTATTGATAAAGAAAATATATTCTTTTTCTTCTTTGGTAAAGAAAATATTTTAGAAAATCTCTGTATCAAAGGTTTAACCTTTAGCTACTTTTGTATCTCTATATTATGTTTTATGAAGGTTTAAGACATATCTATTCTATTAAAACAGAAGTATAGATTTTTTTTATCTTTTTTAACTGATTATTTAGAGTTTCTAATATTTTTTCACACTTTGTTTAATTAATAACTTAATTTTGGATAAATCTAATAATTCATGTCCAAAATATAAACAGAACTATTTATTTAATTTGATTTTTTACCACATAGTTTAAATCATTTTCCAAATTTAGAGACCACATTTATCACTCAATCTTGCATATTGTTTAGATTACATTTAATTGATATGGTTATCCTGTGCACGCATTTCATTTTTAAATAAAAACCGTGCGGATCAAATTCTAGTTTTTAATTTATTAATTTAAACTATTTTAGTTGCATTTTTCTATTATTTAGTTTCTGTCCAAGAAGAATAAAGATTATGATATCACCAAAATAAAAAAGAATATAAATATTATGGCATATGCATTTATTGAAGTGATTATTTAAAGATTTCTATTATATGCCTTGTCGTTTGAGCTCATTTTGGTTGATTTGTTAGTTTGTTTGATCATTTTAAGTTTGAGTTTGGTATTAACATTAGTAGAATCCTCTGGGTCAAACTGAATTTGGTATTAGCAATAGTGGAATCCTATTTATACTGCTCACTAACATGCTGGTGGCAAGTGCCTCTCTTAAAACTTCCTCTCTACCTTCACCCCTTGGGTCAGAGTGACATGCAAAAGATGTTTTAGTCAGATTTCTTGGTTCACATATATCAATTCTAAACGATTTTGAAAACAAAAAAAAAAGAATTTTGTGTCATTTCGATTACTGATTTCTCATCAGACCGTGTTTGTTTCATGACTACAAGTGAGATTTTACCCAAAAACTCCCGGTTAATATTATTTCCATCATACCTTTTTGTATATTATTGGTCCACTTAGAGGTTCTATTTAACCCTTTAGAAAAGAAATTATGATTTCACAACTATTCAGAAAAAAAATATTCAATAGTAGTAACAATGGGATGCTTAGCCTTAATAGTAAAACAGAATCCAATGAAGAAAAAGGTTGTGGAAAAGCACAAATTAATACCACTTATTTCATGTATAACAACACGTAAAATTTGATCACTTGAAGATGCATTTATGCAAATCAAATTAGTTGATCCGTCTGCAGTCTCTACGAATCTCTCCTTCAATTCCTGTGAGAGTTCTTACATTTCCCATCTTGATCATGCCTCTCGCAAAATCTCTAAAGAACTCACTTTGGTTCTCTGCGAAACGATTCACCAAAGATACAGTAGGCGCTCCTGTCGAAGAAAATAGGATTTGGTCTGATTCCATTACTCCACGGTTGTTTTGAAGGTTCCTGAAATAGTCGTTATCAAATGAGTCAGGGCTGGTAGAATCAAGATTGACCCTGGTGGTGCCACTTCCGCCCTGCGGGCACTGTCGTCGCAAAGTTTGCAAGAATTCCGGTTCAATACTCGGGTCTGACTGTCCGTTGTTACCACTAAAGTTGTAAAGACGATTGGTTATCACTACACACTGCACCCTCCCGAAGGTATGAGCACCTGTACATTTATTAGGTTTTCAAAATTTCAATTAAATCCATTGTTTCAACTTACTATTGAAGTCCAGATCTTTATAACTATAATAAATTATATCATATTTCTATATGACGGCCAATGATATTTAGAAAGAAAAAAGAATTAAGACGTGAATGTACATATTACCAGACAAAGCGACGAGATCGGTAGTGTCAAGATCATGTACCGAGAACTTAGAGGTAAGGATGTCAAGAGAGTCACCCGCTAGTGGAAGTGAAGCCGCCGCGTCTGCACTATTTGCAGTCCGACCATCTCTCCTTCCTAACAATACGTCCCATGACGGTCCTCCCGCCTTGAATGAAACGAACATCAAAATATATATACTGATTTTAGAAAGTGAATTAAATTTTAATGCACCAGTTAAATATCACATTCGTTGGATCGGACGGTATAGTTTTTAAGATTAAGAAAACTGTATTTAGTAGATAACAAGGTTGTATAAATAACGGTATAATAGAATGTTAATTATGTATTTATATAATCAATAAACAAACCAGAAAATGGGCATTTGTTTCAATTGTGTTTTCTCTATAAATGGTTTTCTCATAGTTAATTTGTGTCTGTTCACAATATGTATGTTAAAATGTTTACGTAGACTTAAGAAACTGGAACATAAATTCATGTTTACTTTTATTTTTTTCCTTAATTATTGATTAGTATTAATTATTATTATTATTTTAAACTGATTAGTATTCATTGCAAAAAAAATGTTTTCAGAAACTGTTTTAGTTGATTAACCGTTTCTACTTTTGGTCTCGTAATGATTTCTACTAATCATGTCGCTAATGCAAGCTGTGGACAAAACTGAGAGCACGCATATTTTGAGAATTATATTACATTACCAGTGAGACGGAAATTTCAGCTGCGATAGCAAGGATATCGGCACAAGAAACAATTCCAGGGCAAACGTTCTCGAGAGCAGTTTTAATATCATCTATCACCTCGAAACCGTCTAGAGAATCAGCGTTTTGTAAAACTCCCTTTTCACCCTCTACTCCATCCGCCGGTGCAGCGTCCAATAGTACCGAACCATCGCACCCCTGTGATTCACACACTTTAAGGTCAATGTTGTATGCATAAATATATTTTTGCACAAGCATGTCTATAATTTTCTCTGTCTTTTTTTTTTCTTGAACACATTTGGATCCGCTATAATTTTCTTAGTCAAAGTCTAATATTTATGATTAAGTAGTTTACTTACGGCAATGTAACTTAGTTATCCCATGATTAGAGAAAGGCCAACAAAAAGAAATATTTTAGTTTGGGTTTGGAAACAATGTTACTATCTTTTTTTGACACTGTTACTATCTTAATATGTATTCGAATATATAATTTGGTCAGTCAATGAATATGAACCCCTTTTTTGTCAAGGAATATGAACTAGTAATACCTAATAGAATCAAAATAAATAAAAATGTGATATTGTCAATATAATCTATCACATGTAGGTGGTGCTGGTTTAGATGCAACAATCATGATAGTATTTCTCAACATGGAAACTGAGATCACATGCATTGAAACAATCGGTTTCATCATAACCCCAAAAATGCTAATGAATATAATTAGATCTTACGTTCACGAAACAGTCGTGAAAGTGAAGGCGCATGACTTTAGCAGGGAGTCTGACGTCGCTACGGCTTGCTTGCTCGATCAAGCCCCGAGCAATGACTGTGACATTAGGGCAGGTTGTGGAGTAAAAATCAGAGGTAAGCTGAGCATAACCCAAACCCCCAAACATCAAAATCGAAAGCAAAAGTGCGGGAATTGTATTGCTCAGACCCATTTTTGGAATCTCTCCGCTTTTTAACCAAGAGATAAGAAGGCTAAAGGAATTCGTGGGTTGATGCTAAAAGAAAGACACCCATGACCTTTTATAGAGAGCTTATACCTAACGTTAGAAGAAAATTCTACATATTCTGGGAAGCTTACAAAAACTTCAGTGTGCTATAGACTTTTACTTTTCTTTTGTATAAATCATATGGTAATGATTGTCTCTTTAATTAGTTGCCTTGGTAAAGTATACAAATATAACGATTCTGAGTAGCCTCAAAACGAACATAAAACATGTGTTTATGTTTTTAAGTGTTTTGGATTAAAATCACAGATGATTATTTAGAATACCGTAAATGATATATATATATATATATATATATATATATATATATAAACAAATATAACTCGTTATTCATCTCTTAATGGATAAAAATATCATATCAGTTTACGTCGTGTGCTAGAGAAGACAACTACAGATGATTAAATAACGACAAAGTACATTAACGGCATGTTGAAAAAAATTGCAAGCTAGAAATAAACGACTTGCAGGAAAATTAGGTTTACATCGTAATAATCGACAAGTTGAAATATACGTGTTTTGACTAGTTTGCTACTTATGTTTGTTGTTTCTGTTTTAAATCAGTGAATCAAGATCAGTGGTACTTTTTAATTAAAATAATCTAAATACCTGTATACAGTATTTTTTTTTTTTAATTTTGAAGCTCAGTAAGTAATGCATTAATACTTTTTGTAAACAAAGTTATGCATTAGTTTTTTTTTTAACTTTTTGTTGTATACAAGCATTAATGAACCCTTGTCAAAACACTGAATTAAGGGAGCTTCCACATTAGTTTATTTTTTGGATAAATAATTAAACTTTGAAGTATAAAAAATTAATTGTGCTATAGCGTCGTTTACAATATGAAAACCAGTACAAGCTACGCAATATAGTCAAAGTAAAATTTTGGATTTAATATAAAAATTTGTGTGATAGTGGACTTGATTGGAATAAACCGTAACTTTATATGTTTTGCTATAAAATTAATGCTGTAGATCTTTTAAGTTAATCTATACATTTTTTATTGTTTCTGAATTTTTAATATAAGTATAAAAGATTTAATCATTTACTTATAAACTATGAGTTTTTGTGCACCATGCACAAAATAATATTAATTTTAATTATAGTATTATTTCATTTTAAAAGAAAATTTTAATTTATATTTAGATATTATTAGTTTTATATTTAATTTCAACGGTTTGCAAGAAAATCAAAAACGTACTTTGTAATCTTTTTTCTTTTTTTTTGCTTTGGCTATTTCAATATGATTTTACTTAAATTTTAATAAAGTTAAAATCATATTTTATTAAATTATTTATTTTAAATGTATATCTTATCATCTAGTTTAATATATATATATATATATTTATTTATTAAATATATAAATTCTAACAATTTTTGAATTTGTTTGTTTTATTTAAAATATATTAACTGAGAAATCAGTTTTTTATTAACCTGATGAATAGATAAATTTAAATAGAAATTCAATCATTTAACCATCTAAGACATATTTTATTGGTGTTGATTTAGATTATTATTTGTTGATGCACACTTACAATTAGTTTTGGTATAATGTATATATTTATAAAAATATGATATTTAAGTTGATGTTAATAAAATATATTTGCAGTTTCATAAAATGTATATAATTATATAATATATATAATTATAAAAAGATGATTTGTAAGTCGATGTAATTATATCTGTATTTATATTTAGCTTATTTTTATTACTTTGATATATATATATATATTTAATAGTTATAAATGATTCATTAATGTATTTTAATAGTTTTTTCAAAAATAAATATTTGTATAAGAGGTTTTCATTAACGATGATATATAAGTAAATAGTTGTATTGAGAAACATCACCAAATTAAAATATTAATTTATTGGATGTGGTGCTATAAACTAATATAAGATAATATGTAAAAAACTGAATGCTCAATAATAAACTTTTTATAAAAAAATTACCGTTTAACGAGTGATAAAGTGTATCTCATTGGTTCAGTATAAAGCATTGTTTAACGGACAACCCAAAGAAAGTATTGTCCCAGAAAAGGGATTATGGCTAAGAAACCAAATGTCCCCATATCTATTTATTTTATGTACGGAAGCTCTTATTGAAAATATTAAAAAACAAGAACGAGAAAAGAAATTAACGAGGTTAATGGTATCTTATAGAAGCCCAGTGATTTCCCACCTTTTTTGCGAATGATAGTTTATTTTTCTGTAAGGCTACTCCGACAAAATGTGGAATTATTCTAAAGCTTTTTAAAGACTATGAAACCGTTTCAAGGTAGCTTATTAATTTTGATAAATCCTATTTACAATTTGGGCATAAGGTATCGGAACTAAACATAACCAAAATTAAAGTTTAGTTAGGTATTAGTACGATCGGTGGAATGAAAAGCTATCTGGGTATAACAGAGAGTTTAGGGGGATATAAGATACATGCGTTTGGTTATGTGAATGAGAGGATTAACCAGAAGGTTAATAGCTGGAAGTTAGATTCCTCACCAAGGGCAGAAAAGATGTTATGATAAAATAGGTAGCCACTGCAATGCCGAACCAATTTGATGTCTTGTTATAGATTACCTAAAGCGGCTACAAAGAAAATTACAGTAGCAATAGCTCATTTTTGGTGGGAAAGAAGTGGTAATAAGAGAGGGATTCACTGGCTTTCCTGAGATAAAGTGTGTAAACACAAGAATGAGTAAACACAAGAATGAAGGGGGTTGAGTTTTCGAGATCTTCAAGATTTCAATACTGCATTACTGGTAAAACAACTATGGCGGTTAATAGACAATCCAGATTTTTTGTTTTCAAAAGCTTTTAAAGGTCGTTATTTTAGGAATACATATCCTAAGAGTCCACACATATCTTACTCACCATCTTATGGTTGGAGAAGCATTTGTTCAGCTAGATATCTGGTTAAAAAAGGCTAATCAAAAGAGTAGGGAATAGACAATCTATCTCCGTATAGACTGATATGTGGCTTCCTGCTCCCTGTCCGAGGTTAGCAACCCCAAAAATCAATCACTGGATTTATCTTCATCTCTCAAGGTGGAATACTTTATTGATCCTGCCACATTTTCTTGAATGTAGATTTGCTTAATGAATACAATCATCCTAACGATGTCACACTTATAAAAGGATTAGCAATTAGTAGGTTGGATAGTTCAGATACCAATGATTGGACGTTTATCGATTCGGGTAAATATACAATTAAATCATGTTACAAGACAGAATCACCTTTTCTAGATAAAGTCCTTCATGAGGTCATTTTTGGACCATATATTAACCCGTTATTAAGCTATACTTGGAAATTGAGGTGTCCGCCAAAACTGCAACATTTTATTTGCAAATTATTAAAGGAACTATTCCGGTTGCGAAAAAATTGAGGCAAGAGGTATTGGTTGTGACCACGGTGTGGTTTGTGTGGTGCCGAGGAAGAACTATTAATCATGTATTTGTTAAATGTCCACCGGCTTTGTAAATATGGGCATTGTCGAAAATACCTTCAGTTCCGGGATTTTTCCCAGGCTCCTCAGTTTTCCTAATATAGAATCACTCTTTTGAAGACTACCAAAAGATTATGATTTCGGCTTTTCCCGTGGATCTTATGGTATATATTGAAGAATAGGAATAGTAACATTTATACAAATAAATCAGGTGATCCACAGGAAATTCTTCGGATAGCGGAAGTGGAAGCAGTGATTTGGGCAGATGTCCAACAACTGGCTCCGGCGAGACATCATGCAAATATCACATCTTTAGAGGATTCTAGAATTTGTTTTGTTGATGAGTATGGAAGGCGCAAGAGAAATTCTCAAGAAAAGGGTGGTTCTGTAGAATGAATGGTTCAACTAAAAAGATGATGGGTGCAATAAATCTCCGAAGAAGTTTATCTGCGTTGCATGAAGACTCTCAACTTTTCAGAAGTAATTTTCGCAATAGACTGTTCTTAACTGGTGAAGATTGTGTCATCACCTTGAGAATTGCCAGCTTTTGCTACACACATGGAGAAATTCCAGCGGAGTAAAATTTTCTTCATTACCTTCAAGATTGGACATATTCCAAGAGCACATAATTTAACGGCGGATAAGCTGGCACGAGATGCTAGGTGTTCCTCTTCTACTATGTTCTGTGTCGATTATGTGTTTCCGATCTGATTTTCTGTACGCGACATGCATAGTTAATAGTTTAGTTTCATTGTTATAAAAAAAAAATTACTGTTTTGTCACGAAATCATTTACCTACAAATTATGTGTTTTCCTGCACCATGTGCAGTGATAAGTTTTTATAAAAAATAAATTATAATTAAATTTCAGTTTATTCATATTATATATTTTATTATTTTGACCAATAATTAATATAAATATCATTTAATTAAGCATAAAATTAAGAGAAAATAATTACGTTTATTTTAAATATTTAAGAATATATATGTATATATTTAAATAGAATCTTAGATAAATTTTTTATTATTTCTTTTGGTTAAATGTATTAAATAACTTGTAAAAAATTACTAAAAATCATATAAAAATTTTATAGTTATCAAAAATTAAAAATAAACAACATTTATAAAATTTGTAGATATCTAAAAGAAACTAATGATATTACGATTAAAAATTTATAATTTTTTAAAAAAATGCACAAAATTTTGAAAGTTTTAGGTAACAAAATTGTATAATTATAAAGTAAAATTAATTATATTTCGAAATTCAAAATGTCATATTTGAATATATTTATTTTAGTGATGATTTATGAGTTATTAACATATTCTAAAAAAAATCCAAAATATATATCAGCATTAAATGTAATTATCCATCTCATATTTGGCATGTCATCAATCTTAATAGCCATGTCCTATTATCTAAGAATATATATGTAGATATTTAAAATTAGAATCTTAGATAATTTTTTATCTATTTCTTTTGGTTAAATGTATTAAATCAACTTGTACAAAATTACTAAAATCATATAAAAATTGTATAGTTATCAAAACTTAAAACTAAACAACACTTATAAAATCTGTAGATATCTAAAATAAACTAATGATATTACAATTAGAAATTTATAATTTTTTTAAAAATGCAGAAAATTTTGAAAATTTTAGATAACAAAAATTGTATAACTATAAAAGTAAAATTAGTTAATATTTCGAAATTCAAAATATCATATTTGAATATATTTATTTCAGTGATGATTTATGAGTTATTAACATTTTCTAAAGAGTTTTCCAAAAATATAAATCAACATTAAATATAATATATGATTTATTGCCATATTATAAAAAGTTTTCCAAAAATATATATCAATAGTAAATGTAATTGTCCATGTCATATTTAACATATGACATGTCATCAATCTTGATAGCTATGTCATATTTTTTTTTACAAAAACTATTGTACAAAGGACATGTGGCAAATCATTTCGCAAATAATGTCTAGGGGATATATAGTTAAGTTTGAGAAGAAAAAATAGTAATTAATTTACCTAATTCATGTAAGATATGGAAAACCTCATGTATTCTTAAAAACTACATATTTAGATAGTTTAAAATAATTTTAGACATGATTAATTTATTATAGTCATAAACTTAAATGAAATTATAATTCAAATATAAACAAAACAGCTTGAACAGTAGAAAATCCGTCAGCACTAAATTGTGGAAAAGCGTCAACACTAGTTAATAACGATGGGTGGAAATTTGATCATGCTTACTATTCCATCCCCTTTAATTTGAATGAAGTTTTGTTTTCGTTTCTGAATCCATCAAAATGGAGCAAGTTTTTCACAATAGTTTTACAGTGTCGTTGTCAATCTTCTAAAGATTGATTTGTTCAATTCCACAAAAGCTGGAAGTTTAGAACTTCCCTACCTTCTTGCGCAAATAATTACGGCCGATATTAAGTGCTGAAATTTGATAATGACTCCATCTTATTGAGAGAAAAGGCTGCGACTATCTTGCCTTAACGTTTAAGACTTTTATTTCATGTATAAATCAATTGAAATATTTAAAAGTCTCATATCAAAGGTATTTAGCTAATTGAATTCTTACCTCATGTGTACCTTCAACCTGGGTTAGACTAAAGTGCCAACACTACGAGAAAACATTGCATATTTTTTACGAACTTTTCGACGGAATTCTGGTTACAGTGGGGTGGAGTATATTTTAATTTTGTTATGATTTTCATATTTTTGTCAGAATTTTGTGTTATTCCGTTAAGGGTCAATTTGCTCAATATTCATATGGGCTCTGACAATTAAGAATATAGCCATGCAATGAAAAATGTGTCAATTTGCACCATAATAAGACATTATAATCTTTCATGGAAAGTGAGCATAAAAGTGAGTGTGTGTATTTCAAACGCCGAACTATATACTATTCTATATATAACATAGATATAGAATAGATTATTCCAAAAACATAAATGTAAACCCTAAACCCTAAGCCGTAAACTTTAAACCCAAATCCTAAACTCTAAACCCTAAACCTAAAACTAAACCCTAAACCCAAACCATATATCCTAAACCCAAACCCAAACCATATACCCTAAACCCAAACCCAAACCATATACTCTAAACCATAAACCCTAAATCCAAATTCTGAACCATAAATCCAAATTATATACTCTAAACCCAAACTCTAAACTCAAACTATATATTCAAACCATATACCCTAAACCCAAACCATATACCCTAAACCATAAACCCTAAACCCAAATTCTGAACCATAAACCCAAATTATATACTCTAAACCCAAACCCAAACCCTAAACCCAAACTATATACTCAAACCATATACCATAAACCCTAATCCTAGACCCTAAACCCTAAACCCAAACCATTATCCATTATGTGACTATGTTATACATATTATGGTATGGAAAATTCGACACACCCACAAACTTTGTATATAGGAAATTTTCTAAAATTTCTTTAGAGAGAGAGAGCTGATGAGTGGCGACAGTGTTGGAGAACAAAACAATGTAACTGATCAAGTAGTGAGTAAGAAGAATTAGGAAGCAGAGATGGAGATACAAAGTGCAAAAGAAAAGAAAAAGAAATGTATCATACTATACTGTAATTTAAAATACAGTATAGTATGAGAAATTGAGAGAGAGAGAGAGAGAAACCCTAAACCCAAATCATATAGTATAGGAAAATACAAATAAACAAACACAAATCCATATACCCTAAACCCAAATCTAAAATTCTAAACCCAAACTCTAAACCCAAATCATATACCCTAAATCCAAACCCTAAACCATAAACCCTAAACCCAAACTATGAACCATAAACCCAAACCATATACCCTAAACCCAAACCCTAAACCCAAACCATATACCCAAACAATATACTCTAAACCCAAACCCAAACCCTAATCATAAACTCTAAACCCAAATTTTTATCCATTACGTGACTATACTATACATATTATGGTATGGAATACTCGACACACCCACAAAATTTGTATATATGAAATTCTTTAAAATTTCTTTAGAGAGAGATGATGAATGGCAAAAATTTTAGAGAATAAAACAGTGTAACTGATCAATTAGTGAGTAAAAAGAATCAAGAGGCAGAGAATGAGATTTAAATTACAAAAAAGAAAAAAAGAAATTTATCACACTATACTGTAATTTTAAATAGTATGAAACATATGACGCATGATCTGGAAATAGGGATTATGAAAAAAATTAGAGCAGTTTACAAATATATGTCAGTTTTACAACATTTAAAACATGTCATATACAAAAAAAAATCTATAATTTTAATAAGTATATAACAAATTCAAATTATAATTTTTTAAACTTGTAAAGTGAATTAAAAAAGAGAGGTGAAAGTGAAAAAGAGTAATATGGCAAATAATGCATAAATATCATAGCCTAATTGCTCTTATGATTAGAGACTTGGTTTAAATCCTACGATGTATATGCATCCAAATTTCCCTTCCGTTAACTGCTTTCTCAGTAAAATATATTAGGCATTCTTTTAATGATTTCAAGCTAAGAATACCCACTAGAGTAAAATAAAATGTGTTAAACAGATGAACTATGTGGATTATGTTTTATATAATTTAATATTTTTAAAATACTAGTATTCGTTTTGTAGGCAAAATATACTTGTTTTGCTTTCATTGACATTTCGAAAAACAGACCCCGGTAACTTCTTAAGTTCAAAAAAAAAACTTCTTACTATTGCACACGTGACAATTTAGATACACACGAGGATTTGATCAAAACCCAAACATTGCAAATATAAAAAAAAACACACAGACCTAATTGTTATTGATAACCCGACAGTTTTTCCTAACCTCCCCATTAGATCCATTAACAAGATTCGCAATACCACCCATTTTGATCATCGAACAAGTGAAGTCCTTGAAAAACAAGTACTGGCTCCGACTATAAGCCTCCACAAGTCTCTTTGTTGTGTTCACGGCCAAATCACTCGAGAACAGAATCTGATCCGAACTCAAAAGACCTTTTCCTTCCAGGAGGTTCTTGAAATAATTGTTGTCAAAGGCGTTGGTAGAGTTACTGTCTAGGGGAGCTGTTTGGTTTCCACTTCCTCCGGCGGGACAAACCGTTCGCAGATCAGACAAGAGTGTTGTCTCAAGTGTTGTGTCCGGAGATCCTGCGTCGTTAAAGTTGAACAGCCGATTGCTGAATACATCACACTTAGCTTGCCCAAAGGTGTGAGCTCCTTTATAATGAAAAAAAATGCGTAAATGCATGTGTTATTTGCTTAGACGAAAATAATACCCAAATAAAAATAATTGTATATGGACTAATCAAACCTGATAAAGCTACGACGTCGGCGACATTAAGGCCAACAGCTACAAACTTGGCAATAATAGCGTCTAAGGGTTCAAAAGGAGATGGCAGATTATTTGCACTGCTCTGATTTGCCACAAGTCCATCTTTTCGCCCTAATGCCACCCTCCATTGAGGTCCTCCACTCTGTAGACGACAAAAATATTTTTCATTTTTTTATAATATAGCATAATCAACCAGCGTTTTAAAAAACAAAAATGACCAAAATATCGTTTATAAATATAATCCACCAGTTGATCAAAAAAATATATATAATCCACCAAAGCATGCATCATATACGTGTAAGTATATAGACGGGAAAAGAAATAAAAAAATACAGATATACAGTCTCGTGTCTTATTGTAATAGAATCAATAGAAGGTCAAATAAGAATACAAACTCAAACGTAAATCATCTTATCTAGTACTAAAAATAATGACAATGGGAAGTCATATTATATGAACTTTTGTTTCTTAAAAGCTGTGACTCGTGTTAATTAATCATATGAAATCTCTAATTCAAATTTTGATTAATGATCCACTGAAAATTAACGTAATCATAAGGCTTTGATGGTTGTTAAAAGGGAACAATAAGGCTTACTAAGACAACGGAGTCGCGAGCGGCTAGAGAGAGTATATCAGCGCAAGAAACAACACCAGGACATGCATATTCCACAGCGGCTTTGATAGTATCAATTAATTCAAATCCTCTGGCAGAGTTCAGATTGGGTAACGCTAATTTCTCGCTGTCGTCTCCATCCAACAATACAGACGCATCGCACCCCTGAAAAGTTCACGCTAAAAAACTGATGACAAGTGTTTGGAAGTATGCAAAAATTTACAATATTTAAAATGTTAACATAAAACAAGTATTCGATAGACAAGAAGACGCAGAGATAGCAATACATACATTAACGAAACAGTCATGGAAATGAAGACGAATGAGAGAAGCAGCCATCCGTGTATCGGCCTTCAGGGCGATCATAACTTGTCTGCGGACAATTGGTACAAGATACGGGCATGATTTAGCGTAAATGTTAGGGTTTAGCTGTGCCTTAGCCCCTGAACAAAGCATACACAGGGTGAAAACACTACAAGAAAACACGGGCTTAGCGACGAAAGTTAGCGACGAAATAATTTCCTCGTAAAATTACGAGGCCTTTACGAGGAAGTTACGTGAAAAGACAATAAACACGTTATTTCGTCGTTAATTAACGACGAAAGAGTTTCGTCGTAAACCAAACGTAAAGGAACGTCGTTTTTACGAGGAAACAGCATTTCGTCGTAATGAACACGTAATAATTAACGTGCAATTAACGAGGAAAATATTTACGTGGTTTTTGCGAGTGTCACCTAATTTTAGGTGACACACGTTTTTTATCTTGTCTAACTACCCATATTTCGTCGTTAATTCGTAGTAAAATCTCACCTATCAATTTCGAATTTTCCTATAAATATGTCATTTGAGGAACATTTGAAACACACCACATGCAAAAGAAAAAAAAATCTAAAAACGTGAAAAAAAAAAATGTCTGGTGATGGAAATTATTTAGAGTTGCGGAGATGGATGTATACGCATAGAGATGCTAACGGGAGAGTGACGAAAGAGTATCTGGAAGGACTAGAGACATTTATGCATCAAGCAGATTCTACACCGCTCGCCCAAGAAAGCGGTAAGATGTTTTGTCCTTGTCGAAAATGCAACAATTCAAAACTGGCAACTCGTGAAAATGTTTGGAAGCATTTAATAAATAGAGGTTTCATGCCAAATTACTATATCTGGTTTCAACATGGAGAAGGTTATAATTATGAGAATGAAGCTAGTAGTAGTAATAGCAATTTTCAGAATGAACCGGTTGATCATTTGCATAATCAACATAGATACCATCAGGAGGAGCAGATGGTAGATAATTATGATAGGGTTCATGATATGGTAGCTGATGCATTTGTTGCTCATGATGATGATGAAGTTGAAGAACCTAACATAGATGCAAAAAAGTTTTATGAAATGTTAGATGCTGCGAATCAGCCACTTTACAGTGGTTGTAGAGAAGGTCTCTCTAAATTGTCGTTGGCTGCTAGAATGATGAGTATTAAAACTGATCATAATCTACCTGAAAGTTGCATGAATGCATGGACAGACTTGTTTAAAGAGTATTTGCCGGAAGACAATGTCTCTGCTGATTCTTATTATGAGATTCAGAAACTAGTTTATAGTCTGGGGTTGCCTTCTGAGATGATAGACGTTTGCATCGACAACTGCATGCTCTACTGGGGAGATGATGAGAAGTTAGAAGAGTGTCGATTCTGCAAGAAGCCACGATTCAAACCGCAAGGACGAGGACGTAATAGGGTACCGTACCAAAGGATGTGGTACCTACCAATTACCGACAGATTGAAAAGATTGTACCAATCTGAGGAGACTGCTGGAAAAATGAGATGGCATGCCGAGCATACTCAGACGGATGGTGAGATGACTCATCCATCAGATGCAAGAGCTTGGAAACATTTTAACAAAATATATCCACAATTCGCTAGCAATAGCCGAAATGTGTATATGGGATTATGCACGGACGGATTTAGTCCCTTCGGTATGTCAGGGAGACAATATTCATTGTGGCCAGTCTTTATGACGCCATACAACCTGCCTCCAGATATGTGCATGCAACGGGAGTTTCTGTTCTTGACCATATTAATACCTGGTCCGAACCATCCAAAAAGGTCTCTGGATGTCTTTCTACAGCCACTGATAAAAGAGTTGAAAGATTTGTGGGCAACAGGGGTGAGGACGTACGACTGCTCAACGAAGACAAATTTTACGATGCGAGCGATGCTTTTGTGGACCATAAGTGACTTTCCTGCTTATGGGATGTTGTCTGGGTGGACTACACATGGGAGATTATCTTGTCCATATTGTAATGGAACGACAGATGCATTTCAGCTGAAGAACGGTAGGAAGACAAGTTGGTTCGATTGTCACCGGCGATTTCTTCCCATTAATCATCCTTATCGAAGAAACAGGAAATTGTTTAGGCAGAAAAGGGTTGTGAGAGACACTCCTCCTCCGTATTTAACTGGAGAACAAATTGAACAGCAAATCGATTACTACGGAGCTCAAGAAACAGTTCGTTGTGGTGGTAATTGGCATGTTCCCGGTAATATGCCTGATTATTATGGAGTTCAGCACAACTGGCACAAGAAGAGTATATTTTGGGAGTTGCCGTATTGGAAAGATCTTCTTTTGCGCCACAACCTAGATGTGATGCATATTGAGAAGAATTTTTTTGAGAACATCATGAATACAATATTGAATGTTCCAGGGAAGACAAAAGACAATCAAAAATCGAGGTTGGACTTGCCTGATATTTGCTCAAGACCCGAGTTACATATAAAAAGCAATGGACAAGTTCCTGTACCGGTATTCAGATTGTCTTCAGAACAAAAGTCGGTCTTGTTCAACTGGGTTGCATCAGCAGTGAAGTTTCCTGATGGGTATGTTTCAAACCTCTCTAGATGTGTTGAAAAGGGCCAAAAGTTCTCCGGGATGAAGAGTCATGATTGTCATGTCTTTATGCAAAGACTACTTCCCTTTGCATTTGCGGAGCTACTTCCCACAAAAGTACATGAAGCACTTGCAGGTAATATATTATTACTCACACTAATTAATTTCTTAATTTATTTTTCAAAAATATGCACTAATAATTTGCTTAATTGTTTTTGGAATATACAAAGCCATTGGAGCATTTTTCAGGGACTTGAGCACTCGCACTCTTAAAGAGGATGTCGTAGAACAACTTCACGAGAACATTCCGATCTTATTGTGCAACTTGGAGATGATATTTCCTCCCTCATTATTTGACGTCATGGAGCATTTAGCTGTCCACCTCCCGTATGAGGCATTGCTTCGAGGACCAGTACATTATGGATGGATGTATCAGTATGAGCGGGCCATGAAATATTTGAAGGGAAAGGCAAAAAACCTCGCAAAGGTTGAAGGTTCTATAATTGCTGGAAGTTTGACGGAAGAAACATCTCACTTCACATCGTACTACTTTGCACCTAATGTACGGACCCGACAAAGAGCTCCAAGAAGATATGATGATGGTGGTGTTGCCCCAACATATGCAGTTGCTGGTGTTCCGGATATCTTTAGCCAGATTGGGCGAATGGGTGGGAAAACGAAAGAGGTTTGGTGGTCGAGTGATGAAGACGCCCATAGTGCACACACTTACATTCTACTTAATTGTGAGGATCCATTTATGCGCTATTTTGAAAGGTAACATATATGGAAAGTTCTAAACTAATTGTAATTAAAATATATTTTTCAAATGATGATATAACTAATAAAATATGTGCATTTTACAGCCTATTTGTTAGTCAAGTCCAAGAAGCTATCCCAGGCATATCCACAAGTGAGGTAGATAAAAGGAAAGATCGACACTTTATTAAATGGTTGAAGAGTCAGGTATTTACTCCAATCCGATATTTGTTTCGTCCACGGGGTGTAACGAAAGACGTTTGTTTCAATGTTCTCTTTAATTTAATTTTGCAGGTTGAATATGAGGATCCAGATTATCCCATATGGTTTCACGAATTAGTTCAGGGTCCACTTGCAAAGGTCACCACATCACCAATGTATTTCTCACGAGGCTTTACTTTTCATACGTACGAGTATGGTAAACACCGGGCGACCAGCAATTATGGAATTTGTGTGAAAGGCGAAACCGATTTCTACGGGATCTTGCAGGAGATTATTGAAGTGGAATTCCCTGGGTTATTGAAGCTGAAATGCGTCATATTCAAATGTGACTGGTTCGACCCCGTGGTCAACAGAGGTGTTCGATTTAACAAATTCGGTGTAGTTGCTGTCAATGGTGGAAGGAGGTACAACAAATTCGAGCCTTTCATATTAGCTTCGCAAGCAGACCAAGTTAGCTTCCTACCATACCCGAGGTTGCGAGAATCTGGAATAAGTTGGTTAGCTGTTATCAAAGTTACACCCCGTGGACGAATAATCGGTGGAGAAGAACCACCTTTGCAAGAAGAACACATCAATGAAGTCGAAGAACCTGAACAACAAATGGAAGACATCCTACTCATTGATCCGCATAATCATGAGTATGAAGATCTTCCCGACGATACCACTGACGATGCTGTTGAGGACGAGTTTAATGAAAGTGATGATGTTTCTAGTGTTGAAGAGAATGATGATGTATCTGAATGATGATGTAATTTTTAAAAAATATTATTTATTTTCAGACTTGATTAATGCATTTGGGGTTTAGGGTATGGGGTTTGGTGTTTGAGATTGAGTTATAAGTTAAAGGATGTTTGAGGTTTGGTGTTTGTGGTTTACATTTTTAGGGATTTTAAGGTTATCGACGTTAATTCCTCGTAAAGAAAAACACGGGCCTTGCAAAATCCACGTAAGCTGATTTCGTCGTAAAGCACACGTTAAAAATAAACAAGGGCCTTGCAAATTCCACGTAAGCGTGCGTGAAGTTTACGACGAAATCAGCTTACGTGGAAATAACAAGGCTTTTAGCTGTTTCGTCGTAAAGACCTCGTTAATTTACGTTGATTTAACGAGTTTCGTGTTTAAATCCCTAAAACTCTAAACCCCAAACCCCAAACCTCAATCTATATATGTTTTCACTTAGCAGACACAATAAACCTGTATAATTAACATTGTATGATTAAAAAAATTAAGAATTTAAAACATCAAACCCAAAATTAACCAAAACTTCCTTAACTTATAAGTGAATCATATATAAGGTTTACATTGCTAAACTCAATTCACTCAAGAAGACTTAATAAACATGCATATTTAAAATTTCTTGATTAAATTAACTTAACACATATAGATGTTACTAGTAATGGGATAGGGGTTTAGGGATTTAGGGATTTAGGGTAAAGGGTTAGGGGTTTAGGGATTTACAAAATAACCTCGTTAAAAACTCGTAATCAACGTGTCCTTTACGACGAAAAAAGAAATTATCCTTGCTAATTCCACGTAAGCAAGCGAGGTCTTTACGACGAAACTTGCTTACGTGGAATTAGCAAGGATTGTTTCTTTTTTCGTCGTAATAACCACGCCTATTTACGAGGAATTAACATGTTTTTATGAAATCCCTATACCCTAAACCCCAAACCTCAATATATATATATACGGTTTCGATTCACTTAAAAAATAAATTAAACCTATATAATTAAAATTTCATGATTAAAAAAATAATAAAAATTAGGAATTTGGGGTTTAGGGTTTAGGGAATGTAAAAAACAAATGCTAAATCCACGGTTTCGTCGTAATATCCACGTGACCAAAAAACACGGGCCTTGCAATTTCGTCGTAAAGTTAAAAAGACGGGCCTTGCAAAATCGTCGTAAATAATTACACGGGCCTTGCTGTTTCGTCGTAAATTTACGAGGACTTTACGTCCCTATGTAATCTTATATATACCCGCGAGAACCAGCCACTTCATTTCGTCCCAATTTCCTCTCCTACACCTCCCAAGGTTCTCTCTAATCTCTCTCTAGAATTAGGTGGTTTAGTTTAGTGAATTTAGATAGGTTTATAGTTGATTAGGTGGTTAGTGTAGAGAATTTTGATTAGTTTGATTTCTTCTACTTGTTTTTTCTAACAATCTGAATTTTTTTTCAGATGGTTAGAAAGAACAAGCAGAAGAAAACCCCCCACTACAGTCAGATGTTCTGTGGTGATCCTGCTGCTGGATCATCATCTTCCGCTCCCGGTTCCTCCAACCCGGAGATTGTCCCGGAGTCTCAGTCACAGCCACCACCGGTTCCTCCATCTGGTGCACCACCCCCACCTGCTGCACCTCAGGCGGTTCCAGATCCGGTTGCACCCGGATACATTCATCCGGAGTTGCGGGTGCCGCCGACCGCTCCTTTTGCTCGGTACACGGTTGAGGATCTTCTCGCTCAACCAGGCCGAGCCGGTTTACCGGTTTTAGACCCCGACCGACCAGAGGGGACTCTGTGGTACGTAATTTTTTTTATTTAAATATTTTTAAAATTATTAATATTTTTTTTAATACTTTAACTTTGTTTTTTTCAGGTTTGGGGTCGACAATTCTGTCGCTACGAGCGTATCCGATATCATCAAAGGATACTTCTCAGAGGCTCACCCAAACTGGAAAAAGACGCCGCACCACGTTAGAAACACGTGGTTCAAGATGTTTGCTGTAAGTTTTTTTAAAATAATTATTTTATGTTTAATTTTTATTATTAACTTTTATTTCATTAATATTTTTTAACTAATTATTAATTTTTTTGGGTTTAAAAATGCAGCAAAGATACCAGTGGTCCATCGGGGTTCACGAGGACGTGAAACGGGAGTTCACCGCAAAGGCGAAGAAGCGGTTGTTGGACACCGTAGGCAACTGGAAGGAGGACTGGATCTACAAGGGTTACAAGGACGGGCAACCCGCTGAGCTGACCAAGGATGTCTACGATGGTCTCATCCGTTACTGGGAGCTGCCATCATCCATTGCGATCTCCAACGCCTGCTCCGCCTCTCGTAACACCAAAGACGAGCACGGCAACGGCCCGATGCTTCACTGTACGGGTCAAAAACCCCATGCCCGTGTCCGCTTGGAAATGGTAATTAATTTCTAATTTTTTTCATATTAAATATTTTAATAATTAATATGTACTTATATATGTATATTGATTCTAACATTTTAAATTTTAAATATTTTCAGGCCAAAGAGACGGGACAACTCCCGTCTCTTAAAGAGCTTTACGAGAGGACCCACAAGACCAAGGCGGGGGTATTTGTGGATCCGAGGTCCGAGCAAATCTACAACGATGTCGTTGCTCGGATTGAAGACCGCCAAACCCAGCTGACCCAGCAATCTCCCGATGGAATACCGGTCGTATTATCCACTCAAGAAGTGGATCAGATTTACGAGGAGGTAAAAATTTTACCTTTTAATCTACTTTTAATCTATTTTTTTAAATTATTAACATTAAACTTTATTTTTTCTTTGTAGGTCGTCCCTAAGAAAAAGGGACGTACGTTGGGAATCGGTTCCGTCAACGATGTCCCAAGAGCGACATCGTCTTATGGTCAGAGACGAGCCGACGAAGTCACTGAGCTGCGTTCGGAGTTACACTCGACGCGGACTCAGTTGGCGTCGACGCAGACGGAGTTGGAGTCTACGCGCCAATCATTCCAAGCTCGTATGGGTGGAGTGGAGGGGTTTCTGGAAGTTATATCTTCTGGAAATCCCCAATGGGAGGAGTTGTTGGCGGATATGCGACGACGGAACCCGGTTCCCGAGCCTTCTCGTACTCAGCAGCAAGAGGAGGAACTACAGAGGAGGAGTGAAGACCTCTACCGGGAAACGATCCACCGCCCCGGCCCGACTTAGTTTTTTTTTTTCTGTGTAATATTAAAATTCTAAACTTTTATTTATATAATATTTTCGGTTTTAATTTATTCCAAATTTTTAATATTTTCGCATTAGTTATTATTTATATTTCTAATATTTTTGAAATAATTATTTTCTATAATATAAAATTTTAAATTTTAAAAATAAATTAGTTTTAGAAATCGAAGCAAATTCCTCGTTAACTCACGAGGAATTGACGAGTAAATCGACGTGTAAAGAACGACGAAACGTTACGACGAATCTACGTGTCAAGTTGTACGTTTCCTTTACGACGGAAGTTTACGTCTACATTACGTGTATTATTTACGTTTACTTTACGAGTATAAATTACGTTTTTCTTACGAGGATAGTTTACGTGTATGTTACGAGGAAAATTACGTGTCTTTTACGTGGAACTATAGCGTCTACTTTACGTGGAAATCTACGTGTTCTTTACGACGAAATTTTAACCTTCCTTTTACGACGAAATGGGTCCCTCGTACTTTTACGACGAAATGGCGATTAAATATCCGTTACGACCAAACTTTAACGACGATATGCCTTTCCTCGCTAAATCGTCGTAAAGACGTATTTACGACGATTTAGCGAGGAAAATGGTCGTCGTTAAAATCGTGTTTTCTTGTAGTGAAACAGTAAGCAAGACATGTCCTCTCATTGTCTATAAGATGGCTTGTTTAGATGAGGTACTAGAACGATATAGTTTATTAAGATTTTGAAGAATTGTGGTTCTATTTATAGAGTAAAATAGATAGCAATGACAATCAAGGGCTTACTCGTGCTTCTGTTAGTAGTCCATTATTAAGAGAAGGATTAATGCATGGTGACGTATGGCGGTTTCGAAAGATTGGTTTTTGTGCTGAAGGGGACGCATTAAGCTCCATGGTTTCTTTTTTTATGATTCCTGTAAGATTAGGCACTAAGAGATATTCAAATTCATATATACATAAATTTCCATCTTGTTTGTATTTTGGCCGGTTTTAATTATTTTAAGTAATCCACTAAAGTTAGTGACTGTTATCGAGCTAAACATTTCCTGTAGTATATTTTGTCTAGAATAGTGCTGCGTGTATTTAAATGTATTTTGAGGACGCAAGTGGATTTTGTGTGAAACAATTCTCCCCATAGTACTTACATTTGTTCTGTTGATGATGAGATTTAGAGCCAGAGAGATTAAAGACAACTCTCCACATAGAATAGTTATTCCACTGGATGTTAGTGGATCGCGTCTTAAAACATCAAATTCAAAGTATATATCCTTAATTAAAATATATATTGCAGTTACCAGATTAAGTAATTTAACCTAAAATATACGGTTATATAATTATGAATGAACTTGAGAATCAATGAATATACATAAAACCAAAAAGGTATTATATCAATCACTGAAATGTTTACAAATGAGATGAGACGATAATTTATATCTAGATATTGTCAAGAACCCCGAAATAGATAAAACTATTCATTGATAGTTAATTAATTTGTTTAAACACACCAAAAAATGTACTTAGCACCTCCGACGACTACCATGATAATGATGGTCGATTCCACGTAGTAGTCAATTTATTATGATCTCTTTTAGCGGTAGTGTTACTTTCCCACTTGAACCGTAATTGTAATTTGCAGTGACTTTATATAGTTCTTTTGTTTACAAAGTGCATAGTCCAAATTGTTTCCACTTAGCAATATCGGCACGCCAAATAAAATATAACAAAAGCCACGCCACGTGCATTTATACATATTCTTAATTCTTATGTCAGTATACTTATGTAAATTCCACATACGATCCCACTTAAGCTATTTTAAGGCGTCTTCTCGTGTGTGTATGTTTGTTTGGTCAAAATGAGCATCTAAATACGGATGGTAGCCATTATATGCATATAGAGAAATGAATCAAAACTGCATAAATGTGGCATAAGAACATCTCCAAAAAGACATTCTATTTTAAAGTTTGCAAAATTTCATATGTAAAATTTTAAACAAGTCTTCTTCAAAAGCAAAACTTCAAATTTAACTTCAAAAGAATTTATATATTATATTATGGTCTTTATATTTATGAGACTTTATTTAAATGCATAAAATTTTATAAATAAACAGCATATATATAAAAATATTATAAAAGTATTAATTAACAAAATGATACAGTAAAATATATAATTTTACATAGAAATACATAATTAAATATTAAATTACAAATAAATATTATATTGTTCTATAAATCTATTTTTGTAATACTTTCATATATGGTCAATTAGTTCATGCTTTAAGTTTCTTTTCTAATATTATTGTTATCTAAATCTAGTTTTGAAAAGAAACTTATTTCAAAGTTTTTATTTATTTTTATTTGTAAAATTAAAATTATAAAAAATTAAAATTATAAAAGCAAATTTGAAATATTTATGAGTTATAAAATTTTAAAAGAGTAAAAAGACTAAAGGACAAAACATTTAAGAATCACAGATATAATATGTAAATGTAAGAACCAAAATACAATGAAAAATATGAAACTTCAAATTTGAAGTTCTATGTAATAACATTTTATATTTGAAGTTTTACTAAATTTTGAAGTTTGTTTTTCGAGAACAAAAAACTTTATATTTGAAGTTATATAGTGTCTTTTGAAGATGCTCTAATAGTTAACAAAATGTGGGAAATAGTAAAAAAGCTCCAGAAAAATAAACCTCGAAATATCCTCGATAACCTTCATCTACATCTTCTCATGCTGTAACACGCATGTAATTGTAAACTCAATAACTTCAATACAAGGTTTTTAGAAAATCAGATTAACGCGCCAAATGAGTGGATTGGCACTTGATTTGAATCACTGAGAATTTGCTTAGCTTTCCTCGGGTAACGTTTCCCATTCAATATTGTTTGATTAGTCTCTGTAAGACTATCTGCAACGGGAATCCGTTGAGAATCCTTAGCATATTAATCGAGGCAAATTTAATTAAAATAATATTATTTAAACTAAATAACCTAAGGATCAATCCTTAAATAAGAAATTTAAGGATTTGATCTTAGGACAGCTGGCAGCTTGAGAGCTCTTTCTCTCTTCTCTCTCTTGCCGTCGTGTTCTTGTTCCTGTAAAAGCTTCAGACTTTTGAGTTCTCTTGCTTCTGATCGAGTTCTTTTGAGTCCTTGTCTCTGGCCTTCTTCTTCTTCCTCCTCCCCGGGTAAGTCCTCTGATTCTTCAACAGGAAAACAAGATGGACTCCTCTGGTACAAAGACACTGGCCACCACCTACTCGGTGAGTTCTTGATGGCGGCTGTTCAGGCCAACAACCTTCTCGAGGATCATAGCCAAGTTGAGTCTGACCCTTTGAGTACACTTGATTCAGCAACGACAGCTGCTAAGTATCAATCTGGTTATTATCCAAAATCCCCTTGAATTTCAGTTTCATTTTTTTCATTTTTTAGGCTCAAAGTTTCTGGTTAGATTACAATATTTTAGGCTCAAACTGAAATTGAAGGGGATTTTCTGTCTTTAGATTACAATATGATTACTAAAGCACAATATTTTCTGTCTTTAGGGTTGAATTGGGTTTCTGTTTATATCTGATTGAATTGGGTTTCTGTTTATATCATCACAGAATGCAATTAGGTTAAGTGGAGGTAGAGAGTATGTATGTAACAAGTTTAGGTGGAGGTAGAGAGTCTCAAGTTTAGAGCTTTAGTAATCATATGATGAGTTCAGCATTGATCAAACTTAACAGTTTTCTCTGTGTGTATCAAACGGTTTTAACATTGTCAGACGTTTGATTACGTGGAGCTAGGTAAAGTTTAGAGCTTTCGTCATCATATGATAAGTTCATTATTGATCAAAGTTAACCTTTTAATCTGTCTATCAAACAGTTTTAACATTTTACTCTGTGTGTATATGAAACGGTTTTAACATAGTCGAGGTTTGTGATATCAATGTTTACAGGCACAAACAAATAAACCAATTAGGCCAAGGTTCATGGACATCTCAAGCTACTCAGAAACCAGCTACTGAAGAGACCTTTGGAAAGTATAGGCGAGATGGCGTTTTCTACTTGATTCTTGTAAAGTTCTCTGTTTCCCCTAACGGGTCTATGAGTGAAGGACACATCAGATTTGACTTGTGATATATGTATGTTGACAATGCTGCAATGCAGCTTCGTGACCCTAAACAGGTACGCTTATATATTTGCCAAGTAAGCTAGCTCAGCGCCTTGATGTGGGAGCTTTGTTGGTCCTAACAATGGTTTGATCGTTTCTTAAAATGCAGTTTGACACCATTGTCACAAAGAACAATATGATCACGTCTGAACAAAGACATGTGCTGTTTATTACAGGGACCTGGACTCTTTGAACCAATACATGGTTCTGCACCTACATTAGAGAGAGGTCAGAGACTTGGAAGATAACTCTTTTTTATTAGCTAGGTAAGATTTTTTTGAACATTTAGTTAGATTACAATATTTTGCTCTCGGTAAAACCGTATAAGTAAAGGTCATCATCTTCTCTTCCAAATAGAACAGCAGCTAAGTTTGTAACATGAATCTCATTTATTTGTGAATATAAGGACTCCTCAATGGAGTCCACCATTGGACTCATTTTTTTATTTAAAATCTTTCACTATTCAATTAAAAAAATATATAGTAAAATAATAGCTAAGGACTATTTAATGAAATCCACCATTGTGGATGCTCTAAGACTCACGATTCTGAACATCTCAATCATTCACTCTATCTTTAAATCTAAAAGGTATCTTTCCACAATAAATAAATATCCAAATTAGAGAGGGACGACAATGAATATAAATAATGATATTTTGGATTCAACAACATAGAGTTATGTTGTTTTATATGGCAATGAATATATTGTAGAAGTATGCAAAGGAGAAGCCGATTAACTGGTTCAAATTAATTATTTATTATTTAATTTAACATTTCATCTTTTGTTCTTAATTTCTGTTAAAAAGTGTTTTGTTTGGTTATATTTTCATGTTAAGGTCATTTTCATTATGAATTTTGACATCAGCTCTGTGGATATCTTCATTTTGCTTTTGGTGATGTTGATGCTCGATCTCAAACCCCAACTGTTCTAACTGAGCATGAGCATGTCACTTTCCTTCTCTTCTCTTTTTTGTAAGCTTTCTTTCTAATGACTCTATGTTATCAAATCTTGGTACATGGTTTGTAGGCTTCTATTTCTCAATTTCATACACTTGACATTCACAAAGAGAGGAAAGAAAGATATTTAGTAATCAAGTTGACAATAAAGTTTAGTCTCAAGTAATGACCAAATCCTAATGTCGAAATCAATCTAAAGGTCGGCAACAGCATCAAAACATGATAAAGATTAAGTTTACTCCTCATTAATATTGATGTAATATATGAGGTGTCAAACTAACCAAAGACAATCTCAGTCACCAAGATGCAAGACACAACTTAATCTAAGCAATTGAAATATAATGAGGTGATAACACGTAACAAGATTCAATTTCAAGTAACAAATAACTAGAAAAAACTTTCAATCAATGATACAGAAAAACCATGGGAAAGAGAATTGACTTTGGGTCATTAAAATCCTATCTAGAGTGTTCATACAAACAATCAATCAAATTCTACAAGTGTAGACACAAGTAACTGAGTAAGAAACTTCCAAGGTACTAATCCCTACACTAAACAAGCACTAAACATCAAATCATATTTGTCTAATACAAGCAAGTATGCATGAATAATAAATTGATTCACTTTCTAAGATTCTATAATGTCAATTTTCATTGTTAAACAAGCAAAGAGAAATAGCAATATAGCTCAATAAAATCAAGAAAACAAGATGAAAATATGAACACAAAGATAATAAGTGAACACTCTCTAACAACCAGAGTGTATCTTATCTTCATACTTGCTCGTACTCAGCCAGTTGACGTAGCAACATCCAGCTCCTCCAGTGTTGCTTGACCTGCCACAATTCCAGAGTGTGGCTCTTCTTCAAATATTTTCTTTGCTAAGCTACTCCATAGCCATCTGGTCTTTACAGAATCAAATGCGTCTGAAGGGTTCGGAGGATGTGCTAGAAGAATTTTGTATCCTACCATTGGATAATTTTTAAGAATAGCACAGATGTTTCCTTTCTTCTTCAATATTTACAACTTTGGATTTTTTGAGCCATGTTCTTACCAGATTTTCTGACCAAGCTGCCCGCTTCCTCCCCTCGTTCTCACTTTATCGATTTTTCTTCTCTCATGTTTGTCTTGCTAATCTCAAATCGCAAGCCTTTTGTGTATGAAGTAATCGTAAAGTTCTAGATCGGGAATCATATATCTTTTGTTGTACTGATGTAGTCATGAATTTGGGAATCAATAATGTGTCTGGCAATACTTTAGTTTTTTGTTCACAAAAATTATTTGTGATTTAAAGCTGTTAAATATGTCTGGCAAAATTTGCAAGATATTTGTTTATGTTACAAAATATTGCAATTTAGTAATAAAAACATGCAACATGTATTGTGGTTGTTGTTTCGAAATAAATTTGTAATGAAAAATTCGAACGAATATTCACTGTCGCAAATATATTGAAATAATCAAGACAAATGATTAACATAAATGGTCGTTGCAAATTTTTTGTTGTAATATTGCTTATTTCTTATGGTGTGTATTGTTCATTTAATAGTATGATTGTTTTAACATTAAGTACTACATGTATAATTTGAGATTTTTATTATATAGGTATTGATTATAGGAATAGGAAGATGGTTCTTAGTTCTGATTTTCATTGCTTCCAGTATATGTTCAATCATGTCAGTGAAGATATTATTCATCTCTAAATAACTTATTAGTTACAATTAATTTATTTTTCTCTAATAAATAATACCAACTACCATGATACTAATATTATTTGTTATTTTACATGTACATGTTAAAAGATATAATGAAGCATGGTGTTTTGATGTGTCATTATCAATAATATTCAAGCTAGGAATGAACGTCTACTCTGTTAATCAAATCAAAACTTTCGGATATGTTATATAGTTGAATGATTCAATTTGAAATCTCACTTAGATATTTAGATTTTAATTTTGTTGTGAATAACATCGTAATTTGTAATAACAAAATGCTTATTATTAGATATTTTATTATTTAAGTATGGAAGCGGGTACGCAAAAATGAAATCGTATGCAAGCATAAATGCAAGATTTTTTAAAATATTAGGAAGCAGATTCGTATTGGAAGCATGTATATATATATATATATATATATATTATTTTTTTTAAAAAAAATTTATAAATAATTTTAAATGATTTCATATTAAAAGTGTGAAAATTCACATAAATTAAATTAATAAGAAATTATTATACTAAACTATTTTTAATATTTCATAAATAGTTGACATATTATATTTGAATATATATTTTATATCTAATAAAAACCTCAATGTAGAAAGATAATTTATAGTATTAATTTTAATATTTAATATTTATATTATCTCTATTTCATTACTATTACATTTAGATTTTACATAAAAATAAAAACATGATTTAATTTTAGAGTTAATATAAAAACAAAAACATGATTTATATTTTTTTTTATTTGTGGCATTGTATTTTTTTTAAACAGAAAAGTGATTCTAAGATAGAACCGTAAGCTTCAAGCATGTTTTTAAATATGATATTTTAGAAACATTTTGGAAATGAGATTCCATAAGTTTTCGCAAAGTTACGATTCCGATTCCGAAGCGGACATCGATAAGACTTTCTTGCAACCTAGAATGTAAGGTTTGTGTAGCTGCTATAATTTTGACTTACCTCAACAATTAGCGACTTTAAATTTTTTATTATTCAAGTGAGACTGTGACTAATCCTTCATATAGAAAAAGTCAAATAACCTCTTTTAAAATTAAAGTTGGATTAGGATTATGGATATTAAATAGATCAAACCACTGATCTATATGGGCCCAAACTTGGTAGTCTGGAACGTGTTAATTGTTATCAGACCCAAATCCAAATAAAGACGAGAAGAAAATGAAACAAATCTCGATAAACGTTCTATCGAAGTATAGGATATCATGGATATGAGGATCACGGACAACATTCATTATGTCAGGCAAATTCAGCTCTCTGCAACTGTCTCAAACCTAGACACTGTCACACATATTCTGCTTGTGCTAGTAAAAGTAAAATATGTAATCCAATAAAATAAGAAACTTAAAACTCTACCATCCATATGTTTTTTCACTACAATGAACTTTGCTTTTACTACGATCTTATTAACCGGGGAACTTTTCATCAACAAGATGAACTAACCAGGTCAGAAAAGTAAAAAACGATCTGAACCAGAAAATAAACCTTACCATGGCTTCATATGATCTTCACCGGAGAAAGCGACTCTCCTGAGTCCTGACTCTGATACCAAAAGAGATAAAAGAAGTAAACTAAGCCTACGAAAGACTAGCACATTTTGACATACATATCATATAGCTGTAGAGATCTATCACTAACGTTGTGCATATATGAGCCTTCACCACCTACCATCATGGATTCCCTTCCCGTGCTTTTGATTCCGCTTCCCTCTTTGGTCCAAGTATCATCTCACATGGCTGTTCTTTGTTCTACAACAGAATCATTCTCACATGCATCTCCAAGCTTCTCAGCCCCCATTTCATTTTCCTCATTCTGTTCACCTGAAACTTTCCTTAACATCCTTTTCACCTTGTTCCTTACATCCAAGTTCATTCACTGCGGAGTCATCCCTAGCCGCAACATCCTGCATACAAACATCTTCTGCAGCTACATTATTCTCCTTTGTGTAACCACTAGTACGTGCATTAGACCCCCCACTGTCATCACCCTGTCCCTCACTTTCAGACTCATTCTCAACAACTTCTTCATTACCAACCACGCTCCTCGTCTCAAGATACTGCAACCTCCTCCTCATATCACCCAACTCCCTTTCCATCAAGAACAGCCTCTCCTTTAAAGTCAGATTCTCTTCCTCCAGCTGCGCAATATGACTATCCTGATCATCCACTCAATTCTCCAACACATTATTATACTCAGAACCACCGTAACTCGGATAAATCATCTCAAACCGGCTCAAATCATGGTCTAATCTCCTCTCAACCTCAACATGCTCCTCCACATCACTCTCACTAGACCCTCCCTCATCCTAATCAGCCCCTTCATGGAGCTATAACCATCAACGCCCCACTCCTCCTTCGCCATGTCTCCCAACTCCTCCCTAGACAGCGTGGGGAGTACAGCTGGCGTGGGGAGTATAGCTGGCGTCATGGGGCATGGAGACACCAGGCGCAGATGATAAACGACGTCATGAACGGATTGCAAACTCAACTGAAGCTCGTGCTGCTGCTGAACGAGAGAGACAAAACCACTATAAAACTGAGGCGTTCTCCAAAAGGGTACTTCAGCTTCATGATGTTATATTGACTGATGCTTACATTTATTTGGTGGTTGATGAATGTAATTACACGTTTGGTGATTTTATACGATTTTGTGCGAATAAACCTACCCGCTTTATCACTAACGAAGAAACATTTGCACCAACTGAGCTGCTATGTCTAACCTTAATTAGCTTGCATTGTTTTGTATCTTGTCGCGACACTTTCTCCGACTTTTTTTGTTTGTTGTCGCGACATATCCCCCCCCCCTTTCTTCTCCGATTCCAGAATCTACAACCCTAATTGTCCTTAACCGTGAGATGTAATGGAAGAGGATCTTCGAGATGCACACTGTTTGTCCATTTCGTACGATAAGAAGCTTGCTGTGGGTGCTGATCAAGGTGAATACTTCAAAAGTTCCTTCAAGGGTCGAGCTATACTAGTGAAACGGATTGCAAACTCAACTGAAGCTCGTGCTGCTGCTGAACGAGAGACAGAACCACTACAAAACCGAGGCGTTCTCCAAAAGGGTACTTCGGCTCCATGATGTTATATTGACTGATGCTTACATTTATTTGGTGGTTGATGAATGTAATTGCACGTTTGGTGATTTTCAAAGATTTTGTGCGAATAAACCTACCCGCTTTATCACTAACGAAGCAACATTTGCACCAATTGAGCTGTTGTGTCTAACGTTAATTAGATTGCATTGTTTTGTATCTTGTCGCGACACTTTTCCGACTTTTTTTGTTTGTTGTCGCGACATAAACCCCCATTTCTCCTCCGATTCCAGATTCTAGAACCCTAATTTTCCTTAAGCCGTGAGATGTGATGGAAGATGATATTCGAGATGCACACTGTTTGTCCATTTCGTACGATAAGAATCTTGATGTGGGTGCTGATCAAGGTGAATACTTCAAAGGTTCCTTCAAAGGTCTAGCTGTACTGGTGAAACAGATTGCAAACTCAACTGAAGCTCGTGTTGCTGCTGAACGAGAAAGACAAAACCACTACAAAACCGAGGCGTTCTCCAAAAGGGTACTTCGGCTCCATGATGTTATATTGACTGATGTTTACATTTATTTGGTGGTTGAGGAATGTGATTGCACGTTTGGTGATTTTCTACGATTTTGTGCGAATAAACCTACCCGCTTTATCACAACGAAGCAACATTTGCACCAACTGAGCTGATGGGTCTGACGTTAATTAGCTTGCATTGTTTTGTATCTTGTCGCGACACTTTCTCTGACTTTTTTTTTGTTTGTTGTCGCGACATAAACCCCACACTTTCTCCTCCGATTCCAGATTCTAAAACCTTAATTTTCCTTAAGCCGTGAGATGTGATGGAAGAGGATCTTCGAGATGCACATTGTTTGTCTATTTCGTATGATAAGAAGCTTACTGTGGGTGCTGATCAAGGTGAATACTTCAAAGGTTACTTCAAGGGTCGAGCTGTACTGGTGAAACGGATTGCAAACTCAACTGAAGCTCGTGTTGCTGCTGAACGAGAGAGACATAACTACTACAAAACGAGGCGTTCTCCAAAAGGGTACTTCGGCTCCATGATGTTATATTGACTAATGCTTACATTTATTTGGTGGTTGATGAATGTAATTGCACGTTTGGTGTTTTTCTACGATTTTGTCCGAATAAACATACCCGCTTTACCACTAACGAAGAAACATTTGCACCAACTGAGCTGCTGTGTCTAATGTTAATTAGCTTGCATTATTTTGTATCTTGTCGCGATACTTTCTCCGACTTTTTTTGTTTGTTGTCTCGACATAAACCCCCCCCCCCCTTTCTCCTCCGATTCCAGTTTCTAGAACCCTGATTTTCTTTAATCTGTGAGATGTGATGGAAGAGGATCTTCGAGATGCACACTGTTTGTCCATTTCGTACGATAAGAAGCTTGTTGTGGGTGCTGATCAAGGTGAATACTTCAAAGATTCCTTCAAGGGTCGAGCTGTACTGGTTTAACGGATTGCAAACTCAACTGAAACTTGTGCTGCTGCTGAACGAGAGTGACAGAACCACTACAAAATCGAGGCGTTCTCCAAAAGGGTACTTCAACTCCATGATGTTATATTGACTGATTCTTACATTTATTTGGTGGTTGATGAATGTAATTGCACGTTTGGTGATTTCTGCGATTTTGTGCGAATAAACCTACCCGCTTTATCACTAACGAAGCAACATTTGCACCAACTGATCTGTTGTGTCTAACGTTAATTAGCTTGCATTGTTTTGTATCTTGTCGCGACACTTTCTCCGACTTTTTTTGTTTGTTGTCGCGACATAGCCCCCCCCCCTTTCTCCTCTGATTCCAGATTCTAGAACCCTAATTTTCCTTAAGCTGTGAGATGTGATGGAAGAGGATCTTCGAGATGCACACTGTTTGTTTATTTCGTACGATAAGAAGCTTGATGTGGGTGCTGATTAAGGTGAATACTTCAAAGGTTCCTTCAAGCGTCGAGCTGTACTAGTGAAACGGATTGAAAACTCAACTGAAGCTCGTGCTGCTGCTGAACGAGAGAGAAAGAACCACTACAAAACCGAGGCGTTCTCCAAAAAGGTACTTCGGCTCCATGATGTTATATTGACTGATGCTAACATTTATTTGGTGGTTGATGAATGTAATTGCACGTTTGGTGATTTTCAACGATTTTGTGCGAATAAACCTACCCGCTTTATCACTAACGAAGCAACATTTGCACCAACTGATCTGTTGTGTCTAACGTTAATTAGCTTGCATTGTTTTGTATCTTGTCGCGATACTTTCTCCGACTTTTTTTGTTTGTTGTCGCGACATAGCTCCCCCCCCCCCTTTCTCCTCCGATTTCAGATTCTAGAACCCTAATTTTCCTTAAGCTGTGAGATGTGATGGAAGAGGATCTTCGAGATGCACACTGTTTGTCTATTGCGTACGATAAGAAGCTTGCTGTGGGTGCTGATCAAGGTGAATACTTCAAAGGTTCCTTCAAGCGTCGAGCTGTACTAGTGAAACGGATTGCAAACTCAACTGAAGCTCGTGCTGCTGCTGAACGAGAGAGAAAGAACCACTACAAAACCGAGGCATTCTCCAAAAGGGTACTTCGGCTCCATGATGTTATATTGACTGATGCTAACATTTATTTGGTGGTTGATGAATGTAATTGCACGTTTGGTGATTTTCTACGATTTTGTGTGAATAAACCTACCCTCTTTATCACTAACGAAGCAACATTTGCACTAACTGAGCTACTGTTAATTAGCTTGCATTATTTGTATCTTGTCGCGACACTTTCTCGGCCTTTTTTTGTTTGTTGTCGAGACATAACCCCCCCCCCTTTTTCCTCCGATTCCAGATTTTAGAACCCTAATTTTCCTTAAGCCGTGATGTGTGATGGAAGAGGATCTTCGAGATGCACACTGTTTGTCCATTTCGTACGATAAGAAGCTTGATGTGGGTGCTGATCAAGGTGAATACTTCAAAGATTCCTTCAAGGGTCGAGTTGTACTGGTGAAACGGATTGCAAACTCAACTGAAGCTCGTGCTGCTGCTGAACGAGAGAGACAAAACCACTACAAAACTGAGGCGTTCTCCAAAAGGGTACTTCGGCTCCATGATGTTATATTGACTGATGCTTACATTTTTTTGGTGGTTGATGAATGTAATTGCACGTTTGGTGATTTTATACGATTTTGAGCGAATAAACCTATCCGCTTTATCACTAACGAAGCAACATTTGCATCAATTGAGCTGCTGTGTCTAACGTTAATTAGCTTGCATTATTTTGTATCTTGTCGCGACACTTTCTCCGACTTTTTTTGTTTGTTGTCGCGACATAAACCCCCCCTTTCTCCTTCGATTCCAGTTTCTAGAACCCTAATTTTCCTTAAGCCGTGAGATGTGATGGAAGAGGATCTTCGAGATGCACACTATTTGTCCATTTCGTACGATAAGTAGTTTGCTGTGGGTGCTGATCAGGGTGAATATTTCAAAGGTTCCTTCAAGGGTCAAGCTATACTGGTGAAACGGATTGCAAACTCAACTGAAGCTCGTGCTGCTGCTGAACGAGAGAGACATAACCACTACAAAACCGAGGCGTTCTCCAAAAGGGTACTTCGGCTCCATGATGTTATATTGACTGATGCTTACATTTATTTGGTGGTTGATGAATGTAATTGCATTTTTGATGATTTTCTACGATTTTGTGCGAATAAACCTACCCGCTTTATCACAAACGAAGCAACATTTGCACCAACTGAGCTGATGTGTCTAACGTTAATTAGCTTGCATTGTTTTGTATCTTGTCGCGACACTTTCTCCGACTTTTTTTGTTTGTTGTCGCGACATAAACCCCCCCCCCCCTCTTTCTCCTCCAATTCCAGATTCTAGAACCCTAATTTTCCTTAAGCCGTGAGATGTGATGGAAGAGGATCTTCGAGATGCATACTGTTTGTCCATTTCGTACGATAAGAAGCTTGTTGTGGGTGCTGATCAAGGTGAATACTTCAAAGGTTTCTTCAAGGGTCGAGCTGTACTGGTGAAACGGATTGCAAACTCAACTGAAGCTCGTGCTCCTGCTGAACGAGAGAGACAGAACCAATACAAAACCGAGGCGTTCTCCAAAAGGGTACTTCGGCTCCATGATGTTATATTGACTGATGCTTACATTTATTTGGTGGTTGATGAATGTAATTGCACGTTTGGTGATTCTTTACGATTTTGTGCGAATAAACCTACCCTCTTTATCACTAACGAAGCAACATTTGCACCAAATGAGCTGTTGTTTCTAATGTTTATTAGCTTGCATTGTTTTGTATCTTGTCGCGACACTTTCTCTGACTTTTTTTGTTTGTTGTCGCGACATAAACCCCCCCCCCTTTCTCCTCCGATTCCAGATTCTAGAACCCTAATTTTCCTTAAACCATGGGATGTGATGGAAGAGGATCTTCGAGATGCACAATGTTTGTCCATTTCGTACGTTAAGAAGCTTGCTGTGGGTGCTGATCAATGTGAATACTTCAAAGATTCCTTCAAGGGTCGAGCTGTACTGGTGAAACGGATTGCAAACTCAACTGAAGCCCGTGCTCCTGCTGAACGAGAGAGACATAACCACTACAAAACCGAGGCGTTCTCCAAAAGGGTACTTCGGCTCCATGATGTTATATTGACTGATGCTTACATTTATTTGGTGGTTGATGAATGTAATTGCACGTTTGGTGATTTTTTACGATTTTGTGCGAATAAACCTACCCTCTTTATCACTAACGAAGCAACATTTGCACCAACTGAGCTGTTGTGTCTAATGTTAATTAGCTTGCATTGTTTTGTATCTTGTCGCGACACTTTCTCCGACTTTTTTTGTTTGTTGTCGAGACATAAACCCCCCCCCCTTTCTCCTCCGATTCCAGATTCTAGAACCCTAATTTTCTTTAAGCCGTGAGATGTGATGGAAGAGGATCTTCGAGATGCACACTGTTTGTCCATTTCGTACGATAAGAAGTTTGCTGTGGGTGCTGATCAAGGTGAATACTTCAAAGGTTCTTTCAAGGGTCGAGCTGTACTGGTGAAACGGATTGCAAACTCAATTGAAGCTCGTGCTCCTGCTGAACGAGAGAGACAGAACCACTACAAAACCGAGGCGTTCTCCAAAAGGGTACTTCGGTTCTATGATGTTATATTGACTGATGCTTACATATATTTGATGGTTGATGAATGTAATTGCACGTTTGGTGATTTTCTACGATTTTGTGCGAATAAACCTACCCGCTTTATCAATAACAAAGCAACATTTGCACCAAATGAGCTGTTGTGTCTAACGTTAATTAGCTTGCATTGTTTTGTATCTTGTCGCGACACTTTCTCTGACTTTTTTTGTTTGTTGTCGCGACATAAAACCTCATTTTCTCCTCTGATTCCAGATTCTAGAACCCTAATTTTCCTTAAGCCGTGAGATGTGATGGAAGAAGATCTTCGAGATGCACACTGTTTGTCCATTTCGTACGATAAGAAGTTTGCTGTGGGTGCTGATCAAGGTGAATACTTCAAAGATTCCTTCAAGGGTCGAGTTGTACTGGTGAAACAAATTGCAAACTCAATTGAAGCTCGTGCTGCTGCTGAACGAGAAAGACAAAACCACTACAAAACCGAGGCGTTCTCCAAAAGGGTACTTCGGCTCCATGATGTTATATTGACTGATGTTTACATTTATTTGGTGGTTGATGAATGTGATTGCACGTTTGGTGATTTTCTACGATTCTGTGCGAATAAACCTACCCGCTTTATCACAACGAAGCAACATTTGCACCAACTGAGCTGATGGGTCTGACGTTAATTAGCTTGCATTGTTTTGTATCTTGTCGCGACACTTTCTCTGACTTTTTTTGTTTGTTGTCGCGACATAAACCCCCCACTTTCTCCTCCGATTCCAGATTCTAAAACCTTAATTTTCCTTAAGCCGTGAGATGTGATGGAAGAGGATCTTCGAGATGCACATTGTTTGTCTATTTCGTATGATAAGAAGCTTACTGTGGGTGCTGATCAAGGTGAATAATTCAAAGGTTACTTCAAGGATCGAGCTGTACTGGTGAAACGGATTGCAAACTCAACTGAAGCTCGTGTTGCTGCTGAACAAGAGAGAGATAACTACTACAAAACCGATGCGTTTTCCAAAAGGGTACTTCGGCTCCATGATGTTATATTGACTAATGCTTACATTTATTTGGTGGTGTATGAATGTAATTGCATGTTTGGTGTTTTTCTACGATTTTGTCCGAATAAACATACCCGCTTTATCACTAACGGAGCAACATTTGCACCAACTGAGCTGCTGTGTCTAACGTTAATTAGCTTGCATTGTTTTGTATCTTGGACACTTTCTCCGACTTTTTTGTTTGTTGTCGCGACATAAACCCCCCCCCCTTTTTCTCCTCCGATTCCAAATTCTAGAACCCTAATTTTACTTAAGCCGTGAGATGTGATGGAAGAGGATCTTCGAGATGCACACTGATTGTCCATTTCGTACGATAAGAAGCTTGCTGTGGGTGCTGATCAAGGTGAATACTTCAAAGGTTCCTTCAAGGGTCGAGCTGTACTGGTGAAACGGATTGCAAACTTAACTTAAGCTCGTGCTCCTGCTGAACGAGAGAGACAGAACCACTACACCGAGGCGTTCTCCAAAAGGGTACTTCGGCTCCATGATGTTATATTGACTGATGCTTACATTTATTTGGTGGTTGATGAATGTAATTGTACGTTTGGTAATTTTCTACGATTTTGTGCGAATAAACCTATTCGCTTATCACTAACAAAGCAACATTTGCACCAACTGAGTTGTTGTGTCTAACGTTAATTAGCTTGCATTGTTTTGTATCTTGTCGCGACACTTTCTCCAACTTTTTGTTTGTTGTCGCGACATAACCCCCCCCCCCCTTTCTCCTCCGATTCCAGATTCTAGAACCCTAATTTTCTTTAAGCCGTGAGATGTGATGGAAGAGGATCTTCGAGATGCACACTGTTTGTCTATTTCGTACGATAAGAAGCTTGATGTGGGTGCTGATCAAGGTGAATACTTCAAAGGTTCCTTCAAGGGTTGAGCTGTACTGGTGAAACGGATTGCAAACTCAACTGAAGCTCGTGCTGGTTCTGAACGAGAGAGACAGAACCACTACAAAACCGAGGCGTTCTCCAAAAGGGTACTTTGGCTCCATGATGTTATATTGACTGATGCTTACATTTATTTGGTGGTTGATGCATGTAATTGCACGTTTGGTGATTTTCTACGATTTTGTGCAAATAAACCTACCCGCTTTATCACTAACGAAGCAACATTTTCACCAACTGAGCTGATGTGTCTAATGTTAATTAGCTTGCATTGTTTTGTATCTTGTCGCGACACTTTCTCCGACTTTTTTTGTTTGTTGTAGCGACATAAACCCCCCCTTTCTCCTCCGATTCCAGATTCTAGAACCCTAATTTTCCTTAAGTCGTCAGATGTGATGGAAGAGGATCTTCAAGATGCACACTGTTTGTCTATTTCGTACGATAAAAAGTTTGCTGTGGGTGCTTATCAAGGTGAATACTTCAAAGGTTCCTTCAAGGGTCGAGCTGTACTGGTGAAACAGATTGCAAACTCAACTGAAGCTCGTGTTGCTGCTGAACGAGAAAGACATAACCACTACAAAACTGAGGCGTTCTCCAAAAGGGTACTTCGGCGCCATGATGTTATATTGACTGATGCTTATATTTATTTGGTGGTTGTTGAATGTAATTACAGTTATGTTCCAATTTTTTGGTGAGTTCGATCCGGTTCGGATCTGCGGGTTCGGTTTGGATTTGCACTGAGATAACCAATTTTTTTAAAAAAATCATATATACTTTAAATCTCTCAAATATAAAAATAAAATTATTTATAACATATAAATGTGTATAATTTAAGCTAAAATACTTAAAATTAACATAATATTTGGTTTAGCTTCAATATTCAGATAAAAATCAATAGATATTTGAAGTATTGGTATTTTGAGTATCATCTAACTATTTTAAATATGTATTTTAAACTATTTGTATATATTTCCAAATATTTTTGGAAAACTTAATAACATCTTATATCTTAAGGTCTCAATAATTTTACAAAGAAGAATTCAAAATTAACATATTTATGTATTTTATGTTATATATAGTTTAATTCAACTAATATTAATATATATATATATATATGTATATAATATTATATTAAAATCTCAATGATTTTTCAATGGAAATTTTGAAATTAACATATTTATAATTTTATATATTAAATGATTTAATGTAAATGATATATATAATGAGATTTCATATTCACACGATCTGTGATCAATTGTATCTTACTTGAACGAAAAAACAAATAAACCATTAATAACATCCATTTTTTAATATGAGACTTTTACCATTTTTCGTAATTTATCCATGTTCAAATTTTTTAATGTGGGACTTTTACCATATCTGAAAGTTGTTCATTCTCAGTTCTAACTGTATGTCCTTTGGGCTTTTATTTCATCTGCCATCTTATATATTAAATCATCACATTTCACTTATTAATGAATTTGAATTAGAAAAAAATAATTTAGACACTTGCCAATTTAAATATTTGTTTAGTATTATTTTATAAACAACATGATTTAATTTTATAACAGAAATCTGTCGTAATTATATATATATTCTCTTCTACTGTTATGGTTCTAGAAGCTTATATAAATATTTGTATTGTTAGATTTCATTCGAATAGAAATTATATTAAATATTTATTAAGAAACATATTAGCAAATAAAATTTCTTTACATATTTTTTTAATTCATTATTTATATCATTCGTATTTTACATTTTTAGTAGTTTTGTGCTGACAAAGCGGTAAATATAATGTATAAGTTAAACAAATGAGCCAAGTCTCAAGATAATATAAAAAGATTAAGCCCAAATTTGATACTAAGCAGATTAATCCAGGGGAAAAAAAGGAAACAAACATACATAACTTTTTTCCTTTTGACTTTAATGTATTTTTTTGTGGGTGAATCGAAGTTTCGCTTCTTTCTCTCTTCGTTGAACAAAAAAAAGAAAAAAAAAAGCTTCTTTCTCACTTCATCTCTTTGCTTACCCTTGGCTTTTTTATCAAAGATCAATTCTCGGTAGAAGAAAACCAAAACTCTAATTATAATTTTGTGTGACTCAACTACCCTTCAACTTCTAAAAGTCCCCTGTGACAAAAAAAAAACTTAGGTTAGAGTCTCCGTAACTTTTCCTTTAGCTTATGTGATTTAGTTTCTCAGATGTATTGATTTAGTATCTGATTCATATATATATATATACAGACTGTGAGAGATCATTGTAGATTGGAGACTACTTGGCTGATCGAAAAATTCAATCTGAGGATCAATTTGAGAAGAAAGCAGGGGATGTTGAAGATCAGGTCAATAAAACCCTTAGACTCTGTTGAGGTATTGGCATATGACATAAAAACTTTAAACATAGAATCCAGTGAATCGGAATACTCATACAAAGGTAGCTATTTGTTTTATAATAAGGTTGATGAATACCCTTGTGATTTGATAAGATAGATTTCAAATGTCTTAAATATTTCTCAGACATTAAGTATTAATATGAAAACCAACTCATAGTTCGAGAGAGAGAAAAGTAGCATCCGATTTAAAAAAGAGAGAATCTTAAGATTTGGGTCACATTGATAAACAGAGAGATGAATCTTAAGGAAGAACGTAAGATGTTTCTCTCAGTTTTCTTTTTCTTCTTTCTTGTTAAGAGATTTTTAACTTGTTTAAATCATATTTACAGCTCAACAGGTAGTCAAGGTTGTCCATGTCCCCATGTTGCTGTAAGTTATTGTTAAGTCTCCATCAACGTGTTGCTTGATGTCACTGATCATGTATGTGTTTTGTCTTATATATCTGCAGATTGAATCATTGTTGTCTTTCTGATAAGATAGCAAACCCATCGATCAATGGAGCAGAGGATGAAATCTTTCAAATGTTTGATATGAAACTGTAATGGAGGTAAGAAAATGTGTTCATATTTACCTTACATGTATTTTTACAACCTGAAAAAGAAAAACAAAGTAGTATAAGATTAGATTTACTTGACATACGATTTATATAATGAAAACATATTTACCTTTACAGTTCCGTTGCAAGTATGAGCTCAAGAGTTTCTCCACCATAACGGGTGTTTGGTTTCCACGGATAAGCAATTTGACACGAACTCGCCAACCGGTCTTATAATACGGTTTAACGTCATTTAGAAGAGACTTCTTTTTTTTTGCGCTCGCCATGTTTTCTGTGAATGGAGAATGAAATGTGGATTGAGTAGTAGGTAATTCTAGATTCAGTATATATAGATTGGTGAAGAATATAGGTTAAGAGGATAGATACGGCGAGTCTAGATACAGCTTCGAATTATTTGCTTTCAATTTTTTTAAGTAAATTATATCTTTTGAAAATCTCTATAATCAATCTTAGAGATTGTTTTAATTCGTTGCGCAAAATATCTATATATATAAAAGAGAGCTGGATCTCTCCTGCTGACACATCAGCTGCCACATCAGAAATTCAAGCTCTGTCACGCTGCCACGCGTCCAGTTACATGAAGCGGTCTTATAATACGGTTTAACGTCATTTAGAAGAGACTTATTTTTTTTTGCGCTCGCCATGTTTTCTGTGAATGGAGAATGAAATGTGGATTGAGTAGTAGGTAATTCTAGATTCAGTATATATAGATTGGTGAAGAATATATGTTAAGAGGATAGATACGGCGAGTCTAGATACAGCTTCGAATTATTTGCCTTCAATTTTTTTAAGTAAATTATATCTTTTGAAAATCTCTATAATCAATCTTAGAGATTGTTTTAATTCGTTGCGCAAAATATCTATATATATAAAAGAGAGCTGGATCTCTCCTGCTGACACATCAGCTGCCACATCAGAAATTCAAGCTCTGTCACGCTGCCACGCGTCCAGTTACATGAAGCGGTCTTATAATACGGTTTAACGTCATTTAGAAGAGACTTATTTTTTTTTTGCGCTCGCCATGTTTTCTGTGAATGGAGAATGAAATGTGGATTGAGTAGTAGGTAATTCTAGATTCAGTATATATAGATTGGTGAAGAATATAGGTTAAGAGGATAGATACGGCGAGTCTAGATACAGCTTCGAATTATTTGCCTTCAATTTTTTTAAGTAAATTATATCTTTTGAAAATCTCTATAATCAATCTTAGAGATTGTTTTAATTCGTTGCGCAAAATATATATATATATATAAAAGAGAGCTGGATCTCTCCTGCTGACACATCAGCTGCCACATCAGAAATTCAAGCTCTGTCACGCTGCCACGCGTCCAGTTACATGAAGCGCATCGTTTCATTTAAAATTCCGTTCGTGGGCTTCGCGTGTTATGACTGGGCTCAGTCTCATATTCTGTTTGGTCTCATTTTTCCGGCCCAGCTAGAACCAGAGAACACGATAGCCCTAATCTGATTTGGGGGTTCTCTCCTTCGTCCTCCATGACTCCATCGGCGCCGATCGTGAAGAACCGGATACTGTAACGGATCCGTTGCTTGCGCATCGTAATTACTCCGTATGACTTAAATTCGAGCCTTTAATGCGGTCTCTTCGGTTGCGCTGATCCTGTGTTCGTGTGTGCTATAAAAGGTCCGTATCTCACTCTTTTGTTTTTTTCCTTCACCTCTTAATCTCTCTGATACCTATCATCGCTAATTCACAATCTTCATCCTCTTCTCGACTAATGGCTATGACGAAGGTTTTCTTCTCGGATTTGAAATCCGGCCGGTGCTCCGCCGTCGTTGAGGCGCGACTCTTTCGGTTCTGGGAAGCAAGAAACGTGAAACGTGGCGGCGAGCTCATGTGGGCTGACCTCCTTTTGGTGGACGTCAATGTAAGTTCATTCCATCCGATTTGTTTTACTATTGATTTGTTGTTTGAGTGTTGCAATCTTCAGTTTTATTGTTTTTTTTTTTTCGTTGTGTCCTTTTGGTTGTTGTCTCGATTGACTAATTAGGTATTTTATTGATGGGGTTGTGTGTATGTTGAACTGGACGTAAACTGAATTTAGTTACTTTGCTTTTGTGTGTGTTGGTTTATTTCCATACTATGATTGTCTGATGAGAGACATTAGATATCAGTGAGAGGGAGAAACAGAAACAGGAACAGTTTTAAAGAGGGAGTCAACTGAGACAAAGAGGGATCACATAGAAGAATAAGAAGAAGAGACCCGGGAGAGATCAGAGAAGCTGCGAGACTGAGAATGATACAAGAAAAGGCACTTCATCTTGATGCATCTTAGAAAGGACCTGATGCTACACATGTAAGGTCTCTTTTGTTTGACACATGTTACTATCTATGCAATGCACATTAATCTAAATGCTTCTCAATGTCTGGATTGGGATAGTGTATCAGGGTAAAATATCAATGAAAGCTCCGTAAAAACAGCAGCAAGCAGGTAAAGGGAGAGACTCCATAAAACGTTTCTCTCATCTGTACTCAACTTTTTATCAATATCAATGAAAGCTTATATTTTCTCTGCTGCGTTCATCTAATATTTTATCAATGTGACTCCATTACACATGGATGAAACTGTTTTTCCTTTCCAGTGTTACCATCAGTTCCAAATTTTCAAGACAAAAAAAAAAAAAGGAAACTGCTATTTTTTTTTTTTTGAAACTCTACATTTAGAAAACGCTTGGAAAATGATAACTCAACAAGAAAAAGACATGGTTAACGTTTGTTTATAACAAAAAGGCAGCTGACAGCTGATCCTTTAGAAAAATGATATGTATGTGATGTGACTAAAACAATACAATCTTGAGAATTAAAAGGACAATCATTAGGAAGCAAAGTATAAGGAGCATCGTCGCACATTACACCATTGCTCTTTCTCTTTGTGTTCTCTCCGCCTATAAAAGAAACATGTCTCTCTGTTAGTTCTCTAAGACCTCACAATAAAATAACTTATGTAGTTTTTGGTTAAGAATCAAATCTTTTGTAGTTGCTTATAGCCTCCTCTACCGATGTAGAAACATTTTGGATATTGTAGTCTAACCGATCAGCTATTGTGCCCTGATTGACACAAGTTGAATAAGGATTGGGGAAACTCCGGTTACACTTTTTCCTAGGAGCATGAGGCTTTGTTGTTAGGAATATACATAAAATAAAGTTCTAATTCCATAGCTAAATTTCAAGTGTTGAATTAGTATAAATTTAAAATGTTTATTAATTATGCTACTTTATAATATTGTTTGAGTAATTATCTCAGCGAGGTTCTTTTTGTTTTGAATTAAATGAAAGAAGGGTACAAAAAAATCTTAATAAGGAATTTATAGAATACAAATATAATCGTTTTTACGCGTGTGAGACAGTTTTATTGTTGTTAATAGGGCCGGACATTCTTGGTATTCTAAAAAGGTAATTAAATATGACTTCTCATTTTTAGGTGATAACTCTGTAACAGTTAGTTAATAAACATCAATCAGTGTTGTTTTCTCATCATACACATTGCAGAAAATCTTCCCTTTTAGTGTTATTCGATATGTGAGAACTGCTCGCGTGATGGTGAAAAAGACGGCTGTGAGCCCTGTGAGAACCCATAAAACCGGCTCCACTGAGTTGAGATCCACCACTGAAACAGAATTGGGCTCTGATACTGATAACACAAACGTTCCAAATGTTATTGGTGATTCCAGTTCCGATTTGTATCATATATGCGTATACACTTTAAATTTCCAGAGTGATCTGCTGTGACTTCATCACAGTCTATGCCACTATTTTTGCTAAAACAACGTAGAATCTCCAATATTTCCATTAGGTGATCTTAAAACTATGTAGAAAACAATTTATTTTGGCTAATATGTTTGCTGAAACAATAAGAATCGCACTAGCATCCACAAAGAAATACTATTACCAGAGTTAATCATATAAATGCACTTGCTCAACCAAAATCGCACTATATTATATACAGCAGACAACTACAGTAGAGTCCAGCTACAAAAACTCAAAATAATTCAACGAACATGATTTTCATTTTCAATTGTCCATCCATATCGATCTAACTTTACACAAACAAACCAACTACAACATCAAATTCCAAACTAACCCCCTACCATTGAATTTACATATTAACAATCATATTTTCGTAATGAAAAATATAAATATAACACATCCCGCCCGTAGGGCGGACTGGCCCTAGTAGAAAATAAAAAGATATGTGATCTACTTGTAAGTATACATGGGAAGTATAATATGAAACCAATGGCATATGATGTAATTTTTGTGGAAAACTAAGAGGTAAATATTATTTGTACTTCAGTGTTAATAGTTTAGATAGTTTAGATGCATTTGGGTTTTGAGTGAATGAATATACACATTAATCCCAAAAATTGTATGTTAGCTCTTATAATAAATCAGTCACGGAAAATGTCAACATGTTATAGGTTTCAAGCCGTTTCAGTCAATCGTGTTTGAAAATGCCTAGAAATTATATGCTTCACATAAATAGAATTTGAAGATCGTGTGAGGTTTCAAATCAGTGTCTTCTCTGCTACCAATACCATCACCCACGCAAAAGAATTTGTCGGGAGAGTCGACAAGCGCAGTGAAGATAGATACATAGTCAAATATAAACATACTTGACTTGTCATGGGAAAAAAAACCTGGCTTGACTTAAGAAATGTATTCTGTTAAAAACGCATACTTGACTTGGTGCTCTTTGACGTAGCGATATGTTTTTTTCCTTTATTCATTATCAGTGTCATGGACCAGACTTTGAACCTGGATGTACGTTTTAAAAGAAACACTCTTATCAACTAGTTTATCATGAACCTTGACATAAGAGATAATATATATAACTCCTCTTTTATCTCAACTCCATGGAATAAAAAAGATGTAATTGTTGTCAAATACACGATTTAAGAGTATATTACAGATTCGACCAACATAACCACCTCCTCTCATAATGCTTTGCCGACACAAGCAATCTCTACCAAGGACGAATGTTTGACAAGTCCAATAACTTTTTCAATTGCCTTCTAATGTCCTCAAGTTCCACGGAACTTACATCACATCGGATCCAAACAAAGAGGTTAATGCTACCACGTTGTCATTCATCTAATTGATCATTTAGGAAAGATGAGTAGATTTTCCGCACGCAGAACATAAATGCATCATTCAGTTATGTGCATGAGTTGGAACATTCTCATTGCAATAACTAAAGAATATAATGTAGCATACCGAATCAAAACTACCATTTACTATAAATCCAACAGCCTAGATCGACCAGAGAAAAAAAAAAGACAGACTAATTAATACTGATTAAGGATTGTATACCATAGACAAAAATTGACGCCTTGTACTCCTACAAACTTCCCACTACAGCCTATGAATATAACGAGTTTTGTAACTTGAGTCAAGTAGGAAAAGCATATAATCCAGACCCATGGCGTCTGCTTCAGGGCAAGAATATGCTCATGGACCCTTCCTGATATCATATGATATGACTCACATATTAGAATATAAATTCCTTATTTTCCCTCACCACATTTGCAGTGATCTTGAAAATAAAATAAAATAAAATAAAAAAACTCAGGAAGAAGAAAGGAGAACATACTTTCTCTTCCTAGGATCAATTCCAGCAGAAACCATATTCCTCGGTTCATCCTTAGGAAGCATATTATTCTACTGCATCGGAGAAGGAGCTGGAGATGGAGCAGCAGGTGCAGATGGGACAGGTGGCAGAGAAGCTGGTGGTTGCGGAGCTACAGGCTCAGGAAGAGGCCGTGGTAGAATGTGTTTCAGCCTGTTGTTCCTGTAGTTCTTCCAATAGTAAAACTGTTGCCTATGCGCCAACTCCTAAAAGTAGCCAGATTCAACATAAGAACATAAGATCCTATTTATACTGCTCACTAACTTGCTGGTGTAATATGTTTTGTTAATGAATCTTATTACATTCATTTACCTTGTTTGCAGGATGGGCCATAGCAGTTCTGAAGTTGGGGTTTTGAAGAAGCTCGAGGAAATAAAGACAGAAGAACATAAGAAAACAGACAAGACAAGACGAGCACAACATCATCAGAACTCACATGATGTACTTGGGTTGCTGCCAGTACTGAAGATACTTCAAGTATCCAATAAACGCTTCATCTTCAAAATACCGATTCTGCAACAAAATACAACCCCAAAAAGCTCTTATCAATTAAAGCCCTAGAACGAAACCTATAAACTCTATAATAACTTACAGTGGATGTAAGTAGGATTAGCGAGACACTGAACGAACTCAAGTTCCAGTAAGAATCGTTGCCTTCCACCGTCGGGATCCTTGTATGAACTCAAGTTCATATTAGTTCTGAATTAAACCGATATAAAAGTTTGGTTTGATTTGATTTTCGGTTAGTTCGGTTTCAAAAAACAAATTGATTTGATTTGAAACTATGAAATATACATCTTGCTCAGCAGAATTTTAGTGACTAATATGTAAATACTATTTGAGTCTCCAATTAATTTTTGAAACAATGTATTACCCATTTAGTCTCCAATTCGTAAATTTAAAAATCTTACAGATTTCAGAGCACTATGGCATACTCTGTCATATAGATTGATGGAAAAGGTAGTTTGAAATACTATAATATATATTAATTTTTCCCAAAGCAAAGTATGATTTGCTACGAGACTCTAATCATCTCATCGAAACCAATAGTTGATTACATGGGGTATTCAGTATTGTTGTTAATCTTTACTTTAACTAAACAAAAAAAAACAACCAGGGCATTTTTTTTATAAGGAGTTTAATAACCAGACCATTATAATTTGTATAAAAAAAAGTCGGGAAAGTCAAATAAACTTTCACACTCAAAATAGCTTATAGATGGGTTTCATGTCAACAGGATTGTACAATCCAAAGTTCTGTTCAGTCCCGGGCGGCTTCTGGTTCTCATTGAACGTTGCGAATAAAAACCCGTCGACGCCACTGTTAGGCCTCTTCGGTGTCCCTTTGCCGCTAACTACATGCTTCACAAAGTTTCCATTATAAGTAGCTGCAATATCCGGCGTGGTAAGCTCCCCGTTTCCAGCGGACGGCCACCCGGTCTCAGACACCACCATTGGTAAATCCTTCACGCCTTCCTTCTCCATTGCCCACACGAACGCGTCGAACATTGCATCAAACATGTTTGAATACCCCAATGGTCCATCTTGGACCACGACGGCCTCGCTCTTGGAAACGGCGTAGTCGAGATGAATGTTCACCGGGTCGGTTGCGTAAGGGAAGTAAGGGTAGATGTTGACGAGGATTGGCGTATTTGTTTGAGACAAAAACTTCAGAACCGGAGTGAGTTGTTCACGCGCCTGGGACGTGAACGATCCCGCGGAAGGTGGGTAGGACTGTCCGAGGTTCGCCATGGACACAACAGTGGTTATGGAGATAGGAAGATTCCTAGACTTGACGAGGTTGGTGAGAGACGTCACGACGGGAAGCACCTGAGGACCGAGCTGTCCAGGGATGACTTCGTTACCTACGGTAATGAACGTGATGTTGACGTCGGTTAAGTAAGGCTCGATGTTGGTAGCGAACCAGCCGTTAACAGCTTCTTCGCTGGCTGAAAGAGCAGCCAAGTCTTGGTCCTTGACGCCTACGGTGACTCCAATGTCGTGGTGGCCACGTAAGGCATTAAGAACATCGGTGTTTGGGTCGAAGATACGGACTTTGGTAATGCCAATGGACTTGTAGAGGTTGATAACATTTGATGGAGTCGGGAGATTGTCTCCGAGGAGGCCGTAGTTCAAGCCAACGTTACTTGCTGCGGTGATGAGGCCGTAGTTGAAAATCAGCACAATGCAGGAGAGGAGGAACAAGAACACCGTCTTAGGAGAGCAGTGCATGATGAAACTTCTGTATGTGTGTGTGTATGTTAGATTGTCTGAAGAACAGAGAAGAGTTTTTTTTTGCTTGTTCTTTTTGTTTCTTGCAAATATTGGTTGTCTACGTGTGTGTTTAAATACTAGTAAATTTTTTTGTTGGCCAAAAAAAACTAGTAGATTTCTTTTATTTGTGTTTACATTGTTATCTTAGTCGTCGATTCATTTACAGATTTGGTGCTTCACTTATAACTAATATGTTTTGTTTTCTTTGCTTGATTAACTGAACCTTAATATTTTGTATGCATCTGAAATAAATGTAGTTGAATATCTGTTAAAATATAAAAAAAATATCTAAAAAATACATGGATTTGAATACATAATTAATCGATGCACTCATTTATAAATTCAATATGTACATGTATGATATCAAAATTTATTACATACATGAATAAGTTCGATATTTTATAAAGTAGTTAATAAACATAAAATACATGAATTTGATTAGCAATATATCAATGTGAATAAAGGACACATTTACATATTATATGAAGACAATTAATTAGTGTTCCAACTAAGAACAATACTTCGATGAATGTAATAAATTGCTCCGGTTGGCTTTGTATCGGCAATGGGAACTGCATGGATGGCTTAAAAGTAGTTGAGAAGAGTGGATCGTTATGATTTGTATAGGTAATGGGAACTGCATGGATGGCTTAAAAAGTAGCTGCCAAGTCAATATCAAACATGAGTCATAAATAATCATCTTCTCCAGTAGGTCCAAAAAAATTACATATATATGTAAAGTACATATAACGCGTAAGCATACAATGTTGTTTTTTTCTGATAAAATTAAATAACGATTTGTTTTTTTTTAGAAAACAGGTTTTAGTTGTTCAGGATTTAACCGTCTAACACACCAACTTCAAAAGAATTAGATATTGGGTTTTAAAGACTATACAATATATATATATATATATATGTGTGTCTTGTATCTTCTTTTATCCATCGTTGGAGCATTTGACAGAAGAAAATCAATGGTGTTTTCCTTAAAAACTTTCAGAATAAAATCTAATAGCGACATGTAATCTGACACTCGCAAACTTCCATGATATATCCGAATAAATACCAAAAAAATCTGTCAGTACAATATAATTATTGAAGAAGTTTACCTAAAAGGTTTCGATAATATGTATTTTCTTCTCTTTTATGATTTAATGAATCTATTTTTCTTTTACATTCAGCTATCAATAATGAGCCAAAATTCAAAGCCAACATGTAAATCATTCAAACCAAAGTTAGGTTTAAAACGAGACCAAAAAGGAAGGGAAAGAGAATCCAATTCACTGATCGATCAATATCACATAGAGAGATCAACATGAAAAACTCTCATCTCCACGTTTAGGATATAATATCTAGGATCTAAAACTAAAATCCAACCGTAAAGAAGAAACTAGAACAAAACATGTAAATCTAAACCGATTGGAACTTTCAAAAGATGATTCAAAGGAACTAAACCTGACTCCAGCTATGAGAGAGACTGGAAAATTGATGCGAGAAGGTAAAATTAAGATTTTCGAAGAGGACTTTCACTTTATTTCTTATATTTTCTTTTCAAAAATATCAAGAAGAAATTAACAAATAATTACTAGTGTATCAAATAATTTTTATTATTATCTTTTGTTTGAGATTTTAGAAAAAAATAGTATTAAATAATTGTGAGATATTTAAACATATGCGACAATCCAAAAATTTCACGTTCATGTTAGTTAACAACTTTATATTTTTATTTATTTGTAGTTAACAACTTTTAAAAAATCAAACGATTCGTCTCATGCTAGTTTTGTAGATTATGGTCTTTTGGGTGACACTGCCACGGTGGCAGTATTCATGTTATGAATCTCTTTGCTACAGTGCTGAATTTGAACACATGTAATCTCTTATGCAAATGCAACCACCTCTTGCCACAGTTGTGGTTTGAAGTCGAGTTTTGAAATTACAATTCTAGGACTAGAAGTCAATATGGATTTTGTACTCCTTAATGCCTAACTATGAACAACAATGGTTGAGGACTTAGGAAACATGAGAGATTCTCTTCAGGTTTTAGACTTGAGCCAAGCTGTCAGAATATCTCAACGGGAGAGAGCTGGTGTGTACATAGCTACAATTTTCCCATATGTACCAAAAAAGTTAAAACATCATCAAGACTCAAAACTATGCAACTTCTAGATACAGTTTTTTTTTGTATCCAGCATGCACCAACTTCTAGATACAGTTTCACATTAAATACTAAACAGGTTTGATTAACGATGCGAGGCTTTCACCATAGCTTGTGAATCCCAATTTCTAAATCTGTTGAGATGGAAACTAGTTGCTGAGAAGACTGCCACTCAGCTTTGAACACCCTCTTCTTATGTGCTTTCACCGAGAGAGACGGGCTAGGTGCATTGTACCGGATATCGAAGATGTGGATCACAGGGTCTGAAGAGCCAGACGAGATGTGTAAACCATCCGGAGACCAAGACTGGTTGATGAGAGCCGACTGTGACTCACTGCTTTCTTGCTTCCACCCAAAACAAAACAGTTCCGTCTGAGGCAATCTCACATCGTACAAACGAAGCTGCCTGTCTAGCTGCCTCGTGTGGACCATGACAAGATTAACATCACGCGGGTTAGGCAGCAAGTTTGTGCATCTGTTGTCTAGTCTATGCGTAAACGTGGCTTTCTCTGCTCGGGCATCGAACCCGACGAATCTCCTGTCGTCTCCACATGACAAGACGAGATTCTTATGGCGCATTCCAGCAACTCCCATCACAGATGACGAGTGCAAGTCCCTGTGCAGAAGCCTCGACTTCCATGCGTTGCGCTCACGTTGTTGTTCACGCCACAACACTACTGCGTGGTCACACCCGCCTGTGATGAAACAAGGATCATCCCAAGGCGTGAACATGATTCTGTTGATAAGCCCTTTGCTGTGAGGCCTGTCCTTCAGAAATTTTGAGTCGCAACTCTGCACATGAACAAAGGTCCAACTAATCTCAGCACATAACACAACTCACAGTTTGCAATCAAAAGTTTAAATAAGGTAAAGCGCTAAAGTGACTAACAGAATATACTCTTTTTTACCTCTCTAGCTTCGTTCAGATATATTGCTGATATCTGAGCATGACCTTCATCAGCCGTATACACAGAGAAAAGTTCACTTCTGTGAGGATGCCAAGCTATATCTTCTGCCCATCTCTTCTGATCTAATCCTACCCGATTAACCGTCTGGAACAGAGTAGCCGAAGACCTGCTCAATAGTGGAAGTAAAATTTCAGTCAAATATATTTCATGAAAATAAGAGTCTATTAGTCAGAACCATGTATATTTCAAATAAAGACATACCTATTAGAGTGAAGCTTCCAAAAGTGAACTACTGCATCCAATGCACTGAAGAATAAACAAAAACCAGAAAAGAAGAAGATTCAGCACAGTTAGTAGAGAGTATATTAGAGAGCTACTTTTTCCACAGTCTTTCTTGGTACTACCCTCTCCTATGCATATAATACCATTATCATAGTGAGACCGAGTTTCATCCACAAGACTATAAAGTAGCTCGTGTCTTTTATTCAATTCCTGGTAAAAGAAAAAACAGACAATAGAAGAAGCACCTTGTAGCGAAAAGATCACGGTTTGAAAGAGAAACAGCAAGACTTCTCATTCTTTTCGTGTGGCCACTTGGTAGCATAGCTTCGGTACGACTTTTAATAGTAGGACGCAAAGAGCTCCTACCTATAAGCGCTATCAACTCATCATGTCCATGGAACTCTGAAATTTAAAAAACAAACAAAAAAACAGATTCAGAGGCAATGAGATATATAGCAAATCGACCAAAAGAGGAGGCTCCTTTTTTTTTACCGGACTTTTCTTGTCGAGCTTGACCAGAAATGTTAGAAGAAACTCTGATCCTTGGCTTAGCAAAACCCTTATTATCAATATGGTCATCTCGAGCTTGAGTTTCCCTCACCACTCCATTAGATATAGTGTCATGAGATCTCCTGCCTTCTTCCCTTGGGAAACTAGAACTCCTTGTAACCGCTGGCTGCGCTTGTTGTGCGGTCTCATTCACTTCTTGTCTGACAGGAGCAGAAGCTTTCCTCACCACTCCATTAGATATAGTGGCATGAGACCTCCTGCCTTCTTCCCTTGGGAAACTAGAGCTCCTTGTAACCGTCCGTTGAGCTTGTGCAGAAGCTTTCCTCTTGAAAGAAGGCGGTAAAATAATGGGCGGCAACTTCAACGAAGGATCCTTCTCACCGCGTGGATGTGGAGGAGAGGTTTCATACACCATCTTCTCATCACCACGCACATGTGGAGAAGAGGTTCCATTAGCAGCAGTCTTCGCCTTATCAAGTAAACTTCCCGTTTTACCAGGCACCTTTGGTTTTGCCTTAGAGAAGGTATCAGTTTCAACACGATCAAGTTGTAAAAATTTGGTCTCCGCATCTGCCATCAAGTTCCTCTCTTCAGCAAGCTGCAAAAATGTTTCAGACAAATTTTTAAAACAAGATCAATAAAAAGACAAAACAACAGAACATGTAACATCCCAAGGGACACACACACAAAAAAAAAAAAAAAAAAATCCTCCATGACATTAGGATCATTATATCAATGACTATGCTTGAAACTGAACTCTTAAGTCTCTAACTGAAACACAGTTAATCCCAATTAGTACAAAACTAATGCACAGCACAGAATCAGAACTTCGGTAAGATTAAAAAAAAAAAAAGAGAGGACCTTTCTCTCGAGGATTGAAATCTGGTCTTTACAGCGTTGGATTGATTTGGCACGCTGGTCCATGAACTCTAATAAACCTTCTTTATCATCTGGGATTCGACTTGAGAGCACACTTGCTTCTTCTTCTTCTTCTTCTTCCTCTTCTTCGATTCTCCGTTTCTTCATCGCCGCCGTCGCCATTGGGAAGCCGCCGTTTCCCTCTTCCCGACCAATCATGAGAAGTGGGGAGTGGGGATTGGTTGATTGTTTCCCTCTCTCGTCGTTTTAATGACTCAGAGATCACTTTCTCACATGTAAGCGGTTTGTGCCACCTCCTCACTAAAGGGATAGAGTCGACTATAAATGTGTTTAAATATTTAATCGTTACAAAAAAAAAAAAGTGTTTAAATATTTAGTTTTACGGAGAGTTCATATTTGGAAGTTGAGACTGCTAGATGATGATTATATATGGGGATAATCATGATTTAACACATACTATATCTATACATTACCAAATCTTCCAAAAGATATCACATTTATTAAGCCAGTCAAATACATGGCTGTAAAAATTCTTAGGGAGGGTAGGAAACTATTTACACTCTTCATTAGCATCTGTACGATTTGCTACATATCTAAAATATCTTCTAAGACGACTGTCATCTGTTAATTAATATTGATATATCTAAATGTTGTAGTGTGTAGATCGAGTGATACGACAAATTTGAAAGAAAAAAAACAATAACTTCGAATTTGAAACTTATCATCTCATAATTTGCATGGACAGTTAACAAAAACATTTAATTACTATTGTGGACTTAAGTCTAGCTCAGTCGGATATCAGGAATATCAGAAAAAATGTTGTAGTGTGCAGATTGTAATTGCACACCCCAGTTTGCTACTGTCAATTATAATTTTTTGTAAAGTATTTAGCTATTTTCCTAATTTTTGTCATCTTTATGATTTATGGGCTAGTTTTCATTCCAGAAAGAGGAACAAGCCCAATAATATTAAAGGCCCAATAATAATAAGCCCAATAAAAGAACCGAATTAATTCGAAATTCATCAAAATATACCCACAAAGCTCTCTCTCTTTCTTTCTCACCATGTTTGTGGAATCGCCACAAGTCTCTAAAGTCTCTAAAGAGAGTAACTAATAATGACGATGGACGATAATAACTCCGTCTACGTCGGCGGCCTCCCTTACGACATCACCGAGGAAGCTCTCCGCCGTGTTTTCTCCCCTTACGGCACCGTTCTCGACATCAAGGTCAATTTCAACTCTCCCCCCCACCACTTGTTGCTACAAGTTCCTAAATTTAGGTTTTTTTTATTCTGTTCGGATGAGTATGCTGCTAGATTGTGAATGATCAAAGCGTAAGAGGGAAATGCTACGGCTTTGTCACATTCTCGAATCGAAGATCGGCTGATGATGCTATCCAAGACATGGATGGCAAAGTATGTTTTCTTTTTTTCTCTCTCTCTTTTATTCTTTGTCCGAAACGTTGAACAAAAAAGTTTGAGCCTTTTGTTAATCAGAGAATTGGTGGGCGTGCGGTGCGTGTGAATGAGGTGACAACGAGGTTTGGTGGAAGGTTGAATCCAGGTGGTGCTCAGGGGAGGTTTCAACCACAGAGCCCTGATAGGAGGAGAAGTGATTTTAGCTGTGAAAGGGATCGGTACTACAGAGAAAGGGATAGGTCTCAGGGCAGGAGAAGAGATCACTATGTGCATGGTATGGTGGTGGTGGATAGGAATGGTTACAAGGAGAGAGTTTTCGAAGGTGATGAAGGAGGAGATTGGCGTGGGGATAGTGGTAGGGGAATCAACGGGACCAGTGGTCACCAAGGAAGATGCCAAGAGACAAAGAGAGACGATAGGTAAACCTTCTATTATTGCTATGGTTTAGTTGAGATGTCTGAATCCTTGTGTGATTTTGCTGAATTGACAGTTCTATGCTTGATGGTGGGCGTGGCAGAGATGGCAAAGATCACATCTCTAACTCAAGTGGAGATCACAGTTTTCAGGTAAAGATGATGTTTTGTTAGGCATGTATGGTTGCATAGGATATTAATGTGAAGAATTGTGCTTTTTTATACAGGCGAGAGAAGAGATTGAAGCGATGATTAAGACGCGTGACGTGCTTCATGATGAGGTATGAGGTCGCTTATCTGCCCAGATAAGCAGCTGTGTAGACTTCATGATTCTTTTCCACAGTTTACTCTTTCGACATATAAACATTTACATAATCATGGGAGATGGAAAAAATTATTGTCTAGTTTCGATTTTAAGGTGCTGGTGATGGAAGAAAGACTGAGAGAAAAAGAAGATTTGTGCTCAGACCTACAGAAGAAGTTTGAGGTATGTGTCTAGTATATTTCTACGAACCCAGTATGTTTTAATTTCACTATGGTTTTTTTGTTCTCATTTGAAATGGTTTATCACAGAGATTAGAAGATTTATTGAACGATGAAAAGAAACTGACTTCACAACGCCGAAAAGAATTGGCAAAGGTAAGCAAACATAGGTTCAGATCCTGTTTACAAAGCTAAGTTCGTCAGGGTAGTTGTTGTTGACTAAGTTCGATGTTTGGTCTATGTCTTTGGTAGCTACATAAGTCATTTTCAAGAGTCAGAGAGTGCACTGACAACCTGAAAGACTGTGAACAGGAACTCCAGGTTAGACTCTATGTTGTTTGCATTGTAGTGATTTGTCATTACATAAGGATTAGGTCTCATCGAGACAAGTCTCTTTCTTTTTTTGCAGTCGCTTGTTAATTCAGTAGCTAGAGAAGGCGTGGCTGGTGCTGACGAAGGACTAGAAAACGGGTACGCGTAATGCATGTATGATTTGTCTCGTAGCTTTGGTGTGTTTTGAACCCAGCTAGGTTGTGATACTGGTTAGCTCAGATCAACTGGTCTTGAAAATGATTAAAGAGAATCCCTATCAACTACGTGAAACTTTCACTCCCTTTTGTAAAAGTCTTGACTCTTACTTTTGCCCATCAGTTAATAATAGTGTGCAAAGCTTTAAATTCAAGCAAATAGAATGTTTAATCAATCTAAGAGTCAAGATTCTTAAGCATCAGGAATTAGTCTAATGTTTAATTGGATTCTTAGTTTTGTGATTCATACCGAACATACGCTTGTGATCCTAGCTAAACTAGGTTCATTTGGTTCTGGTTGGCCCAGGTCACCTGGCTTTGGCTTGGAAATGATTAAAAGAGAACAAATATTAACTAAGTGAAACGTTCTTTTGTAAGAGTCTTGACTCTTACCGTTACACATCAAATTGCAATAATGTCCAAAGCTAAATGTTTATTAGTATCAAATAAACTTCAAGCAAATAAAATGTTTAGTTAGTCTAAGAGTCAAGATTCTTAAGCTTCAAGAATTAGTCTATTGTTTAATTGGATTCTTATCTTCTACCGAACAAAAATAATCAATCATTTTATAGAAATGGATATATGATAAATTACAAAAAATTTAAAAACGTTCTTTAAAAAGTGACATCACTTAGACAGGGAAATGTCATTTTTTATTGGATGAAGTTGACAAATTTTTGTTTTCTATTGTTTGCTTCACTCTTTGTCTTTGCTATTGCCAAGAGCTAAACTGTTACAAATAAGAAAACAAGAAGAATGGTCGACAAGAAAAAAAAGAAGAATGATAAACAAGTTAAAACAAGATTGACCTCGACCATCATATCCACCGTCCATTCACTCGTAATCACAAACTTTTTTTAAAGTTTGATTAAGATGTAGCCATCATTTGACCTATCGTTGCTTGTAAAGCCAACTAACACTCAAATCATTATAGACGACGATCTTGAACCAACCCCATTGAAGATATTATGTGCTTTTTTGCATCTACATTTCAGCATAGTAATATACAATACATATAATATATATATCTCCTCAATCGCTACTTAGATGTCTGAACTGAGATGCATAGACCTAACTCCCCCCAAACATCATTGATTTTTGCTTCTTTTTTTGTAATCTTGGATTATACAAAACATGATGGTGCCACTGCCATGTCAATATGATCTTTGATATGTCCGTCTAGGTCTAGTCGGTAGTCCCACATTATTTCTGTAGATAATATCTTGAGGGCTATTCTTCCCGTGGTGGGTTGTTCCTTGCTTTCTTGGGGAGCTTCGTATTGTCAAGTCGTTGTAATTATGAATATTTCAATGGTTTGACGAACTATGATAAAATTAATTAGGTAACTTTGTTAAGCAAAATTTTTGGTTGTAGTCTTGTAGATAGCACTCTCAAAAGTGTTAATGGATGAAAAAGTTAAAATGTACTCCAATACGTAATTATTAATTATAGTATATATTATCTTAATCTTAGACTTGTACTGGGTCGATCAAGTAATATAAAGCTGTTTTAGTAGCTCATGCTGCTTGAGCCATGCTCATATCAGCATGTGGTTTCGATATTTCCTTAAAACTCAAGATATAAAATGGTCAAAACTTTATCCCATGATCCAATTAACTCTGGTTTGACCTAATAAGTGACCTTTAAAATATTTTATATTTCCAGCACAATGTATATATATAAATATATTGTATAGTACCCTTGATTTTTATATTGGTAATGATCAAATATAACAGTGAAACTTCATTCCATCATCCAATTATCCCTAGTTTGACCTAATAAGTGAACTTTAAACAAATTTATATTTCCACCACAAAATATAAATGTTATATAACACCCTAGATTTTATATTGGCAATGATCAAATATAAGACAGAAACTATACTCGCTCTTCTATATATAACCAACAACATTAAAACTGATCCTTTCAGAACAAACACTCCCCAAAAAAAATGGAGAAAAGCCAAAGATGTAACAAAGACACAAACACCAACATAGGCTTTTGCCTTCTTCCCTCTGAGCTCATACAGAACATTTTATTCCACCTTTGTATACCTGAGATCATCCGAATGAAACTACTCAACAAGTTTGTTTTAAACACAATCTCTGACCAAAGCTTCATCAGACAACTCAACCATGGATCACATAGAGACACATGGATCTTTGTCTATACAAGGCGTTGGCGTCGCGACAACGGTGTGCTTCACGGATTTTCCAACCGTTCTGTACGGTGGTTCAAGATTCCGGTTGCTGAAATTTTGACCGGTGAGGTTTTTCCCGGTGAAGATTTATATTTACTAACGGCTAGCGGTAATTTTCTTCTCTTTGCTTCTAATACTCATAGTGGAATCATAGCCGTTGATCTTGTGGACAAGAGTGTTAGAAGAATCAGCTCATGTCCGTTAGGTCCACGTGGAACTTCCTCGTGGAGACGGTCCGGTATGAAGCTTGTACCTGATCCATCAGATCCAAGTCATTTCCGGTTTATGTTTGCTGAGATGGTAAATAACCGACCGGTTTTGTTTACTTATCATTCTAACACAACCACGTGGACTACTAAAGAAGCAGAGGAAGTAAATAATTGGGCTTATAAGAAAAACAATAATGTTTTCTTAAGCTTATCAAACCGACCTCACGAGAGTATTGTGATGAGCGTGGACGATGTTGATGGGTCGATGATAAACGGGTTTCCGACGATTTTGAGGCCAATGATGAACCAAGAGGCGATAAGAGGATGCCCATCAAATGTTGGATTCAGCAGGAACGATCTAGAGAGTCAGTTGTTACATATACATGGAGATGAATACAAAGTGGTTATTAGGTTAGACACAATAGAGTTATCAAAGATGAAGAGAATGAAGAGTTTAGAGGTTTGGGAGATAAGTTCAAACGGTGAGAAGTGGGAGTTAGTGTCAAGAGCTCCTAGCGAAGTGATCAGCAACAAGCCTTGTGGTGTGATGATGGGATGTTTAGAGAGGAGATTGGGAGTGATTAGAGTGGCTTTGATGACGAACCGTGAGGGTTTATGGAATATTATATGGCTGGATTATGATAAGGAGAAGGATAAGTGGGAATGGGTCCCGTTGCCACATTGTAGATTCTTGCAAGGCTCAAATATGGCCGGTATTAGCTTTTCTTCTGGTCTCACTTTTTCTTTGTAACACACTTCAAAAGTTTAATATATATGTCGGTATCAATAACCCGACCATACGCTTTTTTATTATATGATTGTTGGAATTAAATGAATTTCACGAGCTGGGACAGTGTCAATGTGTCATGCTTCATGAGGTGGTTTCAAGTCAACCACGGATGCATACTCTATGAAATAATTGAATCACGGGATCGAAAGAAAGATACAAGTGGAAAATAACAATAAGAGAAAAATAAACAAATGGTTGAAAACAATTTTTTTGGCCGTGACGCCATAAACAAAGATTCATTCATTTGAATCTATTACAAAAGAAGATTACATTTTCAAAAAAATTAGTAAAAACATATTAAGCCCCCGTACAAACAAACCATATACTTAAATAACACTTTCCTTTTGCTTACTAGCATGTAACATGTGAAAAGATTAACGAAATTGTGAATTGCTAAACGCAGAATGATAATGCTTTGATGGTTGACCAATGTCAGTCTATAATAATTGTAATATATTAGAGATACTAGAAAACAGAGAGACAGAAACAAACAAAATATGTGAACCTCCGTTGTTGTGCAGCATTCATCAATCCACAAAGATGGAGATCCAGTCAGATTGCATCCAAGTCCAACCCAACTTTTCTTTATCCAAAGAGTCTTTATTATAAGCTGGCTAAGTAGATCTCAAGCACATTGCTCTCGTGTATAAAGATAGATTAATTAAAGCTTTGCACTAACAAGTGCGTTAACGTATGCGAAGTGCACGGGGAGTGTCAATATATTAATAACAATAATGATATTGACAAAGTATTCTTCAACACCTAAACGAGTTCTCTACCACTACGAACCAAACAACAGGTTTTAAATGACGAGGAATATAAGATAAAGAAAACAAACTTTTAAACAAACTAAACGAAACAAACTCATGTGAGTGCGTGGATAACCTGTCAATCTAAAGGAGTGAATACAAACTCATCTAAGCGGTCATGTGCAAGTACACTCGTTTGGGATTACTAAACATATTCTAAGTGAGCTATAAGTTGTATCAGTCGTCTGGTATGAATAACAAAAATTCCATGTATATTGTCATGCTTTTATGACGTCTTTTTAATTGAGTTGGTATAATTATATTGGATTTTCCCAAAATGAACAAAAGAACCAAGCAAAAAAAATAATATATATATACACGCTCATCAGTCAACGTACATAGTCCTCAGTCACTGATAATTTCAGGTTCTGCTGTGCTGTCAAGAACTAAGAAATCGATGACAGGGTTACAATTATAAAATGCTGGTGACACGTTCAGATGTTCTGAATCAAATAGATATCAATACAAAGATCTGGTTCACTTGCTATGTTTCAACTGAGAGGATTTACAGATTATATTAACTTCAAAAAAAAAAAGAAACATTTTGAAGCATGAAACTCCAAAAAACTATAATCCATTCATTTGCCAACTAACTCCTAGCAGATTGGACATGTCACCGCTGTTTCACATTTGCATTAGAACAAAACAGAACATCAAAAACCCGACATGTCTGTAATAACCTTATAAAACACAGAGAAGAAGAAGATAAAAACTGATTTTTCTTGTATTAACCGGTAGACAAGGATGCTGTTTACAAAATTGATACTATATAGGCCAGAAACCATAGAAAGGTTACTAGAAGACACCTCTTTGAAAGTAAAAAAAAAATGTTGAGATGAGCAATTGAGAATCAAATTGGTAAAAAACAACTCATACATTAGTATCTCCTTTACCCGGAATCAACCCCATCGACTCATCATCATCATCCTTCCCGGTACGCGACAGACCATTTGTCGGTTTCTTAACCACGGTCACAGACTGCTGATACCCAACACCACCACAGATAGTAACAAGTAAACAAACCAACCCAACAGGAGTGGCATGCTTATCCCAAACCAAAACATTAATCACCACAGTCAAAAACTTGTTCACCACACCAGTCACGGTAAAAGCAGTGGCGGAGATCGCTTGCCTCGCAGCAAACCCAAAGAAGCTAATGAGGAAACCAAACACACACGACAAGGCCACAGCGAAAAACGCAACGGGCTCGAACAATCTCCCTTCGTTAGCACTCACCGCCGCGAAAACCTCCGTGTGCTCCCCCGTGAGAAACCAAAACACGGGAGCGATCATTAGAGATAATAGATTATTGTAAAGCACGAAACCCCACGTGTTCAGCTCGAGACTCGAGACCATGTGCTTGATGTAAACCATCTCGGTGGTGATGGTGACGAGATACCCCAAGGCCCAGGAATAGGCGGTTAGAGTGAAGGCGGAGTCGTTGGCCACGTAGCCGACGGCGCCGGCGAGGATGACGAGGAGAGAGAGGAAGGTGAGTTTGGAGGGAGGGGGCTGGGAGCGGAAGAGGGTGTCGGCGAGGGAGACGAGGAGAGGGGTGAGGGAGCGGAAGACGATGAAGGTGTCGACGTTGGCGTGGCGGAGGAGGTTGGTGTTGGTGAAGATGGCGAGGTAGAAGACGACGGCGGCGGGGAGGAACTTCTTGGCGGTGGGGAGGGTGAAGGGGTCGTGGCGGAGGAGGCCGGATTTGCCGAGGAGGAGGACGGAGAGGGAGGAGGTTAGGTACTGGAGGGCGGTGAGGAGGCCTGGGTAGTTGAAGAAGGTGATTGCGAGTTTGTTGATGACGGCGAGGAGGCTGGAGCAGAGCGCGTAGCCGATTACGAGGCTGCTCGTTGCGTAGTGTTGCTTGCGGGAGGAGGGTGACATTGTTGATTTTGAAGGAGAGGTGTTGTGAGCAGATCTGGATCGAGACAGAGTTTTAGCTACCAGATGATGACTTCATCAGTGTTGGATGAGATTGGCATTTGCCTTGTTCTTTGACGTTGTTACTTAGTTCAGAACAAAAATTAAAATACTGTTAGTTTGGTAAAATGACCAGGTAACTGAATCTAAAATCTGATCACCTGCCCACCTGGTATGTGTGGGATCTCATCCCCTTATTACCAACGATGACTAAATACTTAACAAATTTCTAACCCGTATTTATGAATTTTTAGTAAGATAATCCATTTAAATTATTTTTAATATATTTTAAATTCTTCAGAATTTAGAAACAAAAATAAAATAATATATACATCTGAATAATGTATGTTACAATACCTAGACTTCACGTAAAAATTGATTTGGTTTAAATATTTAGATGAAAAATCATTAGATATTTTAAGTATTTTTTTGTGTGTTTGTGTATTGAGTAAAATTTTAAATATTTACTTTTTACTATTAGTATAAATTGTTAAGTATTTTGGAAAACTTCAAAATATCTTATATATTTTAGATATTAAATATAAAAATAACTAATTTATTTAAGTCTATAAATCTTAACATGTATATACATATATCGGAGTTCCAAAAAAAAAAGTATATACATATATCTGAAATATTTTGATTCGGATCAGATCAATTCAAATATTCTAAATACTAAATTTTTTGAACTAATTTAGATATTTAATCAGTTTTGGTTTGCGTTCATACTATTTTTTTATTTTGATTCAGATTGTTTTTTCAGATTCATGTTTTTGTCCACCCCAATATCTAGTGATGAGATGGGAAGTATTTTTCTCTCTGTTTGGAATAGGAAATCCAACTCATCCATCTTCAAAATGGTTGAACTGAACCTGAATTGATAAAGTGGAGATATATAGGGTTTGAGTGGCAACATGAAAGACAACGGCAGCGCGGTTAACAAAAACAAAAACATATAGATAAATATAGAAATTTTTGTTATCATTAACTGTGGTACAAAATACAGTTTATAATAATCGGACCAGTTATGTATTTTAGATTATAAACTTTTATCCATCATATCCAAAACTTATAGTTCTACAATTTTTACAAAAACCATAACAAAAAACTATTAGCAGTACAATTAACTGAAATATTTTATTTTATAATATATTTTGATACAATTATAAGACGTATATTATTAATAACTTTAAAATGAGTTCAAATCAAAATAAATTTTAGATATCTATACTACTATTTAAGAAGTGATTTTGATTATTTTTCATATTCTCCAAAATTTTAGGTAATTATTCTTATTTGTCATATTTTTAGTGATTTTGAATAGTGAACCATCAGTTTAAACTTTTGAAGTTTTATTAAACAAATAAAAATATGGATTATGATAAAATTCTTAATATATTACTAGACCCAATCTATAAAATCATATCTCTTATATATTATCTAAGAAATATTATAACATTCGATGTTGTCAAGGAAAGACAAGATAAAAAATACATTGGAAGGGGAAAAATCTAAAGCTCAAGGTTTCAGCAAAGATCCACATCCTTGTTAGAGATCCACGGCCAACAACACCGGCCTAACCGAAGTCAAGCTGACCACTGCACATCCAGTGCCTCTCAAAAAAATTACCGACACCAGGGGCGGAGGTAGTGAATGACTAGGGGGGTCAACTGACCCCTATCAATTTTTAAATTTTGGTTAATACAAGCCTATAAATTCAGAATATATTGAATAATTAGGCTATTTTTGAAGGTTTGACCCCTTTATTTTTCATGAAATCTCTAATAAATTTATACACATATGATTTTGACCCCATTGAATTTTGATTCTAGATCCGCCACTGACCGACACACACGTGTGCAAGAATCAGATCTCAATCTAGTTTATTATAAGATATGTACCGTAGTATACACTAATAATTTTGTAAGAGGTTTTAGTTAGTGGTAACTCTATCATATGTGCATACTATATACTACAAGTTCATTTTTTTTAAACGTCTGAACTCTATAAATAGAGGTGGTGCAAAGTTGCAAGTACAAGGAGAAACAAAACCAAAACAAAGAAGACATTGACATCAATATAATCTTAAAGCAAAGATCTAACAATTGACATAATGAATCAAATGTTATTATATTGATCAAAACTTTGAGATTTTCATAGTTCGGCAAACAAATAATACTAGTGAACTAAATTTCAGATAAATGTTTATTTATTAGTTATTAGGTTAATTTCATCTATTATAACTTATAAGTATAATGTGTATTGTATCTTTAGTACATGTATAAATGATTAAACAAGTAGAAGTACGAGTTGAGACGTGATTCTAAGAATACATCTTAAAAACTTATGTATTGTATTATGTTAAACATTATGCTTGTGACAACTTATAATAATGTTTTTATAGAATATGTGTCTTAGTATTTATAATGTATTATTTTATTTTAAATAGCTAATTCATAATTTATTGTAATAAACTAATATTATATTTGATTTCAGTTTGCATGATTTTCATCCTAACCAGTATATGAATATGTAGCCATAATACAAACAAAATCATCTATATATTTTAAAATTTCTTCACATCATCTAAGTTTTAGATATATTTTAATTAAAACAATAACTTTATTAAGTAATATAATATATTTAATAAAAAAGTGAACCAACATATCAATGTCTTGAGAATGTTTAAAGGATCTCTAAGGTGAAGCTTGTTTGAATAGTTTTTGGATTTTAGTTTTTGGTTTTTGGCTTTTGGCTTTGGATTTTGGTTTTTAGATTTTTGTTTTTAATTTTTAGTTTTTGATTTTTCTGTAGATTTTAGTTTTTTCAAAAAACTTGAATGGTAAACTTAGATTTTGATTTTTTTTTAAACTGAAAAAGTTATTAAAAATAATATAATTCTTTTAAAACAATAAAATAAATTATTATTATTATTATTACTATCCCTATAATAAATAAAATATAGTAAATTTTAAAATTTATTATAAAATGAAAATAATAGATATAATTTAAAATAAATATAATTTTGTATCATGGAATATATACAATAGATAGTTAAGATTTTAAAATGGAAGAAATATCCATAACTGGATTTTCAAAGTATATTTAATTCTACAAAACTAAAAAATTATATTTATAGAAACATAATTTGTATAATTATATTTTTAAATGGTAAAAATACATAAAATTTTGTAATTCAAATATTTTAACACAGAAAATAATAGATACATTTTAAATAAAAACAAAACAACAATGTTATAATTTATAAATGTATAATAATTAAAACTAACAAATTATAACTTAAACTATATATTTTAGGATATTAATTAAATATTATAAAATTAATCTATCTAAACGTAACTCCAATAACTTAATTCGTAAGGAAGATTATTAATTTGTTTTATTCATATTTTTGTAGAATAAATTTATCTCTTTCAACAAAAACATAATATATGTATCTTTTACATAGAATTGTATTTCTAAATTTATTTTTCAAAATAAAAAAAAATTAAAAATAAAATTATATTTTAAATAACTAATTTTATGTTTTACAAATTTTTTTTCAAAAATTTAATATATATTGTTTTCATATTACATATGTTAGTAAAATAATTCTTACGAAACTTTATATTTAAGTATATTTTAATGCATGAATATAGTAAAAATATATCTTCCAAAAAAAGAGACAAATATTGAAAATCAACATATGTTTTTTTAAGAAACCATGAAAACTTTGTTTTTGGTTTTTATGTGAAAAAACAGTTATTGGAAAAAAAAACTAGTTTTCCTACATTTTAGGAATCAAGTCTTTTAAACATCTTGATTGGAAGAAATTTTTTAAAAAACAAAAACCAAAAACTAATCTAAAATCCACAAACAATCATTACTTGATATAATATTTCAGAATGTCTTGAAATTAATCTTATATTGTTGACTAATTGTGTATATAACTAAATTATACCTTATATTTAATATTGGTTAAAGTCCAAAAATAAATTTATATTTTATACCCAAGTAATAGAATAGAATCTTTTCAAACCTAAATATTAGATAATATTACAACTCATATATGATAGTCAATTTCAAAAAGAAACTCATATATGGTAGTTTCTCTTTTTAATATTTACATTATAAAAGATACATATGTTTTGATGATTAATATAATATAAAATATTGTTATTCTTTCACTATTAAACAATTAAATTTTTTTATAGATTTGTTTATCAAAATTATTATAAATTTAAAGTATATAAAAACTTAGTTGAGAAAACAATATTTAAATGATATATCCCATAATATCGCAAGAAATCATCCAATTTTTTTTCCACTAAGGTTTTGTTGCTAGATAAAGACAAATATTTTCTTTCAGACAAGAAGTTATCCCCATTTTGGGATGGCTAAGATTTTAGAATGTTTGATCATTTCTTCAGTTCCTTGTGCTCCAACTTCCAGTCTACATAATACAGGTATGATACGAAGACGACTAGTGTTTTCTTGACTTCGAAATTGATTATGTGTGAATATCAAATTAATTATGTGTGAATATCAATCTTCATATTAGCTACCAACCAAGTTTTTCTCTGTTTCTTTGATGTTTCGAAGAGTTTAGGTAGGCATATGACTCTCCAAGTTTAGATTAGGTAATTGTCCCATAAAGTTAGTTAGACTATCTATAATAGGTGTTGTACAAAAGATTCAATAGTTAAATCAATATAATGGAAGTGTTGAAAAATAAAATATGACGATCTAAATTATTCGGTGTTGAATAAAAAAAGTGGAGACCACCAACGGTACATATCATTTTCTAAGAATGATTGATATTTTCACATCCTCTAAGTTATTTAAATTTAATAATTTTATCATAACTTAAATATTTATTTATATATTTGATAAAAAGTCATCATTTTAAATTCTCTATGAATAGATATTATGTTTATTTAATTTGGATATATTAACTAGTAAATTTATTAAGTAAAATCACTGTATTTTGTAATAGTTAAATGTATGTTGGATGATGAGGTGGAAGAAAGAGAAGATGACATGAAATGTTACAATTGAAATTGAGTGAATTGAATCTTGAAATCATTGTACATATTTTTACAATGAGAATGTTGAATTCTTCTTTCAATATTGAATAGTTTAAAATGAGGTATTTAAAAAATATATGATGTAGATTTAATAGAATTGAGAGTATTACATTCAACATGTTGAATATCCATAAATGTGGTCTATTTTTATCATTTTTTCTTTTTACATCATCTTAAATATTTAAAATAAAATATCTTATAATAAATTATCTCTTTTTCAAAAGAATGCTATACTAAAATTTATTATTTTTCTGATCTATAAATAAAGATTTAGTTCATTTGATTTGGATTCATAAAAAATAGTTGTATTAAACTAATATAAAATAAAATGATGGAGTATGATATTGATCTTTTAAAAAATAAATTGTTATAGGATAAAGTGTTGAATTAATACGTGAAAGAAAGATGCTGATGTGGAGTATTAAAAACTGTAAAATAGTGTGTTAAATAACATTTTCCACTGTACATATTAACTTTTAATTCATGATCATACATTTTATTTTTCCTTTCCTTTCCTTTTCATTTCTTTTTTTTTTTGCTTTCTTGGTTATAATACTTTTCAATACCCTCTTGGTTATAAAATAAGTTTTAAATACAATTCTTCTTGGTTTCCACTTCACTCTCAGTTTTATTTTCCAAATTTAATCATTATGCCTCAATTTAGTTTTAATATAAAGTACCATAATAATATTTTAATAAATAGAGAAACACTCTTGCTTAGTTTTCATACAACTTATTACAGATCTTATTCCAGTTTATTGTTGCTACTAGGGCTGGATAAATAAATCGGATCCGAAAATCGAACTGAATCCGATCCAATGAAGATGAACCCAAACCATTCCGAACCTGACATAAATAAAGAATGGATCTTGTTTTATGGTATTTTGGATTATGGATTTTATTATAATCAAACCGGAATCTAACTGGATGTCTGATAGAACCCAAAAATTAAAAAAAAAATTGTTAAAATTTATTCAAAATACACTAAGATATTACTCCATCTCTATCAAAACACATAGTTTTAAGGTTTTTGCACACCAATTAAGTAATTACAAACGTTTGCCTAAAAACAACAATAACTACAGCTACTTCAACCAATAAAACATACTGCAAAATATAAATGGTCAAAAACATCAATTTACATTATTTTTTGCATAGAAACTTGAAAACATCACTTAAAATGAAACAAAATTAATTACTTAAAACACCACTTAAAGTGATACAAAGAGAATATTGAACATCTAAAATAATTATATATTACATGAACAGTTGACTCAAATACTTAGTTAATATATATTTCTGGTATTTGGTTAATATTAATATTTTTATATTTTGACAATTGTTTTAAAATTCAATTATGAATAAGTTTGTTTTTCAAGTTTAAACAATGTTTTTAAAGTTTAAATATTGATTCTTAGGTTTATAGAGTTGCTACTTGTTAATTTTAATTTGTTTACGTTTCATCATGTATGGTTTTAGCTGGTACAATACTTCGGTTTGTCATGCTATATATGATATTGTTACGTATTAGGCAAAGAAGAGTCTTGTATGGTTGATAGACAAATTTCAACAAAGTTATTTTGAAAGAAAACAATATGGTTCGGTGAAACCACATAAATAAATTTATTAAATTATTTGATATATGTTGAGTTTAATTAAACACAAATCAATATATTTGGAAATTATAACCCGATTAACATCTGATACTAAAACTATTTCGAATTCAATCAGATCTTGGACATGTAATTAAATCCGAACACGAACCCGACTAAACTCAAATAGAATTTGACCCAAACTTTTATAATATCCGAATAAGGCTGAAATTCATGAACCCAAAAAAATTAAAACATGAATTAATCCAAATCGAAATCTGATTGGATCCCCGGTTGCCAAGTCCTAGTTGCTACATATTTTTGGGTGTCAGCTTGATATCATCATTTCTTCGCATATTAAATTATAGAGGACTACAAATGGAAGCATTAGGATCACCGTTAAAACAATACATCCGTAATGTTATAAACGGCAAACATTTTCCAACAGAATATATTTCATTCTAGCAAGTAGTTTAATATAATTCACCACCATTATATTTAATACACGTTCCATGTGGCGTAATCTAACTTGGATCATGGATGCGCTTCATACCACACCATCAGACCAAGAGTTGTTGTGTTTCCTGGAATTTGTAATAGAGAGTAAACGATTAATTTAAAACAATATGTAAACATTTTCTGAATTATAATGCGAAATTTGCTTTTATATTCTTTACAAATATAGTTTTTAGAAGAGTTATCAATCATATATTTGTTTCTGATTTTTTTATACGTCAATGTTGCAGAATTTCCAACTAAAATAAAAAAATAAATAAATATTGTTAATTTTTGAAATTTCAGACCAGTGGGAAAGGATCATGTCTAATTTGTCAGAAATTCTTAGTTTGAGTGACTTTGAAACAAAACTAATATTAAATAATGTAGTTTCTGGTTTAGAAGGATTACAGGCTTAGACTCCAAACCTCTTAGTATTTTAAAAAGATTCATATTAACAACATACATATCTAAATTGATTTTTTTATGTGGTTTCAGGCCTAGAGAGATTACGAGATTCGGTCAAACCTCTTTATTAAAAGAAAAAGACAATTACCTTTGCAACAAAAAGTACATACACCAAAAATAGTAATTTTTTCTTTTACAAAACAATTGTTTGTATTTTATCTTTATAACTACTTAATGAGTGTTGTATAAATTCGTAAGATTGTGGGTTCATTTGAGAAAATAAAAACACAACTTCAAATCAAAATTATACCACAAAGCATTGTGTTGGGTTCCATATCTTAGAATGTTCTTTAGAGATCAAGGAGAAAATCATTAGAAAATGATGAAACCAACAACAGATACACATTCTTTACCATGTTTTTTTTTGTTCAAACCATGTTTGTGTTTAATTTACCAATTCATTTGTTTTTAAATGGGAGTACATATTGAATTAAGCCACAAAAAATTTATGACGGGTATATTTTAATACAAATATTGAAATTAAATAATTTATAGTATAGTTCAAATTTTATATCAAATTTAATAATTTATATTTAAATAAATATAACAATAAAACTAAAATTTATTGATATATATATATATATATATATATATATATATATATATATATACATATTAATCTGTACAAGGTGAGAAAAACCATCTAGTATAATATATATATATATACCAAAAATAAGTACCCAAATTTCAACCAATTGATTTTGTAATTTAACAAAGAAAAAAATTAGAAGGTATACAGGTCTTGGACACTCTAACTCATGCAGAAGCTTCGAGACGTTAAAAAAAATTAAGAAGAATATTTCTATTGTTGAGTTAATTGCCTTTTAACTTTTGGTGTAAGTAATGTTTGCGTCGTGAAGGGTTTTTTCAGATTCCGATCGAAAACAACACTGTTCTCTCTCTCTTTCTCCTTGTGAGTTTCATCAACATCATCACAATACTCGCGACAATCATTGAAGACATGGCTGCCGTAGGAGTGGAGTCGATGCGTCCGGAGACAGCGGTGGAGGAAACCTGCAACATCAAGATAGCGGCGGCGAAACAAGGGGAGGGGCTCAAGCAGTACTATCTCCAGCACATCCATGAGCTCCAGCGCCAGCTCCGTCAGAAAACTAACAACCTCAATCGCCTTGAAGCTCAGAGGAACGAACTCAATTCTCGAGGTCCTTCATTAACCCTAATTTCAGATGGATTTCTTTGTTGAATTAAATAGATTTTTCTTTTATATCGTCGTCTTGATTTACTATTCTCGGATTCCATGTTAAAGGCTTTCGATTTCGTGTTTTCTTGGAGTTGGGTGCTTTAAAAATGTGATTTTTTAGCAGGCCTTTATTTAGATTTCATGATTCTCTTTGATCCCTAGGGATGTGTTAGACTATGTCTTCTACTTGGTTGTTTGCCAAAGTAATATACTGAGTGTGGTGAGGGTGAGAGGACAGCTGTCAGTGCTGCTACCTGCATTATTTAGTTTGGTTCATGGATGTTTAGAGTTATATACAACATGTTTACAAGTATAATGCTAAATGCGATAATGAAGTTTCACATTGTTGCCTTCTTATAACAACCATGGATTTTCCATATCATCACAACTCTATTTTGCAGTTTAAATCTCATTCAAGAATATAGATTTAATCTGCAAAATAGAGTTATGTTGATATGGAAAATCCATGGCTGTTAGTGTTGCTACATTGGTGCTTGATATCCTAGTTCCTTCTTCACTCTCTTCATAGAGGTGTTATATAACAAGTAGTTTCCAATGATCTATGGTTTTAGTAACACAATTAATTTTTTTACAGAACAGTCTTGGTTGTTATTATGACCATCATCATATTCATCCTTGAAGGATTTATTGCTAGTCTTTATAATTTCTAGTTAATTCTAATTTTTAACCTCTTTGACACTAGTTCCTTTTCTTTTTTCCTGAACCAAACAGTACGAATGCTCAGAGAAGAGTTGCAGCTACTTCAGGAACCTGGTTCCTATGTCGGTGAAGTGGTCAAAGTGATGGGAAAAAACAAGGTCTTGGTTAAGGTATGAATCCTTTGTATCGCATTGTCTTAGTTTAACTTGTCTTTGTATTGTTTTGTAATCGAATGAACATAGCTATCAATACATCGCTTTTCCAGGTTCATCCAGAGGGGAAGTATGTCGTTGATATTGACAAAAGCATAGACATTACGAAAATCACTCCATCAACAAGAGTTGCTCTTCGTAACGATAGCTATGTTCTCCACCTCGTCCTCCCGAGTAAAGTTGATCCGCTAGTCAACCTTATGAAGGTTGAGAAGGTTCCCGACTCTACATATGACATGATTGGTGGTCTTGACCAGCAAATTAAGGAAATAAAGGAGGTATGCTTGCTTAGTGATAGAAAAACCAAAGCTAGAAAGAAGTCACTGGTTAATCAGCTATACGTTCTGTTGTTTCATTCTTCTTATTAAAAAATAGTATCTTAAATTGTTCATCAGGTCATTGAGCTGCCAATCAAGCATCCTGAACTGTTCGAGTCTCTTGGAATTGCGCAGCCAAAGGTACACATGCATTTCGAAGCTTCTCTATATACTGTAACGATGTTAAGAAGATTATAGATGATTTCATCTTCCTTTCTTTTCTAGGGTGTGTTGTTATATGGTCCACCTGGAACTGGGAAGACACTTTTGGCTCGAGCTGTGGCACATCACACTGACTGTACCTTCATCAGAGTTTCTGGTTCCGAGCTGGTCCAGAAGTACATTGGAGAAGGTTCTCGAATGGTCCGAGAACTTTTCGTGATGGCAAGGTTTGTATAATGCTAAGCCCTATTTTGAAATTTCAAACATGGTAAATAATGCTTGTGAATTGTGATACTTCTACCTGTTGGCTTACCTTACTATTGCTGATGGCTTATGGGATTCAGGGAGCATGCACCATCAATCATCTTCATGGATGAGATCGATAGTATCGGGTCTGCTCGTATGGAATCTGGAAGTGGAAACGGTGACAGTGAGGTGCAAAGGACTATGCTTGAGCTTCTCAATCAACTTGACGGATTCGAAGCGTCAAACAAAATCAAGGTACATGTTAAAGGTGTCAGGGACTCTGAAAAAGACGAGTCTGTGGTATACTCTCATCCATCCTCTTCTAATGAATGTGGCAGGTTCTGATGGCGACAAATCGAATTGATATTCTGGATCAAGCTCTTCTCAGGCCAGGAAGGATTGATAGGAAAATTGAATTCCCCAATCCTAATGAAGATGTAATGCTTGTGCTTATTTTACATTTTTATCATGGAGTTGCTTCAGTAAATAGTTCTAAGGACATGTTTGGCTAATGCATATTTCTTTTTAATGTGCTGGCAGTCACGTTTTGATATCTTGAAGATTCACTCGAGGAAGATGAATTTGATGCGTGGAATTGATCTGAAAAAGATTGCAGAGAAGATGAATGGTGCCTCGGGTGCGGAACTGAAGGTAAAGTTGTCTTACTGTCTTTGTTCCTTTGCTTCTCTCTCTCTGTCTCTCTTATGGTATTGGTTATTATGGTGACAGGCGGTGTGCACGGAGGCGGGTATGTTTGCGCTGCGGGAGAGGAGAGTACACGTGACACAGGAAGACTTTGAGATGGCAGTGGGGAAGGTAATGAAGAAAGACACAGAGAAGAACATGTCTTTGCGTAAGCTCTGGAAGTAGAGGAATCGCTGTGTCCTGTACTCCAAAGATTGGTTTCACACTCGAGGAGTTTAGAGTTTCTTTTATTGCATGTGTGCTTCTTCTTTCTGAAATAATTTATGTTTGTTCTTTAAGCATTTGATAACAAAGTTGTTTACTACCTAAACACTAGTGTATACTCAGTGTTCTTAAGCACAACAGTTCCTGATTTCACCCTTGTCAACTCGGAGATTATAACATATATAGTTTTGATTGAGAAATTTATATGTGAGCAAACTTGTAACAGTGTTAAGTGAGAAGTCACTACAGTGCCACCGTAATCATCTCCTAGACTCCTAGTCAACACTGGTTTAACATGATCGTCAAACGCACGCGACAAAGTTTTATTCTTTCCGTTTACAATTATTCCACGCCAGGCCTGAACGAAAATAGTAAAGGGTGACAGCGTGGAACTAAAGCTCAAAAAAAGATCTAACGGTGGAGAAAGCTGCGTTGAAATTGAAAAGCAATCAAAAAGAAGGAAATCTAACGGTCGTAAAAATAGCGTCAGACCTAAGCAGCGAAAACCCTTGCAAAAAAATCCTCTTTTAAAAACCCCAACCCATCTCCCTCTCGCCGCTTCTCTCCTTGTTACTATCTAAAAGCTCACGTCGTCTGATTCTCTGCGACTCCGAAAACATGGTAAGTTTTTCTCTTCTGTTTTTTTCGCTCGTTTCTTCTACTTCTACGATTAGATTGCGTTTCATGATCTAAGGATTCTGCACTCTCAGATCCGTTATGATTATTCGTCGATTCTAAAATTGATCGTTGTTATCATGTTCAGGCTCTACCTAACCAGCAAACCGTCGATTACCCTAGCTTCAAGCTCGTCATTGTTGGTGACGGAGGCACAGGTACTTTTTTTTTCTTTTTTTCAATCTGCGAAGTTGGATCGTTCTATTCAATTGAGAATTTGCTGAGGCTGGTGTTCCGTTAGTATCAATTCTTTGTTACGTTCATGGTGATTTGCTCGATCGAGATGAGCTTGTATAAAAATCAATTCGTATATAATTCAGTTGATTCCGTAAGATGGTTATGATTATTTTTGCTAAGCTTTAGATTTATTTATATCTTTTGTGGTTGTGCAGGGAAAACCACTTTCGTCAAGAGACATCTTACTGGAGAGTTTGAGAAGAAGTATGAACGTAAGTACAACAACAAATCTTATTCGCGAATACACATTGTTTAAGTATTCTTCATTAACTAAAACTGAATTTCTGATTGATTTGGGGGTGTGTGTGTTGCAGCTACCATTGGTGTAGAGGTTCATCCTTTGGATTTCTTCACAAACTGTGGCAAGATCCGTTTCTACTGTTGGGATACTGCTGGTCAAGAGAAGTTCGGTGGCCTTAGGGATGGCTACTAGTAAGTCTAGACACCTTTTCACTTTTCCTAAGACCTGGCTTTTTAAGTTGTTGAAGTAGTATTCTCTCTAGGATCACTTGCTAGCATTTAATGTATGTAGCTTTGAATAGCTCTGGTTATCAGTAGTTATGGTTATATCACTTGCTAGCATTAGGTTAATGTATGTTGTTGAAGTAGTTTTCTAGGGTCACATACTAGCATGAGGTTAATGTATGTAGTTTTGTACTAATGGAAATAGGACCTGAGATTACTCTTGCCATAGTGGTTGATTTGGTCTTTCCGTTTGGATATATAGTAAAGCTAATCTTTTTCGTTTTTATTGCAGCATCCATGGTCAGTGTGCAGTGATTATGTTTGACGTCACAGCGCGGCTCACATACAAGAACGTTCCAACATGGCACCGTGATCTCTGCAGGGTGTGTGAGAACATCCCTATTGTTCTCTGCGGGAACAAAGTCGATGTCAAGAACAGGCAAGTCAAGGCCAAGCAGGTGACGTTCCACAGGAAGAAGAATCTGCAGTACTATGAGATATCTGCCAAGAGTAACTACAACTTCGAGAAGCCCTTCTTGTACCTCGCTAGGAAACTTGCTGGCGACCCTAACCTTCACTTTGTTGAGTCACCAGCTCTTGCTCCCCCTGAGGTTCACATCGACGTTGCAGAGCAGCAGAAGAACGAGGCTGATCTCATTGCCGCCGCTGCTCAGCCTCTTCCAGATGATGATGATGACGCTTTTGAGTAAGCAAAAGATGTTCCAAGATGTGTGCTGCAGTGGTTTTGCTGATTCTCTTCTTTGTTTTGGTTTTTGTTCTATGTTGCGTTGATGTTACATATGGAATGAATCGAGTGTTTTAGAACTAATATTGGGGAATATTGAGAGTGTTCCGTTTTGGAATAGAGCGAGTTGTTTTTGAACCAAAATAGATTATGCAATCAAGGATCTTATTTGGGGGAAGACTCTTAACTTGAATCTTTTGAGGTCTAGTTTGTTTCTATGTCGCTGGGTCATGTGACTGTTCTGTTTGCATGTTGCTGCTTTAACCGTGCTTGTTGTCACTGCTATCTGTGACGAGTAGCAAGTCACAGCTTGCTTGTTGTTTGTTTCACTGTTGTGTTACTAATGCAGTTGTTTTACTGTTGTTCGATTGATCACACCAGACATTAAGTTGCATCGTTGAAACTTGAAACTTTACTTGCAGGAATCGTTCAAATTGACATTTACAAGCTGGCCAACAAAAATCAAATAGCTTTGTTTGAAAAATAGAGCGACTTTTGTACAACCTTACCCTTGAGTTTTTTTATTCTATGTAACAGCTTGTAGTTGTTAATGAAGCTTGTAGTTGTTGATGATGCTGCTATCTGTATGTTGTACTTTTATCATCAGAGATAAGGTCTCTTATCTGCATCAGATGTTCCTCATTTGAGATGTTCAGTCTCAGACGGAGGTTTGTGATCCACGTTTCTTGTTCCCACGTTATAATAGGCCCAGATGCGTGCAATCTCTCGATGCTGTGTCGGTATTCATCCAACTCTAGCTTATGAACATCAGCAGCTTCTGAGCCTTTCCCTGGAAAGCCAGACTTGCTTCTGTAGCGACAAGATGATGACTCTGTGTCACTGGAGTCACCGGTTTCTATGGGAGTGAAAGATACAGTAGTTAAACCATCCATGTCCGTGCCACAACTACCAACAGAAGAAGCAACACTCTCTCTATCTTCTTCTTCGACTTGTGTAGTTTGATTGTGTGGTGTAACCAAAGAATAGGTCCGTGTATTTGGACCTTTTCTCGAAAGTACATCAGATGCATTGAGCTTGTCTTTGCTCTTCAAATCCACCTTTCTCCTTAACTTTCCTGTTGATGTTTGTGTGCTTGATCTTGATGTACCCTTTAACCAAATGGTATAAAGTATAAACAAAATGTCAGCTCATAAAAATCCTTGGAAAAATATTGACAGAGGAAAGAAACGTGTACCTGCCCGACCATGATCCACTCGTTGTTTTGCCAAGACTGTCTAACCCTGATGTCAGATTTGGCTGCCTTGACCTTGACTGAGGAACCAAGTAATCTAACCAAGACACAATCATTCTCCAAAACCTTGGAAACGATAGCCATCTTCCAGCAACAGCTTTGGAAAACCTCAAGAACGTCACCAGGAGCCCAAGAATGTAGAACTTGCAGATGAGGAGGAGGCTCAGGTCTCATACTCTTCCTCGGTACCCTCTCTGTACCGTTAGAATTATCATACATGACAGTGTAATAATGCCCATTACCGGACATTATCTCAGCAGATCTCCAAGCACCAGATGGAAGTGATGATTTGGTTAACACTTCCACTTTAGTTCCTTTCTTAAATCTCATTTTTCCTGCAATTATTGAGAGAAATAGAACCTTTTGATGATGTGAATATATCTTTACACATTCTAACTGTTTATAAGATTAGGATCAAAAACATCACAACTGATTAATAATGATGATCCATTGCAAATAAGTACATACAAATATCGAGAAATAAGCTGGAGCAAATAGATCCATAAGAATCTTTCATCATTCAGAAACTTCAACTTCAATCTATTGTCAGATTGCAGAGAAGTCCACTATTTTGCAAAGCAAGTACACAGTACAGAGAAACATAGCATGGATTCAGATGTTAATGAAATTGAAAAGTATGATGATGATTGATGACTCAAATGTATAGGATCAATAAAACTCAGAATTTCAATTTAGAAAAAATGCATAATACATATTGTGTTTACCTTACAACAAAAAGAAGTTTGGTCACTGAATGTTTAGCACGCAAAGGAAGCCATGATTCTGCTCTCACAAACAACTATTTTTTTTTTTCTTTTTGATTTTCTGGGTAACCAAACAAGGATCAAAGGGGTAAAGGACAAAAAAAAACTTATTTGCAAAAATAATTAGGATAAATGAAAAAAGAAAAGAGAATAAGATTTGGCTTATTACACATCAGCAAGCAAAACAAAATCCATATGTTTAAATTTAAATGCAAAACATTCGAAAATAATAGTTGAAGGTGTAAAAACCCCTATGGGCTCTGGCACTTTTATCCATCAAGCCCGCATGAGACATGGCCTTTTGTTTGATAGATTATTTTTTTTGACTAAATGGGTGATGACGATGAGAGAAATTGGTGAGTGACAATGATTTGATGTTTTATTGGAAGTATCAATACAATACTAAAAGGCAAATATAAGTCATAGGGAGAGTGTCCACGTCCCCAAATTAAATCAACCAATAGGAAAAGACCATTTAACCACGTCAGATGCATCGACTCTTAACATTTGGGCTTCAAAACAACGGCCCGTATCATTCAAATTTGATGAGCCCGTATAGCCCATCTGACGCTGAAATACCCTTTCTCCTTTGCGCCCGTATAGTTTCCTATTTTTTTCTCTCTTCTTCTTCGTTTCCTCCGTTAAAAATCTTTTCCCACGAACAATCAATTTCCTCCCCACTCCTGTACACTCTTTAATCCCAGTAATGGGTTCTTTTAAAGTCTCTTATGCTCCCACGAACAGGCGCTGTAACACTACCGTCGAATCTTTGTGTTCTCAGGTTTTGCAAGGTCAGGAATAGGGGTGTGAAAAGAAACGACAAGCTTATTGGGTTGATCTACTTCTTCTTGATGCTAAGGTACCTCTGGCGATTTTGAAAAACAAACGGTTCCCTCTTCCTGATTTATTGGTAGCGATAGATTAATTATTCTATGGGTTCATGGTGTTTTTCAGCTTATGCTTTCAATTCAGGCTCGGATTGCAAATCTTCAACGAGTCATATGATTATGAACTGACTTGATCAAATCAGAGGCCAAGTTAGTCCCATGAGATCTTCCGTAAGGGTCAATACCTATGGCAAGCAACTGATTTTACTTCTAATTTATATCATCGTATAATTTAAAATTAAAACCTCATGTTGGAGAAAACAATTATAAATGAAATTGTTGGTGTTTATCTATCCCTGCAGGTCCAGATTGCAAACTTTCAAAAGAAAGTTGTTCAAGTAGATGTCAAAGGTACCTCTTTTTCATTAAGCTTTTTATAAACACTGCCAATTAAAAGTTTAGCGCCAATTCAGTCACTATAAATTTGCCACTGGAAGCTTATAATAAGCCAGAATTAACTTTTATATCGAGAGTTAAAAGAGATGAATTCATTCTTGGATTTTGCAGGTCTTCGGGCCACCACATCCTTTGGTCAAACACTGGATCTTTGTCCTGAGAAACGACCAAACTCCTACAGCTATTTCAGTGAGTATATATAGTTTTAATTTCAGGGTTTGTGCAGATACAACCACTGTTAGGTTGTGCGATTGAGTTTAAAAACGAGTATTCAGGAACATGTTTTGCAGTTGGCTACAGTAAAGTATCTGACGTTCTTTGAAAGCTGAATTCTTTTGAGATTGTTTCAGGGAATGCAATAGCTGAAATAGAGAGACTATTGATGTTCGAAGCATCTCGAGAGTGGTTGGTACGTCCTGTTTGATACACCTCTCTTTTATTATGTTTATGTATTTTTCTTGATTTGACACTCTGTCATGGTGATAAAGCCAATGGTTGTTAGAGAAATCATGACTCCAGTGGGTGCTGCTTCTGTTGAATTAATTGAGCAAATTAGTTTTAGTTCTATTGTGCGAGCGTGTCTAATGCCTAATTAGTTTTCTTCAGACAAATGGGTCCCAGTTTCAGATATTTGTAAGCACCGTTTTCTTTGTACAACAAAGATGGTACGCAGCATATTTTCGAAGTTTCATCTGGTCTTGAGTCTCTTGACTCTTTTCTTTGGAGAATGACAGATCTTTGCAGATGTGAAACAAGTCATGAAAGTTGGTCAGGGAGTGCATGGCTTTGGGAGGAACATCAGCGGGCTGTTTCAGCACACTCTATAGTCATTGGGAAGCGTGTCAGAACAGAGGTAAACATCACAGCTGGGGCTGTGTCCATCAGCTCAGCCGCAGTCTTATCCCAATAACATGATTTTCTAGAGGCCCAAGTAGCTATTCCTAAGTGATGTACAAAAAAGAGCCAAGCTGATTATCAGCCATTGTCGTCTCAGCTAAGCTTCGTTTCAGGGGAAGGCGTAACAGAGATCAACAATGGCAGACATCAGTGAGTGCAACTAAGTTTACTTCAATTCAGTTCAATGATTTACTCTTTAACGTGGAGGATCTCTGCATATAAGGATTTTATGACAAAGTGGAAACTCACAATGGGTTTATCTCCTTTGCGTTGACCTTTTTAGAACCTTCCAGTCATGGCGAATTCCCAAATCCATCTATCCGAATTGAAGCCGGGGCATAGTAAGCAGGTTGTGGTCACACGTTTGCTTTGGTTTTGGGGATCTAGAATGTTAAAAGAGGAGGAAAGCTAATTGGGGTTGAGATGGTGTTCGTTGCAGAAAATGTTAGTAACTGATCTTTTGTTCCTTGTGTATGTAAGTTGTGTTTGTCTTGAACAAAAAAAAAAGTTGTATTTCTAATGAATGTTTTGGATATCCGATTGGGGGTAAGAATTTTTGATACTCTGATCTGATTGCTTGAGATCCAAATTAATGATCGAAACATAGTCTTTCCTTGCAAGTGTTAAAGCAAGCAAAACATCATCAGCAAGCAAAAGAGTGTCAGTTTATGGGACACAATAATCAGCTTTTGTCTCAGGGAGTCAAAAGCTTCACTTTGTCTAAAGCTCTCAAGAGTACAGATCCATCTGTCCGAGAGTCATGAAAAGCTTTTGTATGTAAAAACAGAGATCATATATACATCCAGTAGTCATGTCAGCATTCTAATTTATATATATTGTTAAAGATACAGAGGAACAATGATCGATCACATAGTCTAATGTATATTGTTAGAGCTACAGAGAAACAATGATTATGTTCATGTCTCAACTCAACCAACACTTCAGTCATTTGAAAGTGCACATTTTTCACATGTTAATATTTGGGCATCTCAAGATTCTAAGAAAAAGGTAATTTTAAAGGAGTTTATAATAATGCAAACACAATGCTACGAGCAGTTAAAATTTGTTCAGTGTGTGGAAATATTAGACAACTCATGTTCATAGTTCAATACCAAATCTAATACTTTCTCTATTTCAGATTAATTATTGTTCTAGAAGAAAATTTTTATTCCAAAATAAATGTTATTTTATAATTTCAATACCAAATTTTTATTAAGAAGATTTTCTGTTTATTTTTCTATTGGTTAAAATATGGATAGGTATATGTGTAATGATGTTTTTATTTTTGAAAATGTGCAAAACAAAATGCTTTCTTAATCTATATGCATAAACCTAAAACGAATGAAGTACGTAATTAAATGACAGCTAAAAAAAGAAACTATGAAAGATCATAATAAAAGTTGATGTTAATTTCAATTTAGACAAAAATAAAACTAAAAAGTATTCTTATTAAATAAAACTATAATAAAAAAAAGAGAAAGATAATATTTAGACCTTTTAACATGAAAGAAAAAAAAATCATATTTAAAAAATAACAAGTATATTTATTTGAAAAAATCATAACTAATTTCCAGATAACATGGTTTATTTAGTCTTCAAATACAATAACATGTATAAAAATTAACTAATATGTATATTTTTAAATAATAACAATTTATATTAAATATTTACTCTAACTACTTTAATCTAATCTATTAATTTAGGGATTGGTTTTTATCTACTACTTGAAGTTGTCATTTAGATTTTGGGCTCTTTCATAATTGTTACAATAACATAACAGCTTCTTTTGAAATGCAACCTACCAACTTAAATTAAACCAAATCTTAACAAACGTAGATCAATTTAACTTAACCAATACCATCTTTAAATATTTTTGGTTATCTCTTAATACAATTAGATCACACAAAACTGAACCACTCTTAAATCAACAAGTTCCAAATCATTCAAAACATAAGAGTGGCAATTGGAGACTATGTCAGAATTTTTTATAGTATCACATAAGTTCATCTAAAATGTCGTTAATTAATTTTTCTTCACATGCATCATATGATTCATATCACATCATACACATTTTTACAAGAACAAAAACTGATCTTCCAAAAATCTAATAATGGTGGCATATAACATATGCTTAAATACATTTTTTATGATGGAAATATTACATTCTACAAGACTATGTGTATTGCAAACCATAAATCCACTAAGAACAACATATTTTAAAACTTTTACTAAATCTATCTATTTTGAAAAAATAGATTAATATTCTCCAACAAATTTCCTTATATTCCGGCCTAGATTCTATCACATTCCCAACGATATGGAAATTCCATATCTATTATTCTATTCATCGTAATATTAGATCTGATCAAATCTGCTATAAGTATCTTGAATAAAAATATTTTTAAAAAAACAAACAAATTTTTTTATCTCATATCTTAACTACGTTTAAATTATACACATATTATATATAACATATATTAAAATTAAAATTTGACAAATCCATTTCCGCCCTTTAGGGCGGGTCCTAATCTAGTTATTCATTAATATAAGATGGTTATCATTATGTTTGTGGTAAATATGTTTTATGAGGTCAATGTTAAAAATTATTTCTAAAATTTAATCAGTATTGTTTTAGAAAATTAACCACTGTCATATATAATTTACAAAACAATAATAAAATAAATAGTGAAAGCCGTTATAAAATATTTATAATTATTGTTACATATGATTAAGAATAAATTAAGCATTTAAAAAATTATATAAAAATTGTTTTAATGGTAGAATAAGTATATTCTGTAGGTATTGTGAACAGAGTAAGGTTATAATATTTTATTTGAACCATAATTTTGAAGGTGATATGAAAATTAAAATTATATACTTCATAGTTCAACAAAAAAAAATATAAAACAAATATATACTTCATAGTCCATGAAGATTATTGCTCAATAATATATTAGTAGTTGTTTATGTATTGTTTATTTGCACGAACCTTTACGATTATAATTTTTAAAAAGACACAGCTCATAAAGTCTTTTAAATAGAGTTCTACCAAAAAACATGAAATGAAGAGTTTTTTTTGGGCTTTCTGCTTCTAAAAATTTGTAGTAGAAATATTATGAAATAACTGATAAAAAAAAAGCGTTAAGTCAATATATGGAGGGAACGAAGCGAATGAATTAGAGGGAAGGGGTCATTGGCTTTGGTATGATAAATGAAGATTGTGTTTACGATTGTTGAGAAAATAAAACCATAGTTTTCGTAGTATATAGGCGTCGCGTTTGAATTAGTATTCACAAAGATTAATCCAGTTTAAGGAAAACATACAATATAATTTATTAACTAAAATATGTATTGTTCACATTTGTATGTTGTTCTAATTAAAAAGGTGTGTATGTATATTTATGTTTGTACTTTACCCGACTGATTTTCGTTGTGTATTTTGCCAGAATGTTATTAAACTTAATAATTTGCTAAGTATTCTAATAACATAAAATATATTGTTCAAAAATAAATTAAAAACTTTAAATAAATTTTAAATAATATATAATTAGTTTTGGATACAAAAAAAAAATCCATGTAAAATTAGTTTACTTTTTGACTTATCCATGAAAAATTAGTTAAACTGACCAAAAAAATATATTTTCACCATTTTTCGTCATAAACCATTAAACATCAAACATTTTCCGCGCGTAGCGCGGACATGACATCTAGTATATGTAAAAGTTAAATAGTTTGTTTATAACTTAAATCTTCTAAGCGTTTAAGCTTTTTGACACATACAGTATATATGTCAAAGCGTTTTTTATTTCCAAAATTTTAGAGAAAGTGAAACAGGCATGGCAATGGCACAAGAATGGTAAACGTTGGTATCTAGAATGGAAAATTGATTTATAAGACAACGAAGAAGGAAAACAATTTGTGTAAGACCATCTCCAATGTATTTTCTTATTTTTTCTTCTATAATAGAGGAACTCTATAATAGAGATGTGTTCTTCTCCAATGTATTTCTTTATTTCTTCCTCTAAAAAAGAATATTCTTAAAATATTTTTTTATTATCTTACAACTAAGACTTTTTATTTATAATTGTTGAAAATTCACCCAATCATGTAATCTTTTTAATTTTCATAAAATTGCAATATTATTAAACTAAAATTTTTATTACAAAAAGCTATCATATATAATAAAAAAATAAAGTAGACATTACCTAACCATAATACTATATTTTCACATAAATAATTTGTTAATGCATTTCGAAGTGAGAAATAAATATTGATTAATATTTATGTTGAAACTTAAATATTTTTATTAATATGTTAAAGATATGTAAAACTTTTAATAGTTAAATTTTAATTTTAGTTTCAGTTAAATAAAACGTTAAATTTCATTTCTTATTTTTTTCAATTTGAATAAATTAATAATATTTTTATTTATGATTATTTATAATTGTAAAAGTTTAAAAATTATTATGTAAACTAAAACTATGTTATTATATGTAAAAAAATTATATTTATCTATAAATATGCATTTTAATTATAATCACAAAAGGTTAAAAGACTATTTTGCAAATAAAAAAGTATGCAAATATAGCATAGGGTTGGAAATGCTCTAAGTATGCAAAAATCATTAAAGACTGGAAGTAACTGCCTCTGGTTCATGTAGGGCTGTTCAATATGGCAAAACCGAACCGTACCGAACCGAACCGAACCGAAATAGACAATGTGGTTTGGATTTGGTATATACCATACAAACCGAATGGATGTAATTTTCTAAAAACCGTAGGATTTGGATATGGTTCGGTATATAACCGATAAAACCGAATAAACCGAATAAAACCGATCAAACATAGAAACATGTAAATATGTATATATTTTATAATGACATATGAAAATCATAAGTTAATTTGTTTGCTACTAACTATTACCATATTTTTTACAGTAATAAAGAAGTCATGATTTGTAGAACATTTGAAGTATAATTAAATAACAATTCATCGCAACCGATGCTTCTTATTTTTTTAGTTTTCTTTTTGATTTTTTTTTCTTTATTTTAGCATTGACTAAATTGAAATAAAGATTATAATTTTGATGGACAACAATTAGTAGAAATTCTTCACAACTTTTTTTAATCTATAAATGAACAGAGATTCGTGTTCAATGGAAGAAACATGAATTTGATGAATGCTAAATATGGAAGAATAGAAAAACTTTCTTTAGTGCTTCGTGCTTCTGTTTTGTTTTTAGTTTTTTTTACTTTTATTCAAAATTTTGAGCTTTGATTTTAATTCTAGATTTGATTATTTTATTAGATGGTATAAGCGTTTTTTATTTTTTGTTCTTTTATTTAAACATATAATATTTTTTAATAAATGACTGTGTTGACAATATGACTCTAAAATTCATATAATATGATCACAAAATAAAGAATTATGTTTTTGGTATAAAACCGAATAAATCGAAAACCGACAGTATATAAACCGAACCGAACCGAAGTAAATATGGATTTAGAATGGTAGTTGTATTTTACTAACCGAAATACCGAAAAACCGAAAAAAACGAACCGAAACCGAACCGATATCCGGATTGAACACCCCTAGGTTCATGCATGAGATGTGCAATTAATATAGGAAAGAAATCAATATCGGATTTAAGATGATAAAAAAAACGTCTTTGTTATTAATGAAATAGATATTTGTATCATTTTCTTAAGGAAGATAAATATACATATGTTACTTATTTATTTGATATCGGTGAGCGTCACGAGCAAAGTGCGTGTTTGAGTGTGCCAAAAACAAAAAGTTTACAGAGAGAAAAGAAAAACAAAGCGTTAAAGGGATGGTGAGAGGTCAGGCGGCTTTAAATAATTCCCACTTAACTTTTGAAGACATTAAAGATACCGAGAGATCGTAGTCTCCATATTAAAATGTTTTAAAATAAGTGTCGTTGTCTTGCATATTTTGTTAATATTTTCTTGATTCAGAATGGATAATGGAACCAACTGTTTTTATGTGCTAATAATTATTTGGTTGGAATATACTGTGCCCATATACTCGATTCCAGGATGAATCGGAAAAATTGCTTGAAGTAGTTTGAATACCATTTTAAAAGAAAATACAATTAATCAAAAATAATGTAACATTTAAGTTTTGGGTAGAGTTTAGTGGGTGGAATTGAGTTTGTAAACTTTTATAAATAAATTTAGAACATTTATAAATGATATAAGAGAGTTAATTTTGTTTTTTCATAATAAACTGAAAGTATTTACGAAATCAGTTATTATTTAAAGCTAAATTTGAAAATTGGTATCAAATTTGTGATTGTTGTTTAACGTGTGCGTGAATTTAAGACTTGTAAGTGAAATTTTCAGACCCAAAATTCATGTTCATCAAAAAACATAATCTTAAAATCTTGTCTCCTCAAAATTTCATTACACAGAAAGTTAAACACTTGCTTTCTCTTACACGCATGAAACTTCACTCTTACACCCTTCACTACTGATCCACTCTAACACCGATGAACAATCCTCCCGTCCTACGAAATGCCTTCATAACAAAGATTCAACAAACCGAAAATAATCAACAACAACAACAAAAAAGAATGCCTGATCTAGTATTCTGATCTCTGTACCTGTTTCTGGGGCGGTACCCCTTGAGTGCATTAGCTTCTCGAGAATTTCTCAAGTCTTTGCTCATCCTGAGAGTATCTGGCACCACCAGAGTCTCCGCTTCGTTCTCATATGCATCATAAATGAATTCAAGTATAGCATCCTGCAAGGAGGCCAAAAAGGATTTATCACCAGTAAACTAAAAGTTACATAAAGAGACTGAATAGAATCAGACACAGTCACACATGTATATTTATACCAGAGGTCTAGAAGCATTGAGCCAGTGGTACATAGGCTCACACCTGAACCATGTCATTTGCCTTTTTGCAAAGTTCCTGCGCATCAGATCAAGCAAACAAAGTGAAAGATATGAATCCCTGTTCAGAAGCTTAATATGTAACGTTAGATATTTCAAAGTCTATGCAGAGGAATCACCTGGATGCTTGCTGAAATTTGTTCAAAAACCAATAGAATTCTCCAGGGGAACTTACACCCCCTTGTTGACGACATTTTGATAGATATTCCATGGCCTGATAACAAGGAATCATAAACAGTATTAAGGTAAGGTAAGTTATGCACAATCCAATAAAGAAAATTAAAAAAAAAAGAGTTTTTTTACCTGTCTGTAACCAATGGCACGAGTTGCAGAACTTGTGTTTGGAAGAAGACCAAGATCAAGAAGCCATCTAGCTTCTGACAACACTCCTTCCGCACCTGATGTTGAGATACAATAAAACATCAAACGCAAAAAAAATAAAATAATTCAGAAGAACAGCCTAGCAAACATATACAAAAAAAAAATTTATATTATTAAGTAGTTGCACTTGTTTTACCTGAAAGCATGTCTTCACATCTAAAATCAATAGATCTATAGAGATCAACACGTGGGCTTGACAGGAAAAAACAAAGGAAGTCATAGTCCAAATCCGTCTGTATGTTTTGGATAGAGATATCAGCAGATGAACCATTCTCATCAAAGTCGTTGTTGGCATCAGGAGAGTTCAAATTTTCTCGAAAAGAATCGTATGGAACACGAAAGGAAGACGGAGGAGATCCAGTTGTCTGCATGGAAAACAAAACATACAAGTTTTTTAAAAAGTCTATTAGATTAGAGACTTAACCAAGATTATAAATGCAAGAACTGATTATCTACAAGGAAGAGCAACTCTTTCAAGTGAGCAGATAATTGTGATTTCAAACCTTGAGTATCTCAAGGCTGCGCCGGAGTCTGTACCAATCGTTACGAGCTAAAGAAGAAGCCTTTTGATCACCAGCATTGACCACAAACTCAACAGCTCCATCCCAGTTATATTCGGTTTGAAAATCAATGAGCATATCATGGACCTCGGAGACGATCTCTGGAGAAGGTTTAGGCACATCTGGCTTCCCATAGATAAACCTAAAACATTACCGAGAGAGAGCATTAGGAATGTGTGAAACAACATATACAAGAGAAGAAGTATATAATCAATCTCCTGACATACATACCATCGCAGGTACAAACCAGTGCCACCTGTAACGATGGGAACACGCCCTCTACTAAGAATATCTTTAGTAGCTTCCCTTCCATCATCGAAGAATTGCCCCACAGAGTAGTCTAAACAAAAAAGCATACAAAAAAATGAGAAGTTAAGCAAATTAACAAATGAGAAGAGAGAGAGGTGAAACGAAACCTTGAGATGGATGCAAAATGTCAATAAGATGATGGGGCACCTCCTGTACAACAATATTCATAACTTCAAAAGCTCAAAAAGGTACACACTTTCATATAAAATCATCTGATTCATGCCACATCAGAAGGATACCTTTCTATCCCTTGCTGATGGCTTGGCTGATCCAACATCAAGGCCTTTGTACACCTGTGGCGCCAATCAAAACACAAAGCAAGAACCTTTTTTTAAATAACACCAAAGTTGTGGAACTGACCAAAACAACTAAGAAGAAAGAAAGAAACTTCAACTTCAGCATTTCAGATACAATTGGGTCAAACAGACAAAACTCTTGAACTGAAACAAAGAAAGCAAAGCAGTCATCTTTTCAAACTCAGAGTCTTATGCAATCTAAGTGGAGCTAATAAAAGCTTAAAGCAGAGGGCATAAAAGTAAAAAAGAGATTGGAAGTGAGATTGGGACCTGAACGGAGTCAGCACTGATGATTTCGCCGTTGAGACGCTTCGCTAGCTCAAGTGCTAGTCTGCTTTTTCCGGCGCCGGTGGGACCTGAAATCACAATCACCTTCTCCTTCTCGGAGTTTCTCTTCCCGTTCAGAGAAACAGAGCAAGACGTGGTGGCTCCTCCGCAGAATCTCCGGCGCAATACGAGGCACGGTGGTTGCAGTCTCGAGGAAAAAGTACGGGTTAAAACTACGCCACTGCTAATAATCACCATTACAGGTTTCTCCGAACGTTAAGAGAAAAGCTTCAAAACTTGAAGAAAGGTCATCAGGTCGAAGACAAGGAACGAAGGATTAGAGAAGTACGGTTCGGTTAGGTTTACTGATTAAACCGAATTTGAAATGGTTTAGTTACATTTTCCACAAAACGACGGGTTTTAAGCAATGTTTTTTTTTTTGGGTTTAATTAATTAAATATTTACATGTTACCAACAAAATGAAACATTACACATTACAGTATTAGGTTTTTGATCCAAATACAGGGATACGATTATCAATGATGCCAGTTTATTACAATATGAAAATATTGTAACTAAAAAAGTAAACAATCCAATTATTGGCGAATATTGTGATTAAAATCATAGATATCAAAAAAAAAAAAAATCATAGATATCGTAGAGTTATTGAAGTGATCACAAATTAACGAACGGTCATTCCTTTACGTTTGCATGTTATTGGTGCTAGTAGTAGGAGTACTTGAAAAAGCCCATAGAACAAACGCACATAGAAAGAGAACAAGAGGGATAATGTGAATAGCTCTCTCTCCATTACCAGACTTGTAACTGTTGTTGTGAAGCGTCAGGTCCTTCTTGGCGGCGTCGTAGACCACGAGGTCGTCGTGGCTTGAAGAATCCGGCAAGAGGTTAATCAGAAACTCTTCGGATGGTCGAGAACTAATCTGTAACCTCTGCATCGTGCTTGATCTTGGATTTGGAAACAAACGTAAATGTTATTACTAGGTGATATCTCCTTGTATGACTTCGTGACAACTTTGCGGTTATGTAAGGTTCTCTATTCGTCAGAGTTTCAACTATATATATAAGAGTTCAAAAGTCAAAGGTATCCTTAGAGACATTTAAAGTATCATATTCAAATTCCCGAAGTTGTGGCTTAATATGATCAGTGAACTTTGCTTTCAAATATCAAAGTTGTTATTATGATTTTCGATGACAAGACTATATTTGCTTACGCTTCCAAGACGAGTTGATAAAATATGAAAACGAGTAAAAAATGAAAGTGATATTTTACCAAAGTACTATAATACTACTATTCAATATCACTTTAATATCCAATATTAGCAGGCTAGTTAATTTTCTTATAGAAATATCCAATCTTGTAGTATATCCCTACAAGATGTCAAGATATTAAAGTGATCTTGAATAGAATCATACTTTGGATATTTAATACTTTGAAATGTAAAATAACATGTAGATGTCATGATCTTAAACCAAAGGTTTGCGTGTGAAAGCACGACCACAATGCATGCATATTCCAAAAAAAAATCATACACGAACATTTACTAAACAGGTATAATGTGCAAGCGCAATTGTAGTTAATTCTTTTTATTTTGATCAATTAGCTTCATGAAAAAAATCACATACTACAAGAAGTTACATTGTTTGACCAATTTCCAATAATTATGTATTCATGGATGATGGATACATTACAAATCAAGATAACGAGCGTTGACAAGTAAACAGCAGGGATGAACTCTTTCAAAAGTTTAAGATATATGTGTTGTTTGGAGCCTTGCAGCGAACTTGAAGGTGCACATGTGAATCTTTTCCTAAAGTCAAAAAACTTGTGTTCATATGACATTTGACTTATTTTATACTTCCTCTGTTTCATAATACTTGATGTTATGCCTCAATGCACAAAGATTAAGAAGATTACATTTCTTTAAAAAGGTATTTCATATATATAATTTTAAAGTCAGTTGACCAATTATAAAAAAAATAGATTAATCTAATTGGTTGAATAGTTTCCAATAAAGTTAAAGTAACCTTAAAATCTCAAAACTTCATGTAAATTAAAACAAAACAATTCTTCTAAAACATCATCTATATTGAAACATGAGTAATTTCGATTGTAATAAATGCTAAGCAAATATCTAGTCAGAAAAATTTAGACCAGAAATATCAAAGTTTATGTGCTATTATTAGTATAGCTTTCTTCTAATATTATAATCTAGAACATTTTTAATACTATTTTATAAAATAAACATGTATTGATATATTGACATAAAGATCTATTAATTTAGTTGTAGTCTCTGCATAGTTGATCTTGAGATTACTATAAAATAAACTTAAGTTTAAATATATGCATGACACTTTAAGTTTAAATATATGACAATTTAAGTTTAAACATATGCATGACAATTTAAAAGTGTAATAGCCAAATTGTTGATTATTTGATTGAAAGTTATTAATTTTACTTACGATATAAGATTAATAAAAATGTGCAATAGTTATATATAGTCATACAATAGTTATTAAATATTCATTGTTTGGTTTCCTCGTGATTTGGTCGCTTGGACTTGTAAATAGGATGTGAATTGGTGCATTTACTATGTGGCCGATGAGACCGTCGTTATTCTCATTTGGGTATATGTTACTGCGTTTAATGCATTTAGGACTGCTCAGACTAAAATCTTTCCCGCAAATACAAACATGGTTGGGTCTAAAGTGTGCATGTGTATAGATTTGTTTGTTGTTGTCGTCGAGATTGGATTATAAAGCTTCTGATATTATAACTGTGTTTGGAAAGGGCTTTTCTTTTGCAAACTTTGTTTTTAGATTTATTTTTCATTACTTGTGAAGAAAGAAAAGATAAGCAATGTAGTAGATGAATTAGGGAGATAAAATGTTGAGTATGTTTACTCAAACTAGTTTTTTTATATACTAAGATACTTAGTAATCAAATCATGATTTCTAGTATGTTTAGCCGCTACGTTGACACCACTTTTCTAAGTTGCAGCTACTTCGACATTGTTTAAATATATAGTATTCGTTGCTTTTCGGAATATTATACGATTCATTACTTCTGGGAATATTGTAAATGTATAATTTTTTCTTTGTTTGCTTAATAAGTTGGGAGACGTCACTATACTTCGATAATGTGTAGTTTGTTTATTGTTTGCTTAAGTTGGAACGCCATATACTTCAGTTATAAGATGGAACTTAGAGAGAGTCCTCTTAAGTAAATGACGTACTAAATTTTGACTAAAAATGGTTAAATTGTTAATTTTTGTTTGAAAATAGGTATAATGAAGTTAAATTGGTAATTTTAAAATAATATTTCCGTGAGAGTTGTAGTTTCCTTATAGTACTATTTTAATTTAAGACGAATAATCATGATTTTAACATTATGTTGCAATAATAATTTTCTCGTAACCTTAAACTGTTTAGTAAACATAGTCAAAAGAGATTCAAGTGTTTGATTTAATAAAAACATCGATCATACCAAAACCAATAAAATTAAGCATGCAAAATTTGTAACATAGAACACATCCACGAATCAATAATATCAAATCGTGAATTGAAAAAAACATAGTCCACATGCAACCACTAAAGTCAAATTATGGAATTTAGATCATAGATTATTTAGAGAATCTAAATTTGAGTCGAACAAGTTTTTATATTAGTTTGAGAGAATAATAAAATATCTTAAGAAACTTTTAAAAAATATATAGAAGGCATTTTCAAATCGTGAATTGAAAAAAACATAGTCCACGTGCAACCACTAAAGTCAAATTATGGAATTTAGATCATAGATTATTTAGAGAATCTCAATTTGAGTCGAACAAGTTATTATATTAGTTTGAGATGAGAGAATAATAAACCACCATCTTAAGAAACTTTAAAAAATATATAGAAGGCATCTTATTTACCAACAAAACTAACATCTAAATTCAGATTGTCCATATTAAACAAAAAAAAACAGCAACAAAATTATCTTCGTGGAAGATTATATATGGAGTAAATCATGGACAAGACCAGGTGCAAGATATTAAAAGAGTACAACTAAAATTACCTTCAAGCTACAATGAACAATATGCACGGAAAATGAGTCAAAAGCTTCCAAATTAACCACTATAATAGCAGAAATACGGTTTATTAAACCGAAATAAGATTTTAGGCATATATTAAATTTAGACTACCTAAAAACCTAGAAGATTAGAGCACATATGACATGCCTACAAAGGAGACGATATACTGCGGATGCTAAATAAATCCACCAATGATTCAGTAAATTTCCAGAACCACCAACTATGTACGACTAATGATAAACACTAGCACCATAAAAAATATATTTTTGATCAGTGTGTATTAAAAATCCAATTCAATAGATAACATTTATAGAATATAATACGCAATCATAAGTATATGAACTATGATGCAGAATGCCAGAATTTATTAGACATTCAAATATGACTACAAGATTGCAAACACACGATACATAATGCAAAATTTAAAGACATATGCAGGATGCAGAATGCTAAAGACATGGTACACATAATGCAGAGTTTTTTGGTGTAATACATAATGCAGAGTTGTAAAGACAGAATGCAGGATGCAGGATGCGAATTGTACAGACGGTGATGCAGGATGCAGGATGCAGGATTCAGAATTGTAAAAAAACATTATGCTGAATGTAGATTGTAGAATGCAGAATGCAAGAACCAAAAATAGTTATAAAATGATATGAACGTCATTTCCTATATTTAGAATGATCGTCAAAGGGTTAGTAGATAACACAAACAAATAGATTCAATAGTCAAATAAACTGCAGAAGTCTCTCTGCCTACAAAATATATATCTGCGTAAGACTCAATTTATTACAAAGAGATTTGTGAGAAGCATAATACATGTCACGGAAGTCTGCCAGACTTGTAATCTCCTGAGAGTCCCATTTGAACACCTCCTGAAGCACAAACCTGAGGAAATAAAATAATAATAATTAGTCTTTACTTACATTTAGTATGTTTCATGCGGACCATGTTCCTTCCAATGCCTAGATCATGAATTAGTTTTTCAAATTTCTGTCGCTATATAGTATGTGGTACAATAAAGAATCACATACGATTTGTAGTATTCTGAAATTGTTGGTCGTTTAACCATCCAACAAACCACTTCAAATCTTGTTTTGAGTTTAGAGTCTGAGTCATAACTCTAAACCGTTAGTGTCTGTTTCCAACCCAACATGTCTTCTTTAAACTATTATTCGTTTTGTCAGACTTCTCTAAACTGTTGGTCGTTATATTCATCCAACATAATGAAAGTGAACCCATAGTTTTTCACTTTTAAGCCTTGTGGAAGTAGTAGCTGGTCGTTTTATTCCATCCAGCAAATCTATAACCGAACCATTGTCTTTTAAATACTTTTGATCCCTCTTTGTCTTTTAACTCACTGCTTGATCGTTTTTGTAAGCCGTGAGTTATAGTATAGTTTAATCCCTGTCTAAATAGTTCTCAATTCCCATTCATATCCTTTTTCTGAGGACATGCTCTATCCGTATGTCTTTTAACTAACCTGTCTTTGTAAGCCGTGAGTAGTAAAGTCCCTGTCAAAGGGTTCTTGGTTCCCATTCATAGCCTTTGTCTAAGGATATGTTCCATCTATATGTGTTTCAACCGACATGTCTAAATGGTTTTTTAAGTCGTGGGTAGCAGTAAAGTAAGGAATCTGTTTCCATTTTGTAGTCTTGAGACTTTCTTAAACCGTTGGTCGTTATAGATTTTGGTTAGCCATAGATAGTGTCTTCTATCTTTTAAGACGTGTGGTCTTATTTGGCATCCCCTAACACCTTTAAAAGTCTTTTTTTGTAATGACATTTTCCATCTGTAAGACTGGAAGTGTTTAAAACGACATGTCTTACAAGTCTTTAAGCCGTGGGTGATTAAAGTTTCTTTCCCATTCAAATGGGTCTCGGTTCCCCATTCATAGTCTTTCTCTAAGGACATTTCCATATATAAGTCCTTAAACCGACATGTCTTTTATGTTATATTGTTTGAAGAGTTTTTGTAAGCCGTGGGTATATGTTAATGTCTAAAGAGTTTTTGTAAGCCGTGGGTCTTTGAACTGTGCAAGCCGTGGGTAAAGAAGTAAGGAATCTGTTTTTAGTGTGTAGTATTTGTCTTAAGACTTTCATAACCACTGGTCGTTATACATACCATCCAGTTGATCAAAACAGATTTTCTTAAGCCGTGGGTAGTAGTTGAGACTTTTAAGCCGTGGGTAGTAGTAAAGACTTTTAAGCCGTGGGGACTTTTAACTGACATGCTTTGTATGCCTTTGTCTTTTTAACTGACATGTCTAACAAGTCTTTGTCTTAAGATTTTTGTAAGCCGTGGGTAACAAAAGGCTTTTGTGCCGTGGGGACTTTTAGCTGACATGTCTTGAGACTTTTGTAAGCCTTGGGTCTTTTTAACTGACATGACTAACAAGTCTTTGTCTGAAGACTTTTGTAAGCCTTGGGTCTTTTTAACTGACCTGTCTAACAAGTCTGAAGACTTTTGTAAGCCGTGGGTAGTGTTAAGAAAGGAATCTGTTTTTAATTTACAGTCTTTGTCTGAAGACTTTAGTCATTATATACCCCACATTCCATCCAAATAATTAAAAACAGATTCTCTCAAGCCGTGGGTACCAAAAGACTTATGCCGTTGGGACTTTTAACGAACATGTCTTGAGACTTTTGTAAGCCTTGAGTCTTTTTAACTGACACGACTAACAAGTCTTTGTCTGAAGACTTTTGTAAGCCTTGGGTCTTTTTAATTGACCTGTCTAACAAGTCTGAAGACTTTTGTAAGCCTTGGGTAGTGTTAAGAAAGGAATCTGTTTTTAATTTACAGTCTTTGTCTGAAGACTTTGGTCATTATACCCCACATTCCATCCAAATAATTAAAAACAGATTCTCTCAAGCCGTGGGTACCAAAAGACTTGTGCCGTTGGGACTTTTAACTGACATGTCTTGAGACTTTTGTAAGCCTTGGGTCTTTTTAACTGACACGACTAACAAGTCTTTGTCTGAAGACTTTTGTAAGCCTTGGGTCTTTTTAACTGACCTGTCTAACAAGTCTGAAGACTTTTGTAACCGTGGGTCATGCCTTTGCCTAAAGATGTAAGCCGTGGGTACTGTTAGTAAAGGAATCTGTTTTTAATTTACAGTCTTTGTCTGAAGACTTTAGTCATTATACCCCACATTCCATCCAAATAATTAAAAACAGATTCTCTCAAGCCGTGGGTAATAAGTATTTCTAGAGGCAGTAACGGAGCAAATGTTCCCAAACTAAGAATCTGACAGTGCACTATTAGATTAGTGTCTGTCTGTGATCTTTTTTTTTGGGGGGGGGGGGGGGGGTTTGAAGTGAAAAGCAAAAACATCAAAACAAAACAATACCCAAAACCAAAAGGCGTTGAAAGGCTTTGTTGAATTCAAACACAAAACCAGCTAAAAAAGGAACGCTGATGTCAAAATCCCAAAGACATCAGATGTGTTTTATTAAATAAAGAAATAATCTCAAAACAGAAACCGGAATCAAACTTCCAAAACAAATCTGGAACTCTAGCGTAGAAAGAAAATTTACCTTAAAAGACGGTTTCATGCGGAGTCAGGCTTCAAAACATAACCAAGGATCCCAGCAAATTGCTTCATCACTTTCATCTCTTGCATCTCTCTCGTCAGCCTCTTTCTTCTTAGGGGGGAAGGCTATCTGAACTATTTTTCTGCTATGATCCTCTGAAAAACGTGAATAGATAAAACAGAAACAGAAGTCAGATACACCATAACCATGTTCAAGGGAACTCTTGAACTCTGAAATAAAACTACAAATTATAGCATAAACTTGGCCATGTTCAGTCACTAATTAACTAAACTGAGACATTATAGAAGAGAGAAAGAATGGTTACGAGGTTCAAAGCACATATAGCCAAACAAAACCATAAGGAATTCAATACTTAAAACACAAAGCTATGAATGTAATGAGAAGATTACAGATCTGATGACAGACCTTGACCACCATCGGAATCAGCAGTGACAGAGAGAGAGAAAGGGACACCGTATGTATGTGATCTGCCACACAAAAGGTGGTTTTATCTTATTATCGCAAACTCAAAATAATTGTTGAATATGAATGCAAAAACAGGTTCTTATATCGATTCTTACCGAGTCTGGGTAGCAAAACCAAACAGATTCTCTCTTCTTGGATCCTCGATCTGCATAAAAGTACAAGACACAAGACATCAATCGAACTATAAAGGAACAAGAAAAAATCAATCAATCGATAGTAACATAGAAACCCTAACTTAGACGCACCTCGACGACGAGCGAGAAACCCAATCAATCGGATCAGTTTCAGGCGGAATCCAAAGAGAACAAAACAGCGCGAAACCCTAAAACAAAACGGCGATCGAAGCTTCAACCCTCAGAGAAATTCATGATTTACAGAGATCGAAACACTTACTAATCTGATAATGTTCATGAATTTTCCGTTTCTGCGAATTTTTGGAATCGATTTATCGAGAGATTTTTTTTTTATTTTTTATGAAGAAAAAGACTACGGAAATAATAAAGTGATTTTGGGGAAAAAGGTTCATCAATGGATTAGTAAGTGTTTCCTAACAGTTTTTTTTTTTTTTGAACAAAAGTGTTTCCTAACAGTTATATTTCAATTTTCAGTCGGTTTTGATCGCGTTTGACAACACGCGTCTGCTAACGGTTAGTGATATTTTAAAATTTGAGCTGATTAGTTTGTAAAAGCAAATCGATCCTGCACTCTCTGATAACCAACTAAATCGAACCGGTTATTTTTCAAGGTCTACATGTCAAACGACGTCGTATTATGTGTCTGTAATCAAAAACTGATTTTTGATTTCGCCTCTCTGTCTCATAAGAAAGACGAAAGCAGAGGAGCTGAATGGCGCGTACGTTAGTATGGGTGAAGCACACCAGCGAATCACTGAGTACCTTAACCGCTTCTACGACGCCGTTTCGAACCAAGACTCTTCTACACTCTGTCGCTTCCTCTCTTTCTCTTCCAATTCTCCATCTCTTCTCTCACTCGCCGACACACTCAACGTCTTTCAGTTGCTTAAGTTTTTCTGATTTTGGTTAAAGTTTCATGTTTGATCGAGAGACACGTGTCATAATGTTAGCAATTGAAATGTCGGTAATGTGAGTTTACACTTAAATTATTTCATATTAAATTATATTTTAATCTTATAAAACAATTGAAAATCTACTTTATATTGAAGAAGTAAATATAATTTATTTTTATTCTAGGATCGTATTATAAATTTTATTAAATTTTGTTGGTATGAATTGAAAAGACCACTAACATTATTTTTGGGTCAATCCATGGTTATAGGCATATATTACTAGTTTAAATCATAGATATCGTAACGTTATTGAAATGATCACAAATTAACGAAGGTCATTCCTTTACGTTTGCATGTTATTGGTGCTAGTAGTAGGAGCACTTGAAAAAGCCCAGAGAACAAACGCACACAGAAAGAGAACAAGAGGGATTATGTGAATAGCTCTCTCTCCATTACCAGACTTGTAACTGTTGTTGTGAAGCATCATCTCCTTCTTCGCGATGTCATAGACCACGAGACCGTCGGTGCTTGAAGAATCAAGCGAGAGGTTAATCAGAAACTCTTCGGATGGCCGAGAACTAATCTGTAACCTCTGCATCGTGTGACTTGATTTGGACTTGTATGGTTTCGTGACAACTTGGCGGTTATGTAAGATTCATCAGTATTTCAACTACATATAATAGAGTTCAAAAGTCAAAGCGTATCCTTAGAGACATTTAAAGTAGCATATATATTCCCGAAGTTGTGGCTTAAGTTATGATGAATATGATCAGTGAACTTTGCTTTCAAATATTAAAGTTGCTATTATGATTTTCGATGACATACTAAGATTCGCTTAGGCTTCCAAGAAGAGTTAATAAATATGAAAACGAGTAAAAATTAACAATATTTTACCAAAAAAATATTATTAATTTGTGATCACATCAGTGTCCCAAAAATATTATAGTCATGTGTATAGAATTTCAAAAAATAAAATCCATGATATCCCTACAGCATATTAAAGTGATCCTGTATATAATCATACTTTGGATTATTGGATATATAATACTTTGAAATGTAAAATAGCATGTAGATGATCTTAAACCAAAAGTTTGCGTATAAAGGAACAATATCAGTGTTCTTCAAGAAAAAAACGGACAACAACTGGGCTTCGTGGTCTAGTGGTAAAGAAACTTCGGCTGAGGTATCCGCCATCACGAGTTCGAGCCCCGGTCACATCAGATTTAATATGGTTTCCGTTTGACCTCCAGGACCTTCCTCACCAGTTCCGGTTGGACGCGGTGGAATAGTCGAACTAAATAAGAGATCTGGATACCTGGATTATCAAAAAAAAAACGGACAACATCAGTGTCCCAAATGACTATAAGTTAATAACCATGTTTTCCATACAGTGCAGTAGGGGTGTGCGTTCGGATACCGTTCGGGTTCGGGTCGGGTATTTCAGATTTTCAGATATTTCGGTATAGGAGTATAATACTCGTTCGAGTATTTCTGAATTTCGGGTCGGGTTCGGGTATCTTTAGTTCGGGTTCGGTTATTTCGGGTCGATTTGGATATTTAGATTTTGAAGAAAAAAAATAAGTTTTTTTATTTTTAAGGTTCTTGTATTTAAAATTTAGTTTTAGATTAACTGACTTTTAAAATAAATTGAATTATTAATAGATTTGGAGGTAAATTTCAAAAAAATAAGTAGACATTCATTTGGCTATTATTTTTAGAATTCTGATGTAACTTTTGTTAATACATAAAACAAAAGTTTAATATTCATTTTAAGTGAATATCAAATCATTTTTCTCCGTAATTATATGTATATTATACAATTTTAAAATATGTGTGACATTAATATATTGTATATTGTATAATTTTAAAGTATGTGTGACATTAATATTAATATTTTAAATAAAATGAGAGATGAAAACTAGAAATATAAGGGTAAGTATATATATGTTCGGTTATCTTCGGATATCCATTCGGGTTCGGATATTATCCGTTCGGGTTTGGATATCCAATATTTCCTAAATCAATACATGTTCGGGTATTTTGTTATTTCGATTCGGATTTCGGTTCGGGTGAAGCTTTCGGATATCGGGTAAAATGCCCATCTCTACAGTGCAGTACAGTCTTGTTTTAATTTATCGTAAACTATACATCCCAACAATCCAACCTGAAGACGCAACCACAATGCATGCATATTAGCATATACCAAAAACCATACACGAACACAGCTACTAAACAAGTATAATGCGCAAATGTAAGTGTAATTGTAAAGGAATTATTTTTCTTCTGATCAATTAGCTTTATAAAAAAAATCACATACTAAAAGAAGTTAATCTGAAAGTACCAGTTTCTAATTTATAGTTTTCATGGATACATTACAAATCAAGACACCCAGCGTTGACAAATAAACAGTAGGGACAACCAAAACTTTCAAAATTGTAAGATACGTGTTTTATTTGGAGCCTTGACCGAACTTGAGGTTCACATGCGAACCTTTTCCTCAAGTCCAAGCTTGTGTTCATATGGCATTGGACTTCTTCTTTTATAATTTTGATTGTAATAAATGCTTAAACAAATTTCTAGTAAGAAATATCAAACACAACCTTATCTTCCGAATCCGATAATACTCTCTTTTTTTTGTTATTGAATATTACATTTCAGCTACATTTTCAAAGTCAACAAATGCTCAAGTCCGGCAAATATATATATATATATATATATATATATATATATATATATATAATTTTTGATATATTTTTCCTTGAGGTAGACAAATAATACCACTTTCGATCTGAAATCAGTTACAAAATTTTATATACTCGAGATTACGTCTTCACATACCACACAGTAGGGGATCCACATGATAAGCGGATTGAATATTACAGTATAGTTTAACTACGATTTGTATAAGAAAAACATATAATATGGAACAATTGCGGTCCGTTTATAAAATAAGAAATTCAAAACAAAGTATAAAAAATGACATATATAATGAATATAATAACTGCATGATACATATAATATATTTACATATTACAAAATAAAAAAAAATCAGAAACTTATATAATTTTAAAAAATTTAAATTTTATTTTATATATCTGAAATATGAAATTTCATATGATATTATTGTGACTTATAGCTAATTATTTTATTTTGAAAAAAATATAATTGCACAAGTTGTCTTCTAAAAAAATAAATTAAGTTTTTATGCAAAAATAAAAATTTGAATAAATATCAAAATTGTAGTGTCGAATTATATTATATAATTTTATAAGTAATATATGAAGAATTTTTTTATTCGACATACCAAAATAAATAAATATTTTTTGAGAAATCTTGAAAGAGATTTTTCTTTTGAAAAAATTGATATAAATTCATAAACTAAATACACATGTAGAAATATACATATTATTATTAGCTAATATAACTACTTATAATTTGTAAGAAATAGTAGGATCGTCTCTATAATATTTTTCATTGCTGAACTAGACGTCAAAAAAAAACACCTGATCTCAATTCAGCACCGAATTATATACATACTACAATTCCTCCTTGTGAATTCAGCCCACGAGTAGTCACGATGCTCATCATCTGAAACCAAAAAACATGAAAAGTCACCCAAGCTCTTTATAAAGCCTGTAATGAAGGACAAGAAAGCAAACATAACATAATCGCCAGTTCGCCACCATATCCATCTTAGCCCTTATCGTGGTCATCATCGCCGCCAGAATTTCTGTAAAACTCTCCAAAACGTTTTAACTCATCGCCGGCGTCCACATCTCCCTGGTCCTCGCCGTGATCTGCTTCCTCATAGTTAATCCGTCGCCGTTACAACAAAGAGAGGAAGATCCTCGAATCAACATAGGTCTAGCTCCGAAGGAAGAGAACTCCGGATCGAGTACAGTTTCCTCCCAAAAGTCGCCGGAGTCCCGACCAAGTTCAACCTCGAGGATCTTTTTTTTTTTTTTTGCTTAAACCTCGAGGATCTTGAAGAAGCCATCGACGGGTTCCAGAGCCAAATCATAAAAGGCGTATAGACGTAAAGCCAGAGAACATTCTACTCGACGAGAATTGCAGAGCGGTGGTTACAGACTTGGGACTCTCCAAGCTGATTGCTAGAGACGAGAGCAGAGTATGACGGAGATTCTCGGCACGTGCGGATACATGGCCCCAGAGTGGCTTCATGATGGATACGGTATCTATAAGACGTCTGATGTCTACAGCTACGGAATCGTGTTACTAGAGATTATGACGAAGGGAGAGGTTGAGGAAACAAACAAAAAGACGAACAAGAAGAGCAAAAAGAAGAAGAAGAAGAAGAAGAAGCGGGCGAAGAATTAGAGAAGTACGGTTTGGTTTCGGTTAGGTTTACTGATTTAACCGAATTCAAACGTAAAGGATTGTTTATTTGATTTGATTACAATATTTTCCTTTACGTTTGTGATCAAATATTACATTGTAACGTTAGTCAAGTGATCACAATTAACGAAGGTCATTCCTTTACGTTTGCATGCTATTTTTGAAACTAGGAGTAGCAGTTGAAAAAGCCCAAAGAACAAAAGCACATAGAAAGAGAACTAGAGGGATTATGTGAACAGCTCTCTCTCCATTAACAGACTTGTAGCTATTGTTGTGAAGCATCAGCTCCTTCTTGGCGACGTCATAGACCACGAGGTCGTCGGCACTTGAAGAATCCGGCGAGAGGTTAATCAGAAACTCTTCGGATGGCCGAGAACTAATCTGTAACCTCTGCATCTTGTTGGCTTGATTTGGAGTTGGAAACAAATGTTATACTATGCGATGACTCTCTTTGTAAGGTTTCGTGACAACTTTGCGGTTATGTAAGGTTCTCTATTCATTACAGTTTCAATTATTATATATATATATAAGAGTTCAAAAGTCAAAGCGTATCCTTAAGAGACATTTAAAGTAGCATATTCAAATTTCCGAAGTTATGGCTTAAGTTATGATGAATTTGATTAGTGAACTTTGCTTTCAAATATTAAAGTTATTATAATGTTCGATGACAAGAGTAAGATTCGCTTAGGCTTCCAAGAAGAGTTGATAAAATATGAAAACAAGTAAAAAAAAATATAATATGTACCAAAGTATGGTCTCCTTCCTATTCGATAACAGTACTTTCATATCCAAGATTAGCAGGCTAGTTATCCAATCTTGTAGTATATCCCTACAAGATACTAAAGTGATCTTGAATGTAATCATACTTCGGATATATAATACTTTGAAATGTAAAATAACATACAGATGATTTTAAACCAAAAGTTTGCGTGTGAAAGCACTACCACAATGCATGCATATTCCAAAAAATCATACACGAACATTTACTAAACAAGTATAATGTGGAAGTCTAATTTCTAAAGAAGTTACATTGTTTGACACATTTACATACTACAAGAAGTTACATTGTTTGACTAATTTCTAAAAAAAATATATTCATGGATAGATTACAAATCAAGATATTGAGCGTTGACAAATAAACAGCAGGGATGAACTCTTTCAAAAGTTTAAGATATGTGTGTTGTTTGGAGTCTTGCAGCGAACTTGAAAGGTGCACATGCGAATCTTTTCTTCGAGTCAAAACTTTTTTTTTGTGTGTAAACCGGCTTAAAAGGGTTAAACCCGGGTCAACGATGACAGAAACCTAACCTCCGGGTGGAGGTACAGCCCACGGATAAACCCTCTCCTGGGTATTCAAATGAGCCGAAAGCAATGAGCTCATATCCGTGTGGCCAATGAGAATCGAACCCGGGACCGTATTGGTTCGAGTCAAAACTTGTGTTCATATGCATTGGATATCTTCTTTGATAATTTTCGTATTGTAATAAATGCTTAATCAAATATCTAGTCTGGAATATTTGTTTATATATTACTTTGGTGTAGCATTTTATGTAACAAAATCATGTTATATAATAATGTTTATGTTATTGTTTAATATTTTGTGTTATGATATCATATATTATGCAAGCCCCGTTAAAAAGGTGAGAAATGAAGAAAAAGATAAGAATAAAAATCATTTTTTTGTGTAAGCAAGAATGAAAGGTAGTTAGCATATTTATGGCTCCGGTGGTGCATACAAGCTATGGTTAGTACGGTGGCTCTTCTGGTGGTGATATGAGAAGATGCGATTGTGATACTAACTTGGAGCAATGACGTATCCTCTTTGGCGGTTCATGAATTAGGTTTTAGGTAGTGGAGATATTTACTTTATATATATATATACTAGGTCTTTGAGCTGCGCAGATGTTTTTCATTTTTAGCATAATAAAATTATAGATGATTGACTATTTATATTGGGTTTAGAAGTTGAACCAATTGAATAATACATTACATAAGTTATTTGTTATTTAATCATATTTTACTATATGGACCATTTTCAATAATACATTACATATATTATGGTTTATATTGATCATATTTAATTAAAATAGAAAAAAATATAAAATATTATCTGTATCTAATTTTTTTTTTGAAAATATAAATTTTTAAAAATAGTTAATATTAGCTAGAAATAATTATCTGATAGTGATGACAAAAAACAATAATTATCTTATAGTAATTTTGTTTTCTAAATCCTACACAAAATATAATTGTAAGAGATTATTTAATAATAATTTCCTTTTCTAACACTCTGAAAACTGTAAAAGAATATTTGATAGTTGTTTTTTTAATTATAATTCTTATTTTGGGTTGGATCCGGTTTAAAATTTTAGGTAAAAATGTTATTTGTAGCTCTAATTACAAAGTTAATAACAATGCATGTATAAACTATGATTATAAAATACAAACATTAAGTGAAACTTATGTGTGAAAATGAGTTTTTAATTATAAAATAAATTTCACATATCATATGCGAAAACAGTTCTAAAACTATAGTAAAATATTTTTAATATTTCATTAACTCTATGAGAAATCAAATGCATAATGTGACATGTGTTAAAATATATAATGACAAAAGCTATGATATCAAAATATAGAGATAATTTTTTAAAATCTCTATATTATAATTTTAGTATAATCATTTTAATATTGTGACATGTGTTAAAATAAATAATGACAAAAACTATGATATCAAAACATAGAGATTTTCTTTGTGTTATGTTGTTTCAAATGATAATCTTCATTTGCTATACCAATAGGTCTGGACACGGATACTCGATACGCAATTCGTGCCCGCTACTTGACTCGTCCTTGCCCCGTAAAATCGAGTATTTGCAGTGATCAAACCAAATAACAAGTACTTCAACCCCAAAACTTGCAAGTACAAACCAAGTACCAAGTCTTTTTAAAAATTTAACTATTTGACTCGTTTGTACTTGTTACTCATTTATTTTTTTGTTTACATAATATTGACATAAGTTTTGTAGTTTCAAAATCTTAATTCTTTCAAATTTTAAATTATATGAGCCATGATTCTTTTAATTTGGTTTATTTGTTTTTTTGTCTTAAAAACCAAGTTTTTGACATTGTTAAATTTGATAATAAGCAAATATAGCTTATTATTAGCAGATGTAAGTCAAATATCAAATATCTTTATATCTGTCAATATTTGTCTCGTTACTTGTTTTACATTTATTCACTACTCATTTTTAAAAATTTATTATTATATATTTAATATATTTTGTCTTTTATTTATATTGTAACTGAAATCAAATAAATATATTAGATTCGAATAAAAACTGATAAAAAGATAACAAAATTCTTTGTATGAGATTATACTTTATTTTAATTATTTATAATTTGTAAGTAATAAGTATTTTACTTGATTTTAACAAGTAACAAATCGGATCAAGTAACTTACAAGTACTGATTTTTGTTTTAAACAAGTCAAGTTCAAACTCAAAATACGATTACTTGAACGAACCAAGCCAAGTACCAAACCTTCGAAAATTATCAAGTACTTGAATTGCGTCCACTTCTATATACCAATATATCAAACAACCTTGTCTTCCGATTATATAACAAAGTTTATTTGTCAAAGTCTATATGTGATGTACCATATTTCGATATCACATGTTTATTCACCGCTTTAAATGCAGCAGGCATATCCAATCATTTTGAATCCTGTTTTTATTCTAAGGATTCAAACGTTCAAACGTTCTTAGAAATCACGAGCATTGTACATGAAAAAGCCAATACACGTAAAAGCAATTTATTTTGAATTATCGTGCTAAACTCATTTTTGATTTTTTTTTTACCAAACTCATTTTTGATTTGGCTATTCCTTTATTGTGGTTAATTAAAGCTTTCCACGGTGTTAAAAAAAAAAGTTAAAGCTTTCTACAAAAGTTAAAGAAAAAGTAATTTGAAGAAGTCAAACTCTAAAATACGATAAAAGTAATTGGACGGACAGAATCGGGCTATTTTATATTTGTCGGCCAACCAATGAGAAGTGATATCGTGTGCCTGATTTCCGTTGACCAAGTGTGATGAACGTAAAATGGAAAGCCTACCAAAGCATACACGGTTTTAAGTTTATAACTAACCATAACAAAGCGTTGAACTAGTAGAAGACAAAAATAAAATACAACAAAACAAAACAAAATATATCCCCTAATAATCAATAATATGTAACAATATAATGTCTTCCAATTACTAAAGTTATATGCTCAAAGGGTAAGCGAAACCGATGGAACATGGAAGATGACATAACGGTTCAACCCAATAGTTATATAAAAAATACGTAAACGAGTGCGAGCCCACGGATCAAGGCATGTATCCGACCGGTGAAGTTAGTCTCCGAAGGCAAACCTAATCACTAAATTATTATATTTCAGCTGCATATTTCAAAGTCAACAAATGCTCACGTCCGGCAAATAATATTTCTAGTATTGGGCATTTTCTTAAGGTAGAAAAATCATATCGTATCCGACCTGAAATCAGTTACAAATTTTCATATACTTTAATTAAAATTTAAAACTAAAGTAATCCCCTTCCCTCTACAACCAACACTTCCGGCTTGGCCAAACCTCTTAACTAAGGAACCTGCCAGGGCTAGACGATTCTCCTACGCAGAGAGTTCACAAACCACTCATTAATTAAGCTCAACATAAAAAAATTTAAATATGACAAAAATTTAGAATAAATGTTAAAATATACTGTTAACCCTTAATCCGTTCAATGTCGATATACTGTATATGACTGTTTTCTCTATCATTTGATTTTTTTTTCTTTCAGTACGCACTCAGATTGATTTAAGTTGTAGAATTTGTCAAATAATTTTATTTATGGATAGCACTTTCCAAAATTACACATAAAATTTACAAAAATACTTATTTTCAAACTGAACAATACTAACGTGCTAGTTTACAAAAAAAGAAAAAAACAATACTAACGTACCACAACTTGCGCATGTGAGTCAATGGCTCATTTAAGATAATTTATGACAAACCTAACCTATATTTTGTACATTGTACTATACACGTCTCTATATCAATACAACTTCTATTATATTTGTTTAACCAAAAAAATTACAATTGGCCATGAGTCCAACAACTCCTTTTTGCTTTTGAAATTACAAATTAAATATACAATATTATTCAAAAACACGGAATCTCAATTGCAAACAAAATATTATTCAGCAAATATAATTCGATTCAACCACCAAAAACGATAAGATACAATACAACCTGTTGTGTCCATTTAAAAATATTTAATTTGAAATATTTTCGTTTCCTCATTGTTCAACGCAGAAGGAAGGAGAGTAACCATGCTCATCTGAGAAAAAAGAAGATGAAGTCAGACAAGCTCTAAAGCCTGTAATGGAAGACAAGAAAGCAAACATAATCGCAACCATATCCATCTTAGCCCTTATCATAGTAATAATCGTCGCCAGAGTTTCTCTAAAACTCTCCAAAACGTTTTACCTCATCGCCGGCGTCGACATCTCCTTGATCCTCGCCGTGATCTGTTTCCTCATAATCCGCCACCGTTACAACAGAGAGAGAAAGATCTTGGTATCAAAGTACGTCTCGGAAGGCAGAGAGCTCCGGATCGAGTACAGTTTCCTCCGGAAAGTCGCCGGAGTACCGACCAAGTTCAAGCTCGAGGATCTCGAAGAAGCCACCGACGGGTTCCGGATCCAGATCGGAAAAGGCGGGTCGGGCTCGGTCTTCAAAGGAGTTCTCAAAGACGGGAGCCAAGTGGCTGTGAAGAGAATCGAAGGGGAAGAGAAAGGAGAAAGAGAGTTTAGGTCAGAAGTGGCGGCTATAGCTTCCGTGCAGCACAAGAATCTAGTCCGTCTCTACGGTTACTCATCAGTGAATCGCCAGAGGTTCCTCGTCTACGCGTATGTACCTAACTCGTCTCTAGATCACTGGATCTTCCCGGACAGAGGAGGGAACAGGAGGGCCAGAGGATGCTTGACGTGGGACCAAAGGTACCAAGTCGCTGTCGATGTAGCTAAAGCCCTAGCTTATCTTCACCACGACTGTCGGTCAAAGATCTTGCATCTCGACGTGAAGCCGGAGAACATTCTCCTCGACGAGGATTACAGAGCCGTGGTGACAGACTTCGGACTCTCGAAGCTGATTGCTAGAGACGTGAGCAGAGTTGTGACGGAGATCCGCGGCACGTGCGGATACCTAGCACCAGAGTGGCTTCTTGAACACGGAATCTCTGAGAAGTCTGATGTCTACAGCTACGGGATCGTGTTGCTAGAGATGATCGGAGGGAGGAGGAGTATAATGAAGGTAGAGGTCGAGGAAACGAACAAAAAGACGAACAAGAAAAGCAAGAAGAAGAAGTTAGAGTATTTTCCGAGGATTGTGAACCAGAAGATGAGAGAAAGGAAGATAATGGAGATCGTAGATCAACGGCTGGAGTTAGGTGATGAAGAGCAAGTGATGAAGCTGGTGTGTGTGGCTCTTTGGTGTATACAGGAGAAGGCGAAGAATAGGCCTGATATGGCTATGGTGATTGAGATGCTTGAAGGGAGAGTTCCGGTGAGTGAGCCTCCGGATTCACAGCTAGTTGTGGTCGATCTTTTGGCAGCTGGTGATGATGATGATGATGGTGCACCTACAGGTGTACGACGTGTTGTAGAGGTACCGAGGTTGCATATTCAGAGGGAAAGGAATTTTCGTTTACCGTCTATTTGTTCTAGCATCATATCTCCCATTTCTCCACGGTAGAGTTTTGGTTTTGTTCATTTGGTATATGTAATAACAGACAGTTTAGTTATTACCAGGATTGAACACAACATTATGGTTTTAAGTGGAAGCTATCTCGCATCTAAAATGAAATAGTGACTCTATCAAGCTAATAAGAGTCCAAATCAACACAGGTAAGTGCAACTCAAAATCGATATGTAAAATAAGCACAATTTATAATCAGGACAGAATAGATCTGATCGTTTCAAATAAATTACCATTCAAATAAATAAACCAAAACCAAACCGAAAATCAGTATTCTAAAAAGGAACCGAATTAGATCCAAAATTTTAATGATATTAGTTAGTTTCTGACATTGTATCTGAACCGAAAACCGGAATAACAAATCAAAACCATTCTAAATTTTTTAAATAACCAAACGGTTTCGATATCAAAACGAAGTGAACCAAAAACCGAACCCCTGAGATCTTAGACAGAAGCATAAGACCAGAAAGTACAAGCCTAGGAATTAGGATCATAAAGCCTTAACCAAGTTTGGTTGGTTCAAAAGTAAACCGAATCTCCCCAAATTCTCTTATTATGGGGATATACTGATCTAAACAATAGTCTCGGGATAAAAGTGGAAAGAACTAATAATAATGGGGCGCTAGTGAAAAACAAAGTGCAAGCCATATCAAAAGTTTAATGGGGTTTGCTGGCTGCTGCTGAGCCACTGGCTTCTTCTCCGTCGATAAACTATAGCCGAGGTACCGTCTCAGACTCTCAGATAACATCTATTTCTGGTTTGTTCCGTGCCTTTCACCAAACTCTTCCTCATCTGCACTGGTTTGAACTAGACTGTGTTGCTTTTCCCCCAGGTGCTTCTTCTCAGCACTGCTTGTCGTCCGAAATGAGTATCTCTGGTGCTGCACTTGGTTCAGGTTAGTATATTCCTCTTTTGTGCGAGTTCAAAACGAAGATTTATAGAAACAAAAATAACTATCAGTTATTCCCAGGCAGAATTTTAGGAAGAGCGGTAGAGTTTGGGAAAACTCATGTGGTTAGGCCCAAAGGGAAACACCAAGCTACTATTGTCTGGCTACATGGTCTTGGCGACAATGGCTCCAGGTATATCTGACCCTGGTTTTTTCATTCTTTGGAATATCATTTAGCATCATAGTGTCGAGGTCCAAAGCGTTTCCTGAATGATGGATATATCCTATAACTCTAATTTGTTTCAGTACTGAGTGTAGCTTTTGCTATAGTGTTCAAGTTTACGCCTTGTCCTTGTACTTTAGTTTTCTTCTATGAGTTTTGGTGCTTTTTTTATGCAATCTCGTCTCACAATCAGCTGAGAAAAATCACTGAACTTGGCTTTTTTTTTAAAAGCTGTCTAGAGACGAAAAGCTTCACTGTCAGTTTGAAAAGTTGGGAGTCATGACCGTATCTCTCTTTTTTTATTTTTTATTTTTGTCCTGACTGCAGCTGGTCCCAGCTTTTGGAGACACTTCCCCTTCCAAATGTGAGTTATAAGCTTTCAGCCGTTGCTTTAGTTATGTTAAGCTTGCTCAGTTAATTTACCTTTTATCAGTACTAAACCCATTTTTTTGTATCTGTGATGTAGATAAAATGGATATGCCCAACTGCTCCTTCTCAACCTATAAGTTTATTTGGTGGTTTTCCCTCTACTGCTTGTAAGTTATTGGCCTCGCAGCCTTCCTCTTTCGTTCTGGTTAGTGGAAACTGTTACTAACCGGAATAGAAAGGGAGGGTTTGATGAGTTTGCTACTGTAATTTATGAAGGGTTTGATGTTGTGGGCATCAATGAAGATGGACCTGATGATGTAGAAGGACTGGATGGGGCTGCCGCACATGTTGCAAATTTGTTGTCGAATGAGCCTGGTGACAGTAAGTTTTCCTTCTAACCTGCCTCTTCATTCCCCTCCATGGATCACTTACATAGTAAAAAGATCTAGTAAGCAACACAATTATAACTTTCTACAATCCATGGATCACTTGAACAGTAGAAGTTCAAATATAGAGAGAAACATTGTTTTTGAAATTCCTTTTCTAAAAAAGTGTAGTTATCTTTCATTGCTCAAAGTTAAATTAGGCGTTGGAGGGTTCAGCATGGGGGCAGGGACGTCTTTATATTCTGCGACATGTTTTGCACTCGGTAAATATGGAAATGGCAATCCTTACCCTATCAATTTAAGCACAGTCATTGGCTTAAGCGGTTGGCTTCCTTGTGCAAAGTAAAGTTTCTTCTTTGTCCGAAATCGTTCTTCTAGTCTAAGAGTTTTTTATGAATTAACTGGATATTTGAATGACTTTTGTATATTTATTATCTTTGTTTTGAAGGACACTGACTGGCAAACTAGAAGAGGAACGGATCAAGAACCGAGCTGCGTCGTTACCCATTTTAGTTTGTCATGGAAAAGGTAACACTACCCTTAAAGACTTTGAAATGTTTCATCAAGATACAAGTAAAAGAAGGGTTACATTTTGAAGATTATGTGTGATTTCCAGGTGATGATGTGGTACCGTACAAGTTTGGGGAGAAATCTTCACAAGCCTTGATATCACATGGGTTTAAGAAAACCACCTTCAAAGCTTACACTGGACTTGGCCACTATACCATCCCACAGGAGATGGATGAGTTATGCTCGTGGTTAACATCTAACCTCGGCCTGGAAGGTTGAAAAGGCTTTTCAATCATGTCACTTTTTGATGAAAAATTCGTTCAAAATCTTGAAAGTTACATTGATTTTGATTAGATCCTTCATTCTATCAGAAAAAAATAATTAGATCCTTCGTATTTTCACTTTAATATGTATACATTGGGGAATATATGTAACATCAAAGTATTAGTAGTGGTAGTCTTAAAAGTTGAGAGATTAAGAAGTAATAGATCTTGATTCGCGCTTTGGAAGCGCGTAATATTTTATGATAAAAAATTTCACTAATAACTTAACAAATATTTTTGTAACTTTTAAAGAGTGTGTATTTAAAATATTTTTGCATTTAAATCAGTTTTTTTAAATTCAACCCGATTGTTATTATACCGGTTAATCCAGAGATCTAACAATTCAATTTAAGTTTTTAAAATATTTATATTAAAAAATTACTAAAACCCGAGACTAAGCGATTGAACTGATGGATGACCGATATGTAATCTAATTTGATTTAAATTGTAATAGTTTCATAATTTGTAATCTTATAATCCAAATTTTAAAGTTTATTATTTTGCAATTTATGAAATTATGATGTTTCTACAAAATTTTAAAGAGAAAATGATGGATATAAAATAACTAAGATTAATTATTGTATTGTTTGGAAACATTGATAGTAGTATATAAAATATATTGTTTGGAAACATTGATAGTAGTATAAAGAAATAAGTATATTGTTTGGAAACATGGATAGTAGTATAAAGAAAGGAATATTAGTGATTTAATGTATGTTTAACTATAAAGTATAATGGTGTATTTAATTTAAAAACTTACAAAATAAATGTTAGGTCCAACATAATGTTTCTGTTTTAATAAGATAGATTCAAAGATAACAAATAATGACAAATATAATTTTTTAAAAATATTATGAAATTTGTAAGTTATTGTAACATATAAAAAATTAATATCTATTCTATTAATTCTCTAGCATGACCTATTGATATTAGTTATGTCCAAGTTAAAAAAAAACAGAAAACAATATATAACTGCATTTGTATATAAACTAAAGTGAATATGTACGTACACATATGTGAGTTTAGTGGTAAGTGGTAACTGCATAGAAATATAACTGCCTTATATAACTACCACTTACTAATATATTTTGTAACCTCCTTTATGATTCCAAAATTCTTTTTGACCGAATGTAGATTATAACTATCAATACTATTAAAGTTGAAGTATGTTCTATTGACAAATTATAATGTGCAATATTTTTTGTTTGGTATAATATTACGTGTGTAATAATAATGTTTTATATCATAATATCAAAAATCATCTCATGAAACGTTAATGAGAAACATATAATTTTTTTATTTAATTACTATTTGATTACTAAACAAAATTATAACTATAGTTTATCTTTTATATATAAAATTAATAACTATCAATACTATTAAAGTTAAAATATGTTCTATTGATATTAGATGAGTCTAATTAAAATAAATATTATTACTATATGTAATTGCTTATGCGTATGTATATATAACTGTTTCTACCCATGCTGTTGTGATCTTCAAAACCGTTTTTGTGTTCGAAAAAAGTACAGCCGGCTATACGTGTGAGTTAGGTCTTCCGCATGTTCTTTAATACATTTTGCGCTCTAATTCACACGTCAACTACTTTTTTCATTTTTGTTTGTAAGTTTAATCACCTAAAAGTTATTTATTTTTAAAATATTTGAAGCCTAAAAATATATCTGTTCTTTTAAGGACGGATCATAAATTTGGTCCAACTATTTAAAAAATCGATTTGCGGGTACGGATTATGAATATTTTATGCGGAGTGAGTGTAGGTTAGCAAGTTTTGGATCGCGACTGCCCGTCGACCCGTAAAATATTTAAAAAATAAAAAGTAAAAAAGTAAATATCTTTTTTAGAAATACAGGAATTTGAAAATAATAATTTAAAATTTAAATCATGTATAAATTTTTTATTATAAATATATTTTTATAATAACTAAATTAAATAATGATTTTTAAAATATATATATATATTACCCGCAGATAACCACAAAATTAAACGGAGCGGGTTCGGGTACAAAATTATTTGTTTGCAAGTTGTGCGGATCAGATTTTTTGACCAAAAAAAATTGAAAATCCACGGGTTGGCGGGTCAGTGGGGTGAATTCGACCCGTAACCCAGCTTTAACTGTGCGTATACCGGATCAATTTTTTAAATTGCTATTATTTAACAAATATATTTTGATTAAGATCTATACAGAAATATGATTACAAAAAATATAAATATACTCAAAAAAACAAAAATATCAAAAATTAAATTTAAAACAAAAATATACCCGCTCTTAAAGGACGGGTCAAAATCTAGTATTTAATTAATTCCAGATATTTTTGAATTTTTATTCGAAGTTCGGTTTGATTCGGAACCCAAAAATATACAGCATTAAAATTTCGTTTAGACAAGTTTTCTCATCTATCTTATTAAAACAGAAACATTCTATTAGACCTAACATTTATTTTGTAAGTTTTTAAATTAAATACACTTTTATACTTTATAGTTAAACATACATTAAGTCACTAATGTTCCTTTCTTTATACTACTATCCATGTTTCCAAACAATATACTTATTTTTTTATACTACTATCAATGTTTCCAAACAATATATTTTTTATACTACTATCAATGTTTCCAAATAATACAATAATTAATCTTAGTTATTTTATATCTATTATTTTCTCTTTAAAATTTTGTAGAAACGTCATAATTTCATAAATTGCAAAATAGTGAACTTTAAAATTTCGATTATAAGATTACAAATTATGAAACTATTACAATTTAAATCCAATTAGATTACATATCGGTCATCCATCAGTTCAATCGGTTAGTCTCGGGTTTTAGTGATTTTTTAATATGAATATTTTAAAAACATAAATTGAATTGTCAGATCTCCAGATTAACCGGTATAATCACAATCGAGTTGAATTTAAAAATACTGATTTAAATGCAAAAATATTTTAAATACACACTCTTTAAAAATAACCAAAATATTTGTTAAATTATTAATGAAATTTTTCATCGTAAAATATCCCGCGCTTCAAAAGCGCGGGTCAAAATCTAGTTGTAAGTTAAGATCAGAACTTTGATTTGGAGTAAAAATGATAAAGTCCTGAGACTTGTATGGTTTAAGATCGAAATTAAAATAATTAAAATATCTCCGTTGGTTGCGCGCGGTTAGCTGAATACAAAGTCGACGCGTGTGAGGGGAATAGTTCGACACGTGTGAGGACCAGACTCGTCGGAGTCATCGTTTCTCATCAAGCGCGGGGAGAAGTAGAAAACAGAGACGCTTGCTTGCTCTCTTCTTCTTCGTATCACTCTCTCTCTCTCTCAAGATCTGTAACTCTATTGACTTAGCCCAACGACGAACAACACACTCTACTCTCACGATGAACCTAAGAACCCACGCCTACGCAGGCAACCCCCTGAGATCCAAAACCCCAAAATCCACCGACTCCTTCTCACCTTCCTCCGCTTTCGAATCCCTCAAAACCCTAATCCCACTAATCCCCAATCACCCCACGCCTTCCCCCGATTTCAAAGTCCTCCCCTTTAGCAAAGGCCGCCCACTGGTCTTCTCCAGCGGCGGCGGAGACGCTTCCGCGACGCCTCTCTGGCATCTGGGATGGATCGGCTTATCCGATTGCAAGGCTCTGTTAGCGAGTCGCGGTGGGGTCGATCTCGACGAGAACTCGCTTGTGTATCTAGGACCCAAGGTGGAGGAAGATTTGGTGTGTTGGGCTGTTGACGTGTCGTCTGAAGAAGAACACGGCGTCGTTTTGGAATTGGCGAATAAGAAGCTCTGTTTCGTCGAGCTGAGAACGCTAATGGTGGCTGCTTATTGGGAGGATCAACGCGCTATGGATGAGTTAGCTATCGCAGGCCATGTATGTTTGTGAGCTAGCTATCTTTAAAGTGTCCTCCTTTATGAATGAATATACGTGACTATGTATTATACTATACTATAATGACAGGCGAGAGCATTGCTAGAGTGGCACAAAGTCTCACGCTTTTGTGGATCTTGTGGAGGTTCAACTGTTCCAAAGGAAGCTGGAAGAAGAAAACAATGCTCAAACGAGGCTTGCAAAAAGCGGGTTTATCCCCGGGTTGACCCGGTGGTTATAATGTTAGTTATTGATCGAGAGAATGATCGGGCGCTTTTGAGCAGGCAAGCTAGATTTGTACCGAGAATGTGGAGTTGTTTGGCCGGGTTTATTGAGGTATGAATCAAAGCTCTCACTGCTAAGCCATCGTTATTGTATGTATATATTATTTATTATGGAAGATGCTTTCTGATAGCCAGGGGAAAGCTTAGAAGAGGCTGTGAGGCGAGAAACATGGGAAGAGACTGGCATTGAAGTAGGAGAGGTTGTCTATCACAGCTCTCAGCCTTGGCCTGGTAAGTTCGACTTGTTATAAATGTAGTTGTTGTTGTTTGTGTTAGCTTGTGGTTTACAAAGTATCTTAGCTAATGTTCAATCAAAGCATGAATATCATTTAACAGCCCTTATGTAGCCTTGTATCATGTTTATAGGTTTGATTCTCTTCGTTTGTGGTTTCCTAACTTATACTACCGTCAATACTTTTCTTTTCACCTCCTCACTAATAGATACTGCTAATTGTCATTTCCTTCTAGTTGGATACCAATAGACTTTCACATTTTCTTGATATGCTGCAACATTTGGTAGTTTAGGAACTTTTGTTTCAAATGCCAACAATGCTTTAGAAAAGAGGATATGCTTTGTCTTAAACTGCAGTGGGACCAAGTAGCATGCCATGCCAATTGATGCTGGGATTCTTTGCTTTCGCCAAGACTCTTGAAATAAACGTAGACAAGGAAGAGTTAGAAGGTAAGAGTAACTTCAATTCCAGCTCAGAGTTTCTTAACATTTCATCACGTTAAAGCTCATCTTTAACCACTAGCATCATGCCTTTTTTGTTGCGGCAGATGCTCAATGGCACAGCAGAGAAGAAGTGAAGAAAGCGGTGGCGTTTGCAGAATACAGGAAGGCACAAAGAACAACGGCTTCAAAGATAGAGCAGATGTGTAAAGGTGTGGAGCGAAGCCAGAGTCTATCGACAGATTTCAATGTGGAAAGCGGTGAGCTCGCTCCTATGTTCATCCCGGGTCCAACTGCCATAGCTCATCACCTGATCTCAACATGGGTAGACCAGGGTTCTGGCAATGTTCACTCGAAACACCAACCCGGTCTCTCTCTCTCAAGTCTTTAGGCAGAAAGAAAGTTACCAACTATGATGCTTAGAGAAATCAAACGATTACAGAATCCTATTATTGTTGCTTGATAAGAGTTTTATTATTATTATGTTATTTCATATATTAATAAATAGAATTTATATAATGAACTCACTCTCTGTCTCATTCAAAAATGATATAAAACCACTATGGCCTTTCATTTTGGATCCCCAATTTTATTAAAAAGGAGAGATGTTAATGAAGGATCCAACAAGTAAAGCATCATAGCTTGGGGACACAACACAAATATGTTTCGAAGTAAAAGCAAACAGATGGTTTCAGAATTTATTAATTCCCAAGAAGAGATATGCAGATGATCCGTTTCGTTACTCATCAGAAGCAAGCAGAGGCGTTGAAGAAACCTTTCCTTGTGACAGTTTACTGAGCCGGTTTCTCCTCTTCTTTTGTTGAGGATAGATACCTGTCATTAAGCAAGTTTAGTGGGTTTCTTCCATAATCAGCTAGAAAAAAAAGAAAACAAGGTAAAGGCTACACTTGTAGAAGCAATTGCATCATAAACTGTACACAGGAAAATATAGAACTTACCCCTGAGCTCTAGCCCAGCGGGAGAGCTGATAGAGCTGAACAGTCTCGTTGGAAGCATGGCAGGCAAGTAGTAAATAGTTGCGTGGTTGGACCATCCAGGCAAACCTCATGAACAATGCAGAGTAAATGCACATGGCTGTAACAAAACACAAGTGTTGCATATAAGGAAGGGCCTTACAATTCGAACAGGGTGGGTCTCTCTATCATTGTGTTGTCTTACCTGAGGTCATGTTTCCGGAGATCATCTCAGGAGGCTTTTGCATATCCACCAAACCCTAATTATTAATTGTTCAACAACAAAAGGTCAAATTCAAAACACGAGAGTGCGCATCCATTGGATTGGATCACAAAGTAAAAAAAAAAGTGTTAGGTTGTTGAAGCGCATACAGCAGCAACAAAGCCCCAGTTAGCGATCGGACCCCAGAAATGGGTTGTTTTAGGTCCAACGGGGCTATTCAAGAATGCTTGGAACCTTGATGCTGTTGCCATTTCTATCTACCCAAATCCGCCTGCACTGCAATAATAATAATAATTATAATTCAAGATTCACTGTTTTTTTTTTCTTTTTCTTTTCTTGCTCTGGTTTGTAAAAATGTCAACCAAATCAAATCAAGTGTGAACAATTCATCTTTTAAGACTTTGTTTCTCGTTTGAAAAAAAAAAAAACAAAAGCCTCGGTATATAGAGATATATATCAGATATAAAACCAAATAAAATACAGAATTTGACTGGAGGAGAATCCCTCAGCATTAACCCAGAGCCGGTTCTAAATCGATTGCAACAGGTGGTTTTTTCTATGTCTAAATTCAACAAAAACCACGAAATCATCGCAATAACATTTCGACTTCCCAACCTCGAATATATCTCAAAGGGCAGAAAGCAGGCAATCCAAATTTTAAATTTGATTGATCACTAAAAGAGATCGACACAAACAAACCTGAGAGATGCCAAAGGGGTCTAAGAAGACAGATCGATGATCTAAGAATGGTGAAGGAGAGAAGAGAGACCGAGAAATAAGTGAAGGAGGAATGACAAAACACAAGTGGGTTTGGGCTTCGTCGTTAACCATTCTTTTAGTCAATCGAATTTTAATTGAAAAAATGAGAGGTTCGGTTAGCCAAACCGGAGTTACAAAAAGATGGATAATATTATACGATGAGGTAACTTAACTCCTTTTGGTATTTGACCCGCGAAATGAAACTCCCTACGATTCAGATTCAGATTCATAACATATGAAGTTTTGGTTTCTGCACATATGTAAAATTTTTTTTTTTTGAAAAAGACTATTAAAAATATAATTTGGAAATCTAATCTATTAAAAATGAAGTACAAACTAAAACCAACCCTCAGTTTTCTTTAAATATTACAGATCTATGCCACTCAACTAAACCATATTTAACACTTAAATTAAACCACTTAAATCTAATTTAAATAATTAACCAAACCATCTAATCTATTAAAAGTGAAAATACATTTTGTAATTAATCCTGATTTTTCTACAATAATTACAATCACATGCCATTATCTTTTTTAAACCAACAATTAAGTTAACTAGGTGTTTTGTCCGCACATGCGGGTATAATCATTGTACTAATAGTTACTAACATATGTATTATGATTTGGACATCATGATAACTTATTTTTAATATTCTTAAATATTTTAGTTTTCTTCGCTTTTTATTTTGGTATACATCTCTTAAATACAAAAGAAAGCTATAAAACTATGAGAGCATAATTACATATAAAATATTATATACAATAAAGTAAAGTAAAAATGTGTTGATTTTTCTTAATTTACTTTGTATTTTTGAATCAGAAACATGTATTAAATTATCAAAACAAAACACTAAACACACATAAAATCCAAGTAAGAAAAAATAATAAAAAGTAAAAAACTAAAGTTTGATGATAATTTTGAAGAAAGTTTTTTTTTTGAAAACGAATTGAGGTAATGACAATATTTCATTGGTTTACTTGATCAATACATACATTGATTTATCTTAATATTTCACAGCTTTACTTTTAATAAAAGAAAAAAATAGATAATGATAGTTTTATATGAAGTAATTTATGGTAAATTATATAATGATAAATCTAATTATTCATTAAAATATATATATTTTAGCCTTTTGAAAACTGAAACATTAAACACATCAGTACCATACTAAAAGGGAGACAACAAAGCCTCTGAGCGTGTCCACGTCAGATGGAAAAATTAGCCAGTAATGTTGCAGCATTCGTCCATGTCATCATCGATTTAATTTGTTTTGGGCTTCTTATTTTTTCGGCCTGTTTGTTCTGCAAATTTTGAGTCTTTCTATTTTTTCTTTTTGGGCTTCTCTGCTATGTCAACATCATCGACATCTAGAACACAGAAAAAATAGAAAGCCCTAATTTCGTTCTTCTCTTACCTTTCGCCATTGACATGACCTTTCGTCTCTGTACTCTTCCTTCAGCAGGAGAAACTAAAGACAACAGTTACAAAATCTCTTTCTCTTCTACTTCCCACTTTGTCTTCTAACTATTAATGCTCCATTAAAGTGTAAAACCACATAATTTCGCTTCCCTATTCATTTTTTTCCATTCTGATTTTGTGTGAAGTTTGGCATTAATAGAATTCGATTTCGTATGACATTACCAGAGGATGGATGAGATCGCCGTTCAAGCATCGGAGCAACATCGTTTTAGAGTGACCTTGATGTTTCAGAAACGCTTTTCTTCTATTCTGAGCAGCGTCTCTGACGTCAGAAATGTGGGTGAAGCTTTGTAACGATTTACATCTATTCGGATCCAACTGCTACGGAACGTTTGGATCGAAAAAAAGAAATTAACCAATCCCTAATTAACATTTATAATCAACTCCACTATCTCCCTCTCTATTCGTAACCAACTCAACTGATCACTTTTACCATGTCATTGAAGCTTGCGATATAGAGCTCACAAAGCCAAAGAAGTAGCAGAACTGAAAACAGAGAGGCAGAGCTAGAGAGACTTGGGAGCCTGAAGCATGCAGAGGCAGACATGTCCCCAACTAAAAGTTAGTGAAGCAAAGTGGAGGCTAATTGGTGGGTTATTTGTAAGGAAATAGGCAGTATTCAAACCCTAGATGCAAAGCTGTTTTCAGTCTTTGATTTGCTAACGCCACTGTGAGTTTGTTATTACCTCCATCACCCTCTCTACAGAAACAGATGCTTATTATTCATTGCTCCTGATATTGACCACTCTCTTTTGTTTTTCTTTGTTTCAGGTATGTGCATGTTGCAGAGTTTAAGTGCCTACTCGGTGTTAAAGCTAATACCAAAGAATGAATACTTATGTGTAAGGCATGACAGAACTCTTAATCTTCCAGTGTTGGAAGGATCCTATGTCATTCTTAGATTCCATTATTTGTGCCATTCTTAAGTGCATCCGTTAATGTATAGCTAAATAGATAATATAGGTTCATTAGTCGAGATTGTTTTTTTTTTAAACTCTACACTCTACAGTGTGACTTTCTTTGGTTTTGGAGCAATAAAATAGTTGATACTTCGCCTTTAGATACTGTCTGCTTGGTTCACAAATAATATTGATTTCAATTGCTACCATATCTCATTTTCATAACCATTGAAAGGGACAGTCTTTTTTCTCTATATTTTCTTTTAATTTAAGATCTATCAAATTAACCATCCTTAATTTTCAGGTTATCATCGAGATGAAGTTGATATGTTACATAATGTAGATATCGTGCTTGATTGAATTTCAGATTCTATCAAATTAAACTTCTAAAACAATGATGTTAGTGCTATAATGTTTTATTAGTTTCTAGAATTATTAATTTTTAGAATTCTATATTTAACTTTTGTGTTGGGTTTAAGATCGAGGTGATCTTTTTTTGATCACTAAGATTGAGATGATCAATATCACAAAAAGATGGATTTTGTATGGTTCCTAGGTATTAGATGAGTTTTGTTGATCAAATCTCTTTCTTTTTTACGAGAGGAACCATTAAATTCTTCTCAGTATTGTAATGTTTGGTGTCTAAGAAGCTCAATGGTTGAATTGCATACAGAACCTTTAGCTGATCACGAGTGGAAAGAAGTTGCTTTGATCAGGAAGAAGATTAATTCTCTCAACAAAGAATTCTCAACACGCCAATCTGTAAAGCTATCACCAGCAGCAGCAGAGAATCCTCAAGTTGACCTAGAAAAGGTGAAACGAGGCTCAAGAAAAGTACATAATCATGTATTGAGAATTCTGTTCAACCTTGACTAATCACTGAAAATATGAATTTAATAAGTTGTTTAGAGTTTTTTTATTACACTCGGTAAATAGCATTACAAAGATTTTTTTAAATTGTTCCTTCCAGTCTATCAATATACCACTCTATCAATATACCGCTAGATTTGTCTATTCTTTAATTATATTATATGAAATAATTTTTTTAACAAAATAAACCAGTTCTAATTTACTTCTTCTATTTCAACACCGTCTCAAGCTAAGAATAGTGGAAATATGTTTCTATTGTAACATAGGAACAATATTCCAAGGTTATAAATTGGGCAATTGTCCAAAATAGCATTTTTAAAGTTTTTATCTCAAAAATAACATCATAAAGAGAAAATCACACAAATGACATTCATTAATTGTTTAAAAGATTCAAGTACCCTCGATTAAAAAGACGCTTCTTCTCTGTGGACAGAAAAAAAAATAGAAAAAAATTAATTTTGGATCTTTCACGACTTCGACGAACGAGTCGAATCTAATTTGTTCGATCTTCTCTGGCGAAGACGTTTCTGGCGAACACGTTTCCGGCGAACATCTCGTCGCATCCCTTCCTCCTCCTCTATAAGACCTCAACTGTTCAGGCGAGATCCCAACGCGAGGATTCTCGACGGTTACGACGGTTACCGTCCCGGTTAGATGAAGACTGTCGAAGGGATTCTACACGAGACTTCCGCATCGGATCCACCGGCCGCTGAGGAGTCTTCGCTCCTGATGGATGTTGCTGATCCGATGCCGATGGAGGTAGCGACGGTTTCCGATGCCGTCGGAGGAGGAGGAGGAACGGATACGCACGGGAAGAGCGTCGACGAGGTGTGGAGAGAGATCGTGTCCGGGAGAAGGGAAAGGGATTAAAGAAGAAGAAGAACGCAGCGTGACGAGATGATGACGTCAGAGGACCTCTTTCTAGTTTTGTGGTATACAGCTGCTCGTCAAAAGTGCTTGTAACTCCAAACAATGTCTCATCGACCTCAAACTGATTCCAGCCCCTATAATACCATCACATATAAAACAAGTTGGTTTAGCCAATAAAAGTGTACTGATAGAAATAAACGAGCATGAAAACAGGTAAGCCTGTCTCTGTTCTTGTTAGAGTTAAGAATTATGAAACAAAAATTAACACAAAACTCTCTTTGTTAACAGAAACTATCAAGTGACAAGAAAAGAGATTGAATAAAACCCAACAAAACTTGGTTCAAACTTCAAAGCACAGTAACAATTTCTTCCACGACCTAAACCTCTACAGTACTATCTAGATTGAATGAGTCTCATAGACTTCATATGTGTATTATATAACGTAGAAGCAAAAAGAAGTATAGAAATAGAGACACTAGACACTCTTCTAAACCAGAAACTAGAAATTCTTATTATTTTTAAAAAAACACATATGTTATATAAGATATAGTTTTTGGCACTTTCAAGATGGGGTTCAAGAAAACAAAAATGAGTCTGTTTTCTTGCATAAGTCTGTTTTTGAAGAGAATCAAAAGCGAGTAAAGAATGTTAGACAATCATTGTTCATGATGTCTATCCTAAATTGGAACTTAATCTTAAAAAAAAACATAATCAAAATCTATAAAAAATTCCTTTGCTATAAAAATCATCAAATAGAGTTCATTGTCTACAAAATAGAGAACACATATCAAACAAAGTACATTAAAATAGAATAGCTTGAAACATTTTCAATAATTCAATCAAAAAGTGTTAAATGTGGTATCATTAAAAAACACATATGTTATATAGGATACCTTTTGACACTTTCAGGATGTGTTTCCAGAAAACTAAAATGAGTATGTTTTCTTGCATAAGTCTTTTTTCGAAGAGAATCAAAAGCGTGTAAAGAATGTTAGACAATCCTTATTCAGGATGGCTATCCTAAATTGGAACTTAATCTTCTAAAAAAACATAATCAAAATCTATAAAAAAAATTCATTTGCTATAAAAATCACCAAATAGAGTTCATTGTCTACAAAATAGAGAACACATATCAAATAGAGAACATTAAAATAGGATAGCTTGAAGCATTTTCAATAATTCGATCAAAAAAGTGTTAAATGTAGTATCATTATAAAACACATATGTTATATAAGATATAGCTTTTGGCACTTTCAAAATGGGTTTCCAGAAAACTAAAATGAGTGTGTTTTCTTGCATAAGTCTGTTTTCGAAGATAATCAAAATCGTGTAAGGAATGTTAGACAATCCTTGTTTAGGATGGCTATTCTAAATTGGAACTTAATCTTCGAAAAAAACATAATCAAAATCTATAAAAAAATTCATTTGCTATAAAAATCACCAAATAGAGTTCATTGTCTACAAAATAGAGAATACAGATCAAACAAAGAACATTAAAATAGGATAGCTTGAAGAATTTCCAATAATTCGATCAAGAAAGTGTTAAATGTGGGATCATTATAAAACACATATGTTATATAAGATATAGCTTTTGGTACTTTCAGGATGGGGTTCCTGATAACTAAAATAAGTGTGTGTTTCTGCATAAGTCTGTTTTCGAAGATAATCAAAAGCGTGTAAGGAATGTTAGACAATCCTTGTTCAGGATGACTATCCTAAATTGGAACTTAATCTTCCAAAAAAACATAATCAAAATCTATATAAAAATCATTTGCTATAAAAATCACCAAATAAAGTTCATTTTCTACAAAATAGAGAACACATATTAAACATAGAACATTAAAATAGGACAGCTTGAAGCATTTTCAATAATTTGATCAAGCAAGTGTAAGGAATGTTAGACAATCCTTGTTCAGGATGGCTATCCTAAATTAGAACTTAATCTTCCAAAAAAAACATAATCAAAATCTATAAAAAAAAATCATTTGCTATAAAAATCACCAAATAAAGTTCATTGTCTACAAAATAGAGAACACATATTAAACATAGAACATTAAAATAAGATAGCTTGAAGCATTTTCAATAATTCGATCAAGCAAGTGTAACGAATGTTAAACAATCCTTGTTCAGGATGGCTATCCTAAGTTAGAACTTAATCTTCCTAAAAAAACATAATCAAAATCTATAAAAAAAATCATTTGCAATAAAAATCATCAAATAGAGTTCATCTACAAAATAGAGAACACATATCAAACAGAGAACATTAAAATAGGATAGCTTGAAGCATTTTCAATAATTCGATCAAGCAAGTGTGAAATGTGGTATCATTATAAAACACATATGTTATATAAGATATAGCTTTTGGCACTTTCAGGATGGGATTCCAGATAACTAAAATGAGTGTGTATTTTTGCATAAGTCTATTTTCGAAGAGAATCAAAAGCGTGTAAGGAATGTTAGACAATCCTTGTTCAGGATGGCTATCCTAAATTGGAACTTAATCTTCAAAAAAAAACATAATCAAAATCTATAAAAAAATCATTTGCTATAAAAATCACCAAATAAAGTTCATTGTCTACAAAATAGAGAACACATATTAAACAAGGAACATTAAAATAGGATAGCTTGAAGCATTTTCAATAATTCGATCAAGAAAGTGTTAAATGTGGTATCATTATAAAACACATATGTTATATAAGATATAGCTTTTGGCACTTTCAGGATGAGTTTCCAGAAAACTAAAATGAGTGTGTTTTCTTGCATAAGTCTGCTTTCGAAGATAATCAAAAGCGTGTAAGGAATGTTAGACAATCCTTGTTCATGATGGCTATTCTAAATTGGAACTTAATCTTCCAAAAAAAAGCATAATTAAAATCTATAAAAAAATTATTTGCTATAAAAATCACCAAATAGAGTTCATTGTCTACAAAATAGAGAATAAAGATCACAAAGAGAACATTAAAATAGGATAGCTTGAAGCATTTTCAATAATTTGATCAAGAAAGTATTAAATGTGGTACCATTATAAAACACATATGTTATATAAGATATAGCTTTTGGCACTTTCAAGATAGGTTTCCAGAAAACTAAAATGAGTTATTTTCTTGCATAAGTCTGTTTTCGAAGATAATCAAAAGCGTGTAAGGAATGTTAGATAATCCTTGTTCAGGATGACTATCCTAAACTGGAACTTAATCTTTTTAAAAAAACATAATTAAAATCTATAAAAAAAATCATTTGCTATAAAAATCACCAAATAGAGTTCATTGTCTACAAAATAGAGAATACAGATCAAACAGAGAACATTAAAATAGGATAGCTTGAAGAATTTTCAATAATTCGATCAAGAAAATGATAAATGTGGTATCATTATAAAACACATATGTTATATAAGATATAGCTTTTGGCACTTTCAGGATGGGGTTCCTGATAACTAAAACGAGTGTGTGTTTTTGTATAAGTCTGTTTTCGAAGAGAATCAAAAGCGTGTAAGGAATATTAGACAATCATTTTTCAGGATGGCTATCCTAAATTGGAACTTAATCTTCCAAAAAAACATAATCAAAATCTATATAAAAAATCATTTGCTATAAAAATCACCAAATAAAGTTCATTGTCTACAAAATAGAGAACACATATTAAAAAGAGAACATTAAAATAGGATAGCTTGAAGCATTTTCAATAATTCAATCAAGAAAGTGTGAAATGTGGTATTATTATAAAACACATATGTTATATAGGATATAGCTTTTGGCACTTTCAGGTTGGGTTTCCAGAAAACTAAAATGAGTGTGTTTTCTTGCATAAGTCTGTTTTTGAAAAGAATCAAAAGCGTGTAAGGAATGTTAGACAATCCTTGTTCAGGATGGCTATCTTAAATTGGAACTTAATCTTCCAAAAAAAACTATTATCAAAATATATAAAAAAATAATTTGCTATAAAGAGCTTACTAAAACTTTAATATATTAATTAAAAATAAAAAATATTAGGTTATCAAGTAAAATGTTTAGGAAGTGCTTCCTAAAAATTTAATAGTTAATTAAAAATGATAAATATTAGGATAGCAAGTAAAATATTAAGAAAATGTTTTTTGAAAATTTGATATTTAATTAAAAAAATATTAGGACATCAAGTAAAGTATTAGGAAATGCTTCCTCAAAATTTAATATTTAATAAGAAAAAATGTTAAGATAGTAAGTATTGAACATTTATAGTAAATAATGTTAGTTATTGAACATTTTCAGGTTGACTTGAATCATCGGTCGAAAACCTGTTAAAAAGATCAAAATCAAAATAATTCTATAAAAATGCGCAAGGAAATTCTAAGAAAATATTTTTTCTGAATAGTTATCCTAAATTTGAACAAAACCTTCCAAAACAATTCAAAAAGCCGACAAATAAATCTTAAAACAATCTTTGTTCTGGATTGCTATCCTAAATTTGAGAAAAGCCTTACAAAGCAATTCAAAAATAATTTACAAGGCAATCTTAAGGCAATTTTTGTTCATTATGGCTCTCCTAAATTTGACAAAGTCTTCTAAAACATTTTAAAATAGGCGAGTAAAACAATCTTAAGATAATTATTGTTCAGGATAGCTATCCTAAATTTACAGCATAACGCATAAAGCTTAATAATTACTAAGTGAAAGCTTAATAAGTGAAAGCTTAACCAAATCTTTAGATTGATGTCTAATCATGTATAAAAACCCCTCTAGAAATATTTACCTTAGCAATGACAGGTCGAGCCATGGAGTTAACAAGCAAGTATTACAGACTTTATCGTTTACTTTTGTATATTATCCCACACTCATGCAGTTTTATAGCTCTAGAATACGTCAGTCTCGTTAGTGAAAATGAAAAATAAAACGTACAAGTACAGAAAATGAGAAAATTAAACGAGAGAATGGCTTTATTTCGTCCAATAAAAATCCGCCATTTTCAATTTTTTTTTCTTGTAAGAACATGAACAAGAAACAACACAAACAACTTAAACCAAAACATGAAACGTTAAAAAAACCTATCTCAAACGGGATGGGTTTCTTCTGAGCGGGAAGACGTCCGATGCTATCGACCCTATCTTGTTGTTTCGGAGGCGGTCTCGCTGCTTTTGGCAATAGCCTTCCTTTCTTCTCAAACCATTCCGGTTTAAGCAACGCCCTCAAGCCCAATTTGTTGTAATACACTCTCCTCACCGATCCTCCTGCCGCTTCCACCACTTCTTTGGCCCTAACTGTCACTCTCGAGACCTGTAATAAAACATGCCATTTCCAATTAAACAAGAGTAGTCCAAAGACTGATGGAAATGACTAATGTAATTCAAAATGAAGAGGCCATTTGATCTCATCAGCACCACGACCCATTAGTCTTACTCCGTCTTCTATTTGCTTCCCTATGGCTCCCACATCCTGCAGATCAGCGTTAATAGTTTGATAAGAAACTAAATCAAAGAGTGAGGAGTGTGACCAAACCTTGAGTGTCTTCATTTTCGTTCATATGTAATCTTTCACAAACTCCTCCGTGAGGTCCTTAACGACCAACTGAGAAGCACCACTAGCCTTAGCCTTTTGTTCCAAACCATCCACAGCTCTTTTATTCCCATAATATACCAAAGCATTAAGAGATTGAGAAGACATTAGCCGAATGCTACAATAAAATAGTCGGCAGTAATGTAAAATAGTTGGTACCACCACACGAACAGTAAGATTACACTTTTGCAGCAAAATTTATAAAGTTTAAACAAGAATCAAAGCAAACCCAAGGAGAAACTGAACTGAACTCATTTCTAAAGTTGTAATCTTTGTGTAAATCAGAGTAACAGCTCAATTACATGAGCGCAGTTGAGAGACTAGAATCGAAGCAAACCAAGTAAAAATCAGCGAAGCTTGAACAAAACCCTAGAATCCAAGTTCCATTTTGAGCAAAATAGAGGAGAGATTGGGGACTTCACAGCGACGGAGAGACCGAAGAAGCGCGAAGGAGGCCATGGAGGAGAGAGAGAGAGAGAGAGAGAGAGAGAGAGAGAGATCGTCGACGGATAACGTCGGAAATCGCCTCTGATAAATGATTTTGGATTCTCTATTTTTTCTAATTAGGGGTATAAAGGTAGATGATCCTTTTAATAAAACCTATTTTTGTGATTTTGGATCTTTAGTGCTAGTTTGCGAACAAAAACTTGGTTTAGTGTTATTTTGATTATTTTCTCTTATAAATTTTATACCTATTACCAACGACTAATATATCTGCATGTGTAATGCAATTTATCCAAAGTACATTTATATAGTGACTTAACAAGAAATCGTTCATATTGAAGTTTACTACAAATTTCACATTTTTATAATAAATAACCATTTACAAAATAATAAATACCAAAAAATTAATATTGAAAATAAATTATGGCTTCAATACTTACAGAAATATTGAATCATTTTTATTGGTTATCAAAATTTATTGATTTAAATATTCAAAACTATTACACATTTATAAAATTATATATTTATATGAAATAAAGGTTATTACCTATACTTCAAATAATAATTTATAAAATCATTCGGATGATTTATAAGAAAATATATAATATACATAAGTTGATAAAAATTTATATTTTATTAAATGTAGAGTATCTTAAATTGTTCAAAAAGATTTAAACATGATTACAAAAAAATAAATAGAAATATTTAATATGTTTAGATATAAATGATATAATATAAACAAAAAGAAAATTTAACTTTTAAAAAATCAAAGATTTAAGTTATATTTAACATTAAATTATATAAATTTTACAAACAAGCAAACCGCGCTCCATGTAGTAAAACCGATCTGTTCATAATCTTTCAAACTCAAAGAAAGAAGAAAAACATAGAACTCCAACAAAAAGAAAAAAAATATCAAAAGCACATAAATATAGATGTCAAAAGTTATAATCGAGATAACCTGGAATGAATGAGAAAAATAAAACTATAAAGTTTAAAACATCTTACATCATATGAAAATAATAATTGGTCATAACTTGCTTAAAATAATTATAATTGTAATTCCAGTTAGAAGTTTGAAATAGTTATATTATTTAAATTAATAAATTAATTATTTAAGCGAAAACTGAAAAGAATCTTGTGAAAGTTAAAATAATTATAATCATAATTCCAATTAGAAATTTTGAAATATTTATACTATTTAAATTAATAAATTCATTAGAAATTTCGAGATATTTTTATTATCTAAATTAATAAATTGATGATTTAATCTAAAAACTAATAAGAATATGACAAATAATGAAAATTAGCTAAAATTTTGGAGAATGTGACAAATCAGCAAAAAACACTTCATAAATAACATAAATAATAGTATAGATTACTAAACCAGCAAGATTTTAGTTACTCTTGTAAACCAGTTATACCATTTAAAAAGGCTGTAAATTAATTAATGGTTTTGTTTTCTCTACAGAATCATACCATATCTATCCAAGATTCGATTATATACTATATATATATATATATATATCCCAATTGTGTACCGTGTACGTGTTCAAAACTTTCAATGCCACTAATTTCTTGGTTTGATATTTTCTACAGAATCACATACAACTAATTAAAATTTCATACTTATTTATAAAAAAATTATATAACTTACCACATTGAAACCGAACCGTAATATATTTTTGTTGTCTAAGTATGTTTTTAATATATGAAACTAAAGGATTGAATGTTTTCGTTCATAATTATTGTTACATTAGTTTTTCAACCGGTTGTTCTTCATATATTTATAATCCTTTGTGATTAAAATCTTTTTTTTATAATTTTGACAATTAGTTTAATTGAGTCAAAATAGATTGACCAAAATTTAATGATAATTTTGGTCCAGCATATCTTTTTTTTAACACTTTCATTATATAAATATAAAAGGGGAATTATATAGACTGAGGGAGTCCATTACAAGACAAATGAAGAGGATCTACTGCAATCGTATACATATAGGAACAAGAGGCTATTGAAAAAGATGTCTTAACTAACATGGGTAGCCTGCAGCGATGTAAGATTGGAAGCGATCCCCTTGAATTACACTGTCTGCAATAAGGAAAGCTCCTTTGAAAACAGAGCGAGGAGCAAATTGTACCTGCCAGTCCAAAAAATGATGGAGATGCAAAGAAATCGTTTGAGAGTAGAATTTGAGAGAGGACCAAGCATGAGGTTTGGATATTGCTGCAATGAGGTCCTTGTCTTCGCTTGTAAAGATTATGGAGTTAAAATGCAAACTCCTAAAGCTTTCCATAGCCCATAACCAACTCTCCAAAGATGCATCCAACATATTATGTATATTCACAAAAGATCTTCTACCATGAAGGAGAGTTTTCCCATCACTATTCCTTAGGATCCAAGAAGCACCACTTTCATTTGTAGTCTTGTTCCAAGCAAACCCAATATCACATTTAACCCAGTCTTTAGGAGGAGGTTTCCAGCCAAAAATTATTCTCTTTTTCCTTACAAGATCAATCGATTTTTCCTCCTTTTCCATAGTCTTGATAAAAAACCAATGATCTGCCTCCTCATAGGTTTGAGAGATGAGATCAGGAGCTCTGGAGGTACGACCTTCAAAGAGATGTGAATTCCTGTTTTTCCAGATGCTCCAAATAATCCAAGGACCCACTCTTCTTATGTTCAAAGGAATTGATTGACTTTCTCTTGCTTTAAGAACATAGAAAATGTTAGAGTAGACTGAGGTTGTGGAGAAACCTGAGTGGGGCAATGGGAAGTTAAATGCAAACTCCTAAGGCTTTCCATAGCCCATAACTAGCTCTCCAAAGATGAATCCAACATATTATGTATATTCACAAAAGATCTTCTACATGAAGGAGAGTTTTCCCATCACTATTCCTTAGGATCCAAGAAGCACCACTTTCATTTGTAGTCTTGTTCCAAGCAAACCCAATATCACATTTAACCCAGTCTTTAGGAGGAGGTTTCCAGTCAAAAATTATTCTCTTTTTCCTTGCAAGATCAATCGATTTTTTCTCCTTTTCCATAGTCTTGATAAAAAACCAGTGATCTGCCTCCTCATAGGTTTGAGAGATGAGATCAGGAGCTCTGGAGGTATGACCTTCAAAGAGATGTGAATTCCTGTTTTTCCAGATGCTCCAAATAATCCAAGGACCCACTCTTCTTATGTTCAAAGGAATTGATTGACTTTCTCTTGCTTTAAGAACATAAAAAATGTTAGAGTAGACTGAAGTTGTGGAGAAACCTGAGTGGGGCAATGGGAAGTTACTGTAAGCCCAGTATTGTCTCGCCAGGGTGCAAATGAAAAGCGTGTGATTGATGGATTCACCTTCTAAACCACATATCTGGCAAGTCTACTTTCATACCGCGAGCCAAAAGGTTATCAGCTACAGAGAGAGCTCCACTGATTGCTTTCCAAAGAAAAATCTTTATCTTAGGAGCTGTTTCCAAAGTCCATATGTAGTCTTTAATGCCATTGAGTGATGGGAGCATTGAGGCTGATGCATATGCTTCTTTGTTTGTTGTTTTCTCTGCAAGCCAGTACCCTGAGCGAACCGTATATTCACCTGATTTTGTATGATTCCAGCAAAAGAAATTAGCAGAAGAGATGACCGGTTTGATCTTGGAGATGATGGTTTGAGGATAAAAAAGATCATTTAACTTCTCCATATTCCAGAGATGAGATGAGGAAGTAAAAGATCTTTTACTCTGAGATTAAGATCAATCAGAGGCGTCTTCATAAGGGGGATACGCATTCGATCTCCATCTGCAAGCCAAGGCGTGGACCAAACAAAAGTGGATTCACCATTACCTATCATATGTCTCAAACCCTTTGATCAAGAGATCCCTTCCGTGAAGGATACTCCGCCAAGCGTAAGAAGGTCTGCTGCCTAATTTTGCAGTGAGGAAATTTCCATTTGGAAAGTATTTGCTCTTTAAGAAACTTCCAAACAGAGACGATGGATCTTGAAGAATTCTCCAAGCTTGCTTGGCCAAGAGAGACTGATTGAACGTTTCTAAGTCTTTGAAACCTATTCCTCCGAGTCTTTTGGGGGAGACAGAGCTTATCCCAACTTAACCAATGAATTTTACCCTTATCCTCTGATGAATTCCACCAAAAAGCTGCCATTGCTGATGTAAGGTTATGACAGGTCGTCTTAGGAAGCTTGAAACAGCTCATCGCATATATAGGCATTGCCATGGCTACAGATTTAAGAATAACTTCCTTGCCTGCTTGAGATAGAAATCGTGAATACCAACCTGACATTCTCCCTTTCATCCTCTCTTTGATGTAATCAAGCATCTCAATTTTAGAACCAGAAAAACATTCAGGGAGTCCAAGATAAGTACCGGCTCCTCCTTCTGCATAGATCCCAAGCATGTTCTGAATTTGGCACTTAAGGTTAAAGTTCACCTTCTTACCAAATGCCGAGGAGGATTTGGAAAGGTTGATCACTTGGCCTATAGCATCACCATACTGCTGGAGTACCTATTGAAAGGCTTGACATTGAGAGATATCCGCTTTGAATAGGAACAGACTGTCGTCTGCAAAAAATAGGTGATGCACCGCCGGACCATTAGGAGTGAACTGAACACCTTCAATCTTGCCTTGAGCTGCTTTCTGATTTAGAAGGAAGGTAAGGCCTTCAGCGCAGAGGACGAAAAGGAAGGGGGATATAGGATCACCCTGTCTCAACCCCCTCTCTGGTGAGATGAAACCATGAGATTGACCATTAATCAGAACCGAGTACTTAACTGATGACACACAAATCATTATCCAGTTAACCCATGTACTGTGGAAGCCGAGTGAAAGAAGAAGAGCTTGAAGGTACTTCCATTCCACTCTATCAAAAGCTTTTGACATATCAGTTTTAGCAGCCATAAAAGTGGATGAAATGTAGCTATCTGAATTAAGACTATGGAAAGCTTCATGGGCTAAAATGATGTTGTCAGAGATGAGACGATTGGAAACAAAAGCAAATTGATTTGTGGAGACGATCTCGGAAAGTATACGTTGAAGTCTGCCAGCCAAATTCTTGGAAATAGTTTTGTATATCACAGTACACAAACTAATTGGTCTGAGGTCAGTCATCAGAGACGCATTTACCTTCTTAGGGATGAGGCAAAGTTGAGTGTAGTTCTATTCTTGAGGCATGAATCCAGTATCGAAGAAATTGATTACTTCTGTAGTCAATTGTTGCCCAACAATGCTCCAATAAATTTGAAAGAAAAAACCAGTCATACCGTCAACCCCTGGTGCACTTTCGCTTTTAATGGAGAACACTGCATTCTTAACTTCTTCTGGAGTGACCTTCATGATCAGAATGTGATTTTGCCTCTCTGAAACACGAGGAGGAAGATCATGGAATACTGCATTATAGTCCTCTGTAATTGATGGCTACTTGAGCTTTTGAAGCATCAGATCGATGAGTGATACCATTCGAATCCACCAGTTTGATGATTTCATTTCTTGCTCGAGACACTTTAACTGCAGCGTGGAAGACTTTAGTGTTGCCATCTCCATGAATAATTCATTCATCCTTGCTTTTTTGTTTCCAAAAATTTTCTTCATCTCTGTAGGCCTTTAAGAGGTTATGTTTAAGGATATCAATACAAAGAGAGCAGGGATCCAGAGCAGACTGTACCTGTTCTAGTTCATCTTGTAAGCTTGTAATTCGCTCCTTAGAGTTGGCCTTGTTGTCTCGTTTCCATTTACTAAGAGCCTTCCTACAAAGCCGTAAACGACTTGATACCGAAACCTCCTGGTTCCCAAAACCTTGATTCCAAGCTTGATGAATAGCTTCTTGCACCAATGGCTTATGTAAAATACGGCGATCAAAACGGAAGGAGCCACGGTAAGAATAGATTAATCAAAACTGGCCGATGATCAGAACCCCTTTTTGCAAGGAAGGCTTGATTAGAAGCCGGAAATGATTTAAACCATTCCGAGTTACCAAAAGATCTATCCAGTTTGCTTTGGATCCAGATCTTCCTTCTTCTACCTCCCCAAGTAAAACTATTACCTGTACTTGGCAGTTCTAACATACCACATGATCGAAGCATATCCATAAAAGGTTGAAAAGAGGTATCGCTTCTACTAGGGCCGCCTATTTTTTTATGAGTTATTGCATATCTCATTAAAGTCGCCCATCATGCACCAAGCACTTCTTCTATTTACACCAAACCGCATCAAACGCTCCCAAACAAGATGTCTATATTTTATGTTGGGGTGACCATAAACACAAGAGAGAAAATACTGCTTATCACCCATCTTTATGTTAACATCCAAAAGATTCTTGTCGAAATACATGGGTTCTACTTCTACACTGTTTTTCCAAAAAAAGAGCTAACCCACCCCAAGTGTTAACCGGGTTTACAGTGAGAAGATTATCATACCCTAGCCACACTTTGAGGTCTTCCATTACATTCCTACTATTCATAGTTTCCATAAAAAAAAAAATCTCAGGGAAATACGTACAACGCAGTTCCATGAGACGCTGAACCGTCAATTCCTGAGGCCGCCCCACTCCCCGACAGTTCCAGCTCAGACTCATTAAGCGTTCGACGGTCCCTCATTCGGGACCATCGTTGATGCTTGCAGCTTTAAAGGCTTGGATGCATCCACCAAATCATCTTCTGCTTTACGTTTGAGAGACTGAGCTTCAGTTGCAGTTGGATAAGTAGCTTTAGAGGTACGAGCTTTAGCTTTGCCCTGAAGATTGCACTTGTATTTGCCGGGCCTTCTCCTTGCTTTTCCTTGTACATTAGAAGCTCCGATAATATCAGTTAATGAGAGATTAAACTGAGGAACCGTAGAGCTTAAAATGTTATCAGGATTCAGAGAAGACATAGGAGAAGTACTATTCTGTTCTGAAGGACGAGAAGGCATGACCTGATGAGCTGAGATGGCTGCAGACATAAGCTTTGGACCTCGAACTTCTTGAGGACGGTTGTTCTCCGATTCATAGTCAAAGACTATTCCTTTATCTTTATTGATCTCCTTAGTAAAGATGGGCGGAGGGATGAGCTGAAGCACTGTCTTTTGAGAGATTGGATCTTTTTCCACCGCTTCAACAGAGGAGATGATTCTTTGTTCTTTGACCTTCCTGTCTTCACGAGTAGATGATAGTAAGTAATTACGCATTTCCTGCAACACCTCCGGAGCAATTCGTGGTCTTCCAGTGGCAGGATGAACACCAACTTGAGAGTCTTTGATTACTCCAAACAGGGGATCTGCTTTCGTAATGAACATATTCTCTCTTGGTCGGGAAGAGGAAGAGCTAAAGGAAGATTGAATGTCTTCGGTAGGTTGAGCTCGATTGAGAAAAGGGCATCTGTCTTTTGCATGCGTCAACCTCTGACATAGATGACATATTTTTTGAACCTTTTCGTAATAGTAGTAGACTGTGTGTTGAATTCCTCCTCGAAGGTTAAGAACTTTGAACTTCTTTAAAGGCTTTGAGACATCAAAGATGATCTTGACACGAACAAAATCCTGTCTCTGAGATTTTTCCGGATCAAAGGCTACAGTATCTACATGACCAACAAGGTCACCGATTGCAGTGATAGCTTCCTTCGTATAGTGATTAACATGAATATTTTTGATTTGTACACAGATTGGTACATGCTGGAGGTAGTCTTCGGGGGGGATTCTCCACCCATCTATCAATTGCCAAACCCCTTACGTTATAGGTTTGCATGCCTTTTCCCAAAACATCTTCGAGATCATATGCATGATTGAAGATGAATTGGAATCTTTCTGCTGTGAGAGCGATACCCCTAACCCTGTTCTGCTTTTGCCATTTGCGCGGCATATCAAAGATCAAGCTTGCCATGTATTGATGATCTGGGTTGAGAAGACGGCCGATCAAACTATTTTGATTCCTTTCACAAGAATAGAAATGAGGAAGATCGGGCATGTCGAAAGGAACATCTTTGTCATCTTTGAGGGACAAGGCCAGCATGGCTTTATCCATTTCAGAAGACATCTTTTTGAATGCTTTTGAAGATAGAGAGAGGATCGCGAGGATTTAAGATAGAGAATGAAAGGAAGATTAAAGATTGAAAGGGTGAATCTAGAAGATAACAGCGGAAGAACCGAGGCTCAAAAGAGAGAGTCCAGAGCTCAAGAAAGAGAGTTCAAAAGATTTTTTTGGTCCAGCATATCTAAACTAATAATTTCGTTTCACAATTAAACCAATAACAATTTATTAACCTTTCCTATATTTAACCAATCACCATTATTAAATAGATAACAATCAACATCATCCTTATATTCTTTAACAAACCACCTTGCACATCACGTCCTATTTAGTTAACCAAACAAATATATTGTTACCTAAAGATTTTAATCCGATTAAATGACCACAAATTATTCTTACAAATCCGATTAAATATATTTACAAGGCGCATGTCTTATCCTACTTAGTTATTATTGTTGAGTCTTGTATTACAACAAAGTCTCGTTAGCAATTGAACCTTTTATAGTTTATACAACGAGGCTTGTCTATGCATACGTCGAGCTGTCTCCAAAAAGTCGTTGCTTCCAATATATAGTATTCTTAGCTCCACTCTTGCTCACCTAGCTATAGCTTTTCATTAGTAATTTAATTCTTAAAATCTTAATCACATTATTTCAATCTTTTATAAGGAATAGATCTTCCTAGTTTAATTTTATGCACGCTCATATACATTATGCACATAGGCCAAACAAACTCGACCCACAAATTAAACTAGGGTTCATATGCTTCTTCCAACTTTATGATAACAATACAATACAATAAAATGATGATAAAAGCGGTCATGATGACAAAGCCCACAAACGGAGCAGAGACAAAGAATAAAAACGCCGTGGACTTCAGACGGGTTATGCAGCAAGCTGTAGAAATAGAGATTGGAGGCCACGGATATATGATTACATATACTCATTATAAAATAAATGATCTTAAATATATGATTTTGATATTTTTAAATATCATTCTGGCTATATTGTGTAAAATATATCATAGTTGATATAACGTAGAAGTTATTATATCAAGTATCTATTTTATGTAAACTTCATAATATACAGAAAAATTAGAAAAAAAAGTTTAGAGGGTTTTCTATAAATATATATACGGTATTCATAATTTATGAAGACCTATAATATAGAAAGGTTCCACATATTCCACATTTTATCATCTATCTTTTAGTTATTTTTTTTAAACATACAAATTTGGTAACATGTGTTTTTCATAACTATTAATGCCCTTTTAAGTAATTTTTATAATATATTATGTTATATTTGTACATTTTTGTAGCATTATGTTACTTTTTTAAAAAAAAATAGTTAAAAAACATATTTATATATTGCTCTCACTTATCAGTAGTATTGAAAAATTATTAAGAGTATATCATCACCAAATGAAGAATACTTTGTTGATTATATCATATATATTGATTATATCATATATATATGCTCTTTTTTTTTCTTTACTTCAATCTCTCTTTTTCTATTGGTAATAATTCTTAAAAAAAATTAAAATCATTATTTTCGTTTCATAAATAAATTTTATATTTTTATTAAAAATAATTATATTCTAGAGAAAGAGAAAATTAGTTTTTTTCATTTTGATTAAATAATCTTATATTTTATATCCAACAGGAATGATGGCAAATGCACAGGATAAGCAAAAATTGTGTAATCAACAACAGCTCCCTGTAAAAGATGAGGTGTGTGTTGCTTCTGAATGCCAAGCTAGTTGTATTAAGTCACTCGGAGCTAAAGGGAAAAGTTTGTGTTCTGGGTCAAAGGAGAAAAAATCTATGAACTGCCATTGCGGAAATCTTTGTTAACATTCTGGTTAAGTATATTGAATAAATATGATGCTCAACCATGATATCTCTGAAGTATTTTTTTAAAAAAATTTCTCTCTTTTTTTTTTCTTTAATATTTATATTGGGAGCCTTATAATAAAGTATTGAAGTTGACAAAAAATTGAAGTATTGAAATTTTTGTTTCGGATTTGTTGCATTTTTATAATAATGAATAACATAAATGTGAATCAAGACACAATGGTTAGTAAAATCAGTGTACTTTGTCTTTTTTTTTAATTAGTTTATTTGGTAAATTAAACAGTAAAGTATTAGAGGTTTTAGTATACTTGTAGGATTTATTAAATTATATTATAAATATTTAATTTTAAATCTGAATATAAGGTTTAAATTTGTAAATGAGATTTTTAAAAACAAAGACATTATTTAGAAAAATAAAAATAATGAAACCAAGCTATAAAAAAACGTTCAAAATAAGAAGAATGCTTAAAAGATTTTTTTTTTTAAAAACATTTATTTAGCAAACCTAAGTTGGTACATCATAATGAACCTTTTGTTATGAAATGAGAGAAGTGTTGCTGTGAAAGTTGTGTCTTTCTCATTAGCTCTTGCCACTTATATATAGTGGTTGTCACATAAGGTTTTACATCAATGGAGAATCTACACAATGAATACATTTTGACTACATTCAATACAATATCAAGACTTGGTCAAAGCTCATAGATGCTTAGGTTGAATGGGTCTTCATCTTGACAAGTCTCGGGCGGAATGTAGACGGATCGAATAGACGGGTCGGATGTAAACCTCCTTGGTCTTGGTTATAGGCAATCCACACAAACCATACTATGGTTTATAACACTCCCCCTTGGATGCCATAACCATATCGGCTTGTAATGTGCTAACGTTGCCTCATTAAAACCTTACTAGGAAAACCCATTGGGACAAAACCATAGTTAAGGAAAAAGAGTACAACACACATTACTCCCCCTGATTTGGACATCACTGAAGGTCCTTGAGTCTACGCAAGCCAATCTGCTTCGTGAGCTTCTTGAATGTGCTGGTGGGAAGTGACTTGGTGAAGAGGTCGGCTGAGTTCTCACTAGACCGGATTTGGACGACATTGACCTCCTTGGCTTTCTGCAACTCATGGGTGAAGAAGAACTTGGGTAAAATATGTTTGGTCCGGTCACCTTTGATATACCCATCTTTGAGTTGAGCAATGCAGGCTGCATTGTCCTCATATATGATGGTCGGACCATTGTCCTCGACCATACCACTATCTGATCGGATGTGTTGGGTCATGGACCTCAACCATACACACTCACGACTTGCCTCATGCATGGCTAAGATTTCTGAGTGATTAGATGAAGTGGCTGCTATAGTTTGTTTCATGGAACGCCATGATATTGCAGTACCACCATGAGTGAACACATAGCCGGTTTGGGACCGAGCACGGTGTGGATCAGATAAGTAGCCTGCATCAGCAAAGCCTACTAAACCATCTTTGGTTTCATTTGTATAAAATAAACCCAAATCCTTAGTTCCTTGAAGGTAACGTAAGATATGTTTAATTCCGTTCCAGTGCCTTTGGGTCGGACATGAACTAAAACGAGCTAGGAGGTTGACGGCAAAACATATATCTGGTCTAGTGTGGCTAGCCAAATACATTAACGCTCCTATGGCACTGAGGTAAGGCACTTTAGGACCCAGGACGTCCTCATCGTCCTTCTTAGGACCGAATGGGTCAGTGTCCACTCCAAGGGACCTCACAACCATTGGACTGCTCAATGGGTGAGCCTGGTCCATATTAAATCTCTTGAGTACTCTTTCTGTATATGCCTTTTGATGCACAAGGATTCCTCCTTTTATGTACTCAAGTTGTAACCCCAAACAGACTTTAGTTTTACCTAGGTCTTTCATTTCAAACTCTTTCTTGAGACATTCAACTGTTTGGGCGATTTCCCCAGAGGTTCCAATGATGTTCAAATCATCAACATACACTGCTATGATAACAAATCCATTGTTTGCAAACTTCTTTATAAAGATACATGGACTGATAGGGTCGTTCTTATAGCCTTCTTTGGCAAGGTACTCGCTCAAGCGATTGTACCACATTCGACCACTTTGCTTAAGTCCATATAAGGATTTGTTCAGCCTTATGCAGTGTTCTTCTCGAGAACCTTTGTTAGCTTTAAGCTCAATACCCTCTGGTAATCTCATATATATTTCATTATCCAGTGGACCATAAAGGTATGCGGTTACAACATCCATTAACCGCATATCCAAATTTTCTTTGATGGCCAGACTTATTAAAAATCGAAATGTAGTTGCATCCACCACAGGGGAGTATGTCTCCTCATAATCGATGCCTGGTATTTGTGAGAATCCTTGTGCAACAAGCCGTGCTTTGTATCTTACAATTTCACCATGTTCATTTCTCTTCCTCACAAATACCCACTTATATCCCACTGGTTTAACATCACAAGGTGTCCGGATAATCGATCCAAAGACATTCATTTTCTTAAATGATTCTAACTCCACGTTTATGGCTTCTTTCCATTTTAGCCAATCTGATCTTTGAGTGCACTCTAGTATAGACGTGGGTTCATGATCCTCATTTAAGTCCATCATTTCAAGGGCTACATTATATGCAAATATATCATCGATGTCGACATCTTTTCGGTTCCATTTTGTCCCAGACATTAAGTAATTAATCGAGATCTCATCATTATCAATGCCTTCAGTACCATGAGGCCCGGCGTCCCGAACCCCAAGTGTTGATACTGACGGCATAGCCATTTCGGCCTTGTCTGGACAATCTATGACCTCGGTTTCTTTTGCACCTTTCTTTGTTTTCCGAGGTCTTTTATATTTGGAACCAATCGGTCTACCACGCTTGAGGCGTGCCTTAGACTCAGTAGCCACTTGATTGTGTCCATCTTGGACATCAATACTTATTGGTGCATTACAAGCTGGTATATAGGACTTAGTCACTCTTTTCGGGTCAGCAAAGGAATCAGGCAATTGATTAGCTAGCTTTTGCATATGAATTATTTTCTGGACCTCTAAATCACATGATTGAGTCCGAGGATCTTGCCATGATAAGGATGTTTGATTCCATATTATCTCTTTGCCCAGCTTGTTATTTTCTATCCCTAATGTTGGGTACTCTGATTCATCAAAATGACAATCAGCATATCTGGCCTTAAATAAATCTCCAGTAGTAGGCTCAAGATATTTAATAATGGTTGGAGAATCAAAACCAACATATATCCCCATCTTCCTTTGAGGTCCCATTTTTGTTCTCTGTGGTGGTGCAATAGGAACATACACAGAACATCCAAATGTTTTAATATGGGACACGTCTGGCTCATGACCCGAGAGTAATTGGGATGGAGAATATTTATGTTCACTGGATGGCCTTATTCGTATCAATTCAGCAGCATGTAAAACTGCATGTCCCCAAGCTGATACTGGTAGCTTCGACCTCATGAGTAATGGTCTAGCAATCAACTGGATTCTTTTAATGAAGGATTCGGCCAATCCGTTCTGTGTATGTACATGTGCCACGGAGTGTTCCACACTTACCCCCATGGACATACAGTAATCATTAAAAGCTCGGGAACTGAATTCACTTGCATTGTCAAGACGTATAGTCTTTAGTGGAAAATCTGGAAAGTGGGCTCTCAGTCTTATGATATGGGCCAATAATCTTGCAAGTGCCAAGTTTCTAGATGATAATAGACAAACATGCGACCATCTGGTCGATGCGTCAATCAGGACCATGAAATATCGAAATGTCCCACAAGGTGGGTGAATTGGTCCACATATGTCACCTTGTATCCTTTCCAGAAAGTTCAATGTTTCTTTAACCTCCTTTACCGGTGATGGCCTTATTATTAATTTCCCTTGTGAGCATGGAATACATGTAAGGCTCTTAGGGATAATATTCCTTTCTTTCAAGGAATGGCCAGTTGAGTTCAAAATTATTTTGCGCATCATGGTTGAACCAGGATGGCCGAGCCTTTCATGCCATTGTTTGAACTCATCATTCATTGTGGCATTTGTCTCAAGCACTTTTATATCGGCACAATAGAGGCCCATAGATATAGCAGGGATAGTCTCTAGGACTTCTTTATGGCCTTGGGCATTCTTATAAATCAAAAGGAATTCTTTCTTTCCCTTGCCCCTAGTTTCAACATGTAGATCATTCATTCGAATGTCTTTGAAACATAATAAATTTCTCTTTGATTTAGGAGAATATAATGCATTAGAAATTTCTAAATGCGTGCCATTAGGCATTATTAAGTTAGCCAAGCCATGGCCTTTAATAAGGCTGGCTGTGCCTGCTATAGTTTTGATATTGGCACTCTTTAAGATAAGATTAGCAAAATATCCTTTATCTTTTAATATAGTGTGACTTGATCTACTATCTATTACTAGCAGGTCTTTGTCTTCTTTCATTTCTGAAAAATAGACAAGAGTCAGCACCATGGATATTATTTGGGAGAAATGATGTCTTAATGGTTTTGTCTTTGTTGTTCTTAATAAGTTTAACTTATATAAGGCATATATATAAAAATAAAAATTTTATTTCATAGATAGAATTGCCAAAGTCATAGAACATAGGAAACAAAGACATAAAGCCAAAGCAAAAATGCAAAGTGCAAAGACAAAAGCAACTTGATGTCGAAATCTTCATATTCAGCCACTTTTAAGGAGATCCGAAGTCTCATAATCGGCTTGATCATTCTCATGGTCTAGATCATTCTCATCATCATGATGGACCCAATTTTGCCACAGGGTCTTTTCCCTTTATGCTCTCCTGGTAGAGTTTAACAAGATGTTGGGGAGTTCTGCATCGGTTAGCCCAATGATTGGTCATCCCACAACGATAGCAAGGAGTTTTGGTCGAGCCATGGGTTTTGAAGTCGGACTTATACCCACGGCTAGCATGATGACCTCGGCTATAGCCTCGGCCTCGGCTGTGACCAAGATGATCTCGTGGTTGGAATCCACGTCCTCGTGGCTGAAACCCATGACCTCGTGGTTGAAACCCACGGTTACTTCCTTGCCATCTCCCACGGCCTCTCATGCGACCGCGGTATGACTCTCTTGGAGTCTCATCTTTTGGCTCTATGGCCGCATGTGCCTCAGGCAATGCTTTAGTACCAGGTGGCCTTAGCTCACTGTTCATCATGAGTAACTCATTGTTCTGTTCAGCAAGCAACAAACAAGAGATTAAGGCAGCATAAGTGGAGAAACCCTTTTCTCGGTATTGTTGCTGAAGCAACATATTGCTGGTGTGGAATGTGGAGAATGTTTTCTCCAGCATATCAGCATCAGTGACAGTCTCCCCACACAATTTCAACTTGGAGACTATCTTGAACATAACCGAGTTGTACTCTTCCACAGACTTATAGTCTTGGATTCTTAGGTTCCTCCAATCATAAAGGGCCTTTGGCAGGATCACAGTTTTCTGATGATCATATCTGTTTTTCAACTCTGTCCAAAGTTCCAGAGGATCCTCAATAGTGAGGTACTGGTCTTTAAGACCTTCAGCCAGATGATGGCGAATGATCACAATGGCCTGGTATTTATCCTTAACCGATGGCTCAGTGTCTTCAGTGATAGTATCACCAAGACTTTTAGACCTCAAGAGAATTTTGGTATCAAGTGCCCATTGGAGGTAATTATCTCCGGAGAGATTGAGGGCAGCAAACTCAAGGTTGTTGATTTTCGACATCTGAATCAAATAATCCATAAGGAATGAGGATTCATAATAATATGATCAATCCATGTTCAGATTTATGAATGGAGATTTTGATCATGGCTTTAATATATATTTTTATATTTCCGAAAGATTTATATGTATTATATAATATGGATGATTTATATAAAGCAATCATTGTCAAACAGCATATAAAAATACAGCATATAAACATGACAAGAAACAATTATAATTTTCAAAGCAATCATTGTCAAACAGCATATAAAAATACAGCATATAAACATGACAAGAAACAATTATAATTTTCAGGATTTAATTCAAGGTATCATGATCAGAATTATCTACCATATGAATGAATAATCAATTTCAATAAGACAATATGATAAGTGAATGAAAAATGGTCAGTTCAGAATATGAGCATGATCTAATAAAATTTCTAAACCAAGTTCAATTCAATATGGATGTTTCAGAATAATAGATGTTATGCAAAAATGATCTAGAATATAATTCAATCATCACAAAATCATTTTCAAGGTTGTGGACCATGTTTCACAAATTTTAGTATGGTCATGTATCATGGGTTATGTCCTCACTCTCCCTCATGAACATACTCAAATTTGTGGTAATATAGTAATATATAATGAACATATTATATAGTCATGAACATCTATAATGAACTTATATCAAGACTGATCAGAATTTAAATAAAGATGACAAACAATAATAAGATCAAATGATATCAACCTATAATTTATTTCATTTCTATGTCATATTAATGCAAAACAGGACTATAGGTTATAAAATTTAAATGCCTAGTCAAATAAAATCGAAAATGCATTTATAAAAATCGAAATTGCATTTATAAAATCATATCAGTTACAAAGAAAATAAAAACAGTCAAAGATATGCAATCAATTGGTTTTAATATTTATTTTATTTTGGTTGACTGAATTAATTTTTTTTTCAGGGAGGCTGGCCGAAAATGGCACAGCAAGGGATTCAAGGTTTTGATCTTTGGGTTTTTGATGGTATTGATAAACGACTTATACAACCTGCTGGAACAGCTGGTGATGCGAATAAACAATGGTTTGATTATTGGTTTCAATCCTTTAGACAAATCCGGATTTAAGGCCGGATCATATAGGAGAAAGGTAGAGCCTATTAATGGCTTGCAAACCAGGAAGGGGATTTAGGATTTCACAAAACTTTTATAAGATTTCAAAAGTTCTTATAATCAAGATTCATATAGATCTTTATGTTCTTTAATAAGTTTTACAGATTTTAGAGATTCAAGATAATTTTAGAATCAATATACTTATAGAACTTTTGATTTAAGATTAATATTTAGATAATAATTTTAGAACAACAGATTTTAATAAGTTTTATAAGATTCATATAGATCCAAGATATGAACATATAGTGTTCTTATGAACATGTTCTTAGATATGTTCTTATATTTTGGATTTTGATTAAAGTTTTGATTAGTTTACCTCTTCTTAACCAGGAATCTGAATGGACCACCTTGAGCAAGATCTTGAGAGCTCACCGGAAAACTTGAATCGTCGGCGGAGCAAGGCTGAGCGCCGGAGGAGCTGGCCGGTGAAGAAGAACTCCGGTGGAGAGCACACTCGTGCTGATAACGTGTTATGAAATGAGAGAAGTGTTGCTGTGAAAGTTGTGTCTTTCTCATTAGCTCTTGCCACTTATATATAGTGGTTGTCACATAAGGTTTTACATCAATGGAGAATCTACACAATGAATACATTTTGACTACATTCAATACAATATCAAGACTTGGTCAAAGCTCATAGATGCTTAGGTTGAATGGGTCTTCATCTTGACAAGTCTCGGGCGGAATGTAGACAGATCGAATAGACGGGTCGGATGTAAACCTCCTTGGTCTTGGTTATAGGCAATCCACACAAACCATACTATGGTTTATAACACCTTTTCCACTATTCCAAACTCATATGCGTATATTTAATAAATCTATTTTATTAAAACAGGAATGAATTTTATTTGACATAAAATACTTTATTTAACGTAAAATATTTTATTTTGAAAATACATTTATTAAGATAAATAAACATACTAATTAGTTATTATTTTATTAAATGAAATTATCAAAAAATAGTTAATGTAACTAAAAATTACTAATTGATGAATATGTTACATAACATATCATTTTGATTAATTTAAGTATCTAACTATAATATGAGCAACCAAAAAATTATAAACAATTAAAAATATCGATCTATCATAAATGTTATATACTATAAATCGAAAACAAACACTCATAATATAGATGTGTGTGATATATAGTGTTTTTAATGATGTTTAACATCTGATTTTATCTCATTTTAATCATTTAGATTGCATATTAGATATATATATTGCATTTGCATGCATAATTTCATATAAAAGGATTAAAGTGCACACTTAAGAAGTTTGGGGGTAAAATTTTGAGGTTATTCCGATGAATTTAGAAGTATTGGGAAAAATGTGAAAACAACAGAAAATTCAGTTACCAAAGTTACAAAAGTGGAATATTTGTTGGGTCAAGATAAGACAATTGAAAGATTCAAGGTTGATTTGGAATGATGTTTTTGCAATTTACAAAGCCTTTAATCAATTTGAGAATAATCAGAAATGTGAGGGACCTAAAGTGAAGATACGAAGAAGCCAGCCATTGGAATGTATCGAGCTTTATCTTTGCCGGATCTGGAGCTTGACGACGCCGGGGGCCATGATGACAAAGCCCACAAACGGAGCAGAGACAAGGAATGGAAACGCCGTGGACTTCAGACGGGTTATGCAGCAAGCGGTATAAATGGAGATTGGAAGCCATGGAGGAAGAGGAGCCATGGTGGCTAGGGGAGCACGGACGAAGAGCACTGTGTGTCCAGGACTGCGAGACAAGGAACCACCTCGGAAAACCTTCACGGATCACCAGAGTTGCGATTTGGAGCAAACCCGATCGTGGATACCTCGATTGAAGATTTATGATGTGTTCAAAAAAAATTCTTCTGGTTTAGTAATTAGATAAAACATGGGTTAAAAAATATGTTTAGTATTAGATAAAACAAATGTGTTTTGCCCAATGACACAAGATTGTAATTAGCTAGGAAAAGTCTAGGGTAAGAACAAAATGTATTATTATTTTAATAGTTTAGATATCTGTACCGGTGTGCGGATCAAAATTTAGAAGAGATTAATTAAACATCTCAAATTTTCCGCAACAAAATTGATCGTTGATTTTTTGATTAAATTTAATAGCTCAAGTTTTGATTTCCGCAATTACATTATAATGTGAATATCGTTTCACAATTTGTCAAACTACCACAGAATAACAATTGTTTTTTGACAATATCAAAAATAACAGTTTTACGCATATGACATTTGTCATTATATTTATTTATAGAAACATAAGTGAACGAGTCTAAAGCTTTCCCATATTAGATGAGAATTTTTTTTTGGAATTTTTCAAAGTTGGATTCGGTTAAAGCGGAACATAATAAAGTGAACTGCTTAAATTAGCTATTTTAGCTATATATATATATATATATATATATATATATATATATATGCATGTTTCCAAAAAAAAAATACATTACCATTCCTTTTAGATTTTAAAACCATTATCAATTCACTTCTATCATATATGATGAAAAAAATCCCTCAACTATCTTTTACAGTTTTGACTGTCTTAAGCATTCTTGTGCTAGGTTTGTATTTATATTTTAATTTTATCTTAACATGTTACATATACTCGTTATAAAATAAAATGATCTTAAATATATGATTTTGATATTTTTAAAATACCATTCTGGCTATATTGGGTAAAATACATCATAGTTGATATAACGTAGAATCTATTTAATGTAAATTACATAATATAAAAATTAGAAAACAAATTGGGAAATTTCCAAAAATACCATTTTCATAGTAGCACTTTTCATGTTTACACTAACCACTTTTACCACTATTTTCAATGAAGGGTTTAGATTTGAAGGTTTAGGATTTAGTGTTTAGATTTAATGTTTTATGTTTTAGGATATATAATTTAGGTTTTAGAGTTGAGAATTTAGGGTTTATAGTTGAGGTTTTAGGGTTTAGGGTTTAGGGTATTGAATTTAGGGTATAGAGTTTAGGGTTTAGGGTTTATAGTTTAGAATTTAGGGTTTATGGTTTAGAATTGGGGATTTGGGATTTAGAGTTTGAGATTGGAATTTTTAAAAACATTTATAAACAATGATATAAGAGTTTTTTACCTTTTAATAAAAGTGGTATTTTTGAAAATGTGTATTTAGTGGTGGTAAAGATGAATAATAGTACCTTCAAAGTGGTATTTTTGAATATTCCCAAACAAATTCTAGAGGTTTTTCTATAAATATATATATATATATATATATATATATATATATGGTATTCATAATTTATGAAAACCTATAATATAGAAAAGGTTCCACATATTTCCACTTTTTATCAAATATATTTCAGTTTTTTTTAAATATACAAATTTGGTAACATGTGTTTTTCGTAACTATTAATGCTCTTGTAAGTAATTTTTATAATATATTATGTTATATTTGTAAATTTTTGTAGTATTATGTTACTTTTTAAAAATAAATAATAATTAAAAACATATTTATATATTACTCTCAGTTATCAATAGTATTGAGAAATTATTCAAAGTATATCTTGACCAAATATAAAAAACTTTGTTGATTATATCATATATACACGCTCTTTTTTTCTCTTTACTTCAATCTCTCTTTTTCTGTTGGTAATAATTCTTAAAAAAAATAAGAAACTGTATTTTTGGTTTCATAAATAAATTTTATATTTTTATTAAAAAGAATTATATTATAGAAAAAGAGAAAATTAGGATTTTTTATCATTTTGAATAAATAATCTGATGTTTTATACCCAACAGGAATGATTGCAAATGCACAGGATAAGCAAAAATTGTGTAAACAACATCAGCTCCCTGTAAAAGATGGTGTGTGTGTTGCTTCTGAATGCCAAGCTAATTGTGTTAAGTCAGTCGGAGCTAAAGGGAAGAGTTTGTGTTCTGGGTCAAAGGAGAAAAAATCTATGCACTGCCATTGCCTTTGTTAACATTCTGGTTTAGTATATTGAATAAATATGATGCTCAACCATGATATCGATCTATGAAGTATTTTTTTTTTAAATTTCTCTCTTGTTTTTTCTTTAATATTTTTATTGGGAGCCTTATAATAAAGTATTGAAGTTGACATATAATTGAAGTATTGAAATTTTTGTTTTGGATTTGTTGCATTTTTATAATAATGAATAACATAAATATGAATCAAGACACAATGGTTAGTAAAATCAGTGTACTTTGTCTTTTTTTATTTAGTATATTTGTTAAATTAAACAGTAAAGTATTAGAGGTTTTAGTATACTTGTAGGGTTTATTAAATTATATTATAAATATTTAATTTTAAATCTGAATATAAGGTTTAAATTTTTAAATGAGATTTTTAAAAACAAAGACATTATTTAGAAAAATAAAAATAATGAAACTAAGCTATAAAAAACGTTCAAAATAAGAAGAATGCTTAAAAGATTTTTTTTTTAAACATTTATTTAGCAAACCTAAGTTGGTACATCATAATGAACCTTTTCCACTATTCCAAACTCATATGCGTATATTTAATAAATCTATTTTATTAAAACAGGAATGAATTTTATTTGACATAAAATACTTTATTTAACGTAAAATATTTTATTTTGAAAATACATTTATTAAGATAAATAAACATACTAATTAGTTTTTATTTAATTAAATGAACTTATCAAAAAATAGTTAATGTAACTAAAAGTTACTAATTGATGAATATGTTACATAACATATCATTTTGATTAATCTAAGTATCTAACTATAATATGAGCAACCAACAAATTATAAACAATTAAAAATATCGATCTATCATAAATGTTATATATTATAAATCGAAAACAAACACTCATAATATAGATGTGTGTGATATATAGTGTTTTTAATGAAGTTTAACATCTGATTTTATCTCCTTTTAATCATTAGATTGCATATTAGATATATATATATATATATTGCATTTGCATGCATAATTTCATATAAAAGGATTAAAGTGCACACTTAAGAAGTTTGGGGGTAAAATTTTGAGGTTATTCCGATGAATTTAGAAGTATTGGGAAAAATGTGAAAACAACAGAAAATTCAGTTACCAAAGTTACAAAAGTGGTATATTTGTTGGGTCAAGATAAGACAATTGAAAGATTCAGGGTTGATTTGGAATGATGTTTCTGCAATTTACAAAGCCTTTAATCAATTTGAGAATAATCAGAAATGTGAGGGACCTAAAGTGAAGATACGAAGAATCCAGCCATTGGAATGTATCGAGCTTTATCTTTGCCGGATCTGGAGCTTGACGACGCCGGGGGCCATGATGACAAAACCCACAAACGGAGCAGAGACAAGGAATGGAAATGCCATGGACTTCAGACGGGTTATGCAGCAAGCGGTATAAATGGAGATTGGAAGACATGGAGGAAGAGGAGCCATGGTGGCAAGGCCGAAGAGCACTGTGTGTCCAGGACTGCAAGACTAGGAGCCACCTCGGAAACCTTCACGGATCACCAGAGTTGCGATTTGGAGCAAACCGATCGTGGATACCTCAATTGAAGATTTCTGATGTGTTCAAAAAATTCTTCTGGTTTAGTAATTAGATAAAACATGGGTTAAAAATATGTTTAGTATTAGATAAAACAAATGTTTTTGGCCAATGACACAAGATTGTAATTACCTAGGAAAAGTCTAGGGTAAGTACAAAATGTATTATTATTTTAATAGTTTAGATATCCGTACCGTGTGCGATCAAAATTTAGAAGAGATTAATTAAACATCTCAAATTTGCCGCAACAAAATTGATCGTTGATTTTTTATTAAATTAATAGCTCAAGTTTTGATTTCCGCAATTACATTATAATGTGAATATCGTTCCACAATTTGTCAAACTACCACATAATAACAATTGTTTTTTGACAATATCAAAAATAACAGTTTTACGCATATGACATTAGATTTGATGTTTTCATGTTTTTAGGATATCTAATTTAGGTTTTAGAGTTGAGAATTTAGGGTTTATAGTTGTGGTTTAAGGTTTAGGTATAGATTTAGGGTATAGAGTTTAGGGTTTTATAGTTTAGAATTTAGGGTTTATGGTTTAGAATTGGGGATTTGGATTTAGAGTTTGAGTTTAGAATTTTTTAAAAACATTTATAAACAATGATATAAGATTTTTACCTTTTAATAAAGTGGCTATTTTTGAAAATGTGTATTAATGGTGGTAAGATGAATAATGGTACCTTCAAAGTGGTATTTTGAGAATATTCCCAAACAAATTTTAGAGGTTTTTCCTAAAATATATATATATGGTATTCATTTATGAAAACCTATAATATAGAAAAGGTTCCACTTTTTCCACTTTTTATCAAATATATTTCAGTTTTTTTTAAATATACAAATTTGGTAACATGTGTTTTTTCGTAACTATTAATGCTCTTGTAAGTAATTTTTAATATATTATGTTATATTTGTAAATTTTTGTAGTATTATGTTACTTTTTAAAAAATAAATAATAATTAAAAACATATTTATATATTACTCTCAGTTATCAGTAGTATTGAGGGAATTTCCAAAAATACCATTTTCATAGTAACACTTTTCATGTTTACACTAACCACTATTTTCAATGAAGGGTTTAGATTTTAAGGTTTAGGATTTAGTGTTTAGATTTGATGTTTTATGTTTTAGGATATATAATTTAGGTTTTAGAGTTGAGAATTTAGGGTTTATAGTTGTGGTTTAAGGGTTTAGGGTATTGAATTTAGGGTATAGAGTTTAGGGTTTATAGTTTAGAATTTAGGGTTTATGGTTTAGAATTGGGGATTTGGGATTTAGAGTTTGAGTTTAGAATTTTTAAAAACATTTATAAACAATGATATAAGAGTTTTTTACCTTTTAATAAAAGTGGTATTTTTGAAAATGTGTATTTAATGGTGGTAAAGATGAATAATGGTACCTTCAAAGTGGTATTTTTGAATATTCCCAAACAAATTTTAGAGGTTTTTCTATAAATATATATATATATGGTATTCATAATTTATGAAAACCTATAATATAGAAAAGGTTCCACTTATTTCCACTTTTTATCAAATATATTTCAGTTTTTTTTAAATATACAAATTTGGTAACATGTGTTTTTCGTAACTATTAATGCTCTTGTAAGTAATTTTTATAATATATTATGTTATATTTGTAAATTTTTGTAGTATTATGTTACTTTTTAAAAATAAATAATAATTAAAAACATATTTATATATTACTCTCAGTTATCAGTAGTATTGAGAAATTATTCAAAGTATATCTTCACCAAATATAAAAAACTTTGTTGATTATATCATATATACACGCTCTTTTTTTCTCTTTACTTCAATCTCTCTTTTTCTGTTGGTAATAATTCTTAAAAAAATAAAAAACAGTATTTTTGGTTTCATAAATAAATTTTATATTTTTATTAAAAAGAATTATATTATAGAGAAAGAGAAAATTAGTATTTTTTATCATTTTGAATAAATAATCTGATGTTTTATATCCAACATGAATGATTGCAAATGCACAGGATAAGCAAAAATTGTGTAAACAACATCAGCTCCCTGTAAAAGATGGTGTGTGTGTTGCTTCTGAATGCCAAGCTAATTGTGTTAAGTCAGTCGGAGCTAAAGGGAAGAGTTTGTGTTCTGGGTCAAAGGAGAAAAAATCTATGCACTGCCATTGCCTTTGTTAACATTCTGGTTTAGTATATTGAATAAATATGATGCTCAACCATGATATCGATCTATGAAGTATTTTTTTTTAAAATTTCTCTCTTGTTTTTTCTTTAATATTTTTATTGGGAGCCTTATAATAAAGTATTGAAGTTGACATATAATTGAAGTATTGAAATTTTTGTTTTGGATTTGTTGCATTTTTATAATAATGAATAACATAAATATGAATCAAGACACAATGGTTAGTAAAATCAGTGTACTTTGTCTTTTTTTTTATTTAGTTTATTTGTTAAATTAAACAGTAAAGTATTAGAGGTTCTAGTATACTTGTAGGGTTTATTAAATTATATTATAAATATTTAATTTTAAATCTGAATATAAGGTTTAAATTTTTAAATGAGATTTTTAAAAACAAAGACATTATTTAGAAAAATAAAAATAATGAAACCAAGCTATTAAAAACGTTCAAAATATGAAGAATGCTTAAAAGATTTTTTTTTTAAACATTTATTTAGCAAACCTAAGTTGGTACATCATAATAAACCTTTTCCACTATTCCAAACTCATATGCGTATATTTAATAAATCTATTTTATTAAAACAGGAATGAATTTTATTTGACATAAAATACTTTATTTAACGTATAATATTTTATTTTGAAAATACATTTATTAAGATAAATAAACATACTAATTAGTTTTTATTTAATTAAATGAACTTATCAAAAAATAGTTAATGTAACTAAAAATTACTAATTGATGAATATGTTACATAACATATCATTTTGATTAATCTAAGTATCTAACTATAATATGAGCAACCAACAAATTATTAACAATTAAAAATATCGATCTATCATAAATGTTATATACTATAAATCGAAAACAAACACTCATAATATAGATGTGTGTGATATATAGTGTTTTTAATGACGTTTAACATCTGATTTTATCTCATTTTGATCATTTAGATTGCATATTATATATATATATATATATATTGCATTTGCATGCATAATTTCATATAAAAGGATTAAAGTGCACTTAAGAAGTTTGGGGGTAAAATTTTGAGGTTATTCCGATGAATTTAGAAGTATTGGAAAAAATGTGAAAACAACAGAAAATTCAGTTACCAAAGTTACAAAAGTGGAATATTTGTTGGGTCAAGATAAGACAATTGAAAGATTCAGGGTTGATTTGGAATGATGTTTCTACAATTTACAAAGCCTTTAATCAATTTGAGAATAATCAGAAATGTGAGGGACCTAAAGTGAAGATACGAAGAAGCCAGCCATTGGAATGTATCGAGCTTTATCTTTGCCGGATCTGGAGCTTGACGACGCTGGGGGCCATGATGACAAAACCCACAAACGGAGCAGAGACAAGGAATGGAAATGCCGTGGACTTCAGACGGGTTATGCAGCAAGCGGTATAAATGGAGATTGGAAGACATGGAGGAAGAGGAGCCATGGTGGCTAGGTGAGCACGGCCGAAGAGCACTGTGTGTCCAGGACTGCAAGACCAGGAGCCACCTCGGAAAACCTTCACGGATCACCGGAGTTGCGATTTGGAGCAAACCCGATCGTGGATACCTCAATTGAAGATTTCTGAGGTGTTCAAAAAAAATTCTTCTGGTTTAGTAATTAGATAAAACATGGGTTAAAATATGCTCCCTGTAAAAGATGGGGTGTGTGTTGCTTCTGAATGCCAAGCTAATTGTGTTAAGTCAGTCGGAGCTAAAGTGAAGAGTTTGTGTTCTGGGTCAAAGGAGAAAAAATCTATGCACTGCCATTGCCTTTGTTAACATTCTGGTTTAGTATATTGAATAAATATGATGCTCAACCATGATATCGATCTCTGAAGTATTTTTTTTTTAATTTCTCTCTTGTTTTTTCTTTAATATTTTTACTGGGAGCCTTATAATAAAGTATTGAAGTTGACATATAATTGAAGTATTGAAATTTTTGTTTTGGATTTGTTGCATTTTTATAATAATGAATAACATAAATATGAATCAAGACACAATGGTTAGTAAAATCAGTGTACTTTGTCTTTTTTTTATTTAGTTTATTTGTTAAATTAAACAGTAAAGTATTAGAGGTTCTAGTATACTTGTAGGGTTTATTAAATTATATTATAAATATTTAATTTTAAATCTGAATATAAGGTTTAAATTTTTAAATGAGATTTTTAAAAACAAAGACATTATTTAGAAAAATAAAAATAATGAAACTAAGCTATTAAAAACGTTCAAAATATGAAGAATGCTTAAAAGATTTTTTTTTTAAACATTTATTTAGCAAACCTAAGTTGGTACATCATAATGAACCTTTTCCACTATTCCAAACTCATATGCGTATATTTAATAAATCTATTTTATTAAAACAGGAATGAATTTTATTTGACATAAAATACTTTATTTAACGTAAAATATTTTATTTTGAAAATACATTTATTAAGATAAATAAACATACTAATTAGTTTTTATTTAATTAAATGAACTTATCAAAAAATAGTTAATGTAACTAAAAATTACTAATTGATGAATATGTTACATAACATATCATTTTGATTAATCTAAGTATCTAACTATAATATGAGCAACCGACAAATTATTAACAATTAAAAATATCGATCTATCATAAATGTTATATACTATAAATCGAAAACAAACACTCATAATATAGATGTGTGTGATATATAGTGTTTTTAATGACGTTTAACATCTGATTTTATCTCATTTTAATCATTTAGATTGCATATTAGATATATATATATATATATATATATTGCATTTGCATGCATAATTTCATATAAAAGGATTAAAGTGCACTTAAGAAGTTTGGGGGTAAAATTTTGAGGTTATTCCGATGAATTTAGAAGTATTGGGAAAAATGTGAAAACAACAGAAAATTCAGTTACCAAAGTTACAAAAGTGGAATATTTGTTGGGTCAAGATAAGACAATTGAAAGATTCAGGGTTGATTTGGAATGATGTTTCTGCAATTTACAAAGCCTTTAATCAATTTGAGAATAATCAGAAATGTGAGGGACCTAAAGTGAAGATACGAAGAAGCCAGCCATTGGAATGTATCGAGCTTTATCTTTGCCGGATCTGGAGCTTGACGACGCCGGGGGCCATGATGACAAAACCCACAAACGGAGCAGAGACAAGGAATGGAAATGCCGTGGACTTCAGACGGGTTATGCAGCAAGCGGTATAAATGGAGATTGGAAGACATGGAGGAAGAGGAGCCATGGTGGCTAGGTGAGCACGGCCGAAGAGCACTGTGTGTCCAGGACTGCAAGACCAGGAGCCACCTCGGAAAACCTTCACGGATCACCGGAGTTGCGATTTGGAGCAAACCCGATCGTGGATACCTCAATTGAAGATTTCTGATGTGTTCAAAAAAAATTCTTCTGGTTTAGTAATTAGATAAAACATGGGTTAAAAATATGTTTAGTATTAGATAAAACAAATGTGTTTTGGCCAATGACACAAGATTGTAATTAGCTAGGAAAAGTCTAGGGTAAGTACAAAATGTATTATTGTTTTAATAGTTTAGATATCCGTACCGGTGTGCCGATCAAAATTTAGAAAAGATTAATTAAACATCTCAAATTTGCCGCAACAAAATTGATCGTTGATTTTTTTATTAAATTTAATAGCTCAAGTTTTGATTTCCGCAATTACATTATAATGTGAATATCGTTCCACAATTTGTCAAACTACCACAGAATAACAATTGTTTTTTGACAATATCAAAAATAACAGTTTTACGCATATGACATTTGTCATTATATTTATTTATAGAAACATAAGTGAACGAGTATAAAGCTTTCCCATATTAGATGAGAAAAAAATTTGGAATTTTTCAAAGTTGGATTCGGTTAAAGCGGAACATAATAAAGTGAAATGCTTAAATTAGCTATTTTAGCTATATATATATATGCATGTTTCCAAAAAAAAAATACATTACCATTCCTTTTAGATTTTAAAACCATTATCAATTCACTTCTATCATATATGATGAAAAAAATCCCTCAACTATCTTTTACAGTCTTGACTGTCTTAAGCATTCTTGTGCTAGGTTTGTATTTATATTTTAATTTTATCTTAACATGTTACATATACTCGTTATAAAATAAAATGATCTTAAATATATGATTTTGATATTTTTAAAATACCATTCTGGCTATATTGGGTAAAATACATCATAGTTGATATAACGTAGAATCTATTTAATGTAAATTACATAATATAAAAATTAGAAAACAAATTGGGAAATTTCCAAAAATACCATTTTCATAGTAGCACTTTTCATGTTTACACTAACCACTATTTTCAATGAAGGGTTTAGATTTGAAGGTTTAGGATTTAGTGTTTAGATTTGATGTTTTATGTTTTAGGATATATAATTTAGGTTTTAGAGTTGAGAATTTAGGGTTTATAGTTGAGGTTTTAGGGTTTAGGGTTTAGGGTATTGAATTTAGGGTATAGAGTTTAGGGTTTATAGTTTAGAGTTTAGGGTTTATGGTTTAGAATTGGGGATTTGGGATTTAGAGTTTGAGTTTAGAATTTTTAAAAACATTTATAAACAATGATATAAGAGTTTTTTACCTTTTAATAAAAGTGGTATTTTTGAAAATGTGTATTTAATGGTGGTAAAGATGAATAATGGTACCTTCAAAGTGGTATTTTTGAATATTCCCAAACAAATTTTAGAGGTTTTTCTATAAATATATATATATATATGGTATTCATAATTTATGAAAACCTATAATATAGAAAAGGTTCCACATATTTCCACTTTTTATCAAATATATTTCAATTTTTTTTAAATATACAAATTTGGTAACATGTGTTTTTCGTAACTATTAATGCTCTTGTAAGTAATTTTTATAATATATTATGTTATATTTGTAAATTTTTGTAGTATTATGTTACTTTTTAAAAATAAATAATAATTAAAAACATATTTATATATTACTCTCAGTTATCAGTAGTATTGAGAAATTATTCAGAGTATATCTTCACCAAATATAAAAAACTTTGTTGATTATATCATATATACACGCTCTTTTTTCTCTTTACTTCAATCTCTCTTTTTCTGTTGGTAATAATTCTTAAAAATAATAAAAAACAGTATTTTTGGTTTCATAAATAAATTTTATATTTTTATTAAAAAGAATTATATTATAGAGAAAGAGAAAATTAGTATTTTAATCATTTTGAATAAATAATCTGATGTTTTATATCCAACAGGAATGATTGCAAATGCACAGGATAAGCAAAAATCGTGTAAACAACATCAGCTCCCTGTAAAAGATGGGGTGTGTGTTGCTTCTGAATGCCAAGCTAATTGTGTTAAGTCAGTCGGAGCTAAAGGGAAGAGTTTGTGTTCTGGGTCAAAGGAGAAAAAATCTATGCACTGCCATTGCCTTTGTTAACATTCTGGTTTAGTATATTGAATAAATATGATGCTCAACCATGATATCGATCTCTGAAGTATTTTTTTTTTTAATTTCTCTCTTGTTTTTTCTTTAATATTTTTACTGGGAGCCTTATAATAAAGTATTGAAGTTGACATATAATTGAAGTATTGAAATTTTTGTTTTGGATTTGTTGCATTTTTATAATAATGAATAACATAAATATGAATCAAGACACAATGGTTAGTAAAATCAGTGTACTTTGTCTTTTTTTTTATTTAGTTTATTTGTTAAATTAAACAGTAAAGTATTAGAGGTTCTAGTATACTTGTAGGGTTTATTAAATTATATTATAAATATTTAATTTTAAATCTGAATATAAGGTTTAAATTTTTAAATGAGATTTTTAAAAACAAAGACATTATTTAGAAAAATAAAAATAATGAAACTAAGCTATTAAAAACGTTCAAAATATGAAGAATGCTTAAAAGATTTTTTTTTTAAACATTTATTTAGCAAACCTAAGTTGGTACATCATAATGAACCTTTTCCACTATTCCAAACTCATATGCGTATATTTAATAAATCTATTTTATTAAAACAGGAATGAATTTTATTTGACATAAAATACTTTATTTAACGTAAAATATTTTATTTTGAAAATACATTTATTAAGATAAATAAACATACTAATTAGTTTTTATTTAATTAAATGAACTTATCAAAAAATAGTTAATGTAACTAAAAATTACTAATTGATGAATATGTTACATAACATATCATTTTGATTAATCTAAGTATCTAACTATAATATGAGCAACCAACAAATTATAAACAATTAAAAATATCGATCTATCATAAATGTTATATACTATAAATCGAAAACAAACACTCATAATATAGATGTGTGTGATATATAGTGTTTTTAATGACGTTTAACATCTGATTTTATCTCATTTTAATCATTTAGATTGCATATTAGATATATATATATATATATATATATATATATATATATATATATATATATATATATATATATATATATATATATATATATATTGCATTTGCATGCATAATTTCATATAAAAGGATTAAAGTGCACTTAAGAAGTTTGGGGGTAAAATTTTGAGGTTATTCCGATGAATTTAGAAGTATTGGGAAAAATGTGAAAACAACAGAAAATTCAGTTACCAAAGTTACAAAAGTGGAATATTTGTTGGGTCAAGATAAGACAATTGAAAGATTCAGGGTTGATTTGGAATGATGTTTCTGCAATTTACAAAGCCTTTAATCAATTTGAGAATAATCAGAAATGTGAGGGACCTAAAGTGAAGATACGAAGAAGCCAGCCATTGGAATGTATCGAGCTTTATCTTTGCCGGATCTGGAGCTTGACGACGCCGGGGGCCATGATGACAAAACCCACAAACGGAGCAGAGACAAGGAATGGAAATGCCGTGGACTTCAGACGGGTTATGCAGCAAGCGGTATAAATGGAGATTGGAAGACATGGAGGAAGAGGAGCCATGGTGGCTAGGTGAGCACGGCCGAAGAGCACTGTGTGTCCAGGACTGCAAGACCAGGAGCCACCTCGGAAAACCTTCACGGATCACCGGAGTTGCGATTTGGAGCAAACCCGATCGTGGATACCTCAATTGAAGATTTCTGATGTGTTCAAAAAAAATTCTTCTGGTTTAGTAATTAGATAAAACATGGGTTAAAAATATGTTTAGTATTAGATAAAACAAATGTGTTTTGGCCAATGACACAAGATTGTAATTAGCTAGGAAAAGTCTAGGGTAAGTACAAAATGTATTATTGTTTTAATAGTTTAGATATCCGTACCGGTGTGCCGATCAAAATTTAGAAAAGATTAATTAAACATCTCAAATTTGCCGCAACAAAATTGATCGTTGATTTTTTTATTAAATTTAATAGCTCAAGTTTTGATTTCCGCAATTACATTATAATGTGAATATCGTTCCACAATTTGTCAAACTACCACAGAATAACAATTGTTTTTTGACAATATCAAAAATAACAGTTTTACGCATATGACATTTGTCATTATATTTATTTATAGAAACATAAGTGAACGAGTATAAAGCTTTCCCATATTAGATGAGAAAAAAATTTGGAATTTTTCAAAGTTGGATTCGGTTAAAGCGGAACATAATAAAGTGAAATGCTTAAATTAGCTATTTTAGCTATATATATATATGCATGTTTCCAAAAACAAAATACATTACCATTCCTTTTAGATTTTAAAACCATTATCAATTCACTTCTATCATATATGATGAAAAAAATCCCTCAACTATCTTTTACAGTCTTGACTGTCTTAAGCATTCTTGTGCTAGGTTTGTATTTATATTTTAATTTTATCTTAACATGTTACATATACTCGTTATACAATAAAATGATCTTAAATATATGATTTTGATATTTTTAAAATACCATTCTGGCTATATTGGGTAAAATACATCATAGTTGATATAACGTAGAATCTATTTAATGTAAATTACATAATATAAAAATTAGAAAACAAATTGGGAAATTTCCAAAAATACCATTTTCATAGTAGCACTTTTCATGTTTACACTAACCACTATTTTCAATGAAGGGTTTAGATTTGAAGGTTTAGGATTTAGTGTTTAGATTTGATGTTTTATGTTTTAGGATATATAATTTAGGTTTTAGAGTTGAGAATTTAGGGTTTATAGTTGAGGTTTTAGGGTTTAGGGTTTAGGGTATTGAATTTAGGGTATAGAGTTTAGGGTTTATAGTTTAGAGTTTAGGGTTTATGGTTTAGAATTGGGGATTTGGGATTTAGAGTTTGAGTTTAGAATTTTTAAAAACATTTATAAACAATGATATAAGAGTTTTTTACCTTTTAATAAAAGTGGTATTTTTGAAAATGTGTATTTAATGGTGGTAAAGATGAATAATGGTACCTTCAAAGTGGTATTTTTGAATATTCCCAAACAAATTTTAGAGGTTTTTCTATAAATATATATATATATATGGTATTCATAATTTATGAAAACCTATAATATAGAAAAGGTTCCACATATTTCCACTTTTTATCAAATATATTTCAATTTTTTTTAAATATACAAATTTGGTAACATGTGTTTTTCGTAACTATTAATGCTCTTGTAAGTAATTTTTATAATATATTATGTTATATTTGTAAATTTTTGTAGTATTATGTTACTTTTTAAAAATAAATAATAATTAAAAACATATTTATATATTACTCTCAGTTATCAGTAGTATTGAGAAATTATTCAGAGTATATCTTCACCAAATATAAAAAACTTTGTTGATTATATCATATATACACGCTCTTTTTTCTCTTTACTTCAATCTCTCTTTTTCTGTTGGTAATAATTCTTAAAAATAATAAAAAACAGTATTTTTGGTTTCATAAATAAATTTTATATTTTTATTAAAAAGAATTATATTATAGAGAAAGAGAAAATTAGTATTTTAATCATTTTGAATAAATAATCTGATGTTTTATATCCAACAGGAATGATTGCAAATGCACAGGATAAGCAAAAATCGTGTAAACAACATCAGCTCCCTGTAAAAGATGGGGTGTGTGTTGCTTCTGAATGCCAAGCTAATTGTGTTAAGTCAGTCGGAGCTAAAGGGAAGAGTTTGTGTTCTGGGTCAAAGGAGAAAAAATCTATGCACTGCCATTGCCTTTGTTAACATTCTGGTTTAGTATATTGAATAAATATGATGCTCAACCATGATATCGATCTCTGAAGTATTTTTTTTTTTAATTTCTCTCTTGTTTTTTCTTTAATATTTTTACTGGGAGCCTTATAATAAAGTATTGAAGTTGACATATAATTGAAGTATTGAAATTTTTGTTTTGGATTTGTTGCATTTTTATAATAATGAATAACATAAATATGAATCAAGACACAATGGTTAGTAAAATCAGTGTACTTTGTCTTTTTTTTTATTTAGTTTATTTGTTAAATTAAACAGTAAAGTATTAGAGGTTCTAGTATACTTGTAGGGTTTATTAAATTATATTATAAATATTTAATTTTAAATCTGAATATAAGGTTTAAATTTTTAAATGAGATTTTTAAAAACAAAGACATTATTTAGAAAAATAAAAATAATGAAACTAAGCTATTAAAAACGTTCAAAATATGAAGAATGCTTAAAAGATTTTTTTTTTAAACATTTATTTAGCAAACCTAAGTTGGTACATCATAATGAACCTTTTCCACTATTCCAAACTCATATGCGTATATTTAATAAATCTATTTTATTAAAACAGGAATGAATTTTATTTGACATAAAATACTTTATTTAACGTAAAATATTTTATTTTGAAAATACATTTATTAAGATAAATAAACATACTAATTAGTTTTTATTTAATTAAATGAACTTATCAAAAAATAGTTAATGTAACTAAAAATTACTAATTGATGAATATGTTACATAACATATCATTTTGATTAATCTAAGTATCTAACTATAATATGAGCAACCAACAAATTATAAACAATTAAAAATATCGATCTATCATAAATGTTATATACTATAAATCGAAAACAAACACTCATAATATAGATGTGTGTGATATATAGTGTTTTTAATGACGTTTAACATCTGATTTTATCTCATTTTAATCATTTAGATTGCATATTAGATATATATATATATATATATTGCATTTGCATGCATAATTTCATATAAAAGGATTAAAGTGCACTTAAGAAGTTTGGGGGTAAAATTTTGAGGTTATTCCGATGAATTTAGAAGTATTGGGAAAAATGTGAAAACAACAGAAAATTCAGTTACCAAAGTTACAAAAGTGGAATATTTGTTGGGTCAAGATAAGACAATTGAAAGATTCAGGGTTGATTTGGAATGATGTTTCTGCAATTTACAAAGCCTTTAATCAATTTGAGAATAATCAGAAATGTGAGGGACCTAAAGTGAAGATACGAAGAAGCCAGCCATTGGAATGTATCGAGCTTTATCTTTGCCGGATCTGGAGCTTGACGACGCCGGGGGCCATGATGACAAAACCCACAAACGGAGCAGAGACAAGGAATGGAAATGCCGTGGACTTCAGACGGGTTATGCAGCAAGCGGTATAAATGGAGATTGGAAGACATGGAGGAAGAGGAGCCATGGTGGCTAGGTGAGCACGGCCGAAGAGCACTGTGTGTCCAGGACTGCAAGACCAGGAGCCACCTCGGAAAACCTTCACGGATCACCGGAGTTGCGATTTGGAGCAAACCCGATCGTGGATACCTCAATTGAAGATTTCTGATGTGTTCAAAAAAAATTCTTCTGGTTTAGTAATTAGATAAAACATGGGTTAAAAATATGTTTAGTATTAGATAAAACAAATGTGTTTTGGCCAATGACACAAGATTGTAATTAGCTAGGAAAAGTCTAGGGTAAGTACAAAATGTATTATTATTTTAATAGTTTAGATATCCGTACCGGTGTGCCGATCAAAATTTAGAAAAGATTAATTAAACATCTCAAATTTGCCGCAACAAAATTGATCGTTGATTTTTTTATTAAATTTAATAGCTCAAGTTTTGATTTCCGCAATTACATTATAATGTGAATATCGTTCCACAATTTGTCAAACTACCACAGAATAACAATTGTTTTTTGACAATATCAAAAATAACAGTTTTACGCATATGACATTTGTCATTATATTTATTTATAGAAACATAAGTGAACGAGTATAAAGCTTTCCCATATTAGATGAGAAAAAAATTTGGAATTTTTCAAAGTTGGATTCGGTTAAAGCGGAACATAATAACGTGAAATGCTTAAATTAGCTATTTTAGCTATATATATATATATATGCATGTTTCCAAAAACAAAATACATTACCATTCCCTTTAGATTTTAAAACCATTATCAATTCACTTCTATCATATATGATGAAAAAAATCCCTCAACTATCTTTTACAGTCTTGACTGTCTTAAGCATTCTTGTGCTAGGTTTGTATTTATATTTTAATTTTATCTTAACATGTTACATATACTCGTTATAAAATAAAATGATCTTAAATATATGATTTTGATATTTTTAAAATACCATTCTGGCTATATTGGGTAAAATACATCATAGTTGATATAACGTAGAATCTATTTAATGTAAATTACATAATATAAAAATTAGAAAACAAATTGGGAAATTTCCAAAAATACCATTTTCATAGTAGCACTTTTCATGTTTACACTAACCACTATTTTCAATGAAGGGTTTAGATTTGAAGGTTTAGGATTTAGTGTTTAGATTTGATGTTTTATGTTTTAGGATATATAATTTAGGTTTTAGAGTTGAGAATTTAGGGTTTATAGTTGAGGTTTTAGGGTTTAGGGTTTAGGGTATTGAATTTAGGGTATAGAGTTTAGGGTTTATAGTTTAGAGTTTAGGGTTTATGGTTTAGAATTGGGGATTTGGGATTTAGAGTTTGAGTTTAGAATTTTTAAAAACATTTATAAACAATGATATAAGAGTTTTTTACCTTTTAATAAAAGTGGTATTTTTGAAAATGTGTATTTAATGGTGGTAAAGATGAATAATGGTACCTTCAAAGTGGTATTTTTGAATATTCCCAAACAAATTTTAGAGGTTTTTCTATAAATATATATATATATATATGGTATTCATAATTTATGAAAACCTATAATATAGAAAAGGTTCCACATATTTCCACTTTTTATCAAATATATTTCAATTTTTTTTAAATATACAAATTTGGTAACATGTGTTTTTCGTAACTATTAATGCTCTTGTAAGTAATTTTTATAATATATTATGTTATATTTGTAAATTTTTGTAGTATTATGTTACTTTTTAAAAATAAATAATAATTAAAAACATATTTATATATTACTCTCAGTTATCAGTAGTATTGAGAAATTATTCAGAGTATATCTTCACCAAATATAAAAAACTTTGTTGATTATATCATATATACACGCTCTTTTTTCTCTTTACTTCAATCTCTCTTTTTCTGTTGGTAATAATTCTTAAAAATAATAAAAAACAGTATTTTTGGTTTCATAAATAAATTTTATATTTTTATTAAAAAGAATTATATTATAGAGAAAGAGAAAATTAGTATTTTTATCATTTTGAATAAATAATCTGATGTTTTATATCCAACAGGAATGATTGCAAATGCACAGGATAAGCAAAAATCGTGTAAACAACATCAGCTCCCTGTAAAAGATGGGGTGTGTGTTGCTTCTGAATGCCAAGCTAATTGTGTTAAGTCAGTCGGAGCTAAAGGGAAGAGTTTGTGTTCTGGGTCAAAGGAGAAAAAATCTATGCACTGCCATTGCCTTTGTTAACATTCTGGTTTAGTATATTGAATAAATATGATGCTCAACCATGATATCGATCTCTGAAGTATTTTTTTTTTTAATTTCTCTCTTGTTTTTTCTTTAATATTTTTACTGGGAGCCTTATAATAAAGTATTGAAGTTGACATATAATTGAAGTATTGAAATTTTTGTTTTGGATTTGTTGCATTTTTATAATAATGAATAACATAAATATGAATCAAGACACAATGGTTAGTAAAATCAGTGTACTTTGTCTTTTTTTTATTTAGTTTATTTGTTAAATTAAACAGTAAAGTATTAGAGGTTCTAGTATACTTGTAGGGTTTATTAAATTATATTATAAATATTTCATTTTAAATCTGAATATAAGGTTTAAATTTTTAAATGAGATTTTTAAAAACAAAGACATTATTTAGAAAAATAAAAATAATGAAACTAAGCTATTAAAAACGTTCAAATATGAAGAATGCTTAAAAGATTTTTTTTTAAACATTTATTTAGCAAAACCTAAGTTGGTACATCATAATGAACCTTTTCCACTATTCCAAACTCATATGCGTATATTTAATAAATCTATTTTATTAAAACAGGAATGAATTTTATTTGACATAAAATACTTTATTTAACGTCAAATATTTTTTGAAGTTGACATATAATTGAAGTATTGAAATTTTTGTTTTGGATTTGTTGCATTTTTATAATAATGAATAACATAAATATGAATCAAGACACAATGGTTAGTAAAATCAGTGTACTTTGTCTTTTTTTTATTTAGTTTATTTGTTAAATTAAACAGTAAAGTATTAGAGGTTCTAGTATACTTGTAGGGTTTATTAAATTATATTATAAATATTTAATTTTAAATCTGAATATAAGGTTTAAATTTTTAAATGAGATTTTTAAAACAAAGACATTATTTAGAAAAATAAAAATAATGAAACTAAGCTATTAAAAACGTTCAAAATATGAAGAATGCTTAAAAGATTTTTTTTTTAAACATTTATTTAGCAAACCTAAGTTGGTACATCATAATGAACCTTTTCCACTATTCCAAACTCATATGCGTATATTTAATAAATCTATTTTATTAAAACAGGAATGAATTTTATTTGACATAAAATACTTTATTTAACGTAAAATATTTTATTTTGAAAATACATTTATTAAGATAAATAAACATACTAATTAAATATCGATCTATCATAAATGTTATATACTATAAATCGAAAACAAACACTCATAATAGATGTGTGTGATATATAGTGTTTTTAATGACGTTTAACATCTGATTTTATCTCATTTTAATCATTTAGATTGCATATTAGATATATATATATATATATATTGCATTTGCATGCATAATTTCATATAAAAGGATTAAAGTGCACTTAAGAAGTTTGGGGGTAAAATTTTGAGGTTATTCCGATGAATTTAGAAGTATTGGGAAAAATGTGAAAACAACAGAAAATTCAGTTACCAAAGTTACAAAAGTGGAATATTTGTTGGGTCAAGATAAGACAATTGAAAGATTCAGGGTTGATTTGGAATGATGTTTCTGCAATTTACAAAGCCTTTAATCAATTTGAGAATAATCAGAAATGTGTTCTGGATATTGAATAAATATGATGCTCAACCATGATATCGATCTCTGAAGTATTTTTAATTTCTCTCTTGTTTTAATATTTTTACTGGGAGCCTTATAATAAAGTATTGAAGTTGACATATAATTGAAGTATTGAATTTTGTTTTGGATTTGTTGCATTTTTATAATAATGAATAACATAAATATGAATCAAGACACAATGGTTAGTAAAATCAGTGTACTTTGTCTTTTTTTATTTAGTTTATTTGTTAAATTAAACAGTAAAGTATTAGAGGTTCTAGTATACTTGTAGGGTTTATTAAATTATATTATAAATATTTCATTTTAAATCTGAATATAAGGTTTAAATTTTTAAATGAGATTTTTAAAAACAAAGACATTATTTAGAAAAATAAAAATAATGAAACTAAGCTATTAAAAACGTTCAAAATATGAAGAATGCTTAAAAGATTTTTTTTTTAAACATTTATTTAGCAAACCTAAGTTGGTACATCATAATGAACCTTTTCCACTATTCCAAACTCATATGCGTATATTTAATAAATCTATTTTATTAAAACAGGAATGAATTTTATTTGACATAAAATACTTTATTTAACGTAAAATATTTTATTTTGAAAATACATTTATTAAGATAAATAAACATACTAATTAGTTTTTATTTAATTAAATGAACTTATCAAAAAATAGTTAATGTAACTAAAAATTACTAATTGATGAATATGTTACATAACATATCATTTTGATTAATCTAAGTATCTAACTATAATATGAGCAACCAACAAATTATAAACAATTAAAAATATCGATCTATCATAAATGTTATATACTATAAATCGAAAACAAACACTCATAATATAGATGTGTGTGATATATAGTGTTTTTAATGACGTTTAACATCTGATTTTATCTCATTTTAATCATTTAGATTGCATATTAGATATATATATATATATATATATATATATATATATATATATATATATATATATATATATTGCATTTGCATGCATAATTTCATATAAAAGGATTAAAGTGCACTTAAGAAGTTTGGGGGTAAAATTTTGAGGTTATTCCGATGAATTTAGAAGTATTGGGAAAAATGTGAAAACAACAGAAAATTCAGTTACCAAAGTTACAAAAGTGGAATATTTGTTGGGTCAAGATAAGACAATTGAAAGATTCAGGGTTGATTTGGAATGATGTTTCTGCAATTTACAAAGCCTTTAATCAATTTGAGAATAATCAGAAATGTGAGGGACCTAAAGTGAAGATACGAAGAAGCCAGCCATTGGAATGTATCGAGCTTTATCTTTGCCGGATCTGGAGCTTGACGACGCCGGGGGCCATGATGACAAAACCCACAAACGGAGCAGAGACAAGGAATGGAAATGCCGTGGACTTCAGACGGGTTATGCAGCAAGCGGTATAAATGGAGATTGGAAGACATGGAGGAAGAGGAGCCATGGTGGCTAGGTGAGCACGGCCGAAGAGCACTGTGTGTCCAGGACTGCAAGACCAGGAGCCACCTCGGAAAACCTTCACGGATCACCGGAGTTGCGATTTGGAGCAAACCCGATCGTGGATACCTCAATTGAAGATTTCTGATGTGTTCAAAAAAAATTCTTCTGGTTTAGTAATTAGATAAAACATGGGTTAAAAATATGTTTAGTATTAGATAAAACAAATGTGTTTTGGCCAATGACACAAGATTGTAATTAGCTAGGAAAAGTCTAGGGTAAGTACAAAATGTATTATTATTTTAATAGTTTAGATATCCGTACCGGTGTGCCGATCAAAATTTAGAAAAGATTAATTAAACATCTCAAATTTGCCGCAACAAAATTGATCGTTGATTTTTTTATTAAATTTAATAGCTCAAGTTTTGATTTCCGCAATTACATTATAATGTGAATATCGTTCCACAATTTGTCAAACTACCACAGAATAACAATTGTTTTTTGACAATATCAAAAATAACAGTTTTACGCATATGACATTTGTCATTATATTTATTTATAGAAACATAAGTGAACGAGTATAAAGCTTTCCCATATTAGATGAGAAAAAAATTTGGAATTTTTCAAAGTTGGATTCGGTTAAAGCGGAACATAATAAAGTGAAATGCTTAAATTAGCTATTTTAGCTATATATATATATGCATGTTTCCAAAAACAAAATACATTACCATTCCTTTTAGATTTTAAAACCATTATCAATTCACTTCTATCATATATGATGAAAAAAATCCCTCAACTATCTTTTACAGTCTTGACTGTCTTAAGCATTCTTGTGCTAGGTTTGTATTTATATTTTAATTTTATCTTAACATGTTACATATACTCGTTATAAAATAAAATGATCTTAAATATATGATTTTGATATTTTTAAAATACCATTCTGGCTATATTGGGTAAAATACATCATAGTTGATATAACGTAGAATCTATTTAATGTAAATTACATAATATAAAAATTAGAAAACAAATTGGGAAATTTCCAAAAATACCATTTTCATAGTAGCACTTTTCATGTTTACACTAACCACTATTTTCAATGAAGGGTTTAGATTTGAAGGTTTAGGATTTAGTGTTTAGATTTGATGTTTTATGTTTTAGGATATATAATTTAGGTTTTAGAGTTGAGAATTTAGGGTTTATAGTTGAGGTTTTAGGGTTTAGGGTTTAGGGTATTGAATTTAGGGTATAGAGTTTAGGGTTTATAGTTTAGAGTTTAGGGTTTATGGTTTAGAATTGGGGATTTGGGATTTAGAGTTTGAGTTTAGAATTTTTAAAAACATTTATAAACAATGATATAAGAGTTTTTTACCTTTTAATAAAAGTGGTATTTTTGAAAATGTGTATTTAATGGTGGTAAAGATGAATAATGGTACCTTCAAAGTGGTATTTTTGAATATTCCCAAACAAATTTTAGAGGTTTTTCTATAAATATATATATATATATGGTATTCATAATTTATGAAAACCTATAATATAGAAAAGGTTCCACATATTTCCACTTTTTATCAAATATATTTCAATTTTTTTTAAATATACAAATTTGGTAACATGTGTTTTTCGTAACTATTAATGCTCTTGTAAGTAATTTTTATAATATATTATGTTATATTTGTAAATTTTTGTAGTATTATGTTACTTTTTAAAAATAAATAATAATTAAAAACATATTTATATATTACTCTCAGTTATCAGTAGTATTGAGAAATTATTCAGAGTATATCTTCACCAAATATAAAAAACTTTGTTGATTATATCATATATACACGCTCTTTTTTCTCTTTACTTCAATCTCTCTTTTTCTGTTGGTAATAATTCTTAAAAATAATAAAAAACAGTATTTTTGGTTTCATAAATAAATTTTATATTTTTATTAAAAAGAATTATATTATAGAGAAAGAGAAAATTAGTATTTTTATCATTTTGAATAAATAATCTGATGTTTTATATCCAACAGGAATGATTGCAAATGCACAGGATAAGCAAAAATCGTGTAAACAACATCAGCTCCCTGTAAAAGATGGGGTGTGTGTTGCTTCTGAATGCCAAGCTAATTGTGTTAAGTCAGTCGGAGCTAAAGGGAAGAGTTTGTGTTCTGGGTCAAAGGAGAAAAAATCTATGCACTGCCATTGCCTTTGTTAACATTCTGGTTTAGTATATTGAATAAATATGATGCTCAACCATGATATCGATCTCTGAAGTATTTTTTTTTTTAATTTCTCTCTTGTTTTTTCTTTAATATTTTTACTGGGAGCCTTATAATAAAGTATTGAAGTTGACATATAATTGAAGTATTGAAATTTTTGTTTTGGATTTGTTGCATTTTTATAATAATGAATAACATAAATATGAATCAAGACACAATGGTTAGTAAAATCAGTGTACTTTGTCTTTTTTTTTATTTAGTTTATTTGTTAAATTAAACAGTAAAGTATTAAAGGTTCTAGTATACTTGTAGGGTTTATTAAATTATATTATAAATATTTAATTTTAAATCTGAATATAAGGTTTAAATTTTTAAATGAGATTTTTAAAAACAAAGACATTATTTAGAAAAATAAAAATAATGAAACTAAGCTATTAAAAACGTTCAAAATATGAAGAATGCTTAAAAGATTTTTTTTTTAAACATTTATTTAGCAAACCTAAGTTGGTACATCATAATGAACCTTTTCCACTATTCCAAACTCATATGCGTATATTTAATAAATCTATTTTATTAAAACAGGAATGAATTTTATTTGACATAAAATACTTTATTTAACGTAAAATATTTTATTTTGAAAATACATTTATTAAGATAAATAAACATACTAATTAGTTTTTATTTAATTAAATGAACTTATCAAAAAATAGTTAATGTAACTAAAAATTACTAATTGATGAATATGTTACATAACATATCATTTTGATTAATCTAAGTATCTAACTATAATATGAGCAACCAACAAATTATAAACAATTAAAAATATCGATCTATCATAAATGTTATATACTATAAATCGAAAACAAACACTCATAATATAGATGTGTGTGATATATAGTGTTTTTAATGACGTTTAACATCTGATTTTATCTCATTTTAATCATTTAGATTGCATATTAGATATATATATATATATATATATATATATATATATATTGCATTTGCATGCATAATTTCATATAAAAGGATTAAAGTGCACTTAAGAAGTTTGGGGGTAAAATTTTGAGGTTATTCCGATGAATTTAGAAGTATTGGGAAAAATGTGAAAACAACAGAAAATTCAGTTACCAAAGTTACAAAAGTGGAATATTTGTTGGGTCAAGATAAGACAATTGAAAGATTCAGGGTTGATTTGGAATGATGTTTCTGCAATTTACAAAGCCTTTAATCAATTTGAGAATAATCAGAAATGTGAGGGACCTAAAGTGAAGATACGAAGAAGCCAGCCATTGGAATGTATCGAGCTTTATCTTTGCCGGATCTGGAGCTTGACGACGCCGGGGGCCATGATGACAAAACCCACAAACGGAGCAGAGACAAGGAATGGAAATGCCGTGGACTTCAGACGGGTTATGCAGCAAGCGGTATAAATGGAGATTGGAAGACATGGAGGAAGAGGAGCCATGGTGGCTAGGTGAGCACGGCCGAAGAGCACTGTGTGTCCAGGACTGCAAGACCAGGAGCCACCTCGGAAAATCTTCACGGATCACCGGAGTTGCGATTTGGAGCAAACCCGATCGTGGATACCTCAATTGAAGATTTCTGATGTGTTCAAAAAAAATTCTTCTGGTTTAGTAATTAGATAAAACATGGGTTAAAAATCTGTTTAGTATTAGATAAAACAAATGTGTTTTGGCCAATGACACAAGATTGTAATTAGCTAGGAAAAGTCTAGGGTAAGTACAAAATGTATTATTATTTTAATAGTTTAGATATCCGTACCGGTGTGCCGATCAAAATTTAGAAAAGATTAATTAAACATCTCAAATTTGCCGCAACAAAATTGATCGTTGATTTTTTTATTAAATTTAATAGCTCAAGTTTTGATTTCCGCAATTACATTATAATGTGAATATCGTTCCACAATTTGTCAAACTACCACAGAATAACAATTGTTTTTTGACAATATCAAAAATAACAGTTTTACGCATATGACATTTGTCATTATATTTATTTATAGAAACATAAGTGAACGAGTATAAAGCTTTCCCATATTAGATGAGAAAAAAATTTGGAATTTTTCAAAGTTGGATTCGGTTAAAGCGGAACATAATAAAGTGAAATGCTTAAATTAGCTATTTTAGCTATATATATATATGCATGTTTCCAAAAACAAAATACATTACCATTCCTTTTAGATTTTAAAACCATTATCAATTCACTTCTATCATATATGATGAAAAAAATCCCTCAACTATCTTTTACAGTCTTGACTGTCTTAAGCATTCTTGTGCTAGGTTTGTATTTATATTTTAATTTTATCTTAACATGTTACATATACTCGTTATAAAATAAAATGATCTTAAATATATGATTTTGATATTTTTAAAATACCATTCTGGCTATATTGGGTAAAATACATCATAGTTGATATAACGTAGAATCTATTTAATGTAAATTACATAATATAAAAATTAGAAAACAAATTGGGAAATTTCCAAAAATACCATTTTCATAGTAGCACTTTTCATGTTTACACTAACCACTATTTTCAATGAAGGGTTTAGATTTGAAGGTTTAGGATTTAGTGTTTAGATTTGATGTTTTATGTTTTAGGATATATAATTTAGGTTTTAGAGTTGAGAATTTAGGGTTTATAGTTGAGGTTTTAGGGTTTAAGGTTTAGGGTATTGAATTTAGGGTATAGAGTTTAGGGTTTATAGTTTAGAGTTTAGGGTTTATGGTTTAGAATTGGGGATTTGGGATTTAGAGTTTGAGTTTAGAATTTTTAAAAACATTTATAAACAATGATATAAGAGTTTTTTACCTTTTAATAAAAGTGGTATTTTTGAAAATGTGTATTTAATGGTGGTAAAGATGAATAATGGTACCTTCAAAGTGGTATTTTTGAATATTCCCAAACAAATTTTAGAGGTTTTTCTATAAATATATATATATATATGGTATTCATAATTTATGAAAACCTATAATATAGAAAAGGTTCCACATATTTCCACTTTTTATCAAATATATTTCAATTTTTTTTAAATATACAAATTTGGTAACATGTGTTTTTCGTAACTATTAATGCTCTTGTAAGTAATTTTTATAATATATTATGTTATATTTGTAAATTTTTGTAGTATTATGTTACTTTTTAAAAATAAATAATAATTAAAAACATATTTATATATTACTCTCAGTTATCAGTAGTATTGAGAAATTATTCAGAGTATATCTTCACCAAATATAAAAAACTTTGTTGATTATATCATATATACACGCTCTTTTTTCTCTTTACTTCAATCTCTCTTTTTCTGTTGGTAATAATTCTTAAAAAAAAATAAAAAACAGTATTTTTGGTTTCATAAATAAATTTTATATTTTTATTAAAAAGAATTATATTATAGAGAAGGAGAAAATTAGTATTTTTTATCATTTTGAATAAATAATCTGATGTTTTATATCCAACAGGAATGATTGCAAATGCACAGGATAAGCAAAAATCGTGTAAACAACATCAGCTCCCTGTAAAAGATGGGGTGTGTGTTGCTTCTGAATGCCAAGCTAATTGTGTTAAGTCAGTCGGAGCTAAAGGGAAGAGTTTGTGTTCTGGGTCAAAGGAGAAAAAATCTATGCACTGCCATTGCCTTTGTTAACATTCTGGTTTAGTATATTGAATAAATATGATGCTCAACCATGATATCGATCTCTGAAGTATTTTTTTTTTTAATTTCTCTCTTGTTTTTTCTTTAATATTTTTACTGGGAGCCTTATAATAAAGTATTGAAGTTGACATATAATTGAAGTATTGAAATTTTTGTTTTGGATTTGTTGCATTTTTATAATAATGAATAACATAAATATGAATCAAGACACAATGGTTAGTAAAATCAGTGTACTTTGTCTTTTTTTTTTATTTAGTTTATTTGTTAAATTAAACAGTAAAGTATTAGAGGTTCTAGTATACTTGTAGGGTTTATTAAATTATATTATAAATATTTAATTTTAAATCTGAATATAAGGTTTAAATTTTTAAATGAGATTTTTAAAAACAAAGACATTATTTAGAAAAATAAAAATAATGAAACTAAGCTATTAAAAACGTTCAAAATATGAAGAATGCTTAAAAGATTTTTTTTTTAAACATTTATTTAGCAAACCTAAGTTGGTACATCATAATGAACCTTTTCCACTATTCCAAACTCATATGCGTATATTTAATAAATCTATTTTATTAAACAGGAATGATTTTTATTTGACATAAAATACTTTATTTAACGTAAAATATTTTATTTTGAAAATACATTTATTAAGATAAATAAACATACTAATTAGTTTTTATTTAATTAAATGAACTTATCAAAAAAGTAGTAAAATTACTAATTGATGAATATGTTACATAACATATCATTTTGATTAATCTAAGTATCTAACTATAATATGAGCAACCAACAAATTATAAACAATTAAAAATATCGATCTATCATAAATGTTATATACTATAAATCGAAAACAAACACTCATAATATAGATGTGTGTGATATATAGTGTTTTTAATGAAGTTTAACATCTGATTTTATCTCATTTTAATCATTTAGATTGCATATTAGATATATATATATATATTGCATTTGCATGCATAATTTCATATAAAAGGATTAAAGTGCACTTAAGAAGTTTGGGGGTCAAATTTTGAGGTCATTCCGATGAATTTAGAAGTATTGGGAAAAATGTGAAAACAACAGAAAATTCAGTTACCAAAGATACAAAAGTGGAATATTTGTTGGGTCAAGATAAGACAATTGAAAGATTCAGGGTTGATTTGGAATTATGTTTCTGCAATTTACAAAGCCTTTAATCAATTTGAGAATAATCAGAAATGTGAGGGACCTAAAGTGAAGATACGAAGAAGCCAGCCATTGGAATGTATCGAGCTTTATCTTTGCCGGATCTGGAGCTTGACGACGCCGGGGGCCATGATGACAAAACCCACAAACGGAGCAGAGACAAGGAATGGAAATGCCGTGGACTTCAGACGGGTTATGCAGCAAGCGGTATAAATGGAGATTGGAAGACATGGAGGAAGAGGAGCCATGGTGGCTAGGTGAGCACGGCCGAAGAGCACTGTGTGTCCAGGACTGCAAGAACAGGAGCCACCTCGGAAAACCTTCACGGATCACCGGAGTTGCGATTTGGAGCAAACCCGATCGTGGATACCTCAATTGAAGATTTCTGATGTGTTCAAAAAAAATTCTTCTGGTTTAGTAATTAGATAAAACATGGGTTAAAAATATGTTTAGTATTAGATAAAACAAATGTGTTTTGGCCAATGACACAAGATTGTAATTAGCTAGGAAAAGTCTAGGGTAAGTACAAAATGTATTATTATTTTAATAGTTTAGATATCCGTACCGGTGTGCCGATCAAAATTTAGAAAAGATTAATTAAACATCTCAAATTTGCCGCAACAAAATTGATCGTTGATTTTTTTATTAAATTTAATAGCTCAAGTTTTGATTTCCGCAATTACATTATAATGTGAATATCGTTCCACAATTTGTCAAACTACCACAGAATAACAATTGTTTTTTGACAATATCAAAAATAACAGTTTTACGCATATGACATTTGTCATTATATTTATTTATAGAAACATAAGTGAACGAGTATAAAGCTTTCCCATATTAGATGAGAAAAAAATTTGGAATTTTTCAAAGTTGGATTCGGTTAAAGCGGAACATAATAAAGTGAAATGCTTAAATTAGCTATTTTAGCTATATATATATATATATATATATATATATATATGCATGTTTCCAAAAACAAAATACATTACCATTCCTTTTAGATTTTAAAACCATTATCAATTCACTTCTATCATATATGATGAAAAAAATCCCTCAACTATCTTTTACAGTCTTGACTGTCTTAAGCATTCTTGTGCTAGGTTTGTATTTATATTTTAATTTTATCTTAACATGTTACATATACTCGTTATAAAATAAAATGATCTTAAATATATGATTTTGATATTTTTAAAATACCATTCTGGCTATATTGGGTAAAATACATCATAGTTGATATAACGTAGAATCTATTTAATGTAAATTACATAATATAAAAATTAGAAAACAAATTGGGAAATTTCCAAAAATACCATTTTCATAGTAGCACTTTTCATGTTTACACTAACCACTATTTTCAATGAAGGGTTTAGATTTGAAGGTTTAGGATTTAGTGTTTAGATTTGATGTTTTATGTTTTAGGATATATAATTTAGGTTTTAGAGTTGAGAATTTAGGGTTTATAGTTGAGGTTTTAGGGTTTAGGGTTTAGGGTATTGAATTTAGGGTATAGAGTTTAGGGTTTATAGTTTAGAATTTAGGGTTTATGGTTTAGAATTGGGGATTTGGGATTTAGAGTTTGAGTTTAGAATTTTTAAAAACATTTATAAACAATGATATAAGAGTTTTTTACCTTTTAATAAAAGTGGTATTTTTGAAAATGTGTATTTAATGGTGGTAAAGATGAATAATGGTACCTTCAAAGTGGTATTTTTGAATATTCCCAAACAAATTTTAGAGGTTTTTCTATAAATATATATATATATATATGGTATTCATAATTTATGAAAACCTATAATATAGAAAAGGTTCCACATATTTCCACTTTTTATCAAATATATTTCAATTTTTTTTAAATATACAAATTTGGTAACATGTGTTTTTCGTAACTATTAATGCTCTTGTAAGTAATTTTTATAATATATTATGTTATATTTGTAAATTTTTGTAGTATTATGTTACTTTTTAAAAATAAATAATAATTAAAAACATATTTATATATTACTCTCAGTTATCAGTAGTATTGAGAAATTATTCAGAGTATATCTTCACCAAATATAAAAAACTTTGTTGATTATATCATATATACACACTCTTTTTTCTCTTTACTTCAATCTCTCTTTTTCTGTTGGTAATAATTCTTAAAAAAAAATAAAAAACAGTATTTTTGGTTTCATAAATAAATTTTATATTTTTATTAAAAAGAATTATATTATAGAGAAGGAGAAAATTAGTATTTTTTATCATTTTGAATAAATAATCTGATGTTTTATATCCAACAGGAATGATTGCAAATGCACAGGATAAGCAAAAATCGTGTAAACAACATCAGCTCCCTGTAAAAGATGGGGTGTGTGTTGCTTCTGAATGCCAAGCTAATTGTGTTAAGTCAGTCGGAGCTAAAGGGAAGAGTTTGTGTTCTGGGTCAAAGGAGAAAAAATCTATGCACTGCCATTGCCTTTGTTAACATTCTGGTTTAGTATATTGAATAAATATGATGCTCAACCATGATATCGATCTCTGAAGTATTTTTTTTTTAATTTCTCTCTTGTTTTTTCTTTAATATTTTTACTGGGAGCCTTATAATAAAGTATTGAAGTTGACATATAATTGAAGTATTGAAATTTTTGTTTTGGATTTGTTGCATTTTTATAATAATGAATAACATAAATATGAATCAAGACACAATGGTTAGTAAAATCAGTGTACTTTGTTTTTTTTTTATTTAGTTTATTTGTTAAATTAAACAGTAAAGTATTAGAGGTTCTAGTATACTTGTAGGGTTTATTAAATTATATTATAAATATTTAATTTTAAATCTGAATATAAGGTTTAAATTTTTAAATGAGATTTTTAAAAACAAAGACATTATTTAGAAAAATAAAAATAATGAAACTAAGCTATTAAAAACGTTCAAAATATGAAGAATGCTTAAAAGATTTTTTTTTTAAACATTTATTTAGCAAACCTAAGTTGGTACATCATAATGAACCTTTTCCACTATTCCAAACTCATATGCGTATATTTAATAAATCTATTTTATTAAAACAGGAATGAATTTTATTTGACATAAAATACTTTATTTAACGTAAAATATTTTATTTTGAAAATACATTTATTAAGATAAATAAACATACTAATTAGTTTTTATTTAATTAAATGAACTTATCAAAAAATAGTTAATGTAACTAAAAATTACTAATTGATGAATATGTTACATAACATATCATTTTGATTAATCTAAGTATCTAACTATAATATGAGCAACCAACAAATTATAAACAATTAAAAATATCGATCTATCATAAATGTTATATACTATAAATCGAAAACAAACACTCATAATATAGATGTGTGTGATATATAGTGTTTTTAATGACGTTTAACATCTGATTTTATCTCATTTTAATCATTTAGATTGCATATTAGATATATATATATATATATATATTGCATTTGCATGCATAATTTCATATAAAAGGATTAAAGTGCACTTAAGAAGTTTGGGGGTAAAATTTTTAGGTTATTCCGATGAATTTAGAAGTATTGAGAAAAATGTGAAAACAACAGAAAATTCAGTTACCAAAGTTACAAAAGTGGAATATTTGTTGGGTCAAGATAAGACAATTGAAAGATTCAGGGTTGATTTGGAATGATGTTTCTGCAATTTACAAAGCCTTTAATCAATTTTAGAATAATCAGAAATGTGAGGGACCTAAAGTGAAGATACGAAGAAGCCAGCCATTGGAATGTATCGAGCTTTATCTTTGCCGGATCTGGAGCTTGACGACGCCGGGGGCCATGATGACAAAACCCACAAACGGAGCAGAGACAAGGAATGTAAATGCCGTGGACTTCAGACGGGTTATGCAGCAAGCGGTATAAATGGAGATTGGAAGACATGGAGGAAGAGGAGCCATGGTGGCTAGGTGAGCACGGCCGAAGAGCACTGTGTGTCCAGGACTGCAAGACCAGGAGCCACCTCGGAAAACCTTCACGGATCACCGGAGTTGCGATTTGGAGCAAACCCGATCGTGGATACCTCAATTGAAGATTTCTGATGTGTTCAAAAAAAATTCTTCTGGTTTAGTAATTAGATAAAACATGGGTTAAAAATATGTTTAGTATTAGATAAAACAAATGTGTTTTGGCCAATGACACAAGATTGTAATTAGCTAGGAAAAGTCTAGGGTAAGTACAAAATGTATTATTATTTTAATAGTTTAGATATCTGTACCGGTGTGCCGATCAAAATTTAGAAAAGATTAATTAAACATCTCAAATTTGCCGCAACAAAATTGATCGTTGATTTTTTTATTAAATTTAATAGCTCAAGTTTTGATTTCCGCAATTACATTATAATGTGAATATCGTTCCACAATTTGTCAAACTACCACAGAATAACAATTGTTTTTTGACAATATCAAAAATAACAGTTTTACGCATATGACATTTGTCATTATATTTATTTATAGAAACATAAGTGAACGAGTATAAAGCTTTCCCATATTAGATGAGAAAAAAATTTGGAATTTTTCAAAGTTGGATTCGGTTAAAGCGGAACAAAATAAAGTGAAATGCCTAAATTAGCTATTTTAGCTATATATATATATATATATATATGCATGTTTCCAAAAACAAAATACATTACCATTCCTTTTAGATTTTAAAACCATTATCAATTCACTTCTATCATATATGATGAAAAAAATCCCTCAACTATCTTTTACAGTCTTGACTGTCTTAAGCATTCTTGTGCTAGGTTTGTATTTATATTTTAATTTTATCTTAACATGTTACATATACTCGTTATAAAATAAAATGATCTTAAATATATGATTTTGATATTTTTAAAATACCATTCTGGCTATATTGGGTAAAATACATCATAGTTGATATAACGTAGAATCTATTTAATGTAAATTACATAATATAAAAATTAGAAAACAAATTGGGAAATTTCCAAAAATACCATTTTCATAGTAGCACTTTTCATGTTTACACTAACCACTATTTTCAATGAAGGGTTTAGATTTGAAGGTTTAGGATTTAGTGTTTAGATTTGATGTTTTATGTTTTAGGATATATAATTTAGGTTTTAGAGTTGAGAATTTAGGGTTTATAGTTGAGGTTTTAGGGTTTAGGGTTTAGGGTATTGAATTTAGGGTATAGAGTTTAGGGTTTATAGTTTAGAATTTAGGGTTTATGGTTTAGAATTGGGGATTTGGGATTTAGAGTTTGAGTTTAGAATTTTTAAAAACATTTATAAACAATGATATAAGAGTTTTTTACCTTTTAATAAAAGTGGTATTTTTGAAAATGTGTATTTAATGGTGGTAAAGATGAATAATGGTACCTTCAAAGTGGTATTTTTGAATATTCCCAAACAAATTTTAGAGGTTTTTCTATAAATATATATATATATATATGGTATTCATAATTTATGAAAACCTATAATATAGAAAAAGTTCCACATATTTCCACTTTTTATCAAATATATTTCAATTTTTTTAAATATACAAATTTGGTAACATGTGTTTTTCGTAACTATTAATGCTCTTGTAAGTAATTTTTATAATATATTATGTTATATTTGTAAATTTTTGTAGTATTATGTTACTTTTTAAAAATAAATAATAATTAAAAACATATTTATATATTACTCTCAGTTATCAGTAGTATTGAGAAATTATTCAGAGTATATCTTCACCAAATATAAAAAACTTTGTTGATTATATCATATATACACGCTCTTTTTTCTCTTTACTTCAATCTCTCTTTTTCTGTTGGTAATAATTCTTAAAAAAAAATAAAAAACAGTATTTTTGGTTTCATAAATAAATTTTATATTTTTATTAAAAAGAATTATATTATAGAGAAAGAGAAAATTAGTATTTTTTTATCATTTTGAATAAATAATCTGATGTTTTATATCCAACAGGAATTATTGCAAATGCACAGGATAAGCAAAAATCGTGTAAACAACATCAGCTCCCTGTAAAAGATGGGGTGTGTGTTGCTTCTGAATGCCAAGCTAATTGTGTTAAGTCAGTCGGAGCTAAAGGGAAGAGTTTGTGTTCTGGGTCAAAGGAGAAAAAATCTATGCACTGCCATTGCCTTTGTTAACATTCTGGTTTAGTATATTGAATAAATATGATGCTCAACCATGATATCGATCTCTGAAGTATTTTTTTTTTAATTTCTCTCTTGTTTTTTCTTTAATATTTTTACTGGGAGCCTTATAATAAAGTATTGAAGTTGACATATAATTGAAGTATTGAAATTTTTGTTTTGGATTTGTTGCATTTTTATAATAATGAATAACATAAATATGAATCAAGACACAATGGTTAGTAAAATCAGTGTACTTTGACTTTTTTTTTATTTAGTTTATTTGTTAAATTAAACAGTACAGTATTAGAGGTTCTAGTATACTTGTAGGGTTTATTAAATTATATTATAAATATTTAATTTTAAATCTGAATATAAGGTTTAAATTTTTAAATGAGATTTTTAAAAACAAAGACATTATTTAGAAAAATAAAATAATGAAACTAAGCTATTAAAAACGTTCAAAATATGAAGAATGCTTAAAAGATTTTTTTTTTAAACATTTATTTAGCAAACCTAAGTTGGTACATCATAATGAACCTTTTCCACTATTCCAAACTCATATGCGTATATTTAATAAATCTATTTTATTAAAACAGGAATGAATTTTATTTGACATAAAATACTTTATTTAACGTAAAATATTTTATTTTGAAAATACATTTATTAAGATAAATAAACATACTAATTAGTTTTTATTTAATTAAATGAACTTATCAAAAAAGTAGTTAATGTAACTAAAAATTACTAATTGATGAATATGTTACATAACATATCATTTTGATTAATCTAAGTATCTAACTATAATATGAGCAACCAACAAATTATAAACAATTAAAAATATCGATCTATCATAAATGTTATATACTATAAATCAAAAACAAACACTCATAATATAGATGTGTGTGATATATAGTGTTTTTAATGACGTTTAACATCTGATTTTATCTCATTTTAATCATTTAGATTGCATATTATATATATATATATATATATATATATATATATATATATATATATATATATATATATATATATATATATATATATATATATATATATATATATATATATATTGCATTTGCATGCATAATTTCATATAAAAGGATTAAAGTGCACTTAAGAAGTTTGGGGGTCAAATTTTGAGGTTATTCCGATGAATTTAGAAGTATTGGGAAAAATGTGAAAACAACAGAAAATTCAGTTACCAAAGTTACAAAAGTGGAATATTTGTTGGGTCAAGATAAGACAATTGAAAGATTCAGGGTTGATTTGGAATGATGTTTCTGCAATTTACAAAGCCTTTAATCAATTTGAGAATAATCAGAAATGTGAGGGACCTAAAGTGAAGATACGAAGAAGCCAGCCATTGGAATGTATCGAGCTTTATCTTTGCCGGATCTGGAGCTTGACGACGCCGGGGGCCATGATGACAAAACCCACAAACGGAGCAGAGACAAGGAATGGAAATGCCGTGGACTTCAGACGGGTTATGCAGCAAGCGGTATAAATGGAGATTGGAAGACATGGAGGAAGAGGAGCCATGGTGGCTAGGTGAGCACGGCCGAAGAGCACTGTGTGTCCAGGACTGCAAGACCAGGAGCCACCTCGGAAAACCTTCACGGATCACCGGAGTTGCGATTTGGAGCAAACCCGATCGTGGATACCTCAATTGAAGATTTCTGATGTGTTCAAAAAAAATTCTTCTGGTTTAGTAATTAGATAAAACATGGGTTAAAAATATGTTTAGTATTAGATAAAACAAATGTGTTTTGGCCAATGACACAAGATTGTAATTAGCTAGGAAAATTCTAGGGTAAGTACAAAATGTATTATTATTTTAATAGTTTAGATATCCGTACCGGTGTGCCGATCAAAATTTAGAAAAGATTAATTAAACATCTCAAATTTGCCGCAACAAAATTGATCGTTGATTTTTTTATTAAATTTAATAGCTCAAGTTTTGATTTCCGCAATTACATTATAATGTGAATATCGTTCCACAATTTGTCAAACTACCACAGAATAACAATTGTTTTTTGACAATATCAAAAATAACAGTTTTACGCATATGATATTTGTCATTATATTTATTTATAGAAACATAAGTGAACGAGTATAAAGCTTTCCCATATTAGATGAGAAAAAAATTTGGAATTTTTCAAAGTTGGATTCGGTTAAAGCGGAACATAATAAAGTGAAATGCTTAAATTAGCTATTTTAGCTATATATATATATATGCATGTTTCCAAAAACAAAATACATTACCATTCCTTTTAGATTTTAAAACCATTATCAATTCACTTCTATCATATATGATGAAAAAAATCCCTCAACTATCTTTTACAGTCTTGACTGTCTTAAGCATTCTTGTGCTAGGTTTGTATTTATATTTTAATTTTATCTTAACATGTTACATATACTCGTTATAAAATAAAATGATCTTAAATATATGATTTTGATATTTTTAAAATACCATTTTGGCTATATTGGGTAAAATACATCATAGTTGATATAACGTAGAATCTATTTAATGTAAATTACATAATATAAAAATTAGAAAACAAATTGGGAAATTTCCAAAAATACCATTTTCATAGTAGCACTTTTCATGTTTACACTAACCACTATTTTCAATGAAGGGTTTAGATTTGAAGGTTTAGGATTTAGTGTTTAGATTTGATGTTTTATGTTTTAGGATATATAATTTAGGTTTTAGAGTTGAGAATTTAGGGTTTATAGTTGAGGTTTTAGGGTTTAGGGTTTAGGGTATTGAATTTAGGGTATAGAGTTTAGGGTTTATAGTTTAGAATTTAGGGTTTATGGTTTAGAATTGGGGATTTGGGATTTAGAGTTTGAGTTTAGAATTTTTAAAAACATTTATAAACAATGATATAAGAGTTTTTTACCTTTTAATAAAAGTGGTATTTTTGAAAATGTGTATTTAATGGTGGTAAAGATGAATAATGGTACCTTCAAAGTGGTATTTTTGAATATTCCCAAACAAATTTTAGAGGTTTTTCTATAAATATATATATATATATATATATATATATATGGTATTCATAATTTATGAAAACCTATAATATAGAAAAAGTTCCACATATTTCCACTTTTTATCAAATATATTTCAATTTTTTTTAAATATACAAATTTGGTAACATGTGTTTTTCGTAACTATTAATGCTCTTGTAAGTAATTTTTATAATATATTATGTTTTATTTGTAAATTTTTGTAGTATTATGTTACTTTTTAAAAATAAATAATAATTAAAAACATATTTATATATTACTCTCAGTTATCAGTAGTATTGAGAAATTATTCAGAGTATATCTTCACCAAATATAAAAAACTTTGTTGATTATATCATATATACACGCTCTTTTTTCTCTTTACTTCAATCTCTCTTTTTTTGTTGGTAATAATTCTTAAAAAAAAATAAAAAACAGTATTTTTGGTTTCATAAATAAATTTTATATTTTTATTAAAAAGAATTATATTATAGAGAAAGAGAAAATTAGTATTTTTTTATCATTTTGAATAAATAATCTGATGTTTTATATCCAACAGGAATGATTGCAAATGCACAGGATAAGCAAAAATCGTGTAAACAACATCAGCTCCCTGTAAAAGATGGGGTGTGTGTTGCTTCTGAATGCCAAGCTAATTGTGTTAAGTCAGTCGGAGCTAAAGGAAAGAGTTTGTGTTCTGGGTCAAAGGAGAAAAAATCTATGCACTGCCATTGCCTTTGTTAACATTCTGGTTTAGTATATTGAATAAATATGATGCTCAACCATGATATCGATCTCTGAAGTATTTTTTTTTTAATTTCTCTCTTGTTTTTTTCTTTAATATTTTTACTGGGAGCCTTATAATAAAGTATTGAAGTTGACATATAATTGAAGTATTGAAATTTTTGTTTTGGATTTGTTGCATTTTTATAATAATGAATAACATAAATATGAATCAAGACACAATGGTTAGTAAAATCAGTGTACTTTGTCTTTTTTTTTATTTAGTTTATTTGTTAAATTAAACAGTACAGTATTAGAGGTTCTAGTATACTTGTAGGGTTTATTAAATTATATTATAAATATTTAATTTTAAATCTGAATATAAGGTTTAAATTTTTAAATGAGATTTTTAAAAACAAAGACATTATTTAGAAAAATAAAATAATGAAACTAAGCTATTAAAAACGTTCAAAATATGAAGAATGCTTAAAAGATTTTTTTTTTAAACATTTATTTAGCAAACCTAAGTTGGTACATCATAATGAACCTTTTCCACTATTCCAAACTCATATGCGTATATTTAATAAATCTATTTTATTAAAACAGGAATGAATTTTATTTGACATAAAATACTTTATTTAACGTAAAATATTTTATTTTGAAAATACATTTATTAAGATAAATAAACATACTAATTAGTTTTTATTTAATTAAATGAACTTATCAAAAAAGTAGTTAATGTAACTAAAAATTACTAATTGATGAATATGTTACATAACATATCATTTTGATTAATCTAAGTATCTAACTATAATATGAGCAACCAACAAATTATAAACAATTAAAAATATCGATCTATCATAAATGTTATATACTATAAATCAAAAACAAACACTCATAATATAGATGTGTGTGATATAAAGTGTTTTTAATGACGTTTAACATCTGATTTTATCTCATTTTAATCATTTAGATTGCATATTAGATATATATATATATATTGCATTTGCATGCATAATTTCATATAAAAGGATTAAAGTGCACTTAAGAAGTTTGGGGGTCAAATTTTGAGGTTATTCCGATGAATTTAGAAGTATTGGGAAAAATGTGAAAACAACAGAAAATTCAGTTACCAAAGTTACAAAAGTGGAATATTTGTTGGGTCAAGATAAGACAATTGAAAGATTCAGGGTTGATTTGGAATGATGTTTCTGCAATTAACAAAGCCTTTAATCAATTTGAGAATAATCAGAAATGTGAGGGACCTAAAGTGAAGATACGAAGAAGCCAGCCATTGGAATGTATCGAGCTTTATCTTTGCCGGATCTGGAGCTTGACGACGCCGGGGGCCATGATGACAAAACCCACAAACGGAGCAGAGACAAGGAATGGAAATGCCGTGGACTTCAGACGGGTTATGCAGCAAGCGGTATAAATGGAGATTGGAAGACATGGAGGAAGAGGAGCCATGGTGGCTAGGTGAGCACGGCCGAAGAGCACTGTGTGTCCAGGACTGCAAGACCAGGAGCCACCTCGGAAAACCTTCACGGATCACCGGAGTTGCGATTTGGAGCAAACCCGATCGTGGATACCTCAATTGAAGATTTCTGATGTGTTCAAAAAAAATTCTTCTGGTTTAGTAATTAGATAAAACATGGGTTAAAAATATGTTTAGTATTAGATAAAACAAATGTGTTTTGGCCAATGACACAAGATTGTAATTAGCTAGGAAAAGTCTAGGGTAAGTACAAAATGTATTATTATTTTAATAGTTTAGATATCCGTACCGGTGTGCCGATCAAAATTTAGAAAAGATTAATTAAACATCTCAAATTTGCCGCAACAAAATTGATCGTTGATTTTTTTATTAAATTTCATAGCTCAAGTTTTGATTTCCGCAATTACATTATAATGTGAATATCGTTCCACAATTTGTCAAACTACCACAGAATAACAATTGTTTTTTGACAATATCAAAAATAACAGTTTTACGCATATGACATTTGTCATTATATTTATTTATAGAAACATAAGTGAACGAGTATAAAGCTTTCCCATATTAGATGAGAAAAAAATTTGGAATTTTTCAAAGTTGGATTCGGTTAAAGCGGAACATAATAAAGTGAAATGCTTAAATTAGCTATTTTAGCTATATATATATATATGCATGTTTCCAAAAACAAAATACATTACCATTCCTTTTAGATTTTAAAACCATTATCAATTCACTTCTATCATATATGATGAAAAAAATCCCTCAACTATCTTTTACAGTCTTGACTGTCTTAAGCATTCTTGTGCTAGGTTTGTATTTATATTTTAATTTTATCTTAACATGTTACATATACTCGTTATAAAATAAAATGATCTTAAATATATGATTTTGATATTTTTAAAATACCATTCTGGCTATATTGGGTAAAATACATCATAGTTGATATAACGTAGAATCTATTTAATGTAAATTACATAATATAAAAATTAGAAAACAAATTGGGAAATTTCCAAAAATACCATTTTCATAGTAGCACTTTTCATGTTTACACTAACCACTATTTTCAATGAAGGGTTTAGATTTGAAGGTTTAGGATTTAGTGTTTAGATTTGATGTTTTATGTTTTAGGATATATAATTTAGGTTTTAGAGTTGAGAATTTAGGGTTTATAGTTGAGGTTTTAGGGTTTAGGGTTTAGGGTATTGAATTTAGGGTATAGAGTTTAGGGTTTATAGTTTAGAATTTAGGGTTTATGGTTTAGAATTGGGGATTTGGGATTTAGAGTTTGAGTTTAGAATTTTTAAAAACATTTATAAACAATGATATAAGAGTTTTTTACCTTTTAATAAAAGTGGTATTTTTGAAAATGTGTATTTAATGGTGGTAAAGATGAATAATGGTACCTTCAAAGTGGTATTTTTGAATATTGCCAAACAAATTTTAGAGGTTTTTCTATAAATATATATATATATATATATATATATATATATATATATATGGTATTCATAATTTATGAAAACCTATAATATAGAAAAAGTTCCACATATTTCCACTTTTTATCAAATATATTTCAATTTTTTTTAAATATACAAATTTGGTAACATGTGTTTTTCGTAACTATTAATGCTCTTGTAAGTAATTTTTATAATATATTATGTTATATTTGTAAATTTTTGTAGTATTATGTTACTTTTTAAAAATAAATAATAATTAAAAACATATTTATATATTACTCTCAGTTATCAGTAGTATTGAGAAATTATTCAGAGTATATCTTCACCAAATATAAAAAACTTTGTTGATTATATCATATATACACGCTCTTTTTTCTCTTTACTTCAATCTCTCTTTTTCTGTTGGTAATAATTCTTAAAAAAAAATAAAAAACAGTATTTTTGGTTTCATAAATAAATTTTATATTTTTATTAAAAAGAATTATATTATAGAGAAAGAGAAAATTAGTATTTTTTATCATTTTGAATAAATAATCTGATGTTTTATATCCAACAGGAATGATTGCAAATGCACAGGATAAGCAAAAATCGTGTAAACAACATCAGCTCCCTGTAAAAGATGGGGTGTGTGTTGCTTCTGAATGCCAAGCTAATTGTGTTAAGTCAGTCGGAGCTAAAGGGAAGAGTTTGTGTTCTGGGTCAAAGGAGAAAAAATCTATGCACTGCCATTGCCTTTGTTAACATTCTTTTAGTATATTGAATAAATATGATGCTCAACCATGATATCGATCTCTGAAGTATTTTTTTTTTAATTTCTCTCTTGTTTTTTCTTTAATATTTTTACTGGGAGCCTTATAATAAAGTATTGAAGTTGACATATAATTGAAGTATTGAAATTTTTGTTTTGGATTTGTTGCATTTTTATAATAATGAATAACATAAATATGAATCAAGACACAATGGTTAGTAAAATCAGTGTACTTTGTCTTTTTTTTTATTTAGTTTATTTGTTAAATTAAACAGTACAGTATTAGAGGTTCTAGTATACTTGTAGGGTTTATTAAATTATATTATAAATATTTAATTTTAAATCTGAATATAAGGTTTAAATTTTTAAATGAGATTTTTAAAAACAAAGACATTATTTAGAAAAATAAAATAATGAAACTAAGCTATTAAAAACGTTCAAAATATGAAGAATGCTTAAAAGATTTTTTTTAAAACATTTATTTAGCAAACCTAAGTTGGTACATCATAATGAACCTTTTCCACTATTCCAAACTCATATGCGTATATTTAATAAATCTATTTTATTAAAACAGGAATGAATTTTATTTGACATAAAATACTTTATTTAACGTAAAATATTTTATTTTGAAAATACATTTATTAAGATAAATAAACATACTAATTAGTTTTTATTTAATTAAATGAACTTATCAAAAAAGTAGTTAATGTAACTAAAAATTACTAATTGATGAATATGTTACATAACATATCATTTTGATTAATCTAAGTATCTAACTATAATATGAGCAACCAACAAATTATAAACAATTAAAAATATCGATCTATCATAAATGTTATATACTATAAATCAAAAACAAACACTCATAATATAGATGTGTGTGATATATAGTGTTTTTAATGACGTTTAACATCTGATTTTATCTCATTTTAATCATTTAGATTGCATATTAGATATATATATATATATATATATTGCATTTGCATGCATAATTTCATATAAAAGGATTAAAGTGCACTTAAGAAGTTTGGGGGTCAAATTTTGAGGTTATTCCGATGAATTTAGAAGTATTGGGAAAAATGTGAAAACAACAGAAAATTCAGTTACCAAAGTTACAAAAGTGGAATATTTGTTGGGTCAAGATAAGACAATTGAAAGATTCAGGGTTGATTTGGAATGATGTTTCTGCAATTTACAAAGCCTTTAATCAATTTGAGAATAATCAGAAATGTGAGGGACCTAAAGTGAAGATACGAAGAAGCCAGCCATTGGAATGTATCGAGCTTTATCTTTGCCGGATCTGGAGCTTGACGACGCCGGGGGCCATGATGACAAAACCCACAAACGGAGCAGAGACAAGGAATGGAAATGCCGTGGACTTCAGACGGGTTATGCAGCAAGCGGTATAAATGGAGATTGGAAGACATGGAGGAAGAGGAGCCATGGTGGCTAGGTGAGCACGGCCGAAGAGCACTGTGTGTCCAGGACTGCAAGACCAGGAGCCACCTCGGAAAACCTTCACGGATCACCGGAGTTGCGATTTGGAGCAAACCCGATCGTGGATACCTCAATTGAAGATTTCTGATGTGTTCAAAAAAAATTCTTCTGGTTTAGTAATTAGATAAAACATGGGTTAAAAATATGTTTAGTATTAGATAAAACAAATGTGTTTTGGCCAATGACACAAGATTGTAATTAGCTAGGAAAAGTCTAGGGTAAGTACAAAATGTATTATTATTTTAATAGTTTAGATATCTGTACCGGTGTGCCGATCAAAATTTAGAAAAGATTAATTAAACATCTCAAATTTGCCGCAACAAAATTGATCGTTGATTTTTTTATTAAATTTAATAGCTCAAGTTTTGATTTCCGCAATTACATTATAATGTGAATATCGTTCCACAATTTGTCAAACTACCACAGAATAACAATTGTTTTTTGACAATATCAAAAATAACAGTTTTACGCATATGACATTTGTCATTATATTTATTTATAGAAACATAAGTGAACGAGTATAAAGCTTTCCCATATTAGATGAGAAAAAAATTTGGAATTTTTCAAAGTTGGATTCGGTTAAAGCGGAACATAATAAAGTGAAATGCTTAAATTAGCTATTTTAGCTATATATATATATATATGCATGTTTCCAAAAACAAAATACATTACCATTCCTTTTAGATTTTAAAACCATTATCAATTCACTTCTATCATATATGATGAAAAAAATCCCTCAACTATCTTTTACAGTCTTGACTGTCTTAAGCATTCTTGTGCTAGGTTTGTATTTATATTTTAATTTTAGAGAAATTGCCAAAAATACCATTTTCATAGTACTACTTTTCATGTTTACACTAACCACTTTTACCACTACTTTTAATGAAGGGTCTAGATTTAAAGGTTTAAGATTTAGGATATAGATTTGATGTTTTAGGGTTTAAGGTATATAGTTTAGGGTTTAGAGTTTAAGATTTAGGGTTTAGAGTTAAGAATTTAGGGTTTATAGTTTAGATTTTAGGGTTTAGGGTTTAAGATATTGAATTTAGGGTATATAGTTTAGGGTTTAGGGTTTAGAGTTGAAGATTTTGGGTTTAGGGTTTAGAATTGGAAGTTTAGGAATTAGAACTTGGGATTAGAATTTTGAAAAACATATAAAAACAAAGATATAAGAGTCTTTACCATTTTAATAAATAAGGTATTATTGAAAATGTGTCTTTAGTGGTGGTAAAGATGAATAATGGTACCTTGAAAGTGGTATTTTTGAAAATTCCCCTTAATTTTATCTTAACATGTTACATATACTCGTTATAAAATAAAATGATCTTAAATATATGATTTTGATATTTTTAAAATACCATTCTGGCTATATTGGGTAAAATACATCATAGTTGATATAACGTAGAATCTATTTAATGTAAATTACATAATATAAAAATTAGAAAACAAATTGGGAAATTTCCAAAAATAACATTTTCATAGTAGCACTTTTCATGTTTACACTAACCACTTTTACCACTATTTTCAATGAAGGGTTTAGATTTGAAGGTTTAGGATTTAGTGTTTAAATTTGATGTTTTATGTTTTAGGATATATAATTTAGGTTTTATAGTTGAGGTTTTAGGGTTTAGGGTTTAGGGTATTGAATTTAGGATATAGAGTTTAGGGTTTAGGGTTTATAGTTTATAATTTAGGGTTTATTGTTTAGAATTGGGGATTTGGGATTTAGAGTTTGAGATTAGAATTTTTTAAAACATTTAAAAACAATGATATAAGAGTTTTTTACCTTTTACTAAAAGTGGTATTTTGAAAATGTGTATTTAGTGGTGGTAAAGATTAATAATGGTACCTTCAAAGTGGTATTTTTGAATATTCCCAAACAAATTTTAGAGGTTTTTCTATAAATAAATAAATATATATATATATATATATATATATATATGGTATTCATAATTTATGAAAACCTATAATATAGAAAAGGTTCCACATATTTCCACTTTTTATCAAGGGGAATTTTCAAAAATACCACTTTGAAGGTACCATTATTCATCTTTACCACCACTAACTACACATTTTCAAAAATACCTTATTTATTAAAATGTTAAAGACTCTTATATCTTTGTTTTTATATGTTTTTCAAAATTTTAATCCAAAACTCTAAATCCTAAAGCCCCAATTCTAAACCCTAAACCCTAAATCTTCAACTCTAAACCCTAAACCCTAAACTATATACCCTAAATTCAATATCCTAAACCCTAAACCCTGAAACCTCAACTATAAACCCTAAATCCTCAACTCTAAACCCTAAACTTTATACCCTAAACCCTAAAACATCAAATCTAAACCCTAAAACATAAAATCTAAACCCTAAATCCTAAACGTTCAAATCTAAACCCTTCATTAAAAGTAGTGGTAAAAGTGGTTAGTGTAAACATGAAAAGTGGTACTATGAAAATGGTATTTTTGGCAATTTCTCTTTTATCAAATATATTTCAGTTTTTTTTAAACATACAAATTTGGTAACATGTGTTTTTCGTAACTATTAATGCTCTTGTAAGTAATTTTTATAATATATTATGTTATATTTGTACATTTTTGTAGTATTATGTTACTTTTTAAAAATATATAATAATTAAAAAAATATTTATATATTACTCTCAGTTATCAGTAGTATTGAGAAATTATTCAGAGTATATCTTCACCAAATGAAAAATACTTTGTTGATAATATCATATCATATACTAGACTATATTTGAGAAGTGATTTTGCCACATGTCTTCTCTACAATCATTCTCACAAAAATAATATGACATGGCTACTAAAATTGATGACATGTCTTATAGATTAATATGACATGGACAATTATATTTAATGTTAATTTATATTTTTGGTAAACTTTTTAAAATATGGTAATAACTCATATATTACATTTATTGTCGATTTATATTTTTGGACTTTTTAAAAATATGGTAATAACTCATAAATCATCATTAAAATAAATATATTCAATTATGGCATTTCAAATTTCGAAATATAATTTAAATTACAAATATTTCAAAAATATATACATATTTTAGAAAATTAAATCATAAAATCAAATTAAATTATAAAATCAAATCGTAAAATCATTAATTTCTTATATACATCTACAGATTTTAAAAATATTGTTTAATTTTAATTTTTGACAATTATGAAATTTTACATATTTATTTAATATATTTAATTAAAATAAATAGATAGAAAAATCTACCTAAGATTATAATTTTAAATATATACATGCACATTCTTAAATATAATTCAAAATAAACAAAATTGTTTTTATCTTAATTTTAATGTTCAGTTAAATAAAAATTATATTAAAATATTGATAAGAAAAATATAATTTATAATATTAATAAAAAATTAAATATAGTTCATATTTATCTGTTAAAAAATATTTTAAATTTTTTTACTGCACATAGTGCATGAAAACACCTAGTATCATATATATGCACTCTTTTTTTTCTTTACTTCAATCTCTCTTTTTCTATTGGTAATAATTCTTAAAAAAACAAAATCAGTATTTTTCGTTTCCTAAATAAATTTTATATTTTTATTAAAAAGAATTATATTATAGAGAAAGAGAAAATGAGTATTTTTATCATTTTGAATAAATAAGCTGATGTTTTATATCCAACAGGAATGATTGCAAATGCCCAGGGTAAGCAAAAATTGTGTAACAACAACAGCTCCCTGTAAAAGATGGGGTGTGTGTTGCTTCTGAATGTCAAGCTAATTGTGCTAAGTCACTCGGAGCTAAAGGGAAGAGTTTGTGTTCTGGGTCAAAGGAGAAAAAATCAATGAACTGCCATTGCGGAATTCTTTGTTAACATTCTGGTTAAGTATATTGAATAAATATGATGTTCAACCATGATATCTCTGAAGTATTTTTTTAAAAAATTTCTCTGTTGTTTTTTCTTTAATATTTTTATTGGGGGCCTTATAATAAAGTATTGAAGTTGACATATAATTGAAGTATTGAAATTTTTGTTTCGGATTTGTTGCATTTTTATAATAATGAATAACATAAATGTGAATCAAAACACCTCAGAAAACCTTCACGGATCACTAGAGTTGCGATTTTGAGCAAACCCGATTGTGGATACCTCAATTGAAGATTTATGGTGTGTTCAAAACAAATTCTTCTGGTTTAGTAATTAGATAAAACATGGGTTAAAAAATATGTTTAGTATTAGATAAAACAAATATGTTTTGGCCAGTGACACAAGATTGTAATTAGCTAGGAAAAGTCTAAGGTAAGTACAAAATGTATTATTATTTTAATAGTTTAGATATCCGTACCGGTGTGCAGATCAAAATTTAGAAGAGATTAATTAAACATCTCAAATTTGCCGCAACAAAATTGATCGTTGATTTTTTGATTAAATTCAATAGCTCAAGTTTTGATTTCCGAAATTATATTATAATGTGAATATCATTCTACAATTTGTCAACTACCACAAATTAACAATTGTTTTTTTGACAATATCAAAAATAACAGTTTTACGGATATGACATTTGCCATTATATTTATTTATAGAAACATAAGTGGACGAGTCTAAAGCTTTCCCATATTAGATGGAAAAAAAAATTTGAATTTTTTTTAAAGTTGGATTCGGTTAAAGCGGAACATAATAAAGTGAACTGCTATTTTACAATTTGAGGCTGATAGAGTCTTACAGTTTGACACGTCAGCTGGTTCATTTGTAATTACTTACAAAATAAAGGTTAGTCTATTACCAATGTTCCCATTAAAGGTTAAACAAAATAGATACTAGCAAATGTTATTTAGTTGACGTATGCTTTTTGGAGAGTTTTCCAATGATTTTTAAGTTTTAACTCAGGACAAGCCTTTGTCAAAGAAAGAAGTAGGAATGTAAATACGATGATCATATTTTTAAAAAGATCCTAGTAATACAAAGCAAGTCCCAATAAAGTTTGCACAATATGTATTTTATCAAGTTTTTTTTTAATTTGGTCTTTGCAGCTAGGGGGTTTAGTCTTAAAGGCAAAAATGTGTGTCCGCCCATGAATCCATGATAGAACCTCAGTGTTGTCCACACCATCCTCTCAGCTGGTATAGATCCTCAAGAATGCAACAAATGGTTCTATGTCCTGCAAAGAGTCGAATTCAGCATGTGGACATAACATTATCAACTTCATTGCTCTGCATTTAAAGATAAATAAAGAACTACACAAGATCAAACATATTTGATAAAACACGCATACCCAAATAGTGATAGATAAAATTGTCACTTTTATCAATGGAATGTGGTTTTGTGAAAAATAATGTAAACTAGCTTTTGAGCCGCGTGTCCGCACAGTTATTCTTCATAATCATATATTTTTTAACTTTTGAAAATTTGATAAATTTAATTACTTACATTCATTATATTATAGACTCATATGTTTTCAAATTTGACAATGATGTCTTGTTCAATGTGATTAGCCATCATTTATAAATTATGAGATTGTGTTTTTCTTTTTTTATTGTGATTTTATTTAGTTTATTTGGTAAAGATTAGAGGTTTTAGTATACTTGTAGGTTTTATTAAATCATATTGTAAACATTTGTTTTAAATTTGAATATAGAGTTCAATTTTTAATTGAAATTTTTTAAAATAAATACATTATTTAGACAAAGAAAAATAATGAAACCAAGTTATAAAAACATTTAAAAATAAGAAGAATGTAAAAAAAAATTCAAAATATTTAGAAACCCTAACACTAAAAAAACATGTGTTTAACATTATTTATTTTATATTTTTGCATTAGTTACAAATGATGAAAAGAAATTTACATCACCTAAATAAATGACTCTGAAAGTGATAACGCAAATAATATGCATCAATTTATTAACAATTGATGTAAAAATATTAAATATTTACATCAACTATTTTAAATGATATCATTATGTATCAGTTACAAAAAATGATATTAACAACTACATCAGTTTTATAAATTGATGTTTAATATAATATTATCATCGATTCAAATAATTGATTCAAATTATTTATATTATTTCTTAACAATAAAAATTAAATTAATATTAATTTTAAAATGATTTTGTAATTACAGAATTTGTAATTATTAATTGAGAATATTAGCTAGTATCATTTGTACTGTAAATAAATTTTCATCAATATATCTACGATATAAAAGGGACTATTTTCAAGACTCCTCAGCTATGCCACATGACACAAATATTCTCATCCAACCAAACTTACACGTCAGCTACTTTTCCTCATCACTTATTATAATCCTTAACAAATGTAACCTTCTCTATAATGTCCCTTCTTCACCATCAAAACCTTTAATTGCTATAAATTTTCTACGGAAACGCTATCCTTTCAAATCCTCAATATTCACTCTCAAGCTATATATACACGCTATTCACAACTCCACCTCTTCCCATTTCCTCTCTCTTCGTCTCCTCCACATTAAGCTAATCAATGGGAAGCATCTCTAAAAACGTCTGAATATTTAGAGCATGGATGGATCAACGCTCCAGTGAGTCTTGATTCACTTACAAGGCTACAACTTAGAGATCATGCAGTTACAGTTACGTAGTAAAACCCCTCTTCACGTGTTCACTTATGCTATTAGCTGATTGATCTATATATGGTTTTATTTTGGTACAGTTGCGTGTGGTTTTGATTGCCTATTTGTTTTATTAGAAAATGATTGTATAAGAATGGCAATAGAGTGACATCTGCAAGACAATGAAAATTTTGTTGCTATACTAAGTTTCAGTTCTCGCAGTTGAGATGTTTGGAATTCTTCTCAACAAGTTGGTCCCAGGTATTACTGTTAAAGGAAACAGTAACAATCAGGTTAGCGCAGGTATTACTAACTATGAGAAAAATGGTTGTCATGTATTATTTAGAGCTGGGCAAAAAATCCGAAACCGAAGAACCGAACCGAACCCGATCCGAAAAAGTAGCACCGAACCCGAACCGAAATTAATTAAATATCCGAACGGGTTCAAAATTTTGGTATTTAGAGAACCGAAACCGAACCCGACCCGAACCGAAGTATTTCGGGTACCCGAATATATCCGAAATATATTAATCATTTTAGATTTAATGTATATTATATAAATATATTAATCATTTTAGATTTAATGTATATTAAAAACATCCAAAATATATAAGATACTTTTAAGTTGTCCAAAATACATTAAAATATATGCAAATAGTCAAAATTAAATGTCTGAAATAGCTAAAGTATGCTCAAAATATCAAAAATATTTTACATATCTATTGATTATTTATCCAAATATTCAAATCGAACTAATTTATATGTTATGTTTAAGTATTTTGACATATGTTATTCAAATCTGTATGTATTATATTGTTTTGTTTATAGTTTTTGAGAAATTTTAAGCATTTAATGAATTTTAAAATTTTAAAAATAATTTAAATGGGTTATCCGAACCCGAACCGAACCCGCAAAGATCCGAATCGAACCCGAACCGAAATTTAGAAATATTCGAATGGGGCTGAAATCTTTGAACTCGAAAACCCGAAACCCGAATAGACCCGAACCGAATCCGAAAGGGTACCCGAACGCCCACCCCTAGTATTATTAATGCCAATTTTTGAAAGTAGATTACATCTCTATTATACTGTATTTGCTTCCTTAGTTATAAATGTTAATATCTTTATGCAAGATTCAATTTTATATTGCTACTCGGATTTTGTAAACAAGTTATCTAGATCAATTCATACCACGTTTGGATTTTTTAATTGAAACCTATATCAAACACTAAACTATATATAAATAAACTCTGGTTGTGGTCGTGAATCTATTATATTAAAAGAGAAGTCACAACTTTGATTCATGTGTGATTTTTTTTAAAAATGGACATTTAACTAGTAATCACTTACCATTCATTAATTACTAGGTGATATCCGCGCCCTTCGCGGAGTGAATGGACTAATAAAAATTATAACTTTTACTCTATAGATATTAGGAAACTAAAAATCATAGTAACAAATATTACATATTATATAATAAAGATTGGACGAAATTATGCATGTTTTAAACATGATGTTTATATAAGGTGAACTTTGATTTTTTTTTTTTAACTTGTGTAATTGATTAGATGTAACTGATTAGATGTAACATCTGGATATTTTTATGGAAGAAAATCTATAAGAGTGAAAAAAAAAAGATTTATATAAAATTATTTATGAATTTAAAACAAAACACATGCACTTTGATTTCATAATATAAATTATGAATATAAGATAAAATGAAACATATGCAATAGAATAATAAAATATGAAAAGAACAAATTATAAAAAAAAATGTATTCTGAATTCTTTGTTTGCAATCCTATAAAGAAAAAAAAAGTATCAGCTTACCAAACTCACTAAACGAAATGATATACTTCTTTCTGAAAGCATCAATAGCATTCATTGTCTTTGTGTGTTTTAAAGTTTGTAGATTGTGATACAGTAGAAGAAAGTTTAGTGTGATATATTGTAATAATTAACAGGATGTAGGTCATGATAATTGTATCAATCAAATATATTACATGGCGAGATTAATGGCAGAAAATCCCTACAATTTCGTGTAAAATGTTTAATTGGTCTCAGGAATTTCAATATATTAGTAGTAACTTTCTTTTTTTTTTTTTTTTTTTGAATAATCCGGTGTATCCTGGCATCCACCGAAGTGGATCCAGACTAGCGGCGAGTGTCCGTATCAGCCTACATTATCGGCCGGAGTACGCCTCGGTCACCGGACGCTGGGGGAGCCCAGATTTTAAATTTAACCCTCAGTGGCCAGCGGGATTCGAACCCGGGTCCGTATTGGGGCCGAAGCTCCCTCAAGACCACTAGGCCGTCCTCGCTTGGTTATTAGTAGTAACTTTCATATATTAGCTTAAATCAGAATGCGTAGTGATTAATATTACATTTTCTTAATTTTTTCAATAGCATTAATTATGATTAAACGTAAAATTAGCAAAAAAAAAGTCAAATAAATATAGAAACAAAACATTATTGGATTTGATATTAAAAGGCGTCACTAAATCTCCTATTTATTTAAATTATAAGGTAGATTCCCTATTTATTTACTTAATTTTTTCAATAAAATAATTATGATAAAACGTAAAATTAACAAAAGAAATCAAGTGAATATAGAAACAAAACATTATTGGATTTGATATTAAAAGACATCTCCAGATCTCCTATTTATTTAAATTATAAAGTTGATTTCCTAATTTTTGAAATAGCATTAATTATGATTAAACATAAAATTAGCAAAAAAATAAAGTAAATATAGAAACAAAACATTATTGGATAGGGCTGGGCAACCGGGGTACCATTCGGGTGTCGGTTCTGTTTTAATCGGGTTCGGATTTTCATGGTTACCGAAAACCAGCCCCATTCGGATAACTTAAAACTTCGGTTCGGGATCGGTTCGGGTGCTCTTCGATTCGGGTCGGTTTTGGTAAATTATTTTGGTATTGGTATAACCCGAAATACTATCGGTTTAGGTTTCAAATGGACTTTCGGTTCTCGAGTATATCGTTTTTACTAAATGTAACCAATAAAAATCTACATAAATGGTAACTTACAATACATATAAGTACGTAAAAGCATCAATTTCGTTAAAACAACTATGAAATGACGTAAATTTGAAACGAAAGCCAAGCATCTTTATTCATATAAATAAAACAAAATAAATGTGAGAATTCAAGGAAACCTAAAGCCAAAAACCAAAACCAAATGAGAAACATATTATTCAATGAAATCAAAAACCAAAAACATAAATAAAATTTCAAGCTTCAACTGCAAGCACCATTGTCAACCTTTAACCACAAACTTCAAACTTCAATCTTTAAGACATAAGTAAAATCAGTTCTTTGATTTTGAAATATTTGATTTGTACATATTTTGTAACCAAAACATAAGTAAAATCGATTCAAAAATAAGAAATGAACATCAACCTTGATGATTCAAAATCAAACAAAAAAATTAAGCATATTTATCGATAAGAATAAAACCAAATAAATGAAAGCATAAAACGAAAAATCATTTTCTCATGAAATGAGAAACATTGTTCAATGAAAACAAAACCAAAATATAAGAACTTCAAACTTCAACGGCCACCTTCAACCATCAACTTTCATCTTATAAAACCACCAACCTTTATGTTATAGATAATAATTTAGATGTTCAATATATCTTAGTCTATTTTTGATACATATTAGGAATTTAAATCATGTTTGGTACAAGATCTTTTTGGGGTTTTGAATGTTTCTGGTTTTATCGGATATCCATTTAATTTCGGGTTTGGTTCGGATAATACACATAACCCGAAATACCACAAAACAAGATCCATTCGGTATTTATGTCGGGTTCGGATTCATTTTTATCGGATCGGAATCAGTTCGGATTTTAGGGTTCGGTTTATTTGCCCGGCCCTATTATTGGATTTGATATTAAAAGACGTCACCAAATCTCCTATTTATTTAAATTATAAGGTCAATTTCCTCTTTATTTACATAAATTATATAACTTAGTCATATATAATAAGATTATATATACATACATATATATATATATATGTTATATTTATTTGCATTATACAACTTTTTCATATATTATAAGATTATATTTATATGTTTAGACAAATGATATATGTTAATATAATATTATACTGACAAAAAAAACAACTAACAAAAAGAACATGTATGAATAAGATTATATATGTTTAGAAAAATGATATTAAAAACCACCAAGTAACAAAATTTTCTAAGTTGTTCAATGTCAAAAAAAAAATTATAATTGTATATACTAATGAAAATGATACCATTTGTTATAATGTAACAAATGCCCTTAATTCTAAACCCGTAGATATCAAACGTTAATAAAAGTGTGAAGAGAGGTCTCATGATGACATATAAGAAATGACAATTGTGTTAATCACACATGAGAATGAGGTTAAATAATAAAAGTGCTCCTCACAATGCTTCGAATTTATATGCAGGACGAAAGTAGCTATTCAATCTGCTATTAAATTGAAGATCCATATCAATCTTCAAATTTCTTTTAAAAATTGAATACATCAATAAGGTGAAAAAAACACAAATTACGATATTAAATATAAATGTTCGAAATCATTTCAAATGCGACATGATTTTTGCGATCTTATCATTTGGAAAAATGAGAAGAAAATCTAATTTTTTTTAAGTAGAACTCTATAATTACAGAGCAAAAGAAGATTAGGCATACTCCATTATTAGTCAATCAATTCACTGTAATACTAACTGAATTGATTTATTAAGATCAATCATAAATGGTCGACATCAAGAGTAAATGGTTTTCTGAATTTGTAATAAGGAAACTTATTAATAAATGTATTTATTATTATTTGGTAAAATTTACTGTAGAATTTAGACTGTAGAAGTTTTTGATGTAGCTGTATCTAATATATCTATAGAAATTAAATACGAGAAATGATAAAAAGGAAATATATTCCTACAACAATATTTTAAAAAGGAAATAGATTCCTACAACCATATTTTCGCTTTAGAAAATAAGGCTTCTACAACCATTTTTTTATTTTATTGATTTTAGCTTTAAAAAATATTTAAAGCATGATTAGTAACTTAAGTGGTTGTAGATAGAAATTAACGCTAAAGTCACTAGTTACAGTCCAACCAATCACCCCCAATATCTTAATTTAAATTTTATCAATAAATATAACCCTCAAAATAACATTTTCACATTGAATTATATAACATTCAAAATATTATTTTTCAAAATAATATTTTTCTATTGTAAATTATAAAATAATGGTCGTGCGAAGCACGGGGGATAACTAGTATAGTATAAATTGAAAACAAACACTCGTAATATAGATGTATGTGATACATAGTGTTTTTAGTGACTTTTAACATATGATTTTATCTCATTTTAATCATTTAGATTACATATCAGATGTATATATTGCATTTGCATGCATAATTTCATATAAAAGGACTAAAATACACACTTGAGAAGTTTGTGGTAAAATTTTGAGGTTATTTCGATTATTTTAGAAGTATTGGGACAAGTGTGAAAACAACAGAAAAATTTAGATACCAAGGGTACAAAATTGAAATATTCATAGTGCAAGATAACACAATTGAGAGATTCAATGTTGATTTGGAATGATGTTTGTTTTTAGTTGATCTGAGAATAATCAGAAATGTGAGGGAGCTAAAGTAAAAATACGAAGAAGTCAGCCATTATAATAGATTGAGCTTTAGCTAAACAAGATATGGAGCTTGACGACACCGGCGACCATGATGACAAAGCCCATGACGGAGCAAAGACACGGAATGGAAACGTCATGAACTTCAGACGGGTTATGCAGCAATCGACAGAGATGAGATGAGAATTGGAGGTCATGGAGAAAAAAGAGACATGGTGGCCAGCTGAGCACTGTGAGTTGAAGACAACGACGGAAAGCTTTCAAGGATCACCGGAATTGCGATTTGAAAAAAATTCGATCTTGGATAGCTCAATTGAAGATTTCTAGTGTGTTAAATAAAATAAAAATCTTTTGATAAAACGTGCGTTCAAAAAAAATTATGGTTAAGAATTTAATAAGATGGACTTTTTTGTCAATGGCACAATATTATAGTTATCTAGAAAAAGTTTGGAGTAGGTAAATACAAAATGTAAAGGATGGAGCGTACGACGTCGTACGGTGCAGTCTCAGCTCCAACCCTTGGGAAAACGTTTCAGTTACGCCTGCCTCATGCTTACACACTTCCAAAAGCAAGCTTCCTCCTTTTTTTCTCATCAATCATTCGTAAGAGAATTGGGATCGCTTCTTAGGGTTTTCAACAAGCAAACTCGCCCCCAATCTGAGGTTATTCAATTTCTCTCTTCTTTTTATCTCCTCACATTACCAGCTCTCCCGTTTTCGATCCCTCGTGAAATTCGATGAGAATTGATCTTCCTTTTTCTCAGATCTCTTGATATCACCATCTTGTGGAATTGAAATCCCCTTTTCCCGTTTGGTAATCTCGAATCGCATAGTTAGTTAGTTAGTTAGTAGTAATGAGAAAGATTGAATTTTTATTTTGTTAATATAAAAAGGGGTTTGTGTTGCTACTGAGGAGGTGGAATACTATATTAGTAATTGTAGACACATCAATCATGTCTGGTGGAACTCCGCGTGGTGGTGGTGGCTACATTAGGCAAAGGCATAGCCAAGGGTATGCTTCTGGTGGCGATGATCTTGAGGACGATGCTTGCTCCAGGCACCAACCTTTCTCCCTCGAGAGTCCTAGGTGTAAGACTTGGGTCGAGGTTCTGGAGAATGTGCTTTGGATTGCGTCTGCTGTGTTCATCGTCTATTTCGGAGACATGCACTCCAATATGATTTACATCCTCTTACACGATGCACGGATCAAAAGGTCACTGCTTTTCTCTTTCTTGATTCGTTGGTGGTTTAGTGTAATCAAATCAATCGAAGTAGGATAAACCTTGAGTTAATTTTGGTGAAGTAGCTTGTCATGTATCAATCAAGTGTTAGGAGGAGAATCACCTTGTAACAGCTTTCTTTAAGTCTTGGGGATTAGCAAGGACATTCCTTTTAGGTGGTTTGGATAATGTAGATTGATTTGATGTAGTTTCTGTACAGTTTCTACATTGTTTGGGATGATGGGTCTTTGCTGAAACGTAATGCAATCGTTTGACTTGGTTTTTTAGGATGCCTTTGTATATGGGGATGGTGGGAATAGCTGTGAACGTTATGATCATAATCTACGAAAGCATGTTGTCGTGGAGCATGAGAAGGTTCGATGAGAAATGGGAACTTTGGAGTATCTCCGCTCTGCCTTTCATCACCCTACTTGGCATCATTTCATTCTGCCTGTAAGTAAAACAAACCCACCACACACCCCCCCCCCCCCCCCCCCCCCATGTTTTAGTCATCACCGGGGAGTTTGAGTTTGATAAAAGTGTTGTAAATATATATATAGGCTATCCTTTGCTCTGTGGCCTATATGGGGATTTTTGACTCTCCCTCTCCTGGTATGGACTCTGATTCTCCACAAAATCTGTCATTGTGTAGAGAGAAATCTTATCTGGTTGATGTAAACGCATAAACATTATATAAATGTTTGTTTGCAGTTTACATTGTTCATGGCATGCCTAGTTGTGTTCCCACATCTGACGATCATCAAACTCAGGCCTCAAAACGAAGAACTTCGCATAGATTGAGAGAAGAATGGAGTTAGTAACTGAGAGAGTGATTGGATGGATGGATACCATTACCCTTTTATTCTTTTCTTTCTTTCTTGTTGAGAAGTGAATAAGTGTGAAAAGGGGAGAGGGATGTGGTTTGGTTTGAGATGTATAGATAGATATATTAGATGAACTCATTGATGATCTAATAGAGAGAGAGTGATCTTTTTTTTTCTTTTAATGTTTTCTAAGTCTCTTGAGAGGTATATTATTGGTTCCTGTCTTGTTTCATTTCCAAGTGCAGCGAATTAGAAAAAAAATGCTCTCATTCGGCTCCTTCAAATTCTTTATTTTCTTTTCATCAAAAATTTGAAATTCATTTGTTAAAGGCTTAAAGCTGATAAAAAAATGCTTTTGCAACAGATGAGGCTCAGAAAAAGAAAAACAGAAATTGTTTGGGGGATAAATCGGAAATTGTTTGCAGATTAATCAAAGTTTAATAGCATCACTAGATTCTAACCCGTGGCGGGTATATTTTTTGTTTTAATTTAATTTTCATATTTGTATTTTCTTTGTGATGATATTTGTATTTTTTTGTAAGCATATTTGTGTGTAAATCTTAATCAAAATATATTTTATTAAATAATAGCAATTTAAAAAAATTGATATGGTATACGTTCGGCTAGGGTTTGGTTGCCGGTCGAATCCGCAAATCCGCGGGTTTCAATTTTGTTTTGGTCAAAAGTATGACCCGCACAATCCGTATACAAATAATTTGTACCGACATCCGCCCCATTTTATTTTGCGATTATCTGCGAGTTATAATTTTTTAAAAAATAATTTTTAATTTAACTATTATAAAAAATATAAAAATATATTTATAATAAAATTTATATAATTTTTAAAAATTTAATTTGTTCTTTTTTAAATTACCATATTTTTAAAACAGTGTTCACTTTTATTTTTATTTTTATTTTTATCTATTTTTCGGGTTAGCGGGTACCCACAATCCTAAATTTACCAACCCGCTCCCACCCCGAATTAAATACTCATAACCCACATCCAAAAATCGATTTTTTAAAAAAATATTATTATTAAACACAAATATAAAAATTAAATATCTCTAAAAAATTAAAACAAAAATATACACCAGCTCTTTTAAAAGACAAATCAAAATATAGTTTATTCTACTAAAATAAAACATAACCTATTGATAAATATTATGTTCAACTATCTATTTTATTTAATATTAAACATACATATAATTAGAAAAAAACTTAAATATAAAACTTAAATTTTTCAAAAAAGAAATTAAAATAAAAAACAAACCTGTTTTTTGGAGGGCAGATGTCATATATAAAGATGTTAACAGTGCAAATAATTATCATTTACCTTGGCTTAGTGCATAGAAGTGCTTCTACTTTTAGAGTACATCACGTGTTCGAAACAACTAAATCATTTTTGTTTTTTTTTTCTAATAATTTCTTTAATGAATGGCATTATTGTAAATACATCGTCATCTTTCTTATAATAACGTCTAGGTTTCTGCAAAAACATTTTCATGGCAATCATAGAAAAAAGTATCATTATAAGCTGCAATATTGCGTTTTTCTTTCAGATCCTTCATTAATTTTGTAGATCAGGTATATAAATTCCATTCAAAACCTAGAAAAATGGATTATTTTAGAAAACCAATTCATTCATCGAATTTGACAAATCACCACGGTAACTCTTGGCTCCATGGCCGAGCAATCGATCACCATGCCCACATTTCTGAACCTACAAATATGTTAAACATATGCAAGTTTGTGTATTGTATTATACTTGCACAAATTATTAGTTATATGAAATTGTACTCTCAAAAAAAAATTGTACTCTCTACAATTTGAATTAGTAGACAGTTTGAGATGAAGTGAGTCCCGAGTAATATGGAACTGAATTAGTGGTTACAATATTTTTATAAAATGTATAATTATCATTTATTATTGATATTTAATGGACAATTATAAAATTTAAAAAGTGGACACAACATATATCAACTGTTCATACAGAAAAGAATTAATAGAATAGATTAAAAAAATTAAAGGGAGAATTGAAGTGGTAAAAAGATAAAAGCAAAACTGTACAAACAAATGTAAAGAGAGATTTGGTTAAAAGGTGGGCATAAGACAGAAAGAGAAGCATTTTTGTGGTTAGTTAGTTAGGGGGATAAGGAAGAGTGAGAGGGAGAGAGATGGGACACGTAATTCGACAGCTGCTGCTGATAAACCCTCCTTCTTCTTCTTCTTCTTCTTCGCCTCTTCTCAGGTGCCGGACTACTACTCTCGACTCAAACTATGTTTTCTCTCTGCGAACTTCAATTACCAAAAGCAAGCCCAGATTCTCTTGTCTTTTCTCCGGCGGCAACCAGAGGGAGGTTTGTTTGTTTGTTTTATACTTTACTTTCTAGCTTTGTCTCTATGTGTGTAAAATCAAAATGGGGGTTTCAATAAAGATTAATGGGAAGCCGTAATCAAAAAATTGTCTGGAAGGTTTAGGGGTTGGTTTAAATTGATTCAATTTTTATCTGAAATATTTGCTCTGTTTGTGACTCTCAATTTGATAATTATTCAGGATATCTTAAATCGATCCACAGTTGGTATGTTGCTTTTGTTCAATTTTGCAAAAGCGGAAGCTTTTTAGTAGCACCACCCCAACTCTTTGCTATATAGGGTAGCCTAAGACTGGACAGCTACTTTGAGTTGGTTAAAGTGAGAGTATGAGTACTACAGTTTCTTCGCCTTGCTACTCCTTTGGATATAGCAATAACTTCCTTTAAGAACTACAGAATCACACACACCTTTTTTAGCTAAAGATCTAATCTCTTCTCAAGCATTTTCCTTTGACAAACATGATTGATTTGATTTTTTATTCTTCCGCTTCCTTGTTTCAACTCTCTCTCATAACTCTCCTCACAGAAGTGAATGTGTTTTAGAGATGGACAAGGTTGGCATCATAGCTTGCTTGCTTGCTTTGATTGGTGCAGGAGCAAGCTCGTAACGCATTGGAAAGCGCTCTTGGTGGTAAGCAAAATGAGTTCGACAAATGGGACCAAGAAATCAAGAAAAGACAAGAATCCGGTGGTGGTGACGGTAATGCTGGCAATGGTGGAGGAGGCTGGTTTGGAGGCTGGTTCAGTGGCGATCATTTCTGGAATGAAGCACAGCAGATCACCATTACTCTCTTAGCTATACTTTTCGTGGTATGCATATTTCCCTTACTAAGACAAAAGACTTGTTTCTTGTTGATGATATTGGTTTTGATTTTTCTTTTTTTGTAATATTGGTTGCAGTATATGATAGTTGCGAAAGGTGAAGTAATGGCTGCATTTGTGCTAAACCCCTTGTTGTACGCGTTGCGAGGAACACGAGAAGGTCTGACTTCTCTAAGCTCCAAGCTCATGGGAAGACAAGCTTCTAAAGTGAATGGTGATAACTCAGAGGAGATGTGGAAGAATGATGGTTTGGTCTCTGCTAAAGAAAGCGTTGTCCGAAAATGGGGAAGTGACTGAATCACAGTTCATGAAGTTGTTCATTCAAGAAGAAAGACTTTGAATGTTTTTTCTTCTTCCGGTTTGTTTTAAAACGTCAAGATGAGATCAAAACTTCTTTTCAGTTTTGTAATAAAGGATAGGTACATTTTTCTGTGAACAAAACAAAAGGAGCAACTCTTGTGATGTAGCCTTAGTAACAGCAAATCAAGTCTCTCGGCTATGTGACTGTCTTTATGCCATGTTAAATAAATTGAACAATGTATAAATCATATCCTATGGATAAATCTAAAATCTCAGGACAATACCCTTGTTTGAATTTGAAGCATGACTATGTCATAGGAGTTGAAAGTTTATTTCGAGTAAGGAAATGAACAAGAAAAGAATACTCAACCAATTGTGTGTTTTCTTTTGTTGAAAATCCTTAAAATAAAACTAGCCAACCCACATCTTAGTTGTAGTATCTTGGACGTCAGCAAAACCAACTATGTAATTGTTTATAAAATGTTATAATAGTGTTTTAAGGTAGAAAAATGAGTGATATAAAGTTGAAAAGTAACATAGACGTTTTGCAGAAACGGTATGAATGGAGACGCGAAATATCGTTGTCATTTCGATGCTTTAAAGTTAAGAAAAAGATGCCGAAGGTTTATACCGTTTCTTATTGTCAGGAACAAGAATATTCCCATGATGGAACGCAAAAACTAGCAACCATTTGTGCAATCCCTCTTTTTAATACTATATCTATAATCAAAAGTGGTAATTGTCAAACTATTACTAGTAAAATGATCATGGAGACAGAGATAGATCATTAAGACCTAATGTCCCCACATGTCTTCTATCATGACATTCTGAGCTGGATTTATTAAGTTTTCTTTTTTTCCTACCAAAATACATGTCTTTTCATACAAATAATGATATAAAACAGTGACTTCTCTATGGTACTATAATTTCAAGAAAATGATGGAAAACATAAAAAAAAAAATATTTGTGAAAAAAATAAAATCTCCAAACATTTATATATGTGAAAAAAATAAAAAATTTCAGAACATTTATACCTGTGGAACGGATGAAATATATATATTTTAGAAAATATAATTTACAGTTTATAGATACGAAAGAATGCTTATATTATAATATAGAAGAACATATTGAAGTAGGCAATTGCTAGTTATGTTCAAAACAACTTTTAAAGTTCATCAATGGACAATCATAACTGGTTGGTTAAACCAGAATAAAATACGGACAATTTATAAATAAAAAGTGATGTATATTAAGTTTCAAAAAAAAAAAAAGTGATGTATGTGAGTGATATTTTATGAACCGACCATGACCATGTGTAATAACCTCACCCACAGCTACAGCAATAAAGAACCAAATTGAAAAGAATAAAACCAAAGAGATATTCTCCCAAAAGAAAGACACAAAAAATGGATATTCGAAAAAGAAACCTTTGAGAATATTCTTCTAAAACCTATTATAACTGCATCACCTTCCTTTCTTCTTCATCTCTACACTTAAAAGTTTTTCCCAAGGAAACAGAAAGAAGAAAAAAACATGAAGTTCGGTAAGAGTCTGAGCAACCAGATCGAGCAGACACTGCCTGAATGGCGTGACAAGTTCTTGTCTTACAAAGACCTCAAGAAACGACTTAAACTCATCTCCTCCACAACACAAGACCGTCCCACCAAACGTCTCCGAGTAGACGCCGAGTGCTCCCTAGGAATGTCTAAAGAAGAGATCAGTTTCATACAACTGCTGGAGGGCGAGTTGGAGAAGTTCAACAACTTCTTCGTTGAGAAGGAGGAAGAGTACATCATCAGATTAAAGGTTCTAAACAGTAACAACTTTTATTTTTATATGGATACCTATAAAAATGGGGACTTAAAAACTTGAGGCAAATGTTTTAACGGATTTGGTCCAAAGTTGGCCCAAACAATAACGAACGTTTTGGATTCATATCTCAACCGAAACATCTGAATAATTTTTTTTGGTAAAAACAGGAGTTGAGAGATAGGATTGTAAAAGCTAAGGACTCAAAGGAGAAGATGATGAGCATGAGGAAAGAGATTGTTGATTTCCATGGAGAGATGGTTCTCCTCGAGAACTACAGTGCCCTAAACTACACTGGTAACTTGTGATCCAAGTTTCATATCCAAAGTCGTTTATTAAATGTTGGAGATAAATGTTGAGATGGGTTTTGCAAACTATACAGGATTGGTAAAGATACTGAAGAAGTATGACAAAAGAACTGGTGATCTCATGCGTTTACCTTACATCCAAAAAGTTCTCCAGCAACCCTTTTACACGACTGACTTGTTGTACAAGCTCATCAAAGAATCCGAGGCAATTCTTGATCGGTTCTTTCCAGCTACGCATGAATCTGAGGATCCTACTGATACAACAGAGTCTGAGAATATCCAAGCAGAGCTCTCAGAGCACAAGTTCATGGAGAGCCTCCACATGAAAAGTACAATCGCTGCTTTGCGTGTGCTGCAAGAAATCAGGAGTAAAAGCTCTACCGTGAGTGTTTTTTCGCTGCCGCCACTCCAGTTAAACGGGTTAGATGAGACATGGAAGAAGATTCCGTTGTTGGAGCAAGAAGCCAAATAGAGTGAGAGATGGATCCACTTAGAAGCTAACAGTTTATATAAAACCAGTCACATTATCAAAAAAAGAAAAAAGAGAGGCAGAAGAAAGGTTAGGGGATCTTATGTGGACATCTTTGGTACTTATTGTTAAGTTCGTTGGGGTTGTAAGTTTGTTTCCGTGTTGTGTGTAGTAATCGATGCAGTATACCACTTCACATTTTTTACTTGTTGATTCTCTTCCTCTTTTTTTTTTTCAAAATTCTTTGCTCAATGTCTTGACTTAATTAAATTCACATTCTAGACTTAATTTACGAATGTCACAACCCCCCTCCCAAACCAAAAAAAAAAACAGAGCAAAGTTAAAAAAAACGGAAGAGCAGATAGTGTATCAATTGGGTAGTTTTTGATGTGGTAGTTGCCTAAAAATAACTTATGTCAGAGGAGACCCATCATACAGAGCAATCAATCTGAGATTGACTACTTCTTAAGTAAGAAGCTTCTCAAAAAGCTTCTATCTAAACCCTCCGGTGGTTCAGCAGTTGATTGCACCACCAGGCTGTGTATTTGAAATTCAGCTTTAGAGATTGGTATACGATAAGACAAAATCCTTCCATCTTTAAGAAAACTTTCCCAGCAAACTCTTAGCCGCTCGGTTATTTAGTTCGAGGCAATTCCTATGATACCCTCATATCTCATAATCCAATTTCCGACACACTCTATTTTCTTTTATTAATCGATTTATTTTAATACCAAAAATAAGATGTTTACCAATTTACCCTCGACTCATTTAACCTAATCTAAAAACAGAAGTTGCCGACACTTTGTTTCTTATTTTCTTTTTCTCTTCTTTTCTTCCTTCTCCTCTCTCTCTTCTCTGCGATTTTTCTCTTCTCTCTTTTCTTTCTTTTTTGTCTTCTTTTTCATAGATCTGAATGTCAAAAGATGAATCGCATTCACGGTGCCTCAGTCTGATGTAACATCGACGGAGCTTGTATCCATGGCGGCTCAACCAGCAAAAATGATGAAGAAGGTCACGAAATTAGAGAAAAAAGATTGAAAATCTGGGTTTCAATTTACGATTCTTCTTGTTCTGTATTTTTGATTTAAGATTCCTATTGTTGTTCTGGATCTAGGGATTCAGAGTTATTAAATCGAATTCTGGATTTTATCTGTTTTTATGCATTCTTATTGTTCTGATTTATGATTCTTATTGTTCTCATTCTCCTTTGCTAAGTATATTTAGTGTTTTTATTCATTTCATTTTCAGATCCAGATTTAGTACAATTTGGTATTACTTAGTAATACGTAGTATAACCGGTAGAACATAGGAGAACTTAGTATAACTAACTCATCGTGGTACTTAGTAGTATTCAATATTACTCGGTATTACCTGTATAACTATCTAGAACTTAGTATAACTACACTTAATAATACTCAGTAGAACTTACTTAGTAATACTCAGTAGAACTGCACTTAGTAATACTTAGTAGAACTTGGTATAACTGCACTTAGTAATATTCAGTAGAACTAAACATCAGTATAACTTGGTATAACTGCACTTAGTAATATTCAGTAGAACTAAACATCAGTATTACCCAGTATAACTTGGTATAACTGCATTTAGTAATATTCAGTAGAACTAAACATCAGTACTACCCCGTACGAAATAACTCAGTACAACTAAATAAAACTATACCATATAATATAGTATTTGAAATTTGAAATTTAAAATCGCAAAAAAAATTGAAAAATTGAAAATTTGAAAATTTGAAATTTGAATTTTTTTAACTAAAAAAAAAGAAATTTGAAAATTGAAAAGGGCAAAATCGGATTTCTATATTTCATTAAAACAAAAAGGGCATAGGAGATTTGAGAGGCCCATAGAAGATTAGGGGCACTGGAAAAGTCGGCTCATTTAGTTCTGAAGATTTCGTGTCGGATCTTCGTTTCGGGTATAGCCCAAGTAAACATAAAGCCCATAAAAGCCCATTATCTAACTAAAATCTGCAAAAGCCTTGGCTGCTCCACTCTATCGCTTGATCACTTCCTCTTCCCGAATTCGCAGGTATGTTGCTTGATCCTTTCTTATTGATTTGAATCTTCGCCAATGGTTTTCGTATATGGATCTAGTTAGAGATGGATTACAGATTAACCGAGACTTCGAGGTGTAAAATGGATTCTTTAACTAATACTGCTTTTGAAAATTTGCAAGAGTGAGAGGAACACGATGAAGGTGAGATCATCTGTGAAGAAGAGATGTGAGTCTTGTCAGATAGTGAAACGCCGTGGAATTATCTATGTCATATGTTCATCCAATCCTAAGCACAAGCAAAGACAGGGGTACTGCTCCATGTCTCATGAAGGAACAATACCAACAACTCCCTGGTAAGTGATTTTTGATGGTGACAAAGATAATAAAGAATCGGAGTCTATGTGTGAAAAATACAAACTGAGTTAGCTAGTATGGGAGGGCTCTTGTTTACTCATTGCAGATATGGAAGTGACAAGAAACTGACTTGAAATGTATTTTATGATTTCAAAAACAGGTTTGATGACTCGGTTTCTAATCAGGAGGTGGTGAAGCTGCCTAGTCTGAGAGTATCTACCAGTCTGGCGCCTCTTTTACACAAGAGGCCTGAGCCAATGACGATTTTCGGGTGGAGGCCAGGTTTTGCATCCATTCTCTTCAAACAAGGGACTTGGTAAGTTGATCAGGCATTTCTTGTTTAATATTTTTACAGCTGTAATTGCAGTTCTCTTTCAGGTTTCCGGTATGGTGAAACATCATAGTATATCTAAACACTTTTACTATGGTCAGTTGTAGGCTCTTCTAGGCCAGATAGCGGCTTGAATGACCTGAACAACGAGATATGTGTCATGCTTGAGTATTCAGCCTTTTCTTTTAGAATTTTTCTTTGAAACATATGTTGACTCAACATCACTTTCTTTGCTTTTGCAAATTAATTGTTCCATATGTTTATCTCTCAAATTAATATGAGTATAAAACTGTTTTAACTTTTTGTTTTGAAACTACAGTGTTATTATTTGTGAGTCAAAAAGTACTATGTTGAAACGACAAGAAACAAAACTTAGAAATTAAAATAAAATAATTAATTCAAACAAAAGAAAGCTACAATACCATATAATTTCAAAATCAATTTGTGCAAACTAAATCCTTTTTCAACACTTAGCTAAATTATGACAACAGTTATTATATCTAAACGATTTTGAATGTAGTCAGATTACCTCTTGTTACCACAACTCGTACAAAGACAAATTCCAGAAAATAATATTAAAGTGAAAGCACACCAAGTAAAAGCGAATCAAAAACAAAGAACTAGAAGCAAGTAGATATGTGGAAGACGAAGACCTTCACGACAACCACCCCTTCTCTTTCTCCACCGTTGAGCACTATGCACGTGGCTCCCGTACTGCGGTCACAGGAAGCCCATTCAGTAACCATATCCCTGGTCCCCTCAGGCCCTCACTTTCTAATCTTTAGACGCTTCTACTTTTGGACATAATGCCTCTTCATACATTACTTTTGTTTTAATTTTTCCTTCCTCGATCAAAATCATTCACAGCTTGATCCAAAGACTCAGCTCATCAATAATTGACGCACCCCCTTTTTCTTGTAGTGTTTACTTTTCTGCTGGCATTTTAACCAATTAATAGAGGATAGGGTGAATGATAGTAATTGATAATTGTGTTTCTTTCATAACAAACAACAAAACAATAAATGGATAAATTATTCAATTCACTTTGTATCTTTATATATAATTGGAACATGATCATTTCTCAAAGGTTCAGGATAGTCTGCCAATGAAAGTTAAAATGATCTTCATAAGTGGACCATATATATGACGTAAAAAGCTATGGTTGTCTGAATAGATTTGTTCCGTTGAACATAGGCCCATGTTAATTTTGTGCCGTTGAATATAGGCCATATTATCTACTTAAGTTACACTAATTGTACTCCACTAAGACATCTACCAAAAGTCCTAAACCATTATTTGGCCAAAAATAAATCAAAAAAATCCAATAAAGCCAAGGACGTCTTTAGCTTAGATACAAATTTGCTCGTCCTTACATGCAACGTGTCGTCTCAGAAAAGAGAGAGAGATGCAACAAAATCTATCACTGCATGCTTGCGTACGAAGACCACGAGCAATCCAGTCACAAACCCTCTAATCCCTACTCTCTCAACCATTTCAGTTTCCAGGCAGAACACGGCGGCAAAGCAGAATCCGGCGAAGTCCGTGACGGAGAAATCCGTGACGGAGACGGAGACGAAGAGCGTGATGCGGAGACAAAGAGCACGAGGGCAGTGGCAGAAGTCTGGATCCGAGAGGTGGCGGAGGAGGCCGAGAGAAAGGGAAAAGGAGAGAATCTAAGGTCAGGGAAGAGAGCAGAACAAAGGAGATGGAGAAGATGAAATTTGAAGCGTGGAAAACGAAGAAGGTGAGAAGGACAATATAAAGTTCTTCCAATAATCAAAAAATTATGATAAATCCTAAGATATGTCCTTAAACTAAAAAAAATTATTAAACTATTCTAAGGACAAAAAATTTGTCAAACCGTTAATGTTGCTCTAAGTCAGTATCAAAGACAACCAGGAATATAAGTCATGTTATCAACTTATAATGGGACCCCCAAGAAATCAAAGATATAAATGGTTATGGAGGCAGATCGTCGATTTTATCGTCAGCCTTAATGCAGACGTGATCTTGAACCGTGCAATCAAAGGGGAACCCATATCCACCCACACGAAACTTATGTAATTACTTTCAATTTTGTTTAAAAGCAATTGCATGTTTTGCATACATCTAGCGATAGTCAACGTACATAGTACGTAGCAGCAGTGTATGCATTTATATATGTTTTGGCGCCACGTGCGATTCGTGACTTTTGGGAGCCAAAATGAAGTAGGTGCCGCGTTTGTCACTATATTTTTATCTAGGGTATGTTTTTTCTCCTCTTTGATGCTCAGTTTTAACCAACAATTAAAAGTATAATGCTTCTGATTTTTTTTTGTCTGATCTTCATGTTATATAATGTATTTGCATATTATTTGGTACACACACAACTTGGAGAAAGCAGCCAATCAAACAATAAAAATCTTGGAGAGAACAAAAATCTAATTAGTTTAACAAAAAAAATTGGACAAGACTTGGGTTCACCCCCTACGGTGAACCTTTAAATTCACCACCTACCTAATAACCTATCAAAGTGCCAACTAGATCAATGATTAAAAAATATTAAATAATTTTTTCAAAAACCAAAATAATTAAAAAAATAAATAGTGTCAATTTTAATAATGCTAATGTCACCATCTAATCCATAAACTCAAACTCTATACCCTAAATCCAAATTCTAAGCCCTAAATTCTAAATTATAAACCCAAACTCTATACCCTAAACCCAAATCTTAAACCCTAAACCCAAACCATAAATCATAAACCAAAAAACCTGAACTTTAAACCCAAATCTATACCCTAAACCCAAATCCTAGACTCTAAACCCAAAACGTAAATACAAAACCCAAACCCTATACCCTAAATATTTGGATTAATATTGATGTTGTTCTTTTGAAATTTAAGGTTAAAAATTAAAGTTTTGATTTAGAATTCATGGTTTGGGTTACGGTCTAGGGTTTGGGTTTAGGGTTTATGGTTTGGGTTTAGAGTCTAGGTTTTGGGTTTAGGGTTTAGGGTTTGAGTTTAGGGTATAGTTTTGGGTTTAGAGTTTAGATTTTTTGGTTTATGATTTGTGGTTTGGGTTTAGGGTTTAAGATTTGGGTTTAGGGTATAGAATTTGGATTTATAATTTAAAATTTACGGTTTAGAATTTGGATTTAGGGTATAGAGTTTGAGTTTAAGGATTAAATAGTGACATTAACATTATTAAATATGATATTATTTATTTTTTAAATCATTTTATCATTAATTTAGTTGGCACTTTGATTGGTTATTAGGGAGATGGTGAATTTAAAGATTCACCATAGGGGGTGAACCCAAGTCTTGTCCAAAAAAATTTTAAGCAAAACCTTCACGTGATAAAAACGCTCATCAACGGCTGAGATTGTTTCTCCTTCATCTTCCTCTACTAAACCATCTCACCAGTGTATATATATAATGGTCACTTCTCTCACACACAGCTCATAAGTTACAGCAATAAAGTCTCAATCTTTTCTTTTCCTTTCGATTCGCATAACCAACCTTTGGAAGCTCAGAATTCTACCCAACAAAAAAAAAAAAACATGCTTCTACGAAGCGCGTCGACTCCACTTCTCAACTCGTTAGTTCATGTCTCGACTCCAAAGGAAACACCGATCGAGACCGTCGAATCTGTTCATCAGATCCAACGGCTTAGATCCCTGACGCTCTCTTCACCTTCCTCTTGCTGTTACAGCCCGATGTCTATACACTCTAGCGACGAGACCGCGAGGAGGATGAAGAGAACGGCGTCAGAGAGCGATCTACGACACCTGACAACGACGACGACGAAGCAGCCGCCGTCGAGTAAGTTCTTGAGCGGTGCTGCTCTGATGGAGGACGTGGAGGAAGGAATCGGGTTCGGGATCATACGCACGTCTTCTTATGACGGTGGCTTCGCGTTGAGCTGGGCACTGGAGGAAGATACTGAGGTTAGTGGCGGCGGCGGTGACGGCGGCGGTGGGATTGTTCACGGCGGAGGAGGAAAGGGCGGATCTGATGGTGACGATAGCACGGACGTTCACTATCGGAAGATGATTGAAGGCAACCCTGGAAACGGGATGTTTCTTAGCAATTACGCAAAGTTCTTGAAAGAGGTAACACTTTTTTTTTTGTCTTTGTGTCTTTACTCTTTTGTCTGAAAGTGGGATGTTTTTTGAGGGGCTGATTTGTCTTTTTGATTTGAAACAGGTTCGAAAAGATTACTTGAAAGCGGAGGAGTATTGCGGGAGAGCTATTCTGGTGAATCCTAACGATGGAAATGTTCTGGCTATGTACGCGGAGTTGGTATGGATGATTCATAAGGATTCTTCTCGTGCTGAGTCTTACTTTAATCGAGCCGTCGCAGCTGCTCCTGATGACTGGTAAGAAAGATTTTTTTAACTAATCAAACTCTCTCTCTCTCTCTCTTCTTTTGAGTAGCGTTTGTGCTGATGTGTTCTTGTTGTTGTGTGCAGTTATGTACAAGCTTCATATGCACGATTTCTTTGGGATGCTGAGGAGGAAGAAGGTGGAGAGGAGGAGAAGGAAGAGAGACACGAAGAGGAACGTGTGCCTCAAGCTTCTCGAATGAGTTTCTTCACTGGTCTTTCTCCAATTACAGCCATGTCTTAACTCGGTGGTCTCGGCATGTAGATTTTGATAAATGTGTTTATGTGACGTCTATGATCTATCTAACCCTTTTGTTTAATATGAATTCTTTTTTGTTGCTTTGTTTATATGTGTGCTTCCCTGCTTCAGTGTTAGAGTGTGTCTCAGATGTGGTAATAAATAAAAGTTTTGCTTTTCATGGATGTAACTAAACTAAGACTATGATATCTTCTTGACGCAATTTAAGGGTTAGATGAATTTGGATGGTTTTGAACTAAGGCAGACACTAACCCTATAAAATCCATGAAGATGACTGCTAAATTGTTATCCACTTATCCTTCTGATGCAGGAACCATTTTGGTGCCATGATCTTAAGGATATCCATGAGGTTTATTTAACCATTCGGAGAGGCTAAGAATGCTCAGCACTTTCCCAGCTGTGAATTTGGAGGATAAAAAAACCATGCATTGTTAGATCATTAACTCTACTTGTAGCTGTCCGCTTGATCTTGCTGCCAACAATCCCTCTTGTCAGAGTTGAACACATGGTCATTAGGGTCGGCTCACATGAGATAGGTTTAGAAGTTCAGCAAGAGTCTGTGATTCATACTATTTTGTTTAAAGCTCTTCAAGATTTACAAGAAGGGAAAAACCATTATCTTGGTTTTGTTTGTGCTATGGACTTCGGATTACTAGAGCAGGCCAATCCCAGAGTCATGCCTTTGATTTTACTCGATTAACTTGCGCAAAAAGTTACTGCAATAAAGAAAACAGAAGTGGGCCTAGGATGGAGATGACCAAGAGCAACTCTCATGGCAAGGGTGCTACAGCACTTAAATGGGAACAAGATTAGATGGCAGCACTCCTAGAGCCATTATCAGCATCTCCAACCATGACATCAAATTTGGTATTGAAATTACACCAAATTTAGTGTTTTGGTGTCAATTTTTTTTTGTCATCTACCAAATATTACACTAAAAGTAATATTATATAGTATTTGATGTTTTCTATTTTAATAATTTTTATATTTTTATTATTTTAAATTGATAAATAATTGTTTGATCACACTTTGATATTATGTTTATTAGATTTTCATAATTATACGTTTATAAAATTTAGTTACATTTATATTTTTTTGGATTAACAATATTATACAAGTATTTATTTTATATAAAATACTATTTTAAAATTACTAAAATAATTATGAAAAGCACATTAAAACAATATAATTATTTTAATAAAATCGGTATTAGTTAGTAATACATGCTTAATTAAATTATAAAATAAAAAATAGAATTTATTTCAAATTTTGGTGAATTTAATAGTATTAAATATAACTTAAATAAAAATTATAATCAATATTTTAAAATAAAATAAATGATAATAATCATTTAGTGATTTCTTATTTCAAAATAAAGTAAAATATAAATTTCTATGATATTTTATTTTTTATAACATAAAAATGATTAAAATAACTTAGTGAATTTTTACTTGAAAATAAAATAAAAAATATTCTAATTTATGTAAAAATAATTTAAAAATATAGTTACAAATTTGAACTGATTAAAAATGATTGACACAAATTTTAATTGATTAATAACAATAACTAAATTATATTATTTAATGAAACATAATAAATATGTACATAAAATAATTGGTTTGATGAATAGTGTTATATCAAATTTGGTGTAACATATTCATTTTACACTAAACTAGATGCGATGTCCGCGCTACGCGCGGAAAATGTTCGATGTTTATGGTTTACGATGAAAAAATGGTGAAAATATAAATTATTGTCAGTTTAACTATTTTTTTATGGATGAATCAAGAGAAAAAACTAATTTTACATGGAATTTTTTTTGTATCCATAAGTAATTATAAATTATTTAAAATTTTTATTTAAAGCTTTTCTTTGGTTTTTGAACAATATATTTTATGTTATTAGAATACTTAACAAATTATAAAGTTTAACAACATTCTGGCTCTACACACAACCAAAATCAGTCGGGTAAAGTACACACATAAATATATGAACATAAATATAGACACACAGATTTTTTTAATTAGAACAACATACAAATGCGAACAATTCCTATTCTAGAGGCAATTTATTGATGAAATAAAAGGGTGTTTCGTTTGTGTAGAAGTGGATCGATCAGAGCTCAGTCTCAAACGGAGAAGATGAAGGGGGAGAGGGGAAGATCCACGGTCGTCGATTCTTTTTGTTTTTTAGATTTCAGAAAATTAAAAAAAAAGAATAATGAAAAATGAAGTCCACATGCAATTGAAATACAAATAAAGTCCATAGTCTAAATAATACATAAACCCGAAGCCCAGATATTGAAGCCCTTCTGACGTGGATAAATAAAATAAGCTGATTGGGTAATTTTTTTTGCACACGTGGACAGTCCCATAGAGCTTGATATTTGCCTTTTAGTAGTGTCATAGATTATTTTCTTGTTTTTTTTTTGTTTTTTAGAAATATATATTTTCTGGATCATAAATGTATTAAAATAGAATTTGATAAATCAAACGTAACTGGCAATAGTAGAAAGTATATTTTTTCCGAAGGAGGTATGATAACATAATATTCAATTATATTAAGGAGGAAAACTTTAGCTTAGAAAACTATGTCACGGCATGTGGGGCAACTTAGGTTATTGTGAAACCACCCGACGATGCATAGATGATGATATATGTGGTTGCACCTCAGTGAGTTTACAACCCCTGTCCCATTGATGCTGTCATGACAGATGGAACACACTTTTCCAGCATCATCCGGAATGGGGTCTCTCATTGATGATCCTAGGTCCATCAAAGCTTCCTCGAGGTCTATCCTGTTGGTCGCGTTAGGGTTAAAATCTCGTATGGATAGAACAGCGCGGACATGTGTGCCTAGATTTAAGAATCAAACATGATAAGCCGATAACAATAATTCGTATAGAAATAAAAACTAATCGTCTTGGAAAACAACCTAAATAAGAATCGTGCTAACAGACTAATATAAAACATTGACTTCTAAATTTCTTACATAAACACAATTATATATCTATAAGTGTCTACGTTATTATAAGCAAACCAAAAATATAATAATTTGAGGTTTGTATACCTGCATAATCATGTAATAATGGGATCATAGCAGCGAACTTCTGACTGGTATATCCAATGATATTGTCGGTAACTGGGAAGAAGATATCATGGAAGCTGAAGATGTGTTCCATAAGATCAATTGTCTCATAAGTTATATGACCAGTAGCGGTTGTCGAGAATGTTATGGAAAAATTTATCTCTGTTTGATTGGTGTTTTTTCTATGAATCTTAATGCGAAGCTTTCTATCCGGATCTCCGATCGCAGGCTCTGTCTCAGAGGAGAAGGAGTAAGAAATATGTGGTTGGTTGTTCATGATGTTGAACTAAATCAAGAACCCTGTATAGGTAAAAAGGACTAATCATCCTTATATAGTACTAATAGCTGAGGTCAGATTAATAGATTTTCAGTTTTCCGTGAAATTTGTAAGTTACATGGTTGTTTTTATTAGCCAGAGTTAATGAAAAGGTTGTTATCACTCTTTAAATTTTTATTTTTATTTTTATTGTTTGATGCACACAGCGTTATCTTCTCGTGTGTACAGTTTCATCTTTAAAACAGTCCTCAAAATTGGAATTGATTAATGAGGAAGTCTTGAATAGGAGAAACTAAATGCTGCATTACGTGTGTTATTTCTAATCACAATATTTTTTGATGGAGGAGTGCTATCTCGACTAATTATTTCCTCTACATGTCAAATTCTATATTTTTTTTTTTAAGATGAAAACTGAAAACAACGTATAAAATATAAAAAGAAATAAATTATAGAGAGCATCATAATTAGCATAACACTCCTTATAGGCTAATAAGAAGCAAGAAGTGCTTTCATTGAAGAATAATTATAACAGTTTCCATTTAATATAGCATTGCAAGTAAACAATAAAGCAAGAGAGTTTGACAACCAGAGATTAAAAGAAAACAGTCCAAGGGTGCAAAGTTGATGTCCGAAAATGTAAAAAACAGAGCATAGAGTTTTAGTAATCACAGAACCACCGTTTACATCTTAGCCACATTTGGCCCTCTTGGGCTCTTCCACATCAACTACATCACCAGACCTTTTCACCCTCTCACCATCAGACTCTTCATACCCTCCGGATGGACCACTCTCAGTACCTCCCTTCTGCAACGATTCATTTGCATCTGGTAGAGCCTCAGTTTCTGCTAAATCACTTTCATCCTCTGGATCTGCTATAGGAAGCACCTTTGTCACAGTCAACGCTTGTGTCTTGCCAGCCAAGTTGTGCTCTGATATCTTCACTATGAACTTGCGAGACTGTCCTATGGTACTAATCAGAGCTTGAGGAACCGGGACCAAGTCAGTAGATCCGACATTCTCATTGGCCTAATATTCATTTTAAAATTTGTCACTATACATTTATAAATATATCAGGGAACACGAATTTAAATAAGCAAGACAATAAGGTTTGTAAGTACCTCGAAATAAATCTCAACCAACTCAGAAGCTTTCTTTCCAGTCAGCTCTTGCCCAGCATTCCCAAGCAGCACAAAGAATGCCTGGTCGGCATTGTCATACACAGATATCTTGGCTAGGTACCTGGGTCAGGAACAAATTAGTAATGAATATATTGAAAGTATTAGTATTGATAAACTGATGAACTTACTGTGCAACACCAACAATATCACTTTTCCCACATTTTTTACACATAAGTGTGGTAGCACTTTTGATGGCCTTAGTGTGGCATACACCACACCCTATGTAATACCATGCTGAACCATGCACAATATCGCCAATGGTTGCTACGCACTCAAACCAAGCAACCTGCAAAATATTTTTAAATGTATCTGAGAAACCAAGACTTTAAAAAATACGTATTATCTTTTGGCTGAGAACGACCTTTGCATCAGCATGCTTCATGTAAGAGAAGAGCTCGCCTATGGTCACTGACTCAGGCTTAGTAACAACGGCAGCATCAACTCGGTTAGCCACAGCTAAGTTTGAGTTCAACCTGAGGTCAAAGTCAAGAAATCAGTTACAATCATGGACTATGAACAAACTATATTTTACTACAGACAGGCTTACCAAGAGAGATAATCACGGGTTGCCTGAACATCCTCGTCAAGGAATACACGGGATGACGTCATAGAAGAGAGACCTAGTGCACCACCTGTAACAGACACGATTGTTTTAGAGAGAGGCAAAACTATAATGTAAAATTAGGGAGGCAAAACTATAATGTAAAATTAGATATATAGTTGTGTACATCTCTAATATTTGTCATTTCAGAACATACTGGGTTTACTCGGCACGTAATGCCTGACAGACTATTCCACTTTCGCACATCTAATAAGCGCCTAAGCCAAACCAATATAGTTCTATCACGCAAAGCTAAGATATCATTGACCAGAATAACTATTTTCTCAAGCGATATGAAAAGGCAATACTACGAACCTCCAAATCCAAACCGTTTCGGGTTTAAAGTGGTCACTAAAACCACTCTTGCAGCTCCTCCAGATGCTTTAAATTTTTCCCCAAAGCGTAAGGCAGCCTCGTCCCATAGGTGCAGCTTCATCACCGGACCACTGCAGCATCAAGTATTCGTCAGGTAAGAGTGACAAAATAGGTATGTAAAAGAATTTATGGTGTAACCTACTCATGTGTTTGAACATGAAGCTGAACTTGGCGGGTAGAAGCTATCTCGTTTAAATCTATCCCGAGGCTGTTGCCTAGGACCTGGCCATTCACAAGTTTGATATGCCCAATACAATCTGAGAAAGACAACAAAACACATTAGTTGATGTTGTATTAAACCAGCAATGAATTCATCGTAGTAAACAAAACACATTTAATAATGGAACAGAACATCATCCTAGCCAAATGGTTATGAATATATTAGATCGAATGAAGCACATCACCTAAGTTTGGTTTTACCAGTACACTACACAGACTCGGCATATATATGGGGAAAGAAGAAAATAGTTTTGCTCGATATGAAAGAACAACTAATGTACTGAAAATGAAGTGAGGGAACTTACCATAAAGATCCCCTTTCAGGTCGCAGGCAGCCTCGAACTCTGCATGTCCGTGGAATCGGAAACGGTCCTCAGGGATACATAGCGAGCCATCATCCAGGGCAGCGAGGACAGAAGTCGATGTGAAGGAGATGGTGAAGTCTGGATCGGCCACTCGATAGAGTTTCTTGTTGTAAGACCCGAAGAAGTTGTGAAGCCTGTAAAGGCCACCAGCCTTCATGTGTGGCAGATAAGTATCTACCTTCCCAGCTGAGAGGAAGCCCTGGATGACAGTTCCCTGTGAACATTATTGAAAAGACTGAGTAAGATAAGCTAGACAGGGTATCTCTTAAAATTAGACAAACTTGTTGAAGATGTCTAAAACGAAATGAACCAACTAAAAAGAACAGAATGATAAGACAGACGGTGATGCTCCTCGACAGGGTCATCGCATCAACTCGACTGGACACCACTTGATCTAAGCTCTATGGGCAGTCGAGAAAAAAAAAAGAACAGAATGATACCAGTGGACAACTCGGGTCATACCTCTTCATCAATGAGCAGCATTTCGATACCGAGCAGCACCTTCGTCTTGATAATTCGAGATTCCCAATAGTGTATCAACCGGAACCTTACTTCGCGTTCATGCAGTCCGTATTTAGCATGTCTGAAAGTTATCACTTCTCCGCCGTTGGCGGTAACGATGGCTTTCCCTTTGTTGGCAGATGAGACAGCGCCTTTGCCTTTAACGCCTGAAGAGAAAGTGGACTTCGCGGTCTCAACGGCCGCCCCTGTAGATAAATAAAAGAGTCGACATCAACGAAATCAGGAGTATACATGTGTTGTAATAGTGAGAGGTAAACATGTCTTACAACAGTAAGCTTGAACTTGATAAATTTTGCGAGTTATTATCAAATAGACAGTATTTTAAAAATTCTCATCTTTGATCTCGTGGTCTTAAAAGAGAAAGGTCAAACTATAATTTTGTATCTTGCAATCAGACGAACAGTATAGATAACATTATAGAGTTTGCAAGAATTGGAAAAGAAACAAACTCGATAACTCACCGCTACTAAAGTCAACTATAGTTTTTTTTTTGCATTATATTAGCATGAAGAAAATTGCAGAGATTAAGCAATAGACAGAGTTTCTGCTGAAATTCTTACACAATTTGTATATGTTTTATGGAATTTATATATGGCATAACAAAACCGTGTCGGTTCAGAACAAAATTACAATAAGCAAGGTCAGAGAAATCATAGGCCTACCATAGTATATATAACTGGAAAAGAAACAAACTCGATTTTTAAACAATTTTAATCAATCAAACAAACAAAGTCATTTTTTTATTATGTTAATCAAGCGTAGATGGACTTATTACCAGTAGTTCTCTTCGGTTTAGGTCGGCCGATCGAGACACCGGTATTCTTCGAGTGGGGTACGCCGATCGAGAGGTCATAAGAGACATTGGGAGCGCTGTTGAGCTTGGTCGTCCCTGGAGCAGAGTCAGCGGCCGCGCCTTTTGGTTTCTCCGATTTGAAAGCACCAGACACCATGGATTTGCCGTCGGAACTCATTTCTGTATGATTGAGAGAATTCTGAGCCGAGTTTAATCGGAACAAAACTGTGATTATGTGTTTTATATGAAGAATGTAAAGGAGAAAGCCGAAGGGAATCCATAAATGAGAGTAAAGGTTGATGAGAGTGAAGGCTGTAATGAATGAGATCGTCGATCAGATGTTCGAACGGAACAGAGAAGGGGAGAGCAAAGGTCTGAAGTTCAGAGTCGCGAAGGGATTGAAGAGAGAGGTGTGAGGAAGCGATAGAAACAATAGAGATTTTGTTATGTAAATGGGCTTACTGGGCCACTGAAATTTGACAGCCAATCCATCAAAAAATCTGAAGTCCAATTGCGAATCAAGAGATCTGACGTGGGAAAAAAACTCAATCCTATTGGTCAATTTAAATGTCCGACGTGGACAGTCTCACAAGGCTTGTTATTCCCCTTTTAATACTTGTTTGATTTGGTGAAATAATGTTATTTTTGGTGTTCTATTATAAATAAAATTACACCAAATTTGGTATTTTAGTGTCTTATTAGAGTTGGTCTCACCGTCCCAACACCTGAATCGAATAGCCGTTTGGGCCTTAAGAGCACCTTGTCACGACCACGGCCTAGTCACACAATGATACAACTAAGGTAGTTGTCACAACTTCGGCCCAGTTTTATTTGGACACATCCGAATGCAAATTGAATGTCAAAATTAGATTTGATCCGTCCTTTGATGAGTATATTTTTTGTTTAATTTTATTTTGAGAAAATTAATTTTTCATAGTTGTATTTTTGTTTGTAATAATATTTGTGTATTTTTTTGTAATCATATCCGTGTTAAATATTTTTATTTATTATTAGTAAGAATTTTTGATAATTTGATTGAATTTATGATGTTTGATAACTATAAATGTACTATAGTCATTTCACACATTTATTCTGTAATATATTTGTAACCCGTTTTACTATTTTTTTTTAAATAACAAAGTATAGCTACAATTTTTTAGTATTCCCATAGTTATTAAATAAACAAAGTTATATGTTTTTCATTAAGTTTTCATTATTAGATTCCATTAAATTTTAAATTGAGATTAGTAGGATAGACTTGGTTAAGTGAAAAATAGGAGTTGCTAACTTCGTAGTGATTAAAAATAGGACATTAGTGTTATTTAAAAGAGTTGTTATCTTTATAGTCCTTAAAATATGAGTTTAGTGGGTATGAAACTGTTTTGTTATTTAGCTTTGTCCCGTTATCTTCATAGTCCTTAAGAGTTGTTATATTCATAGTCCTACCGTATATATCTATACTATTAAAGCAGGATCCTATTGGCTTTTTTTACTAAAAATACCCCTTTCTTTAATAACATTGCATATTTCATTAAGGGCAATCAAGTAATATTAATAACAAATCTATAGTGGGTCATTTTTTTTAAATCCAGCCCATTGCCCACATCATCTCTTTTGGGCCATTTGGGCCGATTAACAAATCAGATTCAATTTTTATTTTTTTTCGGATTTGGTTCGAGTCGGATTTTTCCGGATCCGGGTGGGTTCGGTTCTCATGCATAAGAACCTGAAAAATAACCAAATAACCAAAATATCTAAAACGGGTTCGGTTATTTATACTCAGAGTAACCAAAGTATCCGATTCGGTTCAATTTTTTGTATCCAAATTACTCAAAAGTAACCAAAAATATCCATTATATACTGTTCTTTTGGATAAACTTTTATCCAAACTATCATATTTTATCCAAAAATACTCAAAAGTACTAAAAATGACTACTATAGTTAACTTATGATATTAATTTAAAATATTAAAATAATTATAAATATAATTATAACATATATTTTTAGATATATATTCACATTTCGGTTATCTTCGGGTACTCATTTGATTCTCGGTTCGGATCGGGTTCGGATCGGTTCTTCGGATATAGCAATTTAGAATTCATTCGGATATTTACCCCGGGTCTGATCGGGTTCGGGACCCTGATTTTTGGATCGGTTTTGGGTTGGTTCTTCGGATCCGGATATTGTAATCAGGCCTATACTTATTTAAAATGAAACATGATAAAGAAAGATAAAAGGCTTAAGTCTTTTATAAAAAAAACAAATATATGAAAATATGACATTTATTAAAAATTTGTCAATTTAAAAAAGATAAAGGAAAATAAATCCGCGCTTTAAAAGCGCGGATCAAAATCTAGTTTATACTATTAAAGCAGGATCATATTTGAATTTTTACCTAAATCTATCCTTCTATTATAAAGAAGTCGCATGTTTCATTAAGGGTATTTCTGTTATTTTGTATCATTTTCAATTAATGGGTCTTTTAATTATAGGCCAAACTTTTTTTGTTCCTTTTATTTCACGGTTTTGGACCATTTGGGCCGATTTTAATATTTATCTAATTTCACATTTTTCGTTTGGGCCAAGTTCTAAATTGATATTAACAAATATTTACACATAATTATTATTATTTATTTTTCAATATAATTAAAACTTTCTGAAAATATTTTAATATTGATAATAAAAGACTTAAAATTGTTAAAATAATATAATATTAATTTATTCACAAGTTAAATCTGTTTAAAATTATATCTTTCAAAAATTCAGTACATAAAAGTGAAAATTGATTGAAAAAATTGAAAATACCACTTCAAATTTTTGCAAAAAAAATCAGGTTCAATTTTAAACATAAATACCTATTTATACAATAAAAATAAAAATAAAACAATACAATGAAAATAAATAAAAATATTTCATTTCACAAACTTATTCAAAATTTATTAAAAAAAAGAAAAACAAATCCGCGCTTTTAAAGCGCGGATCAAAACCTAGTAAGCAGTTATATTAGATGCCATATTGATTTTAAATTGAACTTAACTAATATCAATGGGACATGGTTCAAATTTAATAGTATTTTCTAGTTAGTGCTTAAAAAGCGTTTTAGACGGCCATCTCGTCAGGCGCTTAACCGCTATACATTAGACAATAGGAACTATCTTCTAAACCGTTTATACAGTTAAAATATTAAAATAATAACTTGGGCAATTCTTTCAAATAATTTTTTAAAGTTTTTGTCACAAAAATATCACTCAAAAAAATAAAATGACCAAAATTACCTTTTTGTTTTGAAAACTTTTTTTTTTTTTGAAATTTGAAACCCATACCCAAAATCCATCTCTTAACTTTATATCCTAAGTTTAAATTAGTTAACTCAAATGGTATAAATGCATATTTTACCCTTTAATAAAATTTCTTTGGGTCATTTTTCCTCTTTGAGTGACATTTTTGTAAAAATAAACTAAAAAAACTATTCTATGGAATTTCTCTAATAAAATTATATAATTTATTATGAACAATTCTCCTAGATAGATCTTTTCTATGTTACAAAAATAGCAAAGAAAATGACCAAAATATTTCATTTAAAAAGATAAAAGAGTTTTATATCCTAAATATATAATTGTTTATAGTTTCAGATTCGAAATTTTTTTATAAAATTTTTTTGGAAACTTTTCTTTTGGATTTTTTTTTCAAATTTTCTTTTTTATAATTCGAAAATAATTTTTGAAACTATTTTTCAAATTTTTATTTTCAAAATTTTAGTATTTTTATTTTATTTTATAAAATTTTAAACCTTAATCCCAAAACCCACCTTTTAATTCTAAACCCTAAGAATTGGATTAGTTAAATCTACGAGTATAAGTGTAGATTAATATTTTTAATGAAACATTTTGATCATTTTTTTATTGTGTACTATATTTGTGTAAAAAACTTTCTTAATGATATCCTATGGAGTTTCTCTAATATTATAATAATTAATATATTATAATATTTTATTTTAATAAACTAAATAAATATATTTTATCATTTGTTAATAATATTTAATATAAATATTTACATATATTAATATTTTAAATAATTTATAAACATTTAAAATGCCTAACTAGTAATAATTTAGGAGTCCCATTAGTTATTCTAGCATCCCTTTAAGGCCAAGCATTTTTTAAACATTCGTTTTAGTACATTAATTTTATCTATAACTAGGAGTTTTCCTGCGCCATGCGCATATATAATTTTTTAAAAAATATTATTATTCAACAGAAATAAAATTTTCAGTTTTTATATTTCAATTTATTAACTAAAATATAAAACCACAATGTAATTGTTTTAGTTTAATTTATTCAAGTTTACTTTATCTTTTTAATTTTATTTTATTTAAATTTTAATAAAAATAATTAAATTTTTATAAAAAAAAATTTTTCATATTCAACTTTATTTAGTTACTTTTATTTTCAATATGTGCATTTGTAAATATATAATCTAATTCTAATAAATGTATACATTAAATATAAACAACACAGATAACTTGATAAAATATATAATTATAACTACACTTTTTATAATAAAAATATGATTCATAAATTAATGTAAAATTGTTATATTCGTAATTATTTATATATATAAATATATTATTTTAATAATATGAACAGTTACTAGGTATTACCATATTTCTAAAATCTTACTAAAATGAATATTTATAGAGAAAAGATATTTTTGATATAAAATTTATGATTTATTACTATATTATGAAACTTTGCCAAAATATAAATTTATTTATAAAAAATAGTCAATACCATATTTAAGAAAGTTTACCAAAAATATAAATCTTAATATATAAAATTTACATGTCATAACTAGATTGATGTCATGTCATATTTCTTTTTAGCCATGTCATCATTTTTTGTAAGAATGAATGTAGCAATGACACATGTATAAATCATTTCTCAAATAATATATAGTGGATTGTTATATTCGTAATTATTTATATATATATATAAATATATTATTTTAATAATATGAACAGCTATTAGGTATTACCATATTTCTAAAATCTTACTAAAATGAATATTTATAAAGAAAAGATATACTTGTTGGTTTAGTTTCTTAGATTCCTTAGGAATAACAAGAAGGAGTTGGCAACAGGAGTTACATAAGAATTTTCTACAAAAGAGGTATACTAATATAAATAATACCTTGAGTGAGGCATTTAAACAAGTATATAAACCAAAATACTTTGCGTCAACTGTTAAGTTTTTTTTATCCTCTATTCTTGGTAATTGGAATAATGATGCGTAAATCTATGTACCTGAATTTCTTTTAGCATCTATATATGGATAGATTCTGCAAAACTCAAATTAAACCAATCTTCAAATCTCTTACGTACAACCTCAACATCTTTTGTACAAGCCATAGCCACAACACCTTTTGTACACGCCATGGACTCCCTCAACCACTCTTCTCCTCTTACAACTTTCTTATGCCCAAGGCTACGATACAAAAAACAAACAGACCCAGAAACCTATTTCATTGAAAAACAAAGTGATCCGTCTTTAGAGAAATCTCACCGTCTTTACACCCACGGTTCTGGCTTATCCGATGACACTTTTATATACACCGATTCGTGTGACGTTTGCAATCGTAAAATAAATCATCTCACTGATCTTTGGTGCCAAGGATGCATGAGAGTATCTCCAATGACACTCTATTTTTTCCTCTATAATTCCCACAAAAATAGAGTAACTCTATTATAAAGTAAGTTTTGCTCCAATGGTTTACTCTATAATAGAGTTACTCTATTTTTGTAGAGAAAATAGTACAAACCTATTTTTTCACTCTATATTTGGAGTGAAATAATGGTTTTAATCTATTTTCTCTATAAAAATAGAGTAACTCTATTATAAAGTAAATCATTGGAGCAAACTTTACTCTATAATAAAATTACTCTATTTTTGTGGGAATTATAGAGGAAAAAATAGAGTCCCATTGGAGATGCTCTGAGAGTCTACCACAAAGCATGTGTTGAATGTCCACCTGAGATCAAAGTGCCTTATCATCCCAAACACCCTCTCCAACTTCTTTTTCAATACCCCAAGAGTACACTTCACGTAGGGAGCAGCCACTACAACACGTGTAATTGTTGTGGAGAAAACACTCATGAAGGTTTCTATTATTCTTGTTCTATATGTAATTTTAATTTACATCCTGTTTGCGCGAATAGTTTGAACATCCTTTCTATAAACTTCCCAAAAAGACATGACCATACCCTCACCTACTTCCCTAGAATAAACTCCCTAATTTGTGACGTTTGTGCATTGAGTGATGATAAATGCTTCATTTACGTCTGTTATCAATGCGATTTCGTAGTCCATAAGACGTGTATCTACTTACCAACCACAATCAGAATATCCCGTCATGGTCACCGTCTCTCCTTCACTCTTATTCATCATCTTAATAAGACTTGGTCTTGTGGAGTTTGTCGCCAAAGAGTTGACCAAAATTATGGACGGTACTCTTGTGTGAAGGATTGCGATTATGTTGTTCATTCTAAATGTGCAACACGAAAAGTGTAACATCCCTGTCCCCCGGCGCCCGACCGGAGTTAACGAAAAGGAGTTATGGACACGCGTATACCCTTTAAGGCAACCCGCCGTGTCCGTTACTGGTCCCAAGAGTCGACGGACGCATCGCTTTCTTTGAAATTCTGATCCACCCGAATCCATTTACTTCTACTTACAGTCCTGCGCAAGGGAAATGGAGATGGGAGGAGTGAGCAATAGAATTACTCAGTGAAGCGGCTCTAGTCCAGCTTGCCCGCAAGACACTCAACATTACTCTATGCGGGAGCTAGAACTGACCAGTCACTACAATCATACAATGCAACAAAAGATATTTCATAACAACACCATTTCTAACAACCTAATAAACAATCAACTCCGAGAGCACACTCTCAAGTACACTTCACTCAAAGAACTAGACTTCAACAAATAGCTGACTCGACACCAAGCAACCTAGACGTATGGACCTATAGCCGTTTACGGGTCCCTCTACCCGTTCCAGCCTATCCTGAAAGGGGCGCCCTTCTCTCGGGTAAACCGTCCCCCCCTCAGCTTCCTAAATGACTATCCGAGTTGCAGCTCGTTGGCCCATTGGCACTGTCCGCCACCCGGTCGTAATAGCCATAATTATGCCACGACTCGGCATTGACTCGACTCGATCCTAGGCGCCACATCTTCTTATATCCCGCATCTCGCGGTAGGCATCCACATTACTTCCCGTGGGTACCTCGTGTTAGGCTACTGTCCCACGGGTCACATCACATCTTAGACTCTAGACGCCCACCCGTTCTCGGTGGTCCAAACAGGACTACAAGCAAGTTCATTGACACTTCCACTTTCACTTTCTCATACTCATACTCATTTCTCATCCTCGTTCTTAACCACTTTCACTTTACTCAATCTCTTTCACTTTACTCATCCTCATTCACTTCAACATTCACTTTCACTTTACTCGTCTCATTTCCTTTCACATAGACTCATATTCAAGATCACACATAACACTTCTCATACTCTTAACACTTGGACTCTTTCTCATACTCTTTACTTCACATGGCATTGATACCAAAAGACATCTCAATAACATACATATCTCAATCACTTATCACTTGCAACTCTATCATCCTAGATACCACTTGTGATATACTTCACATGCATCAATCACTAAGACATTCACTTCTTTCTATCAACCTAGCTTTCAATCGCACATCAAGACATGGGACACAAGATCGATTACATAAACATCCACATCAATAATAACCACATCAACACAAGGCAGTCCATTAAGTCTCATTTAACAGTGTGAGCGTTCTTATGCAACATGATCACTCATCTAGCATCCTAGTTTTCATCATGAACTAACACCCTAACTTTCACACAAGATCTAATCAATCCTAGATCCAACATAAGCAATGTAAAGATCAAGGGAGCAAGATGGGTTCAAGACACCTCACCTTTGCCACGGGTTCTGAAGAAATCTGAGAAAACACAGAATGGACCTTGACGGCTCTAAAACAGCGACTCGTTAACTTTTCGATCCGTCTGGTCAGAATGTAGTACTAGATGTCCTCTGTCCATAGACAGCGATTTTACTCCGATCGGATACCATTTGATTAATCAAAATGGCTTCACACCTAGACTGGTCACGAACGCAGACTGCACCAACACCTCTCACGAAAACATGCATAATTCTCAGATTATAACTCTAAATGACGATCCGCTTGTTGGAGATGATAGATAAAAGAATCAACTACTTACTTACAAATTTCCAGGTTGTAAGCTTTCGTTTAGGTCGGCCGTTTGGTCTTTGCGCTGAAACTGGTCGGAACTGTATCTGCATCGCTACAGCTTAAGCTTATTCTTGGCCAAGAAGCAACGTCTACAACTTTTGCTGTACAACTCCGATCTCGATTCCGTTTGCTGCTACAGATTCCTTGAAACGAGATCTATCCAAAGAGCCATGACTCGCAGCCTAGAATCTCCTGAATCGTACTATAAGTGTCTCACAAAACCACACCTAGGCCATGGATCTGGATCTGGAATAAGAGACAAGGGAAACGAGATCAGATCCGGTCACCACCACCGATCAGCTACACCACCACCACCACCACCGATCGCCCGCCGGCGATAAAGAGAGAGGACGCCGAGGAGAGAGAGAAAAGAGAGATCGCGGAGGGAGAGAGAGAAGAGAAGAGACGGCGGCGCAGGAGAGAAGGCTTGACGGCTAGGGCTTCCAGTCTCCGGGAATCTCTGCAGAGCTTCGCTTCCAGCTTTGTGATGAGACAAAGAGGAGGAGGAGGCTGGCTATTTATAAGAAAGGGAGGAGAAACCCTAGATTTTTGTCAAATGGGCCGTAGAGAAGCCCGTTCTCCTTAAAACAAAAATAGGCCCGTGATAGGGATGTTACAACTCTCCCCCACTTAAATGGAATTCGTCCCCGAATTCCGCGGGTGAAACTCCCATTTCCTAACATCCCTTACCCAAGCGGTAAACGGAGCACCAAAATCTTCCAACAGTCTCTGCAATCCTTGATAGCCCTTGGTACCACCTCAGTGCAGCATATGCTACTCTCAGGTCGCTTCAGGCGGTACTACTGCCTTCGAGTTTTCATAAGTCTTCTTCACTTTGTTCTTAGTTCTCCCCCACTTCGATCACGCATACCCATTTCCTACATCCGTCATTTCGTCCACGATCTAGCGTGTCAAGACTCCCGTGTCTAACATTCCAACTTCGTGTGCCACCCACTCGTCCCTTGCCGGATAGCGGTTGGGCACGGTTTTCTGCTTTAGCACTGTAGAAGTCAAGCAGTGGAGTGTCTTCGACCTTCCATCTCACAAACTCTCTTTCCCAGGTAGACAAAATTCCCTTTGGAAGCATAACCAGTGACTTAGCCTGAGGATACTTGCAAGGAAGCTCTGCGTGAAACGGATGATCATGAAGGTTTTTCCATAACCTGGCGCATGAGCCATGATGCCGCCACCAGGCTCATCTGTTGCTTCAGACCCATTACCACTTTCATCATCCTCAACGCCCACATGGACACCCTTAACGTTGACCATACCATTTTCGATGGCATGGACCTTTTCTTCTCCTCGTTTGTCCCATGCAGACATCTCTGTCCATAGTCGTACCGTTTTCTATAGCAAGGGGGTTGCCTCTGCTACTTTCTCCCTCCGCCAATGCAGTAATGGCACGAGGCATCTCCTTTTCCTTCCCCAAAACAACCTCCTCAAAAGCGAACTACAGCGTCACCGGCACCACATCACCTTGACTCCCCTGATGCTGCACAAGACTCTACTGGAACGGATACCTGGGCTTCTCAATCATCATCTTCATCATCATCAACAGAATCAAGAATAACAATCTCAGTGGAAGGAACCACACAGAGAGCCTTCTTCGAACCATCATCATCCAAGTCAATCACACAATCCAAAGCCAGCTGATTCTCCAAACTCATAAGCTCTCCTTGACCATCCTCTGCTGCTGCTGCTCCTGCTTCAAACACAGTATGGGCAAGCGACGGATACAACCGGATGTAACGCTTCACCAGCTCCATCCTCAGGTTAGCCACCTCTTCCAACTCCTTAGTACGCCCCCGAACTTACCACCGTCTAGAGCCTCGAGCATGTTGCTGTCGGCAAAGGGTCGAGAGAAGTCGGTGACCTTCGATGAGTTCCTGAGCCGCTTCGCTTCGGAGGAACCGAGAGAGAGTCCATCGTCATCATGCTTCCTTTTGTGGTGACCTTTAGGGGGAGGTTGGAGAATCTCCATGAAGGGAAAAGAAATCACTATCTGAGATGATACCACGCCATGGTTACGGTTCATGCTTTCGGACACGTCCTTTCTTCCCGGTTTCGATGGTTCTTAACTAAACCCGAACTCCCGTAAATGAATTATACTCATCCTACTCCTTCATTCCTTATAACCCGTACTTTAACCTTTACTCGATCATCTTAAAACCAATGATTGAATTCAATAGATGAAAATGGAATAGGACTACAATAGTTCAGAAAGCTCATGGCATCTGTACAAACACGAAATGCCTACAAAAGGAATAACACCAAAACCAACAACCGATGAAATGAAAACCATAACCCAATCAATGCGCGTGTCCTACTCCCGAGAAAAGATCCTACTCGCTCAGCCACCCACCACCACGTGTGGGGTACTGTCGTCCTCGGACCCAAGGGCTGCTATGCGAATGTCCCCATCTGCCTGAACCAGGTCTCCGTCTTCCCCCATTACGTAGTGACGCTCGGTCTTTGTAATCTTCTCTACAATCCTCTCCTCCGCAGTTACGGCTTGGCTAGCTATTCTCTTCACAAGGGCAAACTCTAGGGCTCCAAGACACCATCCAGCTTCTCGCGTATCTCTCTGCGAAGTCCGACTTTGAACAACCTACACCATTCCTCTACAGGCTTGGGCATACACTGCTTGGTGGTATGCAGGAACTCCCCCAGGTAGTCTCTCACTTTGCTTGACTTCTGCACCGCCTGAACTAGTATGTCACAGTCGCAGTCGTCTGGTCCCGTAGTAGGCTCCTGTGGACGTTCCCGTTTCTCCTTGGTTGGTTCCACCATGTCCGCCTTCGGTTCTCCCCCTCCTGGTTTCCTTGGCCGGTTTCCTTGGCTTCGATCTGTCCCTCTGCCTCGATTGCGAATCCCACCATCCGCTGTACCAGAGCAAACTCAAAAGGTTCCAAGACTCCTTTCAGCTGAGCCTGAATGTCCTTACGTAGTCCATGCTTATACCAGCTACACCACATTTCCGCACTCTTAGGCTTGCACAACTTGGCTTGGTTGATGAAGTCCTCTGTGTAGCCAGCAACTGATCGGACCTTCTGCTTATTCTGAAACAATACTCCACACTGGCATTCCCCAGCAAATGCTCTCGGGGGTTCCCAAGTGACCCTAGCCGCCTTGCTTGGGCGACCACGCTTCCTCGGGTGATTGTCATCTGGGGCAAGCTGGAAGGTCGCACAGCCCCGCAGCATGCGCTGCTCCATAGCCATCCTCGGGAAATGTGGCATCGTCACCTTACGATTCACAGTCTGCTCGTGAGGGTACCCGACGAACGGAAATTCTCGGAACTGCTCCTCCGGCTCTGGAAATATGGGCTGCACCCAATTCCCCTCTGCGTCACGGTACAGCTTCCGGGCGTACCCCCGGGTGCCCACTCGCCCGTAGTGCATACGCGGCATCCTCAACTCGTAGTGATCAAGCGAAAACATCCAGCAGTAAAAGAAAACGATCAGAACCATAGTAGAAGCATAGATGATGGGTGGTTTTTGAAAACATCTCACAACTTTCTAAAGTATCAAACTTTCACAAACTCTTTTTCTTTAAAACAAGATTTGAAAACTTTGGAAATGCCGACCCCTTAGAATAGCACTAAGGGATCTTAACCCCCGCTCTGATACCAATTGTAACATCCCTGTCCCCCGGCGCCCGACCGGAGTTAACGAAAGGGAGTTATGGACACGCGTATACCCTTTAAGGCAACCCGCCGTGTCCGTTACTGGTCCCAAGAGTCGACGGACGCATCGCTTTCTTTGAAATTCTGATCCACCCGAATCCATTTACTTCTACTTACAGTCCTGCGCAAGGGAAATGGAGATGGGAGGAGTGAGCAATAGAATTACTCAGTGAAGCGGCTCTAGTCCAGCTTGCCCGCAAGACACTCAACATTACTCTATGCGGGAGCTAGAACTGACCAGTCACTACAATCATACAATGCAACAAAAGATATTTCATAACAACACCATTTCTAACAACCTAATAAACAATCAACTCCGAGAGCACACTCTCAAGTACACTTCACTCAAAGAACTAGACTTCAACAAATAGCTGACTCGACACCAAGCAACCTAGACGTATGGACCTATAGCCGTTTACGGGTCCCTCTACCCGTTCCAGCCTATCCTGAAAGGGGCGCCCTTCTCTCGGGTAAACCGTCCCCCCCTCAGCTTCCTAAATGACTATCCGAGTTGCAGCTCGTTGGCCCATTGGCACTGTCCGCCACCCGGTCGTAATAGCCATAATTATGCCACGACTCGGCATTGACTCGACTCGATCCTAGGCGCCACATCTTCTTATATCCCGCATCTCGCGGTAGGCATCCACATTACTTCCCGTGGGTACCTCGTGTTAGGCTACTGTCCCACGGGTCACATCACATCTTAGACTCTAGACGCCCACCCGTTCTCGGTGGTCCAAACAGGACTACAAGCAAGTTCATTGACACTTCCACTTTCACTTTCTCATACTCATACTCATTTCTCATCCTCGTTCTTAACCACTTTCACTTTACTCAATCTCTTTCACTTTACTCATCCTCATTCACTTCAACATTCACTTTCACTTTACTCGTCTCATTTCCTTTCACATAGACTCATATTCAAGATCACACATAACACTTCTCATACTCTTAACACTTGGACTCTTTCTCATACTCTTTACTTCACATGGCATTGATACCAAAAGACATCTCAATAACATACATATCTCAATCACTTATCACTTGCAACTCTATCATCCTAGATACCACTTGTGATATACTTCACATGCATCAATCACTAAGACATTCACTTCTTTCTATCAACCTAGCTTTCAATCGCACATCAAGACATGGGACACAAGATCGATTACATAAACATCCACATCAATAATAACCACATCAACACAAGGCAGTCCATTAAGTCCCATTTAACAGTGTGAGCGTTCTTATGCAACATGATCACTCATCTAGCATCCTAGTTTTCATCATGAACTAACACCCTAACTTTCACACAAGATCTAATCAATCCTAGATCCAACATAAGCAATGTAAAGATCAAGGGAGCAAGATGGGTTCAAGACACCTCACCTTTGCCACGGGTTCTGAAGAAATCTGAGAAAACACAGAATGGACCTTGACGGCTCTAAAACAGCGACTCGTTAACTTTTCGATCCGTCTGGTCAGAATGTAGTACTAGATGTCCTCTGTCCATAGACAGCGATTTTACTCCGATCGGATACCATTTGATTAATCAAAATGGCTTCACACCTAGACTGGTCACGAACGCAGACTGCACCAACACCTCTCACGAAAACATGCATAATTCTCAGATTATAACTCTAAATGACGATCCGCTTGTTGGAGATGATATATAAAAGAATCAACTACTTACTTACAAATTTCCAGGTTGTAAGCTTTCGTTTAGGTCGGCCGTTTGGTCTTTGCGCTGAAACTGGTCGGAACTGTATCTGCATCGCTACAGCTTAAGCTTATTCTTGGCCAAGAAGCAACGTCTACAACTTTTGCTGTACAACTCCGATCTCGATTCCGTTTGCTGCTACAGATTCCTTGAAACGAGATCTATCCAAAGAGCCATGACTCGCAGCCTAGAATCTCCTGAATCGTACTATAAGTGTCTCACAAAACCACACCTAGGCCATGGATCTGGATCTGGAATAAGAGACAAGGGAAACGAGATCAGATCCGGTCACCACCACCGATCAGCTACACCACCACCACCACCACCGATCGCCCGCCGGCGATAAAGAGAGAGGACGCTGAGGAGAGAGAGAAAAGAGAGATCGCGGAGGGAGAGAGAGAAGAGACGGCGGCGCAGGAGAGAAGGCTTGACGGCTAGGGCTTCCAGTCTCCGGGAATCTCTGCAGAGCTTCGCTTCCAGCTTTGTGATGAGACAAAGAGGAGGAGGAGGCTGGCTATTTATAAGAAAGGGAGGAGAAACCCTAGATTTTTGTCAAATGGGCCGTAGAGAAGCCCGTTCTCCTTAAAACAAAAATAGGCCCGGGATAGGGATGTTACAAAAAGATTTATGGGACGGAAAAGAACTTGAAGGGGAACCAGAAACGAAGTATAAAGATCTTAAGTTGTTCAAAGAGATAAGTGACAGAGTCATCGAACATGTCAGTCATCGAGATCATCACATGAGACTTGACAAGAAGGAGAATGATCAAGTGGAAGAAGGAAAAAGGTGTCAAGCGTGCATCCTTCCTATCTATGAAGGTAACATTTATAATTGCATGACATGTGATTTTATCCTTCATGAAACATGTGCGCATCTTCCTTGTAAAAAATGGCATCCACTGCATGCCCATCCCCTTACTCTACTAGCGGCTCAGAACTTTAAATTCGAGTGCGTAGCTTGTAGAAACCATTGTAATGGTTTCGCATACACGTGCATTGAAGGACTTTGTTCTTTCATTTTAGATATATGATGCGCTTCCGATCCTTTCACTCATGAGTTACATCCACATCCCTTGTACTTAACATTTGAAGAAGGTATATCCAGAACGTGTTACATGTGTGGAAAACAAAAGAGTCATTTGAACTGCATCGAATGTTCCTTTATTTTTTGTTTCCATTGTGCAACTTTACCATATAAGGTGAAGTACAAACATGATGAACATTTTCTCACTTTAGCCTACGAAGAAGATACAGGAGGACACAATTGGTGTGAAATTTGCGAAAGGGAAACATATCCGCAAGTTGGGGCTTATACGTGCAATTCCTTTTGTAGCATCACAGTTCACATTGAATGTCTATTGGGGGCAGATCCATTTATTAACCATCATCAAATAATTGATATATATAGACAAAAAAAGCATAATGTTTTTTATAATTCTCAACGATGGTCTTACTCGAGAAATTTGTATGGGGTGTCGACAGCATTGCCCTTACAGAATAGCCTTTTCAGTGCGGATAAACAGGCATCGAAGGCTACTGTGTTCCATTGACTGTATATATTCTGTTTTTTGATAGTTTAAGCGACATGTATGCATAATATGTGTGCATTTGTAGCCATGCCTTAGTTTTTAATCACTAGATTGTAAAATGTGTTTTCATAATCAAATGTCTAAACAATCAATAGTTGTATCACTCGATCGCCTAATAAATCATAAGGTTATATTTTGTATGTTACTGATGGTCCTATCACGGTCTCACCAAACCATGAAGAAAGGCTTTGGTTTGTAAAAGTTCAAATCCATGGTGCTCTCATAGTATTCAATATGTTTGTGATGATACAAATGACTCTGATGGAGCCCGTAGGGAGGATTGAAAATGGTTAACTCATAATTTGACATTTCCGGCTAAGAAACGTCTTTTATCTCTAATTTAAGAGATAATTCTTAGTTTTTCTTAGTAAAAAACTAAATAAAAGTAAAAACTGTCTTTTAGCCGAAGCTAAAAACACCAATTAAAAGACCGAAGTTAATTATGACCTAAGAGCACCTCTAATGGAAGTTTTCTTCCAAAGTTTCTTAATATACATATATTTGTATGTGTATATACACATATATGTACTAGGTGTTTTTTTGCCATGTGAAGTAAGAAATTTTTCAAAATTTAATTTATATTTAAAAATAAAGTTTATTAAATAATTTATATTTCAATATTATTATTTTATATTTTAATTTCAATAGTGAAAAACAAATTTATAAACATAATTTTGTAATTTTATTTCTTTTGATTTTGGTATAACTATTTCAATTAGCTTTTATTTAAATTTTAATAAATATTAATTACATTTTATAGTATTACTATTAGTTATAATTATATTATATTATATTTTATGATTATTTATTTTAAATATATATATATATATAAATTCTAAGAAATTTGAGATTTTGTTTGTTTTATTCAAAATATGTTAAAATGAGAAACAATTGGTTAATTAATATTATGAAGATAAACAAATAAATTTAAATAAAATTTTAAACATTTAACTATCAATATTTTTTTATGAGTGTTACTTTAGCTTTATATTTTTTATGCACATTTACAATTATATTTATACAAATATGATATATAAATTGACGTAAATTTTATATTTGTTATGGTATTAGTTTATTTTTATTAATGTGATATATATATATATATATATTATTTTAATAGTGATATGTAAGTTATTAATACATTTGAATAATTTTATCAAAAATAAATATTTATATGGAAAATTGACATTAATGATGATATGTGAGTTATTAGCATTACCATATTTAAAATTCTTGCAAAATATGTAAATTTTTATAAAAAAGTTTTCTATTTTACAATTAGTACTAGATTTTGACCCGCGCTTTTGAAGCACGGGATATTTTACGATGAAAAATTTCACTAATAATTTAACAAATATTTTGGTTATTTTTAAAGAGTCTGTATTTAAAATATTTTTGCATTTAAATCAGTATTTTTAAATTCAACCCGATTGTGATTATACCGGTTAATCCGGAGATCTGACAATTCAATTTATGTTTTTAAAATATTCATATTAAAAATCACTAAAACCCGAGACTAACCGATTGAACTGATGGATGACTGATATGTAATCTAATTGGATTTAAATTGTAATAGTTTCATAATTTGTAATCTTATAATCGAAATTTTAAAGTTCACTATTTTGCAATTTATGAAATTATGACGTTTCTACAAAATTTTAAAGAGAAAATGATAGATATAAAATAACTAAGATTAATTATTGTATTATTTGGAAACATTGATAATAGTATAAAAAATATATTGTTTGGAAACATTGATAGTAGTATAAAGAAATAAGTATATTGTTTGGAAACATGGATAGTAGTATAAAGAAAGTAACATTAGTGACTTAATGTATGTTTAACTATAAAGTATAAATGTGTATTTAATTTAAAAACTTATAAAATAAATGTTAGGTCAAACATAATGTTTCTATTTTAATAAGATATATGATGCCATATCATACTTTTCTAAAGATATGTCATATTTTTCAGTGCCATATCATCATTTTTTGCCGAGAATGATTGTAATGACGACATGTATACAAATCAATTTTTTTATTAGTGTTACTTTAGCTTTACAATTATTATGCACATTTACAATTATATTTATACAAATATGATATATAAATTGACGTAAGATTTATATTTGTAATCTTATTAGTTTATTTTTATTAATGTGATATATATATATATATATATTATTTTAATAGTGATATGTAAGTTATTAATACATTTTAATAATTTTATCAGAAATAAATATTTATATGGAAAATTGACATTAACGATGATATGTGAGTTATTAATCATTACCATATTTAAAATTCTTGCAAAATATGTAAATTTTTATAAGGAAATTTTCTGTTTTACAATTAGTATGTTGCCATATCATACTTTTATAAAGACATGTCATATTTTTCAGTACCATGTCATCATTTTTTTGCCGAGAATGATTCTATTGACAACACACATACAAATCACTTCGCAAATAATATACATGGGACTTGAAAGATGATTATAAAGCTAAGTATAATTAATATGTAAAGCATGTGTTTCTTACATATTTAGAAGATTTTCCCCAAATATCTCAATAATAAATGTGGATCATATGCTATTATTTCGAATTATCCTTTTTTTTGTCAATTATCCTTTTTAATTTTTAATTTTTTGGACAAAATATCATTTTTAATTATTATCTTGATTTTCGGGATTATTTAGAAAACTCTCAACAACACAAAAAAAAAAGTCAAAGAGAGGAGAAAAAATGTCAACAACGCACATGACATGAGGCGCTAATAAGATAGATTAAAATTTAGAAAAAGGAATCTCTGAAACGAAAGAGAGAAAGAGAGAGAGAGAGAGACATGGCCACTGAAGGAGGAGACGCGACGTTTCCCGCGGCGGCGGCGACGAGCGATCTGGCGAGAGGTACAGGTGGCAAACTAAGACGACAACCCGCTAGGAGGCACTCGACGACGCCGTATTCTCGGCCGCCTCAGAACGAGGCACAACGGAGGCCGTGGATCTCGAGAATCGTCGATCCTGCTTATCGGATTATTTCCGGCGGCGCTACGAGAATACTCCCCTACTTGTTCTCGAATGCAGCCTCCGCTCCTACTCCGGCTACTCTCACAGCTCCAGAAGATGAAGAAGATCAACATCAAGGTCTTTGGTCTAACGCCTAGCTTCGTATAAGGCTTTGGAATCATCTATTGTGATTGAATTAACTTACATCTTAGGGTTTTCGTTGAACTTTGACTCGTTGCTAGAAACTAAAAGCCCTAATCAGCATGATTGTAATTGGTCAATTAAGATGCTCTTTGTTATCTTTTTGCTTGTGAGTGTATGCTTTAGTGTTTAGTAACTAGCTTTTAGCATACGGTGAGTGATGCCTCCTTGACTTATCTTTTGTGGGATGTGTTGACAATTTACTCCAGAGAATAACTTGTCTGATATAGTCTTGTGGATTTCGTTCAAGAAGTTAACATATTTTACCTCTTTGTCTACTAGATGAGTTGCAAGATGATCCACAGGAGAAGGATCCCAGCAGTGTTACACCAAGTTTATATGTAAGCGTCTATCTCTTCTTAATCTCTGACTTTAGCTAAGCTGAATTTTGTCCTTGCTGAAGTTTATTTTTGTATGATTTCATCTACTACGTACGGTAATCGCAGCTAATATCTACAAGCTTTCTTTTTCATGCTCAAGCTTTCTTCATTATTTTTCTTGCATTCTTTTTTTTACTCTTTGCGCTTGGATGTCTCTCAGAATTTGTTTTTATTGATTCATTAATTGATTTACATGGATCTCTAAAATTGTTCTACGATAAGAAACTGTTATTCTCTTACTGGGGCTGCTTTATATAAGAACTGATAAATGAATATCATTCAGAAAAAAAATGTTCAGGCGAATTTATCCTGGGAGAATGTGGTAATATAAAAGCATAGAAGTGATCTTTGTATAATCTAAGAGAGCTGTAATCTTACTGCTCCGTGCTCTTTAGTTGGAAATTTCTCTTCATTCGACATGAATAGCACAATTTATTTCTCCTGCTATTCGTACTCTCTTCATTTATTCCTGCTTTTGTGATTTGTAATAGATACATCATTTTTTCCCTTTTCAGAAACCGAAGTTAGCATCAATTGAGGAGGGAGGTACTAGTAGTGCAGCAAACGTCAACCAAAGCAATTTCAATACAAGCGCACAGGCTAAAAGCAACATAGCTTTAAATGATGTCGTGGCGGTCTCGGAGCTTGAAAGACTAATGGAAGGAAAAACGTTTTCACGGTACGTTTATTATTATGCTACATTAGTTGCATTATGCTCGATGGAAATTTGCTTCCTTTCGCTTGTTAGTTTGTTAACGCTTATACTCATGTCTGGGTCATTACATTCTTATTGAGCGGCTGCTTGTCTTTCCTGGCTCTTCTGTTATCTTTATTTTCAGTTTTGTTTGTATTTTGTTTACATAGACGAATTTTACACTGACCATCTTTTCATTTATATCAGGGCGGAAACTGATCGTCTTATAGAGATAATAAATTCAAGGGCTATCGATCTACCTGATGTCACTAGAGACAAGCGAGTGGAGATCTCTCCCAGAAAGGAAGCCAAGAAAAATGTGAGTTTTCTTGATAAGAGAAAAGAACCAATTGGTGCCAAGGATGCTAGAAGTGAACTTTGGGCTACGCCAACCCCAGTTGCCAAGTCAATAGTAAGTTGCTTGCTATCCGGCGTTTTTGTTTGTTTGGATGTTTATATCAAATAGTAATTTATATTAAACATGTTTATATAAAAAGTTAGTTTAGGAGACATTAGGAGTAATTTGGAATGTATCCGCATGAATTTGGTCTCTGAGGTCTGTGTGACGTTTGACTGTTTGTGAAATCATATGAAGGAAAACTATGTGATTTCACAAATTTGCTTCATCAAAGAATTGATGTCTTTTGCTTCACTAGTCCTTATTTCTGTAACTGTTTTAATATACCCACTTTTCGCATTTGCTCTTTTTTAGACTCTCAACGGAGGCAAACAGGTGGGGGATGAAGCTGGTCTATCACCAGCAGAACTTGCTAAGGCATATATGGGAGGCCAGACGTCATCAAGTAGTTCCCAAGGTTTCGTAGCAAGAAATGAAAAGAATAGTCTAGACGGGGGTCTGTTTGTAGCAAATTCTTCAGGTGCATCACCATCGAGCAAGCCTTCTGCATGTTGGCCTGGTGTCAAGTTAAATGAGCAACTTGGTTTTGCGACTCCTCAAAACCAGCGAGAAAATTATGGGATTCAAAGTTTTCCAAGGACCCCATATCCTAGATCCATCCTCTCAAGTTCTAAGTCAAAGGTGTGTAGAGTTTTTCTTAATACCTTTTTGCTCAATTTTTTTTGGTATGCTTGAACTGTTCCTTTCTTTTTTGGCTCAGCTGATGCAATTGCAAGACAACAGTAGCAAGCGCCTGAGCACCCTCCAGTCTCCCTCCCAAAGTGTGCAGACAAGATATGGCCAGGTAAACTCTCCCAGTCGGCTATACAGTTCTGATTACATGTAAGATTTTTATCATAGTCTGCACTTAGTATTTATTTTTGTGACCTTAAAGACAATCTTAATGAAAATATGGTATTCTTCTTGGGATGTATTGGATCCCTGTTAGCGTCCAACTTACCATATACCACTTTCTCTCTGCATTTTAGCAAGATATTATTTGTAACCTAATTGTAGGGTAGTTTTTTTTCAGAATATGTGGTGTGTTCAAGTCGTCGACTTAGTGGTGTAAATTATAAAAATCATATTGACCTACTTTATCAGCTAGGATGCAGTTGTTTACTGTAAATCATATTAATAGGCTCGCTTCTCTATCTTACGGTTGATTTTAGTGACTTCAAGGATGGGGAGGAACCACATCCTCAATTTGCAAGATACGGAAATGGTCTGATTAAACATTTTATTATAGTTCGTAAATACTTATTCAAACTGTTTAATAGACCTCTTGACTTTGTCCAGAGGTAGGCAGACAATATAAACTGGAAGAATCATTAAATTCTCACTTCAAAAAGGTTCTAATGCTCTCTGTGAAATTAGCTCTTGAATCTAAATCCTCTTTTACTTGTTGAAATGGTGTTGGGAATCTAGGTAAGATGGGATCGTATGAAAAGGGAGGGGGGTAACAGTCAGCTGATTGTTTCAAAGTATGTACTGTTATTGTTGCCATTAGATTAATGAAACCGTCTTCCATTTGCTTAAGCATTGGTTGACTTGTGATCTAATTTGTACTTAAGGCATGTGAAATGTTAGGGTGGTTGAAGGATTTAGGCAACAAAAGAATAGAATAGATCAAGTATGTGGTTGTGCAAATGACTAGTTCTAGACATCTTTGCCTGGACTTTTGTGAGAGTTATTTTCGTCAAACATTAACAGTGTTGATTTTTCTAGCTCTTGTTAACATTTTGAAAAACTTGGTTCTAATCTAGAGGCATAACTATGCTGCCTTTTGAATCTTTCTTGGGAAACTCTATCTGCTGAATCCTATATCCTCTGTTGAAACCTGATAAATCACTTTCTAATGTGCCCAGCTCAAACTTAGCAAGGGAACTGATAGTGGAGTTTTTGGACCCAATAGAAGATCTCGCCAGAGCGCCACCATGTCTCCTTATTCACGACCTTCCAGGGGTCGTTTTGAAAATTCTGCTAACATGAAGAGCTATGAAGCAGGGGAAACAAGTAACCTATCCATGTCCGAGACAACAACCTATGGGAAGCATATAGGGTTAGAAGTTGGTACACCTACTGTGCCTAGACATTCTAGTCAGATAGCTAGGACGATATTGGATCACCTAGAACGGACCCAACCCACCCCGAAAGATAAATCTGCTGAGCTAAAGCTTGCCACTTCTTGGAGATATCCAGAGTCTTCGAAAACTGTTGAACCAAGCAGCTCGAACATCAACAATGTGAAAAAGAATGGCTCAGCCAAGTTGAATGAAGATATACCCAGCATTATCTCTCCCCTTCCGCCATCCTCTGGGGCTAAACTATCTGGAGAAGGTACCACCGGTGATGCTCAAAATGCAATGGCCAAGACCACTTCAGCATCAAATGGAACCTTTAGTGGAAGTAGTAGTGGTACCACATTCCAATATGAGTTAGGAAAGCTTAAGGGCTCTCTCTCCGGAAGCACACTTGAAAAGGTACTTTCAGCATATTTGCATGAAGGTTAAGGGTTCTGAGGACGTGAATAAGCCTCATGAATCTTTACTTCTTTTGTGACTTAAAAACAATCTAGATCTCTTCGTTAACCCATATCTTTGTTGACAGTTTTGAGTTTTGAAACTGTGAAAAACTGAGTTGCAGTTGTTTACTACTTCTCAGGACGGTGCAAAGGCTGTTTCCTCTTTTGGAGGCGAGCCGGTGAATCTGCCAAAACCACCATCTCATTCACTGGGGAATAATAATAAAAGATCACTTTCATCGATCTCAGTAGCCAAGCCTAACCAAAGATGGGCATTTCCTTCCGGCTCAAACGCTAGCTTCACATTCCCAGTGTCATCATCTGATGGAGCAACAACATCAGAGCCTCCAACTCCATCCATCATGCCATTCACAAGCAGCACAGCACCAAGTGGTGGTGTTGCCATTACAAGTCATCATGATGAAGCAACAAAAGATGATGAGATTCCACAGTTTAGTTTCGGGGGTAACAGAAGAGGAGATAAGTCGCCTCTAGTGTTCAATTTTCCATCTGTGAGCGAAGAAGTGATGAATGAGGATGATGAGAAGTTAGGTATCAAATATACATTTGGGTCTAGAAAGCCCGGGAGAATATCATTCAGCTCAGCAGGAAGTGATGGTGTTTGCTGTTAAAACAAGGACGATGATGGTCTTCTTTCTCTTTTTTTTTTTACTTTTCCAGTCTTTTTGTACCACAGGTTGTTTTTTATTTTTAGTTTGGGAAACTAAAAAGTTGTGAGATATTAACACTTGTTAAATTATTGGCTGAACTTATTTTTACAATTTTGAATTTAACTGATAGCAAATCTAATACAGTAAAGTTGAGAAATCTGCCTCCTCAGGCTATCCACGACATATTTGTGAGGGGGGCAAATAGTGACACCTGTCGCAACCACACTGGTCTGTGTATCTCACGCGGTAAACCTACTTTTGATGTCTGTGTAATTGCGTAAACTACACGCGCATTCATTATATGCGATTTGTTCTTCGCCATCGCCGCCGTCTTGGTACCCTCTTCGCGAACGCAAGAGAAACGGCTACGAAATCAAATCAGAGAGGACAACCTCTGTCAAGCATTACTTCCAAGCTCCCCTTCCCCTTTGTTGACTGACTTGAGGGAGCTAATTACAATTCTGCGTACGAATACGAATTTGATGAATTTGATTGGATCCTCTTTTATGTAGGATGTTCTTGCCTCTTTTAGTTATTGCTGAAATTCTATAGGTTTTAGTGGAGTTTTAGCTTCTTTGGTATGTTATGGAGTTTAGCCTTCTTCTTGATTGTGCGAGAGGTTGTTTTTAGAGAATTTAATCGATTTCGTTTTAAGTTTTGGTTTCTGTTGCTTTTTTGCATAGTTTTCAATGGAGCTTTTGTTCTAATATTAGAGGTTGAATGCTGATAAATGAATCTCCACGATTGATTTTCTGGAGAAAGTTAGGTTCTTTTTGCTTTAATCTAATCCCTCTGTCTTTTTTTTTTGTTTTGGTCAAATATAATTCCACTGTCTATAAATCATCTTGGCATACGTCAAAGTTTGCGCCTTTAGCCTCTTCTCTGTTCCTCCATTCCCTTTAATCTGTTTTTTTTATATCTTGATTGCAGCTAAGCAGGCTTTGTACCAAAAACAGGGTCTGTTTCTTATCTCACTGATCCATCAAAGGTGGAGGAGGCTTCTGCTGAAGGTAACGCACAGCTGGAGGTTGTAGAGAGGTTGCTCAAGGTTTATTTGGCGTGCCCTCCCAAGACCAAAAACATCATGGAACTCAAGGTTCAGTTGTAGATGTACGTTTTGCATTTTCAGTACCCTCAAACATATTTGTTGTTGTTCATGTTTCTTAATTAGTTCTTTCCAACTATTAAACTTTAATTTGTGCAATCCTTATGTAACCTTTGTCATATGTCTGCAGACCTTTATTAAGTGGAGAGAGCACACTATCAAAGAATAATAATGGCTTAGAGCAGAGATAAAGAGCAAAGAACGCAAAGAGTCTTTTGTTACTTTTTCTTAATAATAAACCTCACACAATTCTGCAGTTGTTTCATTGAAATGTTTGCAATTTTTCTGTAATTTTATGTCTATCTTTAGCACTGATGCTGTTAGGTTATAAATCTTTGGATTCAAATACATTAATGATTTTGTTCAGAATTTTGTGGAGAAGAATATGTATGATACAAAGAACAATATCAACATTTTTGCTTCTGTTCTATACAATAAGATTTTGGTTTTCCATAATAAGAACCAGTTTTGAGTTCTAAGCAAAAATATCACAGAATATCTAAACAAATGATGCATGTAATGATCATACACAACTCTGTCTTTCTACTTCCCAGAGGCTACATTGATTGCACTCCGTCGTCATCATGAAGATGTTCAGCTCCTTTGTTCTTTTTTTTCTATTTCACTTCACATGAATGATGGTAATGCGGCTTAGGTTAGACAAAGAAGAGATGCGTACGTTATTCTTTTGTATATTTATACACAACAAAGCATGGAAAGATAATTACAATTAACTGGAAAAGAAAACCAAATAAAAATGGAACTGTTGTTAATGCAAACTAAAATAAAAACATTTAAACAAATTAAATTACAATATTCAAAACATCTACACATTCAAAATAAGATCGAACATAGATACAGTATTTGTTTATCCGACCCCGAATCCATAGTCAAACCAATAAACCCAACGGTCTATAACCCGTATATAACATATATATATATATATATATATATATAATTTCTTAATATTATAAGTGTCTTAAATTTATATAAAGTTGCATATAAACATACATATATGTAAACTATACTATCATTGAAAATCCAAATAGTATAGTTTGTAAATCTAGACATGTCTTCCATTATATTTAAATGATTTTCAATGTTTAAAATTGGATAATTTTAATGATAAAATATTATATTTGATGATATTTTTTTGAGGAATATAATTTTCTGAAAAATTCCCAAAAAATATAATTGATATGTTAAATTAAAATAGTTTGTACACATTAATAGACGCTATTTACATATCTTGGAGTTGATCTGCATAGCATTAATCTAACCGAGAGTAAAGAGTGTCCTTGATACACAGAACTTAAAAACCGTTACAGTGTCAACATATTTATGCACCTGTAAGCCACAAAAAACCCATTATATATCAATTAATCAAAATGGTTCCATAGATGAGTCTCCTTCGATTTTGGGAAGTCCAGAATGTTAAGTTATAATTTTCTGAAAAATTCCCAAAAAATATAATTGATATGTTAAGTTAAAATATAATTGATCAGTAAAAACCACCACTTATGCTTAAAAAAACCACTTATGTTTTTTCTTTTTAATTTAATCAACTTCAAAATAAAGTACTATACTACTGTCATTAACCACTACCAATTTGATCAAAAAATAATTTTGAATTTATTAGAGAATAAAATATACGAACCCGGCGCGTAGCGCCGGAATACCACTAGTTCATAATAAAGCCATCAAATATCATATATACGATATATTCTAGGTGAAATACGCATTGATGTTTTTTTCTAGTAGAAATGTTAAGATTTTATACCAAAATTTTTGTTTCTGACAGAATTTACAGAGTAAACTAGTAGCAGTAGCAGTGGAATTAAACTAATCTAAACAACAAAGAGAGAAACAAAAAGCTAATACCAAACAGGTCAAGAGCTCAATAAACAATGAAACCTGAGTAAACTAAGAAGGCGAGGGCTAAACTTGACCAAGAAGATGTTGGATAAACTTCAAATAGCTTAGAGCATCATTAACCCTAACACTTCTAATGGAGTGCTTATTCATTTTTTAGTAATAATTATGTCTTAAGAATTCAAATTAAGAAACCTCTAAATTTTTATCCTCCAATGCAAGTTGTTTATTTTGAGGTGCTTAAAAAAATTGTTAAACTTTTGGTTCACTGGAGAATTTCATCGAACACTTGGTGGTGGTCATAAACAGATGAATGTTTTGAGGAGTGTAAACAACAAAACCTAAAACTAATTGAATCTCTAATTGGATTTCAAGGAGAAGATTCGTACCTTGACAAGAAGTTTCTGAAAATTAGAATTGTTGGTTGTGATTAGTGGAGGAGAATCAAGCAGTTTGGGTTTTGGATTGTGGATGACAACAAAGGAGGAATTCTTTTGATGCCAATGAAATTTGAGAGATGGGTCTGTCCGATTCTGTTCGTAAGGAGTGAACTCGAGGCCATGCTGAATCATGAGGAAAATACAGAAAGAGAAGCGAAGAAGAAAAGCAGAAGATGAAGGGGAAACAAAACAACACGTGTCTCTAAGCGCCACTTCAGAAGACGCTTAATTAAGCACCGTTCTTGTGTAATTACTTCATTTTCCTTTTTCTTTTAAATCCAAATCATTAAATAACCCATTAAGCAACCCATTAAGCACCTGGGTTAATGGTGCTTTTAGAGCCTAAGTTTCCATTGAACAAGTTGGTTTAGTAAATAGGCAAATTAACATTTTTCATAGTATTAGGAAATATCTAATTACTATAGGAAATGAAATAGGAGTTATTTATTTGCTATATAAACACGTCTTTTGAGTAGTGAGAGATATGGTGGAATAGAGATTTAAGGTATTTAGTTTTGAGTTATTTTGTGTTCAAGCTAAGATCCGATTTTACACACATCACCTTTTTGCGATTTTATTTGGTATTAGAGCGCTAGGTTTAATCGACGACAAGAGAAGCACGAGATATGGGAGATGCAAAGCCTCCAACGAAGTCTAAGGAGCTCACGGTATCGTCGGTTACATGTCCGATGTTAACAACATCGAACTACACAGTATGGTCAATGAGAATGAAAGTGACCTTACGTGTTCATGAGGTATGAGAAGCAATAGATCTTGGGACAACTAAAGCAAAGAAGAACAATGTCAGAACTGTTTTACTGTTTCAAGCCATACTAGAGAATTTAACATTACAAGTCGGTAATCTAAATTCACCCAAAGACATGTGGGATACAATCAAGGCGAGACATCTTGGTGCGGATCGAGTTAGAGAAGCGAGACTTCAAACTCTAATGTCTGAATTCGAGCGTATGAAAGTGATGGATTTAGAATCAATTGATTCGTTTGCTGGAAAAATATCAGAAGTAGCTACGAGAGTTGCAACCTTAGGCGAAACTTTCAAAGAATCATGGATGGTGAAGAAGTTTCTTCAAAGTTTACCACATCATCCTCAAAACGAGAATGAAGACTCGAGTGCGTCTGTGTCTGTTCAACCTCAAAACGAGCTAGAACAAGAAGTAGAAACAGAAGAAGCAGAAGACTCTGCTGAATGGATATTGGCGTTATTGAGGAGATTAATTCGATCAACAAGACCAAGACGGGGATCTTAGTTGATAAACCAGCAGTAGTTTAAGTGTTTGGTCTTAAATGGATTTTTAAGATCAAGAAAAGCGCATATGGCACAATGAACAATTTCAAAGCAAGATTAGTTGCTGGTGAAGATCAATGGACATACAGTCTACATTCTAACAAAGGCCCTAGCAAGAATCAAGTTCGCAACGATGAGAAGCCTGATCGGAGTTCAAGATCTTTCTGAAGCTAACTTGAAGTTTAAGGAGGTGAATGTTGTGTAAACTTCAAATAGCTTAGAGTCTAAGTTTTCATTAAACAAGTCGGTTTAGGAAATAGACAAATTAACATTCCTTATAGTAGTAGGAGATATCTAATTACTATAGAAAAAAGAAATAGGAGTTATCTATTTTATATAAACACGTCTTTTGAGTTGTGAGAAAAGTGGTGGAATAGAGATTCAAGATGTTTAGTTTTGAGTTATTTTCTAAACTCATAATAAAGAGAGTTATTCTTTGTACAGAATTTCTGTTGTGTTCAAGCTAAGATCCGAGTTTACATACATCACATTTTTGGGACTTTAGAAGAAGCATTGCCACATGGAAAGATGCCTTTGATAACTCATAAGACCACGCTCGGTAGATATCTACTTACCCAAAGCGCTGCTCCAAATGATTGACTGCCCTTCACACGCAACTTTGCTTAAACATGACAACGGTAACCGAGCAACCAAGCAACCACCGGAGGCTGGAGTCGGAGTAACCGAGAGCTCAACCAAGACACAAACCTTAGCCACTTGCTTAGCGCCAGCAGGCTATGTGCTACAAGACCAATGGAAGCCACACTTATTATGGTTTGATTTCGGAATATAGTGCGAACCTGAGCAAAAAGGTGGGGATGCGATTGGAGCGACATCTTGACATTGCTCTTCAAACCTGCAAATTGGAGAACATATCAGCCCACCACCGCCGTCCAAGTGAAACAACAATGGTGCTGGGAAAGCCAATTCGGACACGAATCTTCCACGTCGAGACAGTACATCGCTGACCCAACGACGACCACTTACGAGTTACGATGCACTGATGTTTTAAATCACAGATTATATGTTTTTGAAACATGACAGATTGTCTTTTCTTTTGTTACATGTAATGTTGTTAAAAGGAAAGGATCTCTTTTATATGAATTGATTTATTTTAATACATGTCTTTTTTACAATCAATTTTACAAAATAAATATGATATGACATATTAAATATGACATGTATAGTTACATTTAATTTTAATTAATACTTTTGGAAAACTGTTCAGAATATGGTAGTAAATTATACACTACCATTAAAATAAATATATTCAAATCTGATATTAAATAATATAATAAAATTTTATAAATTTTCAAATAATATTTATTTGTAAATTTTTATAATTAATACATTTTTAAAAATAATAATTTAATTTTCAGTCTTAATATAATTAGCTTCTTTTATAAATCTACAAATTTTTAAAATATTGTTTAGTTGTACCTTTTGATAATTATACAACTTGTATTTCAATTTTTTTTATTAATTTTATACATTTTTATTTAATATATTTTATCCATTAAATATATCTAAAATTATAATTTTAAACATCTACACATCTATTTTTAAATATATTCTGTTTATTTTATCTTAATTTTATGTTAATTAAATTAAATCTTATGTTAACTAAATAAAAATTTATATTAAATATTGATTAGCAAATAATAAAATGTGAAATAATAAAATTTTATTTTTAAAATAGTTTAAATTTTAAAAAAAAAAAATTGCAGTGCAGGAAAATACATATCTCTTATACATTATCTGTGAAGTGATTTTAATAAATATCCTTTTTACAATCAACTTCACAAACTAAATATGACAACATAATAGAAATGATGACATGGTATATAGCTTAATATGACATGTATAATTACATTCAATTTTTATTGATACTTTTGGAATATTGTATAGAACATAGATACACTATCATTAAAATAAATATATTCAAATATGATATTAAATAATATAATAATATTTTATAAATTTCAAAATATTATTTATTTATAAATTTTTATAATTAATACATTTAAAAACAAAATTAGTCGTAATATAATTAGATCTTTTATAAGTCTACAAAATTTTAAAATATTATTTAGTTGTATTTTTGATAGTTATACAACTTGTATTTCAATTTTTATTAATTTTATACATGTTGATTTAATATAGTTTATCCAAAAAATATATCTAAAATTTTAATTTTAAACATCTACACATCTATTTTAAATATATTTTAAAATAAACAGAACTGTTTATTTTATCTTAATTTTATGTTAATTAAATTAAATTTTATGTTAATTAAATAAAATTACACATTAAATATTGATTAGAAAATAATAAAATTTAAAATAATAAAATATTATTTTAAATGTAATTTAAATTAAAAAAAAATTAAATTTGCACATGGTACCAGAAAACACCTAGTACTCAATAATTTCCATTATGATTGCTATAATCAATATGCAATTAGAAGATATGAGTTGTTATGTAACTATAGTGGGTTTTTTTAAAAAAAAATTATAGATGATAATCTTTTTATTACTTGATAAAAATTAGGAATAGATAATACTTCAAGCGCTAAAAATAAGAAAAATAACAAACAATTTGATGGAGAAGGAAAAAACTAAGCGCCAAATAGGGTTGGTGACAATAATTATCCAAGGTAGGTTTATTCAACAACTACCGAACACGTATGCGTCTTTGCGCACCTTGCGTTAATGAACCATAGAGAACCTCTCTTTGTCCATATAAATACAAGTCTCTCCTTCAAGACTTTTCGAATCGTATCAACACACTTTCAAAAAGGGTTGTGGATATCTTTTAAAACAACATTATCAAGTTATCGACCAAGAAAACAGAAGTGGGGGGTGACCTGAGTTTTTCAACACGACACAAAATGTCAGGATTATTCAAAACGGTGACATTTATGGTTTTGGTTTTTGCTGCGGTTGTTTCCGCAGAGGACTACGAGGTTGGTGATGATGCCAAATGGGCGAGACCTTCCGATCTCGAGTTCTATAATACATGGGCTGCCGGTAAAACTTTCCTAGTAGGCGACGTGCTCGGTTAGTTTGCTGCTATATCTTTGTTTCGATACATTCAGAAAATCATATCTGACTAGAAGTGCATCATTTATCATTGAGTTTTTTAAAAATAATACTAACAAGTTTTTTGATATTTATTACGACAGAATTTGATTTCGATGCTGAGAGACATGATGTGGCAATCGTAACAGCAGATGAATATGAAAACTGCGAGAAAGAGACACCCCTCAGCCTCATTAAGACTTCCCCTGCCAAGATTATGCTAAACGACACCGGACCAATATACTTCATCTGCACCGCCGCTGACCATTGCCGCTTTGGTCAAAAACTTACCGTCAACGTAGTTGACGATGCTAGTGGTAGTCCTGGTGGACATAGCGGTGGCGACGCCAGTGCTACTCCTCCAGCACCTAGCAAGGCTACCACTCCCGCACCTAGCAAGGCTACCACTCCAGCATCCGGCGGTGCTACTACTCCAGCACCTAGCGGTGCAACCGCCCCAGGTGCTGAAGGAACCTCTCCCACAACCCCAGGAGCCGGGACTACTGCACCTACCGGATCTAGTGAAACAACTACACCAGCTCCGGCTGAAAGCACCGCTTCTTCATTAGGTGGTGCTTCTTTTATGGTCGCCTTTGTTTCTGCTGTTGTTGCTCTCTTTTGAGTTAGATAATATTGAGTATATGTGTTTGTCTCGCTTGTTATACGTATGTACTATGTGTTTGCTTTCATGAAAAAAGAAAATTTAATGGTCATGCATTTTACTAGCTCGTTATGGGAAATAAGACTCGTCTTTCATCTAGTGTGGCTTTCGACAAGTTTTATGATTAGTATGAGTTTCGATATATGACTATGCTCGGTTATAAATTTAAAATTTGGTTTCCATGTCATATATTTCATGGGAAATATGCCATTTGCACTACAAGATTTCTGGTCTATAACATCGTTTAATTCGTGTCACTAATAGTAGTGATGTCTTGGTACGTCAGATAATGATGCCTTTCATATAGTTTAATGTCGTTTATTTTATATGATGCGATTTTCAATAATATGACATCGTTTTTCATCCATGTGATAGGAACATATCTTTTTTTGTATCGAACCATGTAAACGATTCCATTTTTAATTATTTGTATCACATAAAAACCGACTTATTGTTATATCATTTTTTTAAGTAATGCCAAAAAATGTTTTCGATTTTTTAAACATAAAATACAATTTGGATCACTTATAAACTGATTTTGATTATCATCACTTGTTGTACTGATCCAAATTTATAATATGGGTATTTACTTATATTATTTGAAGCTCATAACACACATAAGTCCATATATTATCATCTGTAATGTACAGATTGAACCAAAAAATACTCCTCCGCGTATAGTTCGAGCTCCTTCGCTAGCCTCACCAACAATCAAGTAGACCACCTGAAGTAATAAAAAAAATTCTGTTTGGTCGGTAAAAATTTATTGTTCTGATTGGTGTCTTTGAGTCGACAATGACGATTCGAGTGTCCATCGTTCCCAGTTTCATTCTTGTAAGCTTCGATCTATGGCCGGGTTTGAGCTTAATGGAGTCTTCTCAATCTGCCCAAGTTTTGGTCTTTATCACTCAGTATATGAAGATAAGTTCAACGCCTCCTTATGCTTTATATTGCAATTTGGTGAAATGATGATTTATAATTTTTGCTCTAAAATCCCTAGGTGTAGTCAAATTGGGGGTTTTCTCCAATCGATGTTTCTGAGCTCAAAACCTCTCCGATATCATACTTCTGTAGCTTTGGAATCTTGGAACTGTGTTGCTTTGGAGATTGAGTATGAAGCTTCATTGTTTATGGTTCATTAGAAGACAATAAACTAAGTATCATATATCCATCTAAATGATCTATATGATTCTTATAGTTAAATAATATTAGTAAATTATATATAGTATAGTAAATGTTTTCGTAATTGAATTACAAAGGGATAAAAATATTTCGGTTAAGTTGATCTTATATATGAATGTTATATAATATATAGACCCAAAATATTGATTTTTTTGTCAACTTACCTGTTTAGATCGTGTGTTAGATTTACTAAGTATCCAACGGTTATTTTATATTTATATGTATATATATATATATTTGTTTTCCCGCAATTCCTATTCCCAAGCGGGATTGTTATCAAAATATTTACTACAGTTTATATATATATCAAGGGATTTTTTCATTGTAGAGTTTTTGCGTTCAAAGAAAGGAGGTTAAGGAAGCAAGCTATCGAGACTTACATCAATCATCATCTCCCCCAAAAGGTAAATACAATTATTGATGCTTGCTTGGCTATACCTCTTTCAGCGTTAGTTAGATCTAATCTAAATGATTCGAATATAAAGTCACGCATGATTGTTTGTGTAGTGTCGTTTGATCTTCAAATTTTTTTTTAGTGTTTGAAACATAATTAGAAACTGAAACAATAATAAGTCACAATATTTGTTAAATCTTACTTAGGTTGTAATGGATAAGTCTTGGATTTACAAACCACGGTTATCTGAAGCATATACTGACGGAGTCGATGCTTTCTTAGAGTTTGCTTTTGGTAACATTCAAGTGGAGAAGTTAAAATGTTCGTGTAATCGGTGTTCGCTCTACACACCTAGGACCAGAATAGAGATTAGGGATCATCTTATCTGTTATGGATTTATGAAATCATACACTAACTGGGTCCTACATGGTGAGGAAATTGAGCTACCTGAAATTAATAATCAACGCGGTGGTGAGATACACACCGATCCAATTTCAAGAGACGAGTCTATGACACATCTCTTGAATGACTTGTTCCCTAACATCACTAACCATTCTACCAACGGAGAAGTGCCACCAGTAGACGTAGATGAGCCTGTAAACAACAACACCTATGAGCCTGTAAACAACAACACCGATGAGCCTTCTACAGCTAATCATGGAGTAAAGTTTGATGAAAAGCTAGGTGAGTATTGTGAAGAACTTTACCCTGGGTGTACAAAGTTCACAAGGCTCTCATTTATCTTGAAGCTCTACCATATTAAGTGTCTTTGTGGGATCAGCGATAAGGGGATATCAATGGTGGTTGAGTTGATAAAAGAAGCTTTTCCAGTTGCGAAATTACCAGACACCTTCAGAGACATGAAGAAGGTCATTCGTAACCTAGGTCTATCATATCAGTCCATAGACGTTTGTCCAAACTATTGTATGCTTTACTGGGAAGAGAATGCTAGTAGGGAGAAGTGTGATGTGTGTCAGTTGTCAAGATGGAAAGAAAGTACAACAGGAAAAAAAGCTGGAGGTGATGCACCAGATACTTCAGGAGTACCAGCTGGAGGTGATGTACCAGATACTTCAGGAGTACCAGCTTCAGGAAAAAAGGCTATTTGGTCGATTTAGTTACATGTATAGAATATATGTTTTATTTATCTATATTTCTGTACATTTTGTAATTTTTGGTTAAACTAATAATTTAATTTCTTCTTTTACAGAGTGATGGACATGACATTTGACTCAGATGAAACTCAATATCCAGAAGACATATTACATCCAAATTTTGATCCAGCGTGGCAGACAACTCTAGAACTTGCACCTGAATGTAACAGTTACAAATGGAAAGTTAAGGTCATAGGTAAGTAATATTCCAGAGGGTTGTTATTTGTTTAGAATATGAACTAATGATATATGTTACATACTTGATAGATGGCTCTGGAGAAATACTTGATCAAACGATGACAACCAAAGATGTGTGGAAGTTACAAAACCGCAAGGTCATTGTACATTTTGATGAAGAAACTGGCCAACCAGATGACGATTCTGCAGGGCTGTTTGGCTCTTGGTTGGGGCAACTGAGCACGGACGTGGGTCTTCTGCCAATCGACTACACAGACTGGAGGGTCTATCCAAATCACCGTAAAGAAGCTGCTTGGAATCTCATTAAGGTAAGCATGTCTATGAGAATGTACATTCATTTAAACAGTGGTATTATACTATCATTAGTACTTGCTTTGTTGTCATTGAAATGCAGAAAAAATTCAGCTTTGATGACCCAGAGAAAAGAAGGAAATATGCGATAAGTGTCTTAGGTAGCAGATGCAAGGATCTTAAAGTCCGGATTTGGAAGACATGCAAACGATCAAGTAGAAATGAAACTCTAGCAAACCGTCCCTCCACCATTCCTCATGATCAGTGGCAAAACTTTGTGAATGACAAATATGGAGAGAAATGGAAGGTAAGTGATCATATGATTTCTGTTTTTGTGGCCACAAAACACTGATTCACTATCACTTCTTTATGATAGAAACTTCAAGAACAGAACATAAATAATCAGAAAAAGAATGTGTTGCCACATTCATGTGGAAGAAAGAGCTTCGCAAGAAAGCAAAAGGATATTGTAAGTTTTTTATATTATACTTTCTTCATTTTGTTTATGAGTTCATTGATGTTACATTGAACTTTGCCTGTAGTTTAAATAAACTGGGAAGAAGCTTAGTAGAGCTGAGTTTTTCATTCAGAGTCGCAAGAAACAAGATGGTACTTTTGTCAATGAAGAGGCAAAAGAACGAGCTGTAAGTTTAGTAAAAATTATATTATATGTTGCTTTGTTTCTCTGAACTTATACAACTCTAATAATTTCAAAAATCATTAATGGAAATGACAGGAACAACTCACTGAGTTGATAAGTCAGAATCCAACGAGTAGAAGTGCAAACATTGCTGCAACATTAGATGACGACTTTGCTACGGTTTTTGGACCGGAAAGATCCGGACGAATCCGATGTCTTGGACGAGGACCTACTGCTTCACAATTGCAGAAACATTCTCCTAGTCAGTTCCAAATACAAGAACAGGATAATGCAGTTGTGGATCAGCTGAGGTCTCAAATTACAGGGTTAACGTCACAAGTTCAAATTTTGACTGGTATTGTTCAACAGTTTCTTGGTGGTACTACAGTTCAGGTAACTCTTTCATACATACACATAGTACTGTGTTTAGAGTCTGTTTTAATATGCGTGTGGACTTTTTATTTAGCCAAATGCACTCATCAACAATTTGGGAGCTCTTGGTACAATTTTGCCAACTACTCTGCCAAGTCTTGGAGCTCCAGCTGCAACTCTATCCACGCTGCCAAACTTTACAGCACTGTTGTCAACTCTGCCAAATTTGGGAGCTTTCGGTGCATATGACCAGGTATATGACTGTCATCATTTGAAGAAAATTTAAATGCATGTCTAATTCCAAATAACTTAAACATCATTGTAGGCTCTACAGGATAGTCAAAATGGAGCTCGGAATGAAGGCAGTCCTCATTCTTAAGCTTGGGCATTAAGTTATTTGTTTTCGTATCTCAAACTGTAGGAACTATACTTTGGTATTCTATCTTGGATGAATTTATCTACATTTGCTTCATATACAATTTGTATTTTTTTACATTTTAAGATTTTCAGTTTATATTAAATATGTATTTCATTTAAATATTTAAAATGAATTTATAATGATATTTAACATAAGGAATCGATTACTATAAGTGATACTAATTCTTTATTTTTTTTTTTTTTAAATCGACATTAATGTTTGAATCACCTATTTTAGTGATACAAACATGAATTTAAATGATACAAATCATTGCATCGATTGTGCGAGATGATGGAAAGATACTATCATTTATACAAAACTGATGGAAACATAGTGTCAGTTAAACTATATGATGTCAATATATTGGTGTCGCTTAAAACATCTGATGGCAAATATTGTCCCGTTTAGTTAACCGATAGAAAATGATACCATCACTTATATTGAACGACTCTAGATGCACGTCGATTATTAGGAACGATTCCAATTTGCATCATTTACCCAAACCGATGATAATATTATTATCACTTATATTAAGTGACACAATGCTTTGCATCAGACATAGTTACATCACATAATCTATTGATGGTAAGTCATTTGCATCAGTCAATAACCGAGCCAAACATGAATAAAAAACGATGCTTTACATCCGAATTTTTGTAGTGTTCAGTCATCCAGTTTGTTTAGTTGTATTGTCTAATTAAACAAGTTTTTCCATCTGTATATATCAATCACTCATGAATGCTAAACATGGTTAGTTTGTGAACCTACATTCATAAATTGAATTGAACATATGTAGGCGATGTACAAATTGTAGATACTCACTGAGTCACTGTAGATACCATCATACCAATGTAATAGTCTTGTTCAGTGGAGACGTATCCCACAGGTATTCACTATTGTTTGAAAGAGTTTCTACTTGTCATTTTTCTGTGAACGCCTCGTCAATTTGTCTATGGATTTAGGATAATCGGGCTGATAAAAGAAATGGGATAATCGGAAAATGCCAAAAAAAATCTTGTAGTATTATATCTCATACTCCACCAGAATTTGACACGTGACAGACTGTCGTGAATCAGAAAACCATAAACCTGTTTTGTTTTCGACAACCAAATGTCTTTGCCTGTCTTTGCACTTTGATAGTTAAGCATGATAACTTCCAACGGTTATACCAAAGTCTTTGGGTAAGCTCACTGCTTCTTTCCTTTTTCTTTCTTATCAATCAGTATTTAACTTTAAAATTTAAATAAATTTATCTTACGCTGTTGGCAACATTTGATATCTTCACGTTTGAATCATTTCAGACTCATAATTTAAAACATTTGACTAATATAGGTAGCTACGATATTCGATAAGACCTATATATAACATAGAGTTCTTAAAATAGCAAGTCTTGGAATTACCAAAGTAGATAACCCGTAGAAAAAGCTAAGTAGTTCTAATTTCTAAGGATCTTTTGGTTTAAATCTACCAAAGTTGCAATATATGATTCTGTTGGTTCAATTTAATTTAGGGTTAATTTCCTAGATAGACAAATATGGATACATGATTATGAGTGTTCAATCCGGATAAATGTTCGGTTTCGGTTTGTTTTTTTGTTATTTCGATAAATAAAATATAACTATCATTCTAAATCTATATTTATTTCGGTTCGATTTGGTTTATATACCATTTAGTTTATATACCATCGGTTTATTCGATTTTATACCAAAATACAATTATTTAGTTTGAGATCATATTATATGAATTCTAGAGCCATGTTGTCAACCCATCATATATTTAAATAAAAGAACAAAAAAATAAAAATAAAACGCTTCTACCATCTAGTAAAATAATCAAATCTAGAATTAAAATCAAAACTCGAAAATTTGAAAATAAAAAATAAAACAGAAATACGAAAGAATTTTTTTCTATTCTTCCATTTTTAGTGTTCATCAAAATCATGTTTTTCGACTGAACACGAAACTCTGTTCGTTTATAGATAAGAATTGTGAAGTATTTCCACTAATTTTTGTCCATCAAATTTATAATTTTTACTCCAATTTAGTCAATGCTAAGATAAAGAAAAAGATAAAAAAAGAGATTAAGAAAATAAGAAACCTCGGTTGCGATGAATTGTTACTTAATTATAGTTTAAGTGTTTTACAAATTAGGGCTTTTTTATTACTATAAAAATATGGTAATAGTTATTAGCAAAAAAATTAACTTATATAACAAATAGATTTTCATGCGTCGTTATAAAATATATACATACTTATATTTTTTCTACTTTTGATCGTTTTATTCAATTTATTTGGTTTAATCGGTTATAAACCAAACCATATCTATATCCTACTGGTTTTATAAAATCAAATCTATTCGGTTTGTATGATATATACCAAAACGAAACCATATTGTTTATTTCGATTCAGTACAATTCAGTTATCATAATGAACAGCCCTACGAGATATACTTATTTGCAAAAATTATTCACATACTGTATATGAAACCTTCTTTTTGTAGATAACTTTGTGTCTTGCTCTTTTTCTGCGCTTTCATATTAATCTCAATTCAGCCTTCATCGGAAAAAAACATAGCAAGTAAGAGACCAAGGTTAGAAACGACACTTTAACCTATCAAGAAAAATAGATGATCAAATTTGATCAAAAAAAAAAAAAAAAAAAAAAAAAAAAAAAAAAATAGATGATCAAATCAAATGAAAGCAATAAACATCAATCACAGGTAAAGAATTGAGCAATTAACTAATTGTGCTTCAACTTTATTTTATTCTGTACGTTACTTCAAAGTTTTTATTTTCTTTTTGCTAGTGTTAAAAAAGAGAGAGAGAGAGAGAGAGAGAGAGAGAGAGAGAGAGAGAGAGAGAGAGAGAGAGAGAGAGAGAGAGAGAGAGAGAGAGAGAGAGAGTTTGATTGAGCTATAGGTGAAGAGAGAGTTTGATTGAGCTGTAGGTGAAGAGAGACATTTGACAGTTTGGGATGGAAAACAAAGCTACTTTCTAGATGGCCCAGTCATGGAAGGCTTGTTTTTCCGGTTCTCTTATTACACGATCAGTCATGTAGCCGACTCTACCCTCTCTCTCTCTCTCTCTCTCTCTCTCTCTCTCTCTCTCTCTCTCTCTCTCTCTCTCTCTCTCTCTCTCTCTCTCTCTCTCTCTCTCTCTCTCTCTCTCTCTCTCTCTCTCTCTCTCTCTCTCTCTCTCTCTCTCTCTCATCAATGTTTCTTTGAGACCAATGCTACTCCTTTTCTTTTTCATATAAACCACATATAATCTCCTTCATATCTTAACAATTTCATAGCAAACCCTAAAATTGAGAAAAGAGAGCTAGAGAGAGAAAGATGGGAAGAGGGAAGATAGAGATAAAAAGGATAGAAAACGCAAACAACAGAGTGGTGACTTTCTCAAAGAGGAGGAATGGGTTGGTGAAGAAGGCTAAAGAGATCACTGTTCTCTGCGATGCAAAAGTTGCTCTCATAATCTTTGCAAGTAATGGTAAGATGACTGACTATTGCTGTCCTTCCATGGATCTTGGTGCTATGTTGGACCAATACCAGAAGTTATCTGGCAAGAAACTATGGGATACTAAGCATGAGGTACTCTCTGTCTCTCTTTTCTTTCTTTATTATGATCTGAAGTTTCTTTGTCTCAAAAAATATTCTACGGCCAAAATTGTGAAAACCGGTTTTCAATTTCTTTGCCTAAAACATGTCATTGTATCTTCAACCCTAGATATAGATCTACTCTAGTGTTTTGTCTCAAAACATATATTATGTGCTAAATATCATGAACTGGGATTATTTAATGCTCTTTTCCCAAAAGATGTCAAAAAAAAAATCTGGAACCCTAGATGCAGATCTACAAAGTTTTCTTTGTGTGTCTAGCCTTCCAAGCCTCTTTATTGATTCGCTTGTACTCAACAAGACATTGAGCCACAAAACATGGAAGTTATTCTCTTCTTTCCCTTTTGTTTCTTTTATTCATGCTTAATTTTTAGATCTTGACTATTAATATGTATATCTACACATATATTCACCCACTGTATTCTAATAATACCAACTAGATCTTGATCCGTGCGACCGCACGAATATTAATTTTCAGTTTTAGTTTTTTTTATACTAAATAATATATTTATAATATTTAATCGTTTTATATTGACTAAGTTAGGGGTGAGTATTTGGGTATCCACTCGAATTCGGTTAAAATCTATTCGGATTTGAGTTTTTTTGAGTTTAAAGATTCTACCTCTATTCGGGTATTTATAAACTTTGGTTCCGGTTTGATTCAGATCTTTGCGGGTTTGATAACCCGTTTAAACTATTTTTGAATTTTTAAAATTTATATATCTTTAAATTTCCCTAAATCTAAAAATAAAAATAATATAACATGTAAATTTGAGTAATGTAAGCCAAAGTACCTAAATTAAAAATTAAAATGGGTTTAACTTGAATATTTGGATGAAGAATAAATATATATTTTAAATATTTTTGGAGTTTTGATTATTGTTTATCTACTTTAAAATGTTTACTTTTGATTATTTTTTATATTTCAAATATTTTAACCAACTTAAAATAGCTTATATCTTGGATATTAATTCGAAAAATAGCTAATATATTGAAGTATATAAATATGATTTAAATACATTTGAATATCCGAAATATTTCGTTCGGATGAAGTTTGGTTATGGTTCTCTAGATACCAAAATGGTAAATCCGTTTGGATATTTTCTAGTTTCGGTTCAAATATGCTAATACTTTTTCGTTCAAATTTTTTAAATGAAGAGTTGATATTATAATTTTCAGAATCGTTTGTCTAATAAAAATGTATTTTTTTGAATTTGACATTGATTTAATGGAGAAGTTAATGAAGTGTATTTAATTTAAATTTAATTTGGAAAACACATTAATTGAAGTGGAAAAGACAACATTAAAATAGGAAATATTATTTAATGTCAGTGGCATACCATTGTAAATAAAAGTGAAAACTAAGGGGTATTTTATATGGGTACTTCTCTTTTAATAATATAGATTAACTTTTTTTGAGAGAGCTTGTTAGATATATAAGTAATTATGTCTTAAGGTTATGAGATTATTGAGAGGAAAGTTGGGATGTGATCTTGATGAGTGTCCGAACAGTTTACTGATTTAACATGTGTATTTGAAACCAGGGGAAATAGTTTTCAGTTTACTCTTAACTATAGATTTTAGTTCAAATTATTATATATTTTAATTATTTCTGACAGTTACAGGTTTAGTTCTCACAAATGATCAGATGCATCTCTATAAAGTAATAAGCACATACAGGGTTGCATACAATTAAGGTGATCGCCTGGTAGTATATATGTGTATATATATTTTTATACATACTGGATAAAAATTGAAAGACTTTTCATTGGTAACCAAAGATCTTTCTAGAAAGACTTTTCATTCACATATTTATTTTAGTATTTAGGTAAGTGAATTTGTTTGATATTTTTTTCTTAAAAACCATTATTGCTCATCTGTTATATGCTGAATAATTTTGGTATCCAGAACCTCAACAATGAAATTGATAGGATCAAAAAAGAGAATGACAGCTTACAACTGGAACTCAGGTCAATCTTCACTCTTCATTGTCATATGTTTACACAAGTATATGCAAAAAAGTTGATAAAGGTAATTGTTGAAATATTCGCTTAAATGATGAAATGCTTAAAGTACTCTGAATATAGGCATTTGAAGGGGGAAGATATACAATCTCTCAACTTAAAAAACCTGATGGCCGTAGAGCATGCCATTGAACATGGCCTCGACAAAGCCCGAGACCACCAGGCATGTACACATTCATACACATAAATATATTATTAAACCTTCAATTAACTCTTAACTTGGTCTCTTGGCACAGATGGAGTTCCTCATGACAAAGAGGAGAAATGTGAGCTATATAACCGATTTTCTTCTTTCTACGATGGAGCTTACATATTGAAACTAATGCTTACATCAAACATATTTGTGGCAGGAGAAAATGTTGGTGGAGGAGAATCGGCAACTCAGTTTCCAGCTGGTATGCATATGTAACAAATAATATTAGTCACTTATTTCATAAAAGACTTTTGCGTATGATTTGGTTTGAAATTTGTATATATTAGTATGTTTTGCGTGATTGATACATACGGATATGGTTTTGGAAATTGCAGCAACAACAAGAGATGGCTATAGCTAGCAACACAAGAGGAATGATGATGAGAGATCAAGATGAGCAATTTGGATATAGAGTTCAGCCGATTCAACCAAATCTTCAGGAAAAGATTATGTCTTTGGTCATCGACTGATCATCAAGATTCGCAAGCTCATAACCCATCTACTATCTATTTCATGGTCCCTTAATTTGTCTTTATGAATGTGTGTGTCCTATTAATCTCGAGCCACATATAGACTCTCTATCGGACTTTTTTAGACTCTCTATCGGACTTTTACTTATGCTTTTATGTGTGTGGTTTCCTTATGTAGGTGTTAATCGGGTTGTACGCATACGCGAATCTAGAAAACTTTTGTAGTGGATGCATAACTTAAAAAAAATATAAATAAAATGACAAAATTAAGATTAAACATGAGACAACAATGGGTGCACATAGCTGAGTCTTTATTAATTTACATACTAAACTTTTAAAATTTGATAATTCTATGGGTGCATGTGCCACCTCATTTGAGGAAGATCCATTTTTCCATTATATACATTTTTCTCTCTTCTCAATTTTTATAGAACCACACATTTACGATGATTTTCAGTAGGGGTGACCGCTCAGGGCATCACAATTTGATGAGAAAATTTAATTGTATACATGGCACTAATTTTTTTCATAAATAACAACATAAAATTTTAAGTGAACTTAAGACATCTAGAAAAAGTTGAAAATGTTGGACCGACACTGATTTTCAGCGAGGATTAGTGTAAGGATATAAAATTTTTATGTACACTTTATACAAATAAGATCATAGAAGTTTGTGGCAACCAATTATCCGAGCCAACTCATGCCTGAGGTGAACCTATTCGAACCCAATTGGACAATTTTTATTTTTCTAACTTCTGTTATCTTAGAGATAATATACAAGTTGATTTGCTTTCCCAGTCACTGTCTGAACAAATCATACGTTACAAGCAATCATGCAGCGCCGAATATTTCGTTTTCGGTATTTATTGTATATTTACATCAGTTGCTAACAAAGAAACAACATAAACATCAAATTATTAATTTTCGTGTATCTCTCCCTCTCTTTTAATTTAGACGAATGACATTATCTTTTTTTTTTTGTTTAAATAATGACATTATCTTATTCCTGAAAAAAACTATGGAACTTTGTGGGCACATGCGGCTGCACAACATCGAGATCTGTTGAAGCAAGTTGAACCGCGAAGATAATGGAGCCACTTGTATTGAGTTTCTGTCAACTGCACTTTACATATTTATTAATAGGGTATACTAGAATTGGTGATTTATATAAATAGAAAACAGTAGAAATAAAAGAACATTAGCTTATATAAGACATTATCACTAATACTTTTGAACAATTTTGATTGATTGTTTCAGATTCCAATCTCATTTCAGAAAATGTTAAATGCATAAACCCATTAACATGCCCATCTGCTAACAAGTTACAAGTAAACCTCTCTTTTTCTTCTAGAATTTTAGCTGAAGAAAGATTTATATCTTGTGATAAAATCAAGACTCCGCTGACACGATGACACGTGATACGGTCGTGCAAAAATATCTATAGATCCTTAAAGTCTTTGAGTCTCCGAGTTTGGTCAACACGCGGACCAATGGGAACTTCTTTTAACCCGATGAGATTACAGCATAGATCCTACGTGGCAACCTCATCCTTCCTTTTTAATCTGTCAACGTTCAAATCTAACTATTCTTTTTTTTTTTTTTTTTTTTGGTAAAATCAAATCTAACTATTCTTCTTACAGAACCAAAGAATGAGATAGACCGTACAACACATGACCAAAGGCGATCGAAACTTCTTAAACACGAAAAATCAGAAATCACCTAAAATATTATGCGTAAAGATAGAATACTATTGATAGAAAGAATCAAACGCAATTAATATGTCATGTCATACAGTTTAAATTTTTAAAAGAGTATTTAAAAAATTGTTACTAAAAACTAGAAAAGGATTAATATCTTTCCAATAAATTTAAATACGGTGGAATCGGATAAAATTGTTAAAAACTCCGAGAAACTTGTAAAAACAAAAACTTTGCAGCAACGAGAAAAAATAAAATAAAAAATGGCGTCACAGGGATGCTTCAATGAAACTCACGGTATAAAAAGGGTTCATCCTCTGTCTCACTCTCTCACATATCGATTCTCTTCTTCTTCTCTTCCATTGAATCCGAAACCTCAACCTCGCTTTCTCTCATCACAGCTTCGTCTCTTCCCTTCCTCGTCTTCTTGTATTTCATCTTTTCATCAAGTCTCTTCATATAAGGTACTGTTCTTTTTAAATCTATTCTATAAACAGATTGATAGATTTGACTTTTTTATCTTCTCCATTGATAGCTCTCGATCTTCTTATATTACAGAGAAGCAGGACAGTCTCGGCGCGGTACAGAGAAAAGCAAGAAGAAGAAGAAGCAATGACTATTAAACCGGCGGTTTGTATTTCCAATGGGAATCTAATCATAAAAAACCGGACGGTTCTAACCGGTTTACCAGACAACGTCATCACGACGTCATCCTCCGACGCGGGACCGGTCGAAGGAGTCTTCCTCGGAGCTGTATTCGACAAGGAAGAGAGCAACCACATCGTACCGATTGGTTCACTTCACGAATCCCGGTTCATGGCTTGTTTCCGGTTCAAGCTCTGGTGGATGGCCCAGAGAATGGGTGAGCTCGGCCGCGACGTTCCTCTAGAAACTCAGTTCCTATTGGTTGAATCCAACGACGGGTCCCACCTTGACGAGACAAACCAAAAACTCTACACCGTCTTCTTACCGTTAATCGAAGGCTCGTTCCGTTCGTGTCTTCAAGGAAACGTTAACGATGAGGTGGAGCTCTGTTTGGAGAGCGGAGACGGCGACACCAAAACGTCGTCGTTCGCTCACTCTTTGTACATTCACGCCGGCACGGATCCGTTCAAGACGATAACGGACGCTATCCGCACCGTTAAGTTGCATCTCAAGAGTTTCCGTCAACGTCACGAGAAGAAGCTCCCGGGGATCGTTGACTACTTCGGGTGGTGCACTTGGGACGCGTTCTACCAGGAGGTGACTCAAGAAGGCGTAGAAGCTGGTCTCGAGTCTCTAACCTCCGGCGACAGGCCGCCGAAGTTCGTCATCATCGACGACGGGTGGCAATCCGTGGAGAACGATGATGACCCGGTTGAGAACCCGGTTTTCCGGTTAACCGGGGTCAAGGAGAACGCGAAGTTCAAGAACAAGGATGAACCGACGCTAGGAATCAAGAACATTGTAGATATAGCTAAAGAGAAGCACGGTCTTAAATATGTTTACGTGTGGCACGCGATCACGGGTTACTGGGGCGGGGTGCGACCCGGGGAGGAGTACGGGTCTTCGATGAGGTATCCGGTTGTGTCGAAAGGTGTGGTGGAGAATGAACCGACGTGGAAGACGGATGCTATGGCGGTACAAGGGTTGGGTTTGGTTAACCCGAAGAATGTGTATAGATTTTATAACGAGCTTCATGGTTACTTGGCTGATGCTGGTGTGGACGGTGTGAAAGTTGATGTGCAGTGTATATTGGAGACTTTGGGAGGTGGTTTAGGCGGTCGAGTCGAGTTAACGAGTCAGTATCATCAAGCTCTTGACTCCTCTGTTGCTAAGAACTTCCCTGACAATGGATGCATTGCTTGTATGAGCCATAATACTGATGCTCTCTACTGGTGAGTATTGTGTAATCTTTTAATTTGTGTGTGTTTGATTTAGTAATGTTTATGGAATTGGATGTATGATGCAGCTCGAAGCAAGCAGCTGTGATTAGAGCATCAGATGATTTCTACCCACGAGATCCGGTGTCTCACACCATACACATTGCCTCGGTTGCGTACAACAGTGTGTTCTTGGGAGAGTTTATGGTGCCTGACTGGGACATGTTTCATTCTGTGCACCCTGCTGCAGAGTACCATGCCTCTGCTAGGGCCATTAGTGGTGGACCTATTTATGTTAGGTGCGTATCTATCAAAGTTCATTTTAATTTCATCCACTGAATCATGACACTATTAATTGCAACTTACATTGTTTGTTGTGTATGTGTTTGATGAGAGTAGTGATGCTCCTGGGAAGCACAACTTTGATCTTCTAAGAAAGCTTGTGTTGCCTGATGGATCGATTCTTCGTGCTCGATTGCCTGGTAGACCAACACAAGATTGTTTATTCGCAGATCCTGCCCGGGATGGTGTTAGGTAATATATTGGCCACCCTGTGATTTTGAAATCTTTAAACAATTTAGTAGAATTTTTTTTTTTTTTTAAAACAATTTAGAAACCTTTGTTTATATTTATTAACTCGAAAAAATTGGAGGCAGAAGGCCAATGTTACACTTGAATATGTCCGGGACCAGCTCTAACATTGGTTTAATATAAGTCTAAGTTTTATTTAATTGATCATTTTCTTAGGCACTGTATGGTTTCAGCTTGCTAAAGATATGGAACATGAACAAATACTCTGGAGTTCTTGGTGTGTACAACTGCCAAGGAGCAGCTTGGAGTAGCACGGAAAGGAAAAACATCTTCCACCAGACACAAACTGATTGCATCACCGGCTCCATTCGTGGTCGTGATGTTCATTTGATATCCGAGGCTTCCACTGATCCAAAGACCTGGAACGGAGACTGTGCTGTTTACTCCCAAAGCAGAGGAGAACTCAGCGTTATGCCATACAATGTGTCTCTACCGATCTCACTGAAGATCCGTGAGCATGAGATCTTCACTGTGAGTCCCATTACTCACCTAGCTAGTGATGGTGTCTCATTTGCTCCGCTCGGTCTTGTAAACATGTACAATTCGGGAGGAGCTATCGAAGGACTTAGATATGACGTTGAGGAGATGAAAGTGGTAATGGAAGTCAAAGGGTGTGGTAAATTTGGAGCTTACTCATCTGTGAAGCCTAAGAGATGTGTTGTTGAGTCAAATGAAGTTGCATTTGAGTATGATGCCTCCTCTGGTTTGGTCACTTTTGAGTTGGAAAAGATGCCTTCAGAGACCGAACGATTACATGCAATGGAAATTGAGTTATGATTTGATGAATTACAATATGATGAATCACAATTTGATGTATCAACACGGATATTACAATTTGATGTAACAACACGGTTATTAAAATTTCTTTCCATGTGATACAAACAAAGTAATAATAATATTTTTTTTAGTTCAAAAGAATTACAGATATATATTTATTGGTTTAACAACTAACATGGTCACGCCAGTCCAAGAACAAGAGAGCAGCCGCATAGTGAGACAAGGCACCCAACAAAACAAACACATGGAAGATCTGATGACTATGTCCCACACGATCAAACCAACCCGGTTTAAACCTCTCAGGCACTCTCCCTACATAGAACCCTGTCCCAACAAGATAAAACACTGCCATAGCCAGCTCGTACATGAGCGTCACGTTCCTTTGCGGGTTTCCCCAGTTAACCACTAGCGCATGGACAGCTGGGACTATTCCGAAGAGCCCCATGGAGGCAAAAAGCAAAGCGCGAAAACCTCGGTACTTGGGAGAGGAGAGTGAGGGAGTGAAGAGTGTTATGATTGTGAAGATTCCCATAGAGGTGATGCCTGTGAGGTAGATGACGTACCAACGAGGAGTGCATTGGAAGATGTAGTACATTGCTGGGAAGAAGGAAGTGATGATCATGACGGCTATACCGGTATAGTCTATGCGGAGGAGGAAGAGGTTAAGGTCTTTGGAGTGGCAGCAGAAGAGGTGACAAATGCTGCTTGAGAGTAGGCAGAACATTGAGCCCGCTAAGAATACAAAGAATGGCCATCTTGTTACATTCCCTGGACTCTTTGCATCCTATACAATCATCATATACCATCATTAGTTTTTTTTTTTTTTGAAACACTTACCATCGTTAGCTAATTAACTACATTTTTCAAAAAAGTAGTAATTTATAACAAAAGTATGTTATAGTCACGTTATCGAGTTGACATAGTAATTAATTAAAGGAGGCGTACCACGGGGAATAACTTATCGTGATGCATAACGTTGGCGACAGTAAGTGCCACAAATAAGATGAAACCTAGTAAATGTCTGTCAAAACAAAAAAAAAATAATATCATCAGAAATTAAACAATAACCAGAAAGAAACAAAAGTGAAAATTTGTTATAAGTATATACTAACGTCCAAACGTTGAGGGACTCATTGTGGAAACTGAAGACGCTGAAGAAAGCATCTCTAATGGACCAATCAGCTCTGTAATAATTCAATATAAATTCGTTATCCTTCATGTAATCTGGAAGTTCGCTAAACGACATTAACTGACGTCGCCGTCTTGTCGTCTTCTGCGGTTTCTTCTTCATGGTTTCGTCTCCATCTTGACCATCTCCAGGGACGATCTTGCTCTTGCATTTGCTGTTACCGCAAGTCACCGTCTCTGCTTCGTCTTTCTGATCATCTTGGTCCATATGAGACCTAATGTTGATTATTTAAGACAATAACACTTTCTTTATGGTTCAAAGATCAATGGAAATAGAAGAGGGGTGTGATAGAAGATCTGAGATATGAGAGGAAAATATATAAATGAAAAAGATTGTTATTGAAGCTATATTAACGTGTGAATTTAAATCTTAGGAGTGAGAGAGAAGATGGGAAAGGCAAGGAGACAGCTGCAACATTTAAAGAAGAAACTTAAGTATGCAGGTAAAGGTTGGTGTCGTGTTTTCATCTCTTATGTTGGTTAGGTTATCAATAAATTTATTTCTCTTTTTCGCATTTTTATTATTTTTTACACGAAAAGTGAATTTTGTTTTACACTACTTTTCGAGATACTCGAAATCTTTTTGAGTGCGAATAGAGTAAATTTAGGTGGTTTCAAGACCGACCGACTCAGATTTTACTACCGGCTTGTGCCTCTTATATACATGAGTAATGCCTCGTACCCACTGGATCTTTTTTAGTTTTAGAAAGAAAAATAAGATAAATTAAAATAGTACATTCTTGTAGTTGGGGCCTTTATATTCAGCAATAAATTCTTTGTATATTAAGATTGCTGAATGGTTTCTTGTTTACTTGACTTTGAAGATTCGAGTATATTAAATTTTAAAACTAATATTCGAGTACATGTACTTATGAATTATTAGTCGACTGAGTATAATAACTGTGAAAGCTCATCTCAATCATGTGGTTGACCAAAAAAATACTAATGATTAGGGAAACATACATGCATCATTTTCACAAACGGTTCTACATTTTCTACTGAAAATTGTTGCAAAGTTTTTGAGATATCAGTGTCATTTTCGACTAGCTGCGGCTAGCCTTTTAAAATGTATCAGTAACTTATGAATTGAGATTTTATTTGTTAGATGAAAAGAGCTAAAGAAGATTAGTAAAAATTCAGTTACAAAAAAAGATTAGTAAAAAATAATCGTAACTATAATTTATTTGGAAAATAAATTTATTAATAAAGGATTTCAAAAATAGACAATTTCTTTTTCACAATGAATTATAATCTTTGTAACATGTAATTAGAAGATCAACAAAGATAAAGCAAAAAAACATGTAATTAATAACCAGATCATCTTGAAGCCCACTACACAAGCTCTTGGGCCACCGACCAAAGCCCACAAGCAGAAGGAGAAACAGCTTTCTGTTTCAACGGTACAGAAATCAGAAAAGCAGAGCTTGGATACACGACAAAGCTGCGCTCGTACGGTCTTGACAGCTCATGGGATCACGACATCGAACATATTTGATTCTCTCAACCAATGCGCTGTCGTTTGCTAAAGTAATGAGAGTAGTTGTGTATATAGGAGACATATCGTTGTAATGGTTTTGGAAAGTTGAAAGATAATAAAAGTTAAAGTCTTTGTCTTCTTCTTCCTCTGTTTCTCCTCTGTTCTCATGGTATCAGAGCTAACCTCAGATTATCCTTGCAAGATTACTTTTGATTCTGAACATGTTTGTGTTAAGGACAAGGCAACAAAGCAGGTTCTGGCTCAGGGAAAACGGCATAAAGACTTGTATCTGTTGAAGGATGTGAAGTTCAAAGCTTACTACTCTTCTAGGCAGCAAGCTACAAGTGATGGTCTGTGGCATCAACGGTTGGGCCATCCACATAAAGATATCCTTCAACTTCTGGTCAGAAACAAGTCGATAGTCATCAATAAGTCAAGCTCCTCTCTGTTATGTGATGCTTGTCAACTAGGAAAAAGCTGCAAACTTCCTTTTTTATCTTCTGAAACTGTGTCAAATAAACCTCTTGAGAGGATTCATTGTGATTTGTGGGGTCCAAGTCCTGTTATGTCTACTCAAGGTTTCAAGTACTATGTGATTTTTGTTGATAATTTCTCAAGATTCACTTGGTTTTATCCTCTTAAGTTGAAGTCAGAATTTCTGTCTGTTTTTATTCAATTTCAACGAATGGCAGAGACTCAGTTTCAGACAAAACTCCTTCAGTTTCAATGTGATGGTGGTGGTGAGTTCATGAGTACTGCCTTCCTGCGTCACCTGTCTGAGTGTGGGATCAAACAGCTAGTCTCCTGTCCCCATACTCCTCAACAAAACGGTATCTCTGAAAGGAAACATCGCCATATCACTGAGCTTGGATTTGCGATGATGTTTGCTAGCAAGATACCTCAAGAACTTTGGGTAGAAGCCTTCTTTACTGCTAATTTCCTTGGCAACCTTCTACCTTCGTCCGTCCTGCCTGATAACAAAAGTCCTTATCAGCAACTTCATGGCAAAGCTCCTGTTTACACGGCACTCCGTGTCTTCGGGTGTAAGTGCTTTCCATATCTTCGTCCATATATGACTAATAAGATGGACCCCAAGTCTCTTGCCTGTGTGTTTCTTGGCTATAATGAAAAATATAAAGGGTATAGGTGCCTTCACCCACCCACTGGACGAGTATATATCAGTAGACATGTTCTTTTCAATGAGACTGAGTTTCCTTACTCTGATATATACTCTCAGTATCTTCCCACACCTACTACACCCTTGCTATCTGCGTGGAGATTGTCTTCTGTTTCTCCTCATGCCAACTCTGCAGCAGACGACTCGGCTCAGTACAGAGAAGATGTGTTCCCTACCACCCAACGTACAACAGCAACTGTCCCTCCTCTTCCAACTCAAGAACCTCCTTCGCCTGTTCTTCCTGATCAAGGTGATCATCATCTGTCTTCTAGCAGTTCGTCTGATGCTGAAAGTATCGATGATGATCCTCTCGTTGAGGCTGCTCCTGTTGTTGCTCCTCATAGTATGACAACAAGAGCGCGCTCAGGCATTGTGAAGCCCAATCCTCGTTATGCGTTGTTCACTGATAAGTCCGACTATGCTGAACCTCGTTCTCTGAAAGCTGCTCTAAGACATCCTGGTTGGAATAATGCTATGAAAGTGGAGATTGACAACATGGTTCTTACTGAAACGTTTGAGCTTGTTCCACCAGATGTCTCTCAAAAGCCTCTCAATAGCGGTTGGGTTCACAAGGTTAAATTGAATGCTGATGGAACTTTGTTAAAGCTGAAGTCACGTTTGGTCGCTCGTGGCAATGAGCAAGAGGAAGGGATTGATTACATTGAAACGTTTAGCCCGGTGGTTCGAACTGCTACCATTCGAACAGTTCTCCATGTTGCAGTCACCAAGAAGTGGTCCATCAAGCAGCTTGATGTACAAAATGCCTTTCTTCATGGGGACTTGAAAGAGACTGTGTATATGACTCAACCACCAGGGTTTGAAGATGAGACAAGACCAGACTATCTTTGGAAGCTCAAGAAAGCCATCTATGGTTTAAAACAAGCTCCTCGTGCGTGGTTCGATAAGTTCAGTGATTTTCTCTTGGACTTTGGCTTTCAATGTAGCTTCCCTGATCCGTCTCTCTTCATTTACCATCATGGATCAGACGTCATCTACTTGCTTCTCTACGTTGATGACATGTTACTCACCGGGAACAACTCTGTTTTAATTGAAAAGCTTCTTCTCAGTCTCAATACGGTATTTCGTATGAAAGACATGGGTCCGGTTCACTACTTTCTTGGTGTTCAGGTTCATCATCAGGAGGATGGGTTGTTCCTTAACCAGTCGAAATATTCTCTTGATCTTCTTGTCTCTGCAGGAATGCAAGACTGCGCTCCAATGCCAACTCCCTTACCACTTAAGCTTAACAACCTTAGTGGTCAAGATGAAATATTCTCAGACCCAAGTTACTTCAGGAGTTTGGCTGGTAAGCTTCAGTACTTGACTTTGACTCGTCCTGACTTGCAGTTCTCAGTCAACTATATCTGTCAGAAGATGCATACGCCAAGCGTCTCTGATTTTGCGCTGCTTAAGCGCATTCTGCGTTACGTGAAGGGCACGCTTGACATGGGTATTAGCATCTCCTCTACAGCAAACTCTACTCTTATCTGTTATAGTGATAGTGACTGGGCTGGTTGCTCTGACACTCGTCGATCCACCGGTGGTTTCTGCAGCTTCCTTGGGTCTAACATCATCTCATGGTCTGCAAAGAGACATGAAACTGTCTCTAAGTCAAGCACGGAGGCTGAGTACAGGACCATGTCTCTTGCGGCATCTGAGGTTGCTTGGTTGCAGAATCTTCTTCAGGTTATGGGTCTACGACAGACGGTGACGCCATTGATGCTCTGTGACAACCTCTCTGCCGTTTGTCTCACTGCAAATCCTCGGTTTCACAAGCGAACCAAACACTTTGAGGTCGACTTTCACTACGTCAGAGAGAGGGTTGCTCTTAAAAAGCTTGAAGTCAAGCACATTCCGGCAACGCTTCAGCTCGCGGACATCTTTACGAAGTCCCTGCCTCAAGACGCCTTCTTCAAGCTTCGTCACAAACTTGGTGTGTCGTCACCTCTCACACTAAGTTTGAGGGGGAGTAATAACCAGATCATCTTGAAGCCCACTACACAAGCTCTTGGGCCACCGACCAAAGCCCACAAGCAGAAGGAGAAACAGCTTTCTGTTTCAACGGTACAGAAATCAGAAAAGCAGAGCTTGGATACACGACAAAGCTGCGCTCGTACGGTCTTGACAGCTCATGGGATCACGACATCGAACAGATTTGATTCTCTCAACCAATGCGCTGTCGTTTGCTAAAGTAATGAGAGTAGTTGTGTATATAGGAGACATATCGTTGTAATGGTTTTGGAAAGTTGAAAGATAATAAAAGTTAAAGTCTTTGTCTTCTTCTTCCTCTGTTTCTCCTCTGTTCTCAGTAATTAAAAGATGTTATTCAATCATGTATTTTAATAAAGTTTAAATCTAAATATAATCCACTTCCAATGATCATTCTAAATTATGTTTTAAAATTTAGTGTTATTCAATGATTTAAATCAGTCTTTTTAGTCTAATTTAAGAATTTTTTTAATTTAAATTGATTTCAAATCATCTATTGTGGATCTTATAAATGATTGAAATAAAAACTTAAATATTGTAAAAAAAAAATGAATTCATCAACTTAAACAATCTTAAAATTTAAAGGGCCATAATAAATTATGTGTTCTAATAGAACTTAAATAAATACAAATCACAGTTATTTGAACGATGGTTTTAAATTCTATTTTAAAATTTATTGTTATTCAATAATTTATTTAAATCAAGTTCTTAAAATTTAAATTTTTGTATTTTAAATTAATTTCAAATAATTTATTGCGGAATCTCGTGAATAAATGATTGAGATAAAAATCTAAAGTATACTATAGAGATTTTAAAATTCAACGACTTAAACAATCTTCAACGTTTAAATTTAATGGATTACAAACATTAATAATTGATTTTAAACTATTGATTGCATATCACGCTTAAAATTTAATGGACTATAAAACATTGATAACTGATTTTAAATCATGGATTGACTAACACACCGTATATCACTACAAACATGAAATTTATTATATCCCGAGATGCACATGATGGTCATGTAGCTATCAGTATTTCGGTGTACTAAACCCTGTTATCTTAACAAAATTCTTTTCCTTTTTTGGCAACATCTTAACAAAATTCGTAAATACTAAATAGTAACTATAAAATGTAATGTGAGTCTTGTGATGTGACATGTGTTACACATAATTTTTGTCGGTGATTCAACATTGTGAAAAATCACTTGTTCACCATAGGTCTGAAATGCCTATTTGCTAAGCCGTTTTGAGCAAACATTAACAAGGAACGGTTAATCCACCATCCAAATTTCATGATGTTAGGAGTTTTGAGGCTCCAAAGTCAAATGATAGTATAGTGGTAGTAAGTTGTCGAACTAGTTCTGAGGGACTCAAAGCAGTGAGAATGCAAGTATTTGCCTAATCTAAATGCAACCAGTGATTTGATGATTTCTAAACTAATGATTAAAGCTAATGCAAAGCAATAAAAATAATACTTTTAAGCTATTGGAAAGGAGAACTCATGGGTATAGGGATTTAGACCATTGGGTGATAAGGTTTCAAACTAAGGAATGCAAATGATAAATCAAACTATCAACCTTAAGCCTAGACACAATTCTAAGCAAGCTCTATGTCTAGATGAATGCTCATTTGCTAACATGTCTCAAACATCAAATATTTTTGGTTGAATAACATGCAAGCAATCATTACTAACAAGTCTATTAGCTATCTTAGCATCTTTAACAACAAATGTCTTTGGCAAAGTACACTAAAAGCCTAGGAAAGTTGACTCAGGCATTTCATCAAACACCTTTTGGGTGGGAAATGCCTAGAGATCACCCTTTGAGTGGCCTACTCAAATGATGCATTAAGATCACTCTACTATGCAAGGAACAAGCATGATTTACACCTAACACATCCTAGAACTAACCTAATCACCCTTAATCACCCTAACCCATGAATCCAAAAGGTGATTACTCACTAATCCCCATGATTCCTCTTAAACCCATGATGGATTTCAGATGAATCATATAGAGATATAGAAAGAAAATCACAAGAACACAAGAACAATCAAAGCCAAAAAGAAATGTTTTTCTTGAGAAGGTTTGTGTTCTTCAATAGATAAAAGATGATCTGCCAAAAAGTGGCTACAACATACTTAAACAATAGGTTTTTCAGAGTAAAAACGTGCATAAGAAATTGCAAAAATGTCCTTAAAAAATCATAAAATCGGGTAGCATAAAGGGGTGGAGCGACCAGGAGGGGTCGCTCCGGGTGGTCGCTGTGGGTTGGTCGAAGAAGACGAGCGAGCTGGGTGAGTCGCTGCGCCGAGGTCGCTCCTGGAGTGAAGTCACAGCGGCCAGCCAGGGTCGCTCCGGTCAGGTTGCTCCGGATGGATATGTCTCTAGTAAATTGGTCATAACTTCTTCGTTACATCTCCAAATGACTTGAAACCACTTCCATTAGAAAGCTAACTCAATTTCCTGTGTGTCCACAAAATCTTAGCAACAGAAGATTCCTCGAAGGCCTCCATCCATGCTCATCTTTCACCCCCTTTTTGATCACATTGCTTCCAAATGTCTCCAAAAACTCCATGTAGTGTTCCAATACCTGATAGAGACATATGTATGCCAAATGCAACCTAAGCATGTCTAAATCCTAATCTATATGATGCAAATGCTTATGAATGAATGGTTAAAACAATGCAAATATGCAAGACATCAACTCCCCCACACTAGTCCTTTACTTGTCCGCAAGTAAACTTTCAAGGACACAGGAAAAGAGGTTTGAAAGAGGGGGCTCATAATCAACAGGAGCTCTTCTTAATTCTCAACCTAACAACCTTGCATAATCATACCAAATAGCAAGAACAAAGATTTCTTCCATCTCTAACTTCTCTAGACCTATCACAGCTCATTTGATCTCTATACTCATAAATCATGCCTTCACAAACCACAAATCCAGTTCTCTCTAACATTCATGAAGCAACTCTATAGACATCTCACACATGGTCAACTGGTCCAAGTCATTTGGTTTGGTAAGACAAAGGCTTTAATGCAAGTGAAATCAGAGGTTCAAAATGATCTTTTAAGGTGGTTTACTCTCAAAACAAAGTAGCTTTGACATTTCACATAATATATCTAAGAAAGGGATCAACTCATGCATACAATGCTCAATCTCCAATGTTCTACCCTTTCCCAAACATACAAGATATTAAATTATTCCTCAATGTCAAACCCAACTCACATCTCTCACCAAAAGATCTCAAGAACATTTTTCACTTCAGACTCTTTCTTTTTAAAATCAATAAGGGATTTTCACAATTTTTAAACAAATCCCAGCTCCTAACAACTTTGCTAGCCCTCTTTTTATTCTCTTATTCGATCTTTCTTTTTTTTAATTTTTTTTTTTTTTTATATTTGGGGGCCAAGACTTTCATAACAAGAGCTAGATATTTCTACACTTATCCCATGATGACTAAATCAATTAAGCTCAAAGAATCAAACCTTTCATATTCCCAAATCACAATCACAACACTCACCCCCTTCCTAGAGCTAGACAATATAGTGACTAATCTAGCAAGAATGGAGACTAAGCATTGTCGTTCCCAATACTCTCAACATTATGCACATGTAAAGCTTTCCAAAGAGGCCTCACTCAACAAATAATGATGGTTTAAAAATGAGGTATGGGTTTTGGGAGTGGAGTACCACTTGAGTTTGTCAAAAAGATTGGTAAAACAGATGGGACAACTCAAGTGTGTATATCCATGACTTAGTACACAAGGGACCATATGCAAGAGACATTAAAACAATAGCTTGCTTCAAAGAGATAGTATCAACAGTCAAATGAGTTTCAAGAGGAGCATTCAAGGCGCGAAGTTTACAAGCTTTCCAAAGGATGTTCAAGCTACTTGTCACGATTACAAAGGTCATCAAATTCAGTACTTAGCATGAACTCTTTACCAGGTTGAAAATCCCCTAATGCATGAATGCAACCTATATGCTTCTAGACTCAATCCTAAAGATGCAAATGATGCAACTAAATGATTCTTTTTGTGTTTTTCAAAAATTTTAAATTTTTTTTTTGGTTTTTCTATGCAAATAACAATGTAACATGCAATGCATGAGACTCAAAATCATCATAACAAACATTGTCAAATGCTTGGCACCTCCCCCACACTTAAATCACACAGTCTCTGTGTGAGTGAGGTACCCAATGAAATTCTAAATGCAAAGAAAAACTGGGATAAGGGAAGTTTCCAGTTACCTGAGACGGGAGCGAGGTGGAAGGATCGCTGCGGGTGATGGCTTCTCAGCGACCAGGGAGACCCGCTCCAGCTAACCGCTGCCGAAGAAGACGAGCGATGGGGACGTGTCGCTGCGGGTGCGTCGCTGCTGGTGATGGCTTCACAGTGACCTCCATGAGCCGCTGTGGGAGGTCGCTCCAGAATGAAGCGAGCGACGGGGATCAGCCGCTGCGCCAAGACCGCTCCGTGCTGATGGAGTCACAGCGACCAGGCAGAGCCGCTGTGTCTGGTTGTTGGGCTCTGCTCGTCCTTGTGTCACTCCTTTTGCCTATTTTGACCTGCACACAACTTCATTTTCCCATTGTTTTATGCAGTAAGATGAAAATAAAAATACTAATGCAATATATACAAGGATACTCATGGGACTTCCTCCCAAGTAAGCTTGTTTTAAGTCTCTAGCTTGACTTTGCCTCATTTGGATCAGGCTGGAGTAGGTGCAGAAAGTGGAGTTAACACCCCATCTTCCTCAGGTGGTAGCTCACCAAGGTGATCATCAGCAGGAGGGCCCATTTCTTCAATGATGAAGGCTTGTCCAAACACATGGGGTTCCTCATTTTCTCCTTGATGTCAAAGTGAAGGATGTTCTCCTTGCCCAAATGGAGGTCAATCTTGACTTCCTTCACATTCACAATAGCTCCTGCAGTAGATAAGAATGGTTTTCCAAGAATCAATGGGTCTTGAGCCTCCTCACCCATCTCAAGCACCACAAAGTCTGTGGGTATCTCATACTTTCCAATCTTCACAGGGAGGTTCTCTAAGATGCCCACAGGGTACTTCACCGAACGATCAGCCAACACCAGAGAGAGTCTACACTTCTTGTACTGAGTTAATCCAAGCTTCTTTGCAACAGACAAAGGCATCAAGCTGACACTAGCTCCCAAATCGCAGAGACATTTCTCAAATACCATAGGTCCAAGAGCACAAGGTAGTGTGAAGCATCCTGGATCCTCTAACTTCTCTGGAGCATCAAGCCTCTGAATGATGGCATTGCACTCATGGCTCAGAACCATCATCCCCTCCATCTCTTTCTTCTTAGCAGCTACAGCATCTTTCAGGAACTTACTGTATTGAGAAATCAGCATGAAAGCATCAATGATGGGCATTGTAACCTGAGCTTCATTCATCTGCTTCTCAAACAAAGCTTTGTACTTCTGTAGCAGCTGCTTCTTGAATCTACCAGGGAATGGAAGCTTGGGTTCATAGGGAGGAGGAACAGAAGAGCTTTCACCTGCTGGAGCAGCAGATTCACCATCTTTTGTTGGCTTCTTTTCTTCTCCAACCTTTCCTTTACCCTTATCTTTCTCAATCTTCTCCAAGATCTCATCATCTGTCTTCTCATCAACAATGACCACTTCATCATCTAGATTGATGGCTACCTCCTCACCTTGTTTCTCAGCATCCTTGGTGAGGGTTCTAAGAGGTAACTGCTTACCACTCCTGAGTGTGACAGCTTTTGCTTCCTTGGAGTTTTGATCAGATTTTCCAGGTAGAGATCCTGGCTGGCGATTCTGGTGGGTGCTCATGGAAGCAAACTGATTCTCCAAATTCTTGACAGAAGAAGCAAGGTGGGAGAATTTGTTGTTGAGCTCATTGTAGCTCCCATCAATCTTGGAGTGAAGGTTCCTCAGCTCATAGCCCACATGTTTCTCACTTCTAGTCTGAGACTCCAAGATCTGTTTCCGTAAGGCATCAGTGCTGCTCTCTTGAGGGGCAGAGGAGCTAGGAGAGGGGTTTTGCTGAGGCTGATAGTTGCTCTGCTGGTTGTTTCTAGGCTGATAACCACTCTGCTGGTTGTTTGAATAGGGCTTATGTTGGTAGTTGTTGTACTGAAAGTTGGGTTCCTTCTTGTACCAGCTACCATTGATGTTGATGAAACACAATTCTTCTTGCCCTTCCAAACCCTCAACCTCATTGACAGTAGGAGGTATTTCCTGTTGTGGGTTACCAACAAAGTTCACATGCGCTTGTGTGGCCTTATCAGCAATGAGTGTGTCAATCTTCTCCTGAAGAGCTTTTATCTCATTCCTTGTGTGCTTGTCATCACCTCTACTGCTTCTGTCATGGTCTCCACTGTAGACTGCATCACTCTTAACCATGTTGTCAACTAGAGCTTCTGCTTCTTCCTCAGTTCTCCCCAAAAAGAACCCATTGCTAGTTGTATCCAGTCTGGCTCTGTACTTAGGAAGAGCACCTCTGTAGAATGTGCTCAGCAAGCTCTCCTTGGAAAAACCATGGTGTGGGCACTGAGCTTGGTAACCATTGAATCTCTCCCAAGCTTCACTGAATCCTTCCAAGTTCTTCTGTTGGAAGCTGGAGATCTCATTCCTCAACTTAGCAGTTCTTGAGGTAGAGAAGAACTTCTCCAAGAATGCCTTTTTGCAGTCTTCCCAAGTAGTGATGGAGTCACTTGGTAGAGACTTCTCCCACTGACGTGCCTTATCCCCCAAAGAGAAGGGGAATAGCTTGAGCTTTAAAGCATCCTCTGACACACCATTAGTCTTTGACATACCACAGTAGCTGTCAAACTTATCCAAGTGATCAAATGGGTCCTCCACAGCCAGACCATGATACTTGTTGTTCTCTATGCAGTTGAGCAGTCCTGACTTGATCTCAAAATTGTTAGCAGCCACAGCTGGTGCTCGGATTCCAAGTCTAGGACCATGGATGTTGGGGCGGTCATAAGTGCCAATGGGGCGAGCTGCTCGCTGTTGTGCCCCTTGGGGTGGAAGATTGTTAACTCCATTGGGGTTCTGAGAATTTTGTTGTTCTTCCATTGCAGCTTCCAGTGTCTGCAGTTGAGCCTGTTGCTCTTCTTCTTTTCTCTTTCTAGCACACTCTCTCTCTAAAGCTCTGATGTCTACGGCTCTTGGAACAAGGTTCGATGTACCCTTGCTCCTCAAGTTCATACACCTGAAAATCACAAAGAGTGAAGAAGAGAATCAGTAACTTACAAAAATAAAAATGACTTAGTCTCAAGCAAATGACTAAATCTCAATGTTCAAATCAAACTCAGAATTTGGCAACGGCGCCAATTTGATGTTAGGAGTTTTGAGGCTCCTAAGTCAAATGATAGTATAGTGGTAGTAAGTTGTCGAACCAGTTCTGAGGGACTCAAAGCAGTGAGAATGCAAGTATTTGCCTAATCTAAGTGCAGCCAGTGATTTGATGATTTCTAAACTAATGATTAAAGCTAATGCAAAGCAATAAAAATGATACTTTTAAGCTATTGGAAAGGAGAACTCATGGGTATAGGGATTTAGACCATTGGGTGATAAGGTTTCAAACTAAGGAATGCAAATGATAAATCAAACTATCAATCTTAAGCCTAGACACAATTCTAAGCAAGCTCTATGTCTAGATGAATGCTCATTTGCTAACATGTCTCAAACATCAAATGTCTTTGGTTGAATAACATGCAAGCAATCATTACTAACAAGTCTATTAGCTATCTTAGCATCTTTAACAACAAATGTCTTTGGCAAAGTATACTAAAAGCCTAGGAAAGTTGACTCAGGCATTTCATCAAACACCTTTTGGGTGGGAAATGCCTAGAGATCACCCTTTGAGTGGCCTACTCAAATGATGCATTAAGATCACTCTACTATGCAAGGAACAAGCATGATTTACACCTAACACATCCTAGAACTAACATAATCACCCTTAATCACCCTAACCCATGAATCCAAAAGGTGATTACTCACTAATCCCCATGATTCCTCTTAAACCCATGATGGATTTCAGATAAATCATATAGAGATATAGAAAGAAAATCACAAGAACACAAGAACAATCAAAGCCAAAAAGAAATGTTTTTCTTGAGAGGGTTTGTGTTCTTCAATAGATAAAAGATGATCTGCCAAAAAGTGGCTACAACATACTTAAACAATAGGTTTTTCAGAGTAAAAACGTGCATAAGAAATTGCAAAAAAGTCCTTAAAAAATCATAAAATCGGGTAGCATAAAGGGGTGGAGCGACCAGGAGGGGTCGCTCCGGGTGGTCGCTGCGGGTTGGTCGAAGAAGACGAGCGAGCTGGGTGAGTCGCTGCGCCGAGGTTGCTCCAGGAGTGAAGTCACAGCGGCCAGCCAGGGTCGCTCCGGTCAGGTCGCTCCGGATGGATATGTCTCTAGTAAATTGGTCATAACTTCTTCGTTACATCTCCAAATGACTTGAAACCACTTCCATTAGAAAGATAACTCAATTTCCTGTGTCTCCACAAAATCTTAGCAACAGAAGATTCCTAGAAGGCCTCCATCAAAGCCAAAAAGAAATGTTTTTCTTGAGAAGGTTTGTGTTCTTCAATAGATAAAAGATGATCTGCCAAAAAGTGGCTACAACATACTTAAACAATATGTTTTTCAGAGTAAAAACGTGCATAAAAAATTGCAAAAAGGTCCTTAAAAAATCATAAAATCGGGTAGCATAAAGGGGTGGAGCGACCAGGAGGGGTCGCTCCGGGTGGTCGCTGCGGGTTGGTCGAAGAAGACGAGCGAGCTGGGTGAGTCGCTGCGCCGAGGTCGCTCCAGGAGTGAAGTCACAGCGGCCAGCCAGGGTCGCTCCGGTCAGGTCGCTCCGGATGGATATGTCTCTAGTAAATTGGTCATAACTTCTTCGTTACATCTCCAAATGACTTGAAACCACTTCCATTAGAAAGCTAACTCAATTTCTTGTGTCTCCACAAAATCTTAGCAACAGAAGATTCCTTGAAGGCCTCCATCCATGCTCATCTTTCACCCCCTTTTTGATCACATTACTTTCAAATGTCTCCAAAAACTCCATGTAGTGTTCCAATACCTGATAGAGACATATGTATGCCAAATGCAACCTAAGCATGTCTAAATCCTAATCTATATGATGCAAATGCTTATGAATGAATGGTTAAAACAATGCAAATATGCAAGACATCATTTCCCAAGAGAGTTTCAACACCCCAACAAAACCTGATAAGGTACGCAATCTATACCTACGTGTCTATATTTCTTGGGAAAATCGCTTAAAAGATACTAGGTCAACATCTTTAGTAAGCTTTAATTTAGGATCACGTCCATGTGTTTGGCTAATAAATTTCAAGGAATGGTTTCTTTTATGAGAAATTTGCGTCCCTATACACACATAACCTCATAATTTGCAAAAATGGAAATTGTCTTTTCTCGCTGATGTGTTTTTTTTAAATGGCCATTTTGTCCCTATATTGATAACTCCGCCAGATTTCTCTCTCTCTCTCTCTCTCTCTCTCTCTCTCTCTCTCTCTCTCTCTCTCTCTCTCTCTCTCTCTCCCGTAATCTCTTCATCTAAATCTCTTTTGTTTCCACAGTGTTAGTAGGATTGATTTTCTTAATCAAAGGAAGATGGCTTTTGCGTGTTAGTTTTGTGGTTTTAACTCTTATATATTTATCTTTTTCTTTTGATTTTACATAAAGCTGTAATGATGGATCTTGTCCAACTGTGGTAGTCTGTCTCTGAAATGGTTAAACTTACCAACGAATATAATCGGTCTAAGAAGTTAAATAGTTTATCCTGAATAATTGATTCCTCTTTCGTCTGAATCCGTTTGTAGTGAAATCTGAAATGGATTGAAGAAGACTAAGATGTGAGTGGATCAGAAGGTGATGATGATAATGATACATTGGGAATCTCATGGTTTTGTAATACGTCTAACAATAATGATATCCAGATAATTGACATATTATTTAATTTATGATATACATTTAGCTGACCATTGATTGAAAAATTCATCTAACAATAATAATATCGGGATAATTGATATATTACTTAATTTATGAGAGTTTGAGTTTATAATGATAATCGACTACTAATCGAAATATTCAATTAACAATAATATTATCCAGATAAATATTTAAGTTAGCCAAACCACTAATATAATAACCAGTTAAGATGAAAAATATTCGGATAAGTTGGAATATAACCATCTAAAACGAACATAGATTTGTTAGATGTAAAATATCCGGATACATTGAAATATAACCATCTAGATCGAAAGTTGGTTTGTTTCTTCATTTTGTGAACATTCATAGGGATAATCATGTAATTTTACTACGTTTCTCTCTCTAACTTTTACTGTTTTTCCATTTGTGCAAATTACTATCTTATTTGATATTTTCTATGCAAATGGCTCTTCTTTTATTTATTTCATGTTAATGATATAAAACCGGAATCTCTCCTTTTCATTTTTTTTTATTATTAGAGTAATTGCACATACTAAGTAGATATGGTGGGTGTCAAAAAGACAACCCATACGAAAGGTTCGGTATTTCCGGCAGCTTATGTATGACTAAGTAATAAAGAAATCAAACAAAACCAAACCATGTGGTTTATGAAAAAGATGGTAGTTCACATTTGGTACCAACCATCATTGATGATTGGTGATGGTTTCAGTCGTTGAGAAGCTCTAGTTTCTTCAGGGCATCACGAATATCCGAATCCAAGGGCGCGTGAACCACGTTGTTGCTCTCTAAGGAGATCACGTCAGTGAGTGGATAGCTCCTGTTAGTGTGCAAACGGTTGCTTGCGCTGCAAGACACCCCTTCTAGCACAACGCTCTTGTGAAGCCCTCCGAGCAATCCTTCGTAATCAGTGTCACCTGATTCTCCCACGAACACCACCATCTTCGCCAAGTCAATCCCCCACCGAACAAACAAGTACCTGGGTCACCATAACTGATTAGTAAGTAACAGAAACCATATAATTACTTCCTTGCACCACAAGTTTTGTACTTACTACTACCTATGTTTCTTAAAAATAGATTTTAGTGTTTTCACTATAAAATCACTTTATAAATGCATCATTTTTGCAATTATCACTTTCCAATAACTTCTAACCAATAATAATTCAATAAACTAATAAAAAAAATTGAAGTTTACAATTTCTGCATAGAAAACATAAAAAATTTATCTTTCTAAAACAGTCTTGTTTCTTTCTAGAACATCTATTTTAGAGGAAAGAAGGAAGTAGTAGTTACCTTAGGGCTTGTACACGAGAAGCCAGCACTGGTATCACGTTTATTCTGGTGCCATTCTGACTATAAACGACATGACAACGCAACGCCTGGATCCTAAGCAGCTTCCGGAGCTCTCTCACTGGAGGTACCTGAAGATAAAAAGCCAAAACAAATAAAACTATTAACGCAAAAACTAAGAAGATCCAAGGAGACGTTCTTGATTTGGTGGACTTGATTAAACTTACCGCTGCAGGCTTCTTGACAGCAAAGGTGTAGCAGTAGTCAGTTGAAAGATGTTCAGCAAGAGTGACTATCTGCTCATCATTCTCAGCTCTTTTCTCGTTAACCGAAGACGCCCAACGGATCAAAGTCTTCCTCAGCCCTTCACCACCCCAGCGATACTCCACATGGGAGTGGTAGTAAAAATCAACAACGAAAGGATCATCTTCAGAGCTGAGAGATGTGTAATAAAGATCGCTCCCGCTGTTGCATATGAAAGCGTCGAAATCATTAGGGTTTAACCCTCCTGACGCCAAGAAAGATGTTATCTCAGAGATTTTCAGAGATGTTGACAATATGAACCCAACGGATCCATCAGCTCTCTCCTTTTCAACCGCCTCTAGGATCCTCCTTGTAGCCGCTAGTGTGTCCTTTTCACCATCGAAGTCAAGAGCAATGACAACAATAAACTTCCTTCTCCTCACCACCGGGAACTTCTCTGACCTCTCCAGCGATCCCATTTTGCGGCTACTATCTTTGCCTTTAGACCAGTTTAGGACAGCAGCTTCGATTTTGCTCTTCCTGTCCGTGGAGGAGCTCCCTTCTTGATTCATGGAACCGTCGTTCCCACTTCCACCGTCAAATGAAAACCTCAAGTTCAAGGATAAATCCTGTATGTCTCTCAAGGAATCACTTGGTGACTCAGGCTCTGAGTTGTCACCGTCATCGTCATCGCTTTGCCATTGGGGATGTCTTGGTTTGAAGCTGGTTATGCGAGATAGGTAAGTCTTGCAATGCTCTGGCCAAGAGAATTGGTGAATGTTCTTCAACCCGTTTTGCCTACACTTTGCCCATAGTTGCTTATCAGCAACAAGCTTAAGAAGAGCTTCGGAGAGAGACTGCTGATCATGAGGATCCACAAGGAGACCATTGTCCAGAATCTGGAAAGAAAAGTATGTATTAGAACAACCAAGAAGGTACATTATGTAATAGTCTTGAAGGTATCATAAGAATATATACCCGGTGTATATCTACAGGACCGCCATTTTGTGTAGCAACCATTGGCAAACCATAGGCTGCAGCCTAGAAGGAAAAAAAAAAAAACACATAAGTCATGAAACTAACACATTTGACCCATAGATAAAGAAGGAAAAAAAAACCTCAATTAGAGTAAGTCCAAATGGTTCGATGAAAGCTGGATTGATGAAAACACCCTGCAAAGAATTAATCCATGCACAATAATCATGTAGATGAAATGTAGTCAAGAAGTAAACATAGGATAGCATCATAATATGCCACAATATAATTGATAAAAATTGGAGATGAAATGTTTCTTTATGAACTGTTGGATGCCACCTTGTTTTCATGGTGAATAGCTCAATAAACGTAAAGAAAATACATCTAATGATGTTGAATTAAGTAGCATGATATAGTTATAATGAGCTTGTCCAGATTACCTTGGACTTTGCAGCTAGGCGATATATGTCGGGAACATCAGACTGTTTGTGATGTTTAGGGTACGCAACTTGACCGTAGAGATCATACTTGTCAACTAGCTTCAGAACAGAAAGGAGAACAGAAGAACTCGTGCTCGACATCTCATCAATCCCATCACGGTTACCCATAATAAGTGCCTGCAAGACAGAAACATAAAACAAATTAATAACCAAAAGTGTTGAGAGAAATATCCTTTACAAAAGTCCCTAACAACATTACCAGGTTAGCAAGCTCTCTCAGTGGGCGACATTCTCCAAATGCCTTCACTAACGTCGTGATATTCTTTTTGGGGTCAGGTCTCGCAAGGGCAAGTATCATAGGCTTTCGGGAATTTGAAAAAAAACGCATTATCTGCATCACATGTTAAAATTTGGAGGACTAAGTAAGCTGCTTGTCAGAAACATAATGCAATAACAATATAATGCTATATTCAAGCAAGAACCTCGGCCCATATTGGTGGATCTCTAGAAGTTGGGTGCTCCTCGTTCCCATCTGCATCTTCCATATCACCATCATGTGGGACAATATGATTGAACTCCATCCCAGGTGGAATTTTCTGCATCATCAAAAATAAATAAATAAACATAATATATATATTGTTATGATACTTCAGAAGTTGGTAGCTAACCAACATCTCCTAATTGTTCAAAGATCAAGAAAATAACTAGGGATAAAGTTACTTACAACCATGCGAGGCATGAACCGTCCATAGCAACTCACATTCCGCTTGATCCTTGCTCTCAACTTACGCTCCAATATGGGGTCAAACCCATCATACAACCTCCACTGCTCATCTATCTCCTGCCTTGTGCTAGTTATCACCATCTCAGAAACGTCAACAGATAACTCCTCACCCTCTATCCGACGCATGATTTTGTAAGTCGAATTTACTTCCTCTTTCGAAAGACGGCCCTGCTTCAAAAGCTGCTCCAGTTTATCTCGACCGAGCGAGTGGCCAGTGAGAATCATAGGCACGTTAAGCGCACCTGACAGCAGAGCAGTAGCGTCGCCGGCGTCAGCGTAGTGTCCGTGGATGGCAGAGGGCCAAATAGGCTTCCCGCCACCAACTTGTTCACCGAGAACACTGGACATTTGCATGATGTGGCTCATAGCACCATCGACGAATTCGGCAATGTGAGGCCATAGAAGTTCTTTTGGAATGTACTTGTCCTTTGGACCGAATGGTATCCTCACAATGTAAGCACCGCTACTCTCCCCCATCTCATCCGAGAGGTTTTCAGAGTCTCTTGGAGTCAGCATTTCGGTTGGTTCTCCGTAACTGTAGTCAACATCTGGTGAAGACACTTGTCTGGTAAGCAGGTCGACCCTGTAAACTCCTGGCATTGATCCCAAAGCCCTTGCAAGCTCCACAACATATTTAACCTGTAACATGAGAAGCAGAGTGAGGAGGTGGAGGAGTAGCCTACCAATAACTCAAATTGTCTGTAACAACATCACCTGGCCACCAGTATCAGAGTCACGGCCGAGCTCCATGTTTTCACCACGTATGAGACCATGAAGACTGCATGCATGCATACTCAAATGTTAAATAACTATCACACAAGAGCATTCCTAATACTTTCCATCACCTATCTTTTATAAATTCTCAATTAGCAGATCACTTGAAAAAACATGTTTACTCAGATTTTTGAGCACATACCTTATTAAAACAAGATATAGCTTGTTTCCCTTCTGTTGATTTGCCCATATCTCCATCGACTCAGCAGAATTGATCCTCGCCAGCCTGGTTTTCGCTCCATGAGTTGAGACATCATTGACCATGTCTCCTTTCTCTCCTTCTGAAAACTCCTCGGACATATCATCTGTTACCTCCCTGCGACCTCTCTCACGCTCAAGACGGCGCTTAGCCAGCCTCTGTGCTTCCTTTTCTTCGTGCTGCACCAAACATAAGAATGAGCAGATAGAACATAAGTTGTCAATACACTTTAGAAACGCTAATGTTCCTAGAGCAGCAACTCTGACATATCATGTTAAAAAATCATGAAGGACAAAGTAATACAACAACATCAAGTTAATAGCTAATTCCATAATTCAAAGATACAAGGTCACAAAGCAGTACATGATAGCTATTGAAACTTGATTTAAAATTCTAAGCCAAATTCTCTTTTTTTGAAATTTTAAATACCAGGAAGTTTTGGCATACCACATATCCGAAACCACAACATCATGTAATATTAATTTCCTTGCAGCGGCCACTCGAACCGGAGGTCAGAATCTTTTTGAGTTGAGGTAACGACCTCTCTAGTAAAGTTACCCCAATCTCATTTTTAAAGCTACTCCACGTTGATTCCTTAAAAAGAGATTGCTGTTTTTATATTGTTATTCTTACAAATGTATCTCATTTTGAAAAGAGATTGAAAAATGCAAACAGGAACAATTAAAAAAAGATTGAGACTTGAAACCAGAGGAGACCAGAATAAAAAAAAAACATAACTTCAGAGTCAAACAATTCAGATCAAAGTCAACACTGCATGGCTATGATACTAGATTACACTTGCATAAGAAACCTCTACTTTATTATAAAGTTATTACAAGCAAAAAAAAAAGTGAAAAAGCTTTTTTTAAGAAAAAAAAAAACAGAACCTGCTTCTTTTGACGAGCGAGATTCCAGATCCTCCAGCACATATTCTCCAACCGTGTGTTCCTCTCTTGTGTACTCCTCGTAGCAACAGCCTAATAATAAGAAAAAGCCAACCAACTTTATCACTACATATATCATAAACAACAACAAAAGCAAAAGAACAAGAACAAGAAGCAGAGCAAGTGGTGCTTTACCTTGGCCCATGATTTGTGAAGATCAGTCTCATCGTAACCAGTAATGACTTCCTCAACGAAGTAACGGCTAGGAGTGAAACGGCCTCTCTCCCTCAGAAGAAGCGAAGGTCGAGCATGAGCATCGTCGAGCGGCTGACCGACGTCGAGAATCGCCTCCAAGTAACTGTTCACCCAATCGTTCCCTGCCATTCCTTTGCTTTTGCGAATATGCTCCTGCAGAGAATGATTCTCGTACCCTTTTTGCTTTTTTCTTTTGATCGAAAGACGACAGACCACTCAGTTTGGACAGGTCCACTCCACACGCATCCGTTTCGAACGGCTCACAACTCTGCCCACCTTTTATTTGTTTTTATTACATTAGTTTTTTTTTTTAATAAGGAAAGAAAACTGTCATAAAATATAGTTCTTACAGAATTGAAACTTGTTTTGACTGATTATAGCAAATTTAGGAAAGTAAAAAAAGTTTTCTTTACTAAATGAGGTGTTTGATTTGACTAGTGATAAGTTATAACCATGTATTTTATAGTCATGTTTGACCATTTTCATTTTGATTCGGACTGATACTTAGTTTCCATAACATACCGTGAATGTGAAATGAATATTCGGCATAGATCCGAATGATAGATTCATCTGATAGAGAACGAAGAGCATATTCTTGGAATGTTATTTATTTGACTAACTTGGTATAAATCATATGAATCCATCAATTCAAACATTAATAATTCATACTAAACATATGGATTATTAATTTTAAACCATGACTTATTTACTGTTCCATTGGTCTTTGCCTGTCATTATTTATTTGATTAACTTGGTATAAATGATATGAATCCATCAATTTAAACTTTGTCTGGCAGAGAAACCTTAAGCAAGGCTCCAATGGGTACAAAATCCAAATATTGATGGGTAAAAAACTTTTTTTTAGAAAGCAATTAATTTAAACCATGAATTTTTAAACTTTAAGTTGCACTTAATTTAAACCATGAATCCATCAAATTTTAGACCATGAACTTTTAATATTAAAAAATTTATGATTTAAATTTAGTTGCCCTTAAAACAAAAAGTATTGCCTTAAACAAGACGACAATGGGTACTAAAATTAAAAAAAGTTTAGTTACGCCTACAAAGAGATAACGACTCTCCTTCATAAAACCCTCGTGGCTCGGCTTCTTAACCGTCTCAGATGATATTACGGATTTCAAGCTTAATTTCAGTTTAGCAGACTAAGACCGACTCGGTTTAGGTTTCCTTTCTTAGTCTTTAATTTTTTTTTTCAAAATATTTCATTTAACATAAAACATGGATACATCTCATATATATATATATATATATGTAGCTGAAACAAAAATGAAAGATTAAAAATCTTCAAAATAATATTCATTTAACAAAAAATACTAAACTTTTAAATCTTAAATCATAGCATTACTTTAAGTATTAAACTCTAAACTCTATTCACTAAACCATTAACTCAAATATAAAATATACATTTATTAAATTTAATATTTATAAAATTGGAAAATTTCAATTTTACTACAAATTTGATATTACTTTCAAATTTGCTTTTAAGGGATAATAATTTCCATAATTAAATACCTTAAATTTGTGATGAAAATGATTAAATTAACTCTCATAAATAATTTATAAAAGTTTAAAAATAATTTTCAAAACATTTGTATAAGTTTATAAACCCAACCCTACCCCCTAAATACTAAATATTAAAAAATAATCACTAAACTTTAAACCCAAATGTTAATATATTTTTGATTGAGTGTATTTTTAAAAATTAGACTTCCATAAACACTCTAGGAAATCTGGTAGCGTAATAATTATAAACACTTTCTTCACTAGTTCCTAACTTTGCCCTTGCATCATTTGCTATATCAGTATTATCATGGAGATGTCTTACCGTATGTCTTATCCCAAAGACAAGTCCATAAAGATCTCTCTTTTTCACTTTATGCAATGCGGTCTCCACTTCAGTATCTAGTTGAATCCAGTAATCAGTTTTTAAAAAACTCGAACCTTGGTTATTGAAGCTAACTATAACCTTGTTATCTCTCCAGTGTTTCATTCCATCACCTAACTTTGCTAGAAACTCTAGTTTCTTCACAGAGGGCCAAAAGAGAGGATGAATGGGTAGTTCACTAATACTCAATCTACAAAGAAAAAAATTAACATTTAATCCCAAGAACTTACTTAACTACTTTGATAAACTAATTGATTTACTTACGTACTTTGATTTAGGATCTCTTGTCTTTAGTTTACAAATCAAGTCCGAAGCTTCCGCTTGGAATGGTGTTGGACTTGAACATAGACTATTGAGCCTAAAATTTTCATTGAGAGTGTTCTCAAGTAGAGTACGGGCGTTAACCCATGACTCGGGAAGAAGAATAACCTGAGCTAATGTTCCTAAACTATAACTATCTGTTTTTTGAGTTTTACCACCGAAAACAAGCTTTTTCTGTTCAGGTGATTTCTTCCAGGCTTTGTTCTCTTCAGGAAGAGGAATCATAGACTCCTGATTAACTAAAGCAAGAATACTGAAGATTACCAATTTTGCCAACGAACTTCTGGTTTTCTTGATAAACAAGGTAGACTGAAGAGCGATCTAAACACATATGGATGATTAATTTGGAATGTATTTCCATCATTCCATCGACAAGACTTCTGAAAAGAAGTATTCTAGCAGAGTCTGGTTTGAGAGAAGTCTAGCATATATCTTTGCATGTCTTCTTCTTGATCAAGTCTTCTAACGTTAGAAATATTGTTTTGAGAATTTCGATGTACTAATTTTGTTATAAAAACTTTTTTTACTACTATTTGAGAATATTTCTAATAAATCATTACATAACGTGTTAGAAAACTAAGACAATTATGTATAGTCCATAACCATGCCATTACATAAGGCATTTGGTGTAGCCTTGTTGCTTTTGGTGAACCATTTGGTTAAGTGTTTACTCGTTTTCTAATCTTTTTAACGCTGATACTCATTTTCTAATCTTCTAAAGCAATAAACAAAATTTAATTTTACCAAAAATTTAAGTTTTCCATAAGACATACATTTAGTAGCATTAGTAGCATAAGCTATAATTTTTTGATCCTATAGTATGTATATATCATAGTGTAATGTGTATATTGAAAAGTTTAATTAGATTAATTAATTAATTGTATCACCAAGTTAATTTTTTGTCAAATCACCAAAGTTTAAAGGGGTATTACTGGCAGTAAATTATATAGACTTGGTTGAATATAGGAGTGAGATTTGTTAAATTTGTATAAAGTTCCAAAGAGTTTTTATATTTAAAATGTATGAAAATATTTTAGTATAATGATTTTAGAATCCAGGAGATGTATTCAAGATTTATAAAGCTTTGTTTTATGGGTAAAATTTTATAGAATTCAAGACCCAAAAACACTAAATTTGATGGAATCATATAATCATTAAAAATATTCTTTTTAATGACAATAAATTTTGTAAGAAAACTAGAATCCATTAAACAAATAACACTAGAATTTAAGAATAGTTACGGTCATTACAACACATCTAACTGAAGTAAAAGAAAATTACATCTGACCAATACTCTAGTTATATTTTTCGTCACACATCTGTGATGAACCCAGTTAAACATTTTTGAAATAGAATTAAACATTTTTGAAATAGAATAGTAGTAACATGAAATCATGAATTGATTTGTTGTACGTACCTAATGAGGGAAGTCAATTTTTTTAAATAACCTTCTGATGACTGTAGGATTTAACGCATCGACTGATATGTCGACCGCGTGGTGTAGTTAGTCCACGGGCCAAGTCAAGGCATAAAGATCCACTAACAAGAGTGGCCAGAGCGTTACAGTTAGGCTCCAAATACTATGCTTCATTCTTAAGTACTCTGTCATTTATATTGTTATACATCCAATCCAGAATTAACCTAATAATAAAGGGAAACCATGAAAATAGATATCTCAAACCATTGTACAATAATAACTGATGGAAGTACTAAGAAATACGATATCAAGCTAATCCAAAAACATAAGTTCTCACACAGTATTACAAACTGAAACCTCAAAACAGCATTGTATAAAGAAAACAAAAAGGTTTCAGGCAAAAGAACAAGCTTTTAAGCAGCACCCTTTCCCTTCTTCTTCTGGATCTTCTTCTGGTAGAATTCCAGCTCTTTACCTTCCAGAATGTATCTGCACAAGCCAACATTTACAAGAGATAAGAGACGGATAAACAAATTTGAGGTTTCAAACAAAGAAAGGATGGACACAAGATGACATACCCATCAGCACGTCCGCACTGGCCGGGCCTTGATGAGATGCAAGCCAACAAACGACCGCTCGCAAACTGGTCCTCAATGTGGGAATCAAGACTTCGTCCCTCTTGACGGCTCTCAATCTTTCTCAGCACGTGGTTGCTCTTCTTCACCTCCTCAGGAGCAGAAGCAGCAGCAGCTGGAGCTGCTTCTTCACCATCCTACAAATATTAAACGTATCATCAGCTTCATCTGACTGTATTACAATACGAAAAGACAAGGAAACAGTCGTCTAAAAAAGAAAAGAAGCTTCTCACCTCAGTTTCCTTCTTGGCAGCGGAAGCAGCATTCTTCTTCTTGCGACCAACCTCGACACCATAGTGCTGGAGATACCACTGCTTGAATGGAGCAGCATCCACCTGAACAATGGCACTCTTGACTAGCGTCTTTGTACGGACAAGCTCGTTGTTGGAGGCGTTGTAAACAACATCAAGGACTCTGGTCTTGCGGGTAACAGCCTCACTTCCCCAAGAGTAGTTACCAGTATCGAGCCTCAACGCACGCCACTTGACGTTGCCTCCACGAACACGGATTCTTCTAACAGTCTTGTTGCTGGACAACTTGGTGTTGGCTGGCTGCCTTCCCATCTCGTACCTTTAAATAAACACAAACAAATCAAATATTAGAAAACAAGAAATGAACATATTAAACAAACCAGACACTGTCGGAGAAACACAAGAGGATGATGTTTCAGCAATTGAAGGATATGATTTCATAATATGATCTCGAGAAACATTTCAATTAAGATTATAACTCGAAATTCTAAAAGATTACTACTTTCCACAAATATTTTTGCGAATGAAAAAATCTTGATATAAGACTAATAATCTATTAAGCCAAAACATTCGGATTAACAGATAACAGAATCACCTAAGTTAAAACGTTACAGCTACATACTTCCTACGTTCAACAGCTTCTTAAAAGTGTTTGTAAACAGAGCAGAAGCAGAGATTGGAGTGTGATTAAAAAAAGAAACATACTTTCGCTTCTTCCTCCATCCCTTCTGCTTGCCTCCAGTGGCACGCCTCTTGTGGATTGAGTCACGAGATATACCTATCAAAAACCATATTCAATATCAGATTCTAGCACCAAGAGACCATACACACAGAAGAAAGAGATAGAGATAGAGAAGTGAACGTTCGTACCCATGGTTGCCTCTTAATTAGAGTTTCTCTGTTAAAATTGCGCCGGAGCTGTGAAAATTGGACACCAAGTAGGTTTATAAAGTGGATGTCTGAACAAAACCCTAGTTGTCGATTTCCCTTTTCTAAAAGGGCTCTCCCATCTGGCCCATCTGATTACGCTGGCCCGTTATAATAAAGAAAATAAAAACCATTAAAAGTCGATTTCAATCTGGCCCATAATAGAAGAGGGGGAACAAACAAAACAGTGTATGTCATAAAGAGGATATTTAGAGCATCAGAGGAGGTCAAGTAGATCAGATGAAAAGGTAATAAGTCCACGGCCATAGAAGATTAATGTTATTACGATTGTGAGTTATAAAGCCATAACTCATTGTTCAGGAAACTTATAAAGGATATGAGAAAACATAGAGGGAGAACACAGGGATATCATATAGTGGTTATCAAGTTCTTCATGCTGCCACTCCTCAAAAAGTGGTCTTCGATGATGCCATGGAGAGGTGTTAAAAAAGAAAAAAAAAGATGATGCCATGGAGTTGGGTAGATGAAAAACCCAGTCTATGAATGCCTTTCATTCAAAAATGTGATTGCACTACTACAAGAAAACATATCTGACTTTGACAAAAATTTATGATGCTCTTAAAATACTTTTAATGGTAAGAGGTTGAAAACTCTCTTAAAATTTTAAAATAATAATTTAATTTAACAAATTCATCTGACCACTAACAAGATGCTAAATGGAGAAATAGTTTCCAAAAAGTAAGAGAAAGTATTTATGCAAAGAGTTAGTTCTTGCTTCTTGTCCTGTTCTATCTATTTATCAAAGACTTATTCTTGGGTTCACTCCCTAGGGTGAACCTCTAGGTTCACCAACCAATAAGATTGTGTCATTTAAGATTCAATATCTTTTAAAAAAGGAAACAAAACATTATCAAATTATATTATAAAAATAAAATAAAAATTATAATAATCAAAAAAAAAACTTTTTAATCTAAAAAAAAATATTTTCAAAAAATATTTTTAACGCTCCCAACAAACATTAAATCTTAGACTTTTGGATAAATCTTAAATTTTAAGATTTATCCAAGAATTTCGGATTTACCCAAGGGTTTAGGGTTTACCCAAGGATTTAGGGTTTAGGATTAGGATTTAGGGTATAGTTTTTTGTTGATTGTGTTTTAAATAGTTTTTTTTAAATCAAAGTTTTATAATTTATCCAAAGGTTTACTAAAGGATTTAGGGTTTAACATTTAGAGATTAGTGTTTTTTTGTGGTATTAATTTATTTTTTGAAAAAATATTTATTTTTGCATTTTTAGTATTATTTTATTTATTTTTACTTTATTTTATTTATTTTTACTTTATTTTTATTTTTAAAACGTAATATAATTTGACAATATTTTGTTTCCTTTTTTAAATGATATCAAATTTGAAATAACTAAATCCTATTGGTTTGTGAACCTAGAGGTTCACCCTAGGGGGTGAACCCAAGAATAACTCTTTATCAAAATTTTATTCCTAAGATATACGATCAAATATTATTTCGAATTGCTCTTAGTTTTCGGAAAATTATTGAGCTCTGAATGTAGAAAAAAAAAGAAAATTCACTAAACTTTTTTATCATAATTAGAAAAATACAACACATATTATCGAAACCTGTAAGTAAAACTTTTCAATAATTTATATTGCGTTGACATATGAGATTTGTGTATATTTAGTCGGATATGTCATGGAAGTTTGACAGTGTTAAATTATTTTACATATGTCCCTATTATATTTTATTCGAGAAGTTTTAAGCAAAAACATCATTGATTTTTTTGTCAAATGCACCAACGATGATAAAACAAGATATAGGGCATGAATATGATATTAGTATTTCAAACCCAATATCGAATTCTATAGTCCGTATGAGGTTCATATCCATAAATGATCCGATATCCAGGGAAACTGATCTGAAATTAGTGTGTTATAAGGTTAAATCCTGAAAAACTAAAGCCTGTTTTTTGAATTTTTTGTTTGATTGTATATACCACATTATGTTTGAATTGATGAGAAATAAGTTTTTTACATGTATTTATTGTATTTCTTTTTAGTCAAACTAAAACATCAATCAAACACCAATGGGCAACTCTTGAACCCACCCACCATTATTAATGAAGTCGAGACTACACATACTTTGAACGATGGTTCCATTCGGCTTCTTAGCCCAGCTCACACGTCTCGTCGTACTAGATCCACTTCCAAAGCATCCAACTTCTGCATACGTCAGCCGTGATTCGTGGCCCGTTGAGTTCCATGCGTCCCAACCTTTGGGAACAACCACGTCGGTCAGGTTAGTGTTGCAAAAGATCACTCGAGAGTAATTGCCCCACGCTCTGCCCAAGTAAGCCGTCCCCGTTCCGTGAACTAGGCTATCCAAGAACACAAATCCATCCGCATCGTCAGGGCTTATCCGTTTCTGAGCCGTTATGTATCCAGCATGCCTCCGCGGTTTTCGGGTATGTCTCCGTTTTAGGGTCTCTCCTAGCACCATTTTGTTTTTTATAATCTCTTCGAAGGTGTCTCCTAGCACTTGGATATCACAATTCTTGTAAATAGACTGGCCGTTCCCGCAGATGAAATCAACGGCGCCTTGGATAGTGCAATCTTGAAACAAGTGTCGACCATTCGTATCCGACAAGGTATCTTGGATTCCGGCAAACCCTACCGAGTAAAAAGCACACTTATCACCTTCGATCCACGCCGCCGCAGCTTGAGTCATCTTGTTTTGGCTCACTTTCCCATTATTCGGGAGATCATACGTATTCACGAAGGTGATGTTCTTAACGACGATGTTATCTGCGAGAGAAGCAAAAGTAGGACTTTGTTGAAGTGATTCATGGTCGTCCCATTCAACCCTAGTTGTCCTCTCTCCAGCTCCCACTATTACAATGAAGGGTTTATCACGTGGAATCGTTATTTTCTCCCTATGGCATAAGAGAAAGAAAAAAAACGTTACAAAGCAATTTTCGAATATATGAAACTTCATTTCAGGTTAACTAAATGTAACTATACTGACTTGTAAAGGCCGGCTGCGACGTTGATGAAGAACCAGTTACCATTGTTGGCTGGAACCGAATCGATAGCTGTTTGTATTGTCGTGAAATTTCCATTGCCAGATTGATCCACGAACACTTGTTGGTGGTACCCTGTGTATCGTTTAGCTTCTATCAGACGAGGTAGACAGAAACAACAAAAAAGAGTGACAAAAGCGATGGAAATTTGATGAGTTCCCATTAGAGAGTATTATATCAAAACGTAAGAGACTAAGTGGGACATGTGTTCATTATATACCATAGCTTATGCGTTTTTTTTGGACAACGCGTTGTATGCTACTTGTGTAAGTTTTTTGGATCTATTGGATAAAATGTGTCTATGACTCGTTTGATAGTGACTTGGCAACTATTGTTTGACAAACCATAGAGATCTACTCTTCTCAGCTACTTTTTAAGCCATCCATGCAGTTCTCATGGCCGGTACAACACAAACTTTGTTGTTGTTGAACGTGGTTCTTTGTTCAACAACATAGAAGCATTGTTCTTAGTTGGAACACTAATTAATTGTATTAATATGATATGGAAATTTGTCCTTTATTCACATCGATATATTGGTAATCACATTCATGTATTTTCTGTTTGGTTTATAAATCATTTTATAAAATATCGAACTCACTCATGAATGTATTGATATTATATATAAGTGTATTGAATTTATAAATGAGTATATTCAAATTCATGTATATTTAGATCTTTTTCTTATATTTAACAGAATTCAACCAAATTTATTTCAGCTGCATAAAAAATAGTAAGATTCTGTTCATCAAACAAAGAAAACAAAACACAATTAGTTAACCAAATTTGTAAATAAATACTATGATCAAAATGGAAACATAAATAAAAGAAATTGAGTATGAATTTAGTTTCATTAAAAGTAGTATAAGATTCAGTTAATCAAATAAATAAAACAAAACACGCAACTAGTTAATAGTGAAGTACCAAATTTGTAAATGAATCAACAACTAAGATCACAATAGAAATAGAAAAAAAAGAACTTGAGTATGAATTCAGTTTTATTAAAAGTAGTATAAGATTCAGTTAATCATACAAAGAAAACAAAACACGTAACTAGTTAGTAGTGAAGTACCAAATTTGTTAATGAATCGACAACTAAGATCACAATGGAAATAGAAATAAAAGAAATTGAGAATGAATTCAATTTCATTAAAGTTAGTATAAGATTCAGTTAATCAAATAAAGAAAACAAAACACATAACTAGTTAAGGAAGTAATAAATTTGTAAGTGAGTCAACGATTAAGATCACATGGTAACAGAAATAAAAGAATAATTGTCTCTGGGCTGTTTAGTTTCGCGAGTTAAAATCCCCCATGGCTGGATCCTGAGATTTTGATAATCCCCTAATCTATATTTGAGAAGTGATTTTGCCACATGTCTTCTCTACAATCGTTTTCACAAAAAAAATTGTGACGTGACTATTAAGATTGATGACATGTCGTATGGTTAAATATGACATGGACAATTACATTTAATGTTGATATATATTTTTGGAAATCTTTTTAGAATATAGCAATAACTCATATATTACATTTAATATTGATTTATTTTTTGGTAAACTTTGTAGAATATGATAAGTTATCCCCTAATCTATATTTGAGAAGTGATTTTGCCACATGTCTTCTCTACAATCGTTTTCACAAAAAAAATTGTGACGTGACTATTAAGATTGATGACATGTCGTATGGTTAAATATGACATGGACAATTACATTTAATGTTGATATATATTTTTGGAAATCTTTTTAGAATATAGCAATAACTCATATATTACATTTAATATTGATTTATTTTTTGGTAAACTTTGTAGAATATGATAATAACTTATAAATCATCACTAAAATAAATATATTCAAATATGACATTTTAAATTTCGAAATCCCCTAGACTATATTTGAGAAGTGATTTTGCCACATGTCTTTTCTACAATCATTCTCACAAAAATAATATGACATGGCTATTAAAATTGATGACGTGTTTTATAGATTAATATGACATAGACAATTTTTGCCACATGTCTTCTCTACAATCATTCTCACAAAAATAATGACATTGCTAATAAATCTTAAAATCATTAGTTTCTTATATATATCTACAGATTTTATAAATATTTTTTAATTTTAATTTTTGACAATTATGCAATTTTACATATTTATTTAATATGTTTAATTAAAATAAATAGATAGAAAAATCTACCTAAGATTATAATTTTAAATATATACATGCACATTCTTAAATATATTTCAAAATAAACAAAATTGTTTTTATCTTAATTTTAATGTTCAGTTAAATAAAATTTATATTAAAATATTAATAAGAAAAAGAAAATTTATAATATTAATAAAAAATAAATATAATTTATATTTATCTGTTAGAAAATATTTTAAAATTTTTTTACTGCACATGGTGCAGGAAAACACCTAGTATTATATAATTTTACCTTTATAATTATAAAATTTTTATTATCTAAACTTTTCTAAATTTTCTGAAATTTAAAAAAATTTAAATCGTAATATCATTAGTTTCTTTTAGATATCTACAAATTATATAAATATTATTTAGTTTTAATTTTTAATAACTATACAATTTTATATGATAATAATTTTGTACAAGTTTATTTAATACATTTAATTTATATACATACATATATATATTCTTAAATATAATTTAAAATAAAAAATATTTTCTCTTAATTTTATGCTTAATTAATGATATATATATTAATTATTGGTCAAAATAATAAAATATATAATATTAATAAATTACATTTTCAAATATAAAATTTAACTTTTAAAAAATTCATCACTACACATGGTGCAAGAAAACACCTAGATTAATAATTGTGACATGGCGTGATGACATGTCTTATAGATTAATATGACATGAACAATTATATTTAATGTTAATTTATATTTTTAGTAAACTTTTTAAAATATGGTAATAACTCATATATTACATTTATTGTCGATTTTTATTTTTTGGATTTTTTAAAAATATGGTAATAACTCATAAATCAACATTAAAATAAATATATTCAATTATGGCATTTCAAATTTCGAAATATCATTTAAATTAAAAATATTTCAAAAATATATACATATTTTTAGAAAATTATAAAAATTAAATCATAAAATCAAATTAAATCGTAAAATCATTAGTTTCTTTTTTTTTTATAAAATCGTAAAATCATTAGTTTCTTATATATATCTACAGATTTTATAAATATTCTTTAATTTTAATTTTTGAAAATTATGCAATTTTACATATTTATTTAATATATTTAATTAAAATAAATAAATAGAAAGTCTACCTAAGATTATAATTTTAAATATATACATGCACATTCTTAAATATAATTCAAAATAAACAAAAAAAATTATCTTAATTTTAATGTTCAGTTAAATCAAATTTATATTAAAATATTGATAAGAAAAAAGAAAATTTATAATATTAATAAAAAATTAAATATAATTTATATTTATCAATTAAAAATATTTTAATATTTTTTTACTGCACATGGTGCAGGAAAACACCTAGTTGTCTATATACTTGATAATTCTCCCTGGGTCCCGAGGTTTTGGACACATGTAGCTTTATAAAGTGGATGTCTGAAAAAAAGCCTAGTAGTCGGATTCCTTTTTTTATAGGGCTCTACTATCTGGCCCATCTAATTACGCTGCCCCGTCATAATGAAGAAAATAAACCATTGAAATCGATTTTGATCCGGCCCACAAAATAAGAGGGGAAAAAAAACAGTGAACGGCATAAAGAGGATATGGTCACAGAGCATAAGAGGAGAGGTTAAGTAGTCAGTCGAAGAGGTAACAAGTCCACGGCCATACTATTGAGATATGGAATTGTACGTTTATTGATAGTGTCATAGGAGTACATATATAGTTACAGAGATATACAAATATGAGAAGAAAATATACATGATGTGATGAGGGGCCAATGATAGTGAAGAAAGCAATCTCAGTGATCCTAACATATTGTGTTTCTGTATCTAATATATCCCCTCAAGATGGACTACCTCCAGCTAGGCCAATCTTGACATTGAGAGCTTCAAAACGGTGGCGAGAGAGAGGTTTGGTAAGTGCATCCGCTAACTGATCAGCCGATTAAACATGTGATACACGGACCTGTCTTGTCTGCACTTGATGTCGAACAAAATGATAATCCAAAGCAAGGTATTTCATCCTTAAATGGAAAACAGGGTTGGCAGCCAGATACGTCGCGCCGATGTTGTCACAGTAAATGGCTGGAGTTAGTGTAGTCCTGAGAGCAAGTTCAAACATGAGAGAAAGAATCCAACATAGCTCAGCTGTTGTAGAGGCTAGAGACATGTACTCAGCTTCTGTAGAGGATCGTGCGACGCCCGTTTGTTTCTTAGATGACCAAGCAATGGGATGTCGTACAGAGTATACAATTTAGGCACCTGTTGATGTATATATATATATCAACATAAAGAGTTTTAAGCAGATCTAACTTAACTGTTATGTCTATGGTTAATCTGTGATAAATTTATTAATTTTTTATGTTTACTTTTATATTTTGGCTAAATTATATACATGTAAATTATGTGAATATAACTAAATTTTATTTGTAAGAAAACTATTTCTGTGCATAGCACTGGCGGGCTACACTAGTCTCTTATATTACTGAAGATATTATTTAATGTTTTATAGTAATCAATCCATCTCAAACAGTAACAATCATCTATATATTGACCAATATAGCTCTGAAGAATAAATTGAAGATTTCCTTCTAAAATCAGTTAAAAATTCCCATTAATATTGGATATGGTCTTTTGTATTCATACTTTCCAAAACATGTTGATTACTAAGGCATTTGTTGATTAGGACTATATATACGGTCGTATTATCTCATCCAATACAATAAACAGAAAATAAATTGGCACAGAAGAGTGAAAAGTAAACTCACACATCAAAAATCATGAGATCTGCTAGTGTTTTTTCGCTTTCTTGTATTCTCATGTTCTTCATCATGAACAGTGTCAAAGGTAAGGCACCTATTGCTAAATACGTTCTCCAAGAAGTTGTAGAACATGTAGTGCTTTACATTTGTTGAATTATCAATGAATATATTCTTTTATTTAAAACTTTACGATTTTGTGTGAATTATATGAAATAATAGACGTGGAAGCTGGATTAACTCCCATGGATAACAAATGCGTCCGCCAGAAGGATATATTTGTCGGGGGATGCGGTCGTGATGGAGAGGAAATGTGCATAAACGACTTTGTTCAGAAAGGCAATGATTGGCCTTCTAGTTGCGAGTGTGAAAACTTCCATGACAAACATGTATGCCGATGTATTATGCCCGGGAAGGATATTTTTGCCGGGGCATGCAGTCCTGACGGAAACAAAATGTGCATAAATGAAGTCGTTAAGAAAAGAGGTGAAGAGAATAGGCCTTCTAGTTGCGACTGTGATAACTACACGGACCAACATTTATGCACATGTGATTTTGATTGCTAGCTTTTGTTATACAGCTCTATAAACAAAACTCTATAACAATGAATAATGAAGAATAATACAGAATAAACTAGTTTTGTTGTTGCGTGTGCGTAAAATCATAAGTTTTTTAAAAAGTCATAAGAAGTTGCACAAAAAAAAAGAGAAAATAGTGGCAAAATTTAATAAACCTAATCCCCTATATATTAATCCTAAAACACTATAACATATTTTTGTAGACACGTGTCATCGCCAGGATGATTCTTAGAATCCTTAAAAAGATAAGTTGGTCCAAATAAATATATATATTATAGTTTTGATTAAACTAAGTATTAAATTAAAAACTATGGAATTACATTAAATAAATTATTTATTTAAGTAGAAGCTACGTAATTAGCTAATATGATCAGCATATATATGACATTTAATGATATGAATCATATAAAAATATTTCTATAATTTAAAAAAAAAATAAACTATAATTTTATAAATATAATTTTTATATTAATTATAATTTTATGATTTTTGATATTTTTATAATTATATAAAATGTAAATATTATTAATTTATTATTTAATTGTTGTTTCATCTGGTGGTTAACCAATCATAAGTATCCTGCAAACGCACCAATTTCTAACCGCAATACCAGTCGTACAAATCTTTTAAGACCGCTAAAAACCACAACTATTCGCTACCGCAAATTCCCGTAACCGCAACCGCAATCGCTGCGTTTGAACCAGTCAAACCCTTACTCGACTGATTATTACCTGTTTCCGGTAGTAAAATTTTACAAAAAAGATGATGATAATGGTTTGAATATTGAAATTGGTTTAGTTAGTTTGAACAATAAAACGGTTTAAAACCCAAATGAACCGGCGAGTTTTGAATGGTGTAATCGAATTGGATTCATCTCCGAGTCAGTCAACAATCCATCGGTAAAATACCAAATCATTTCTTCTCCCTCCGAAGAAAAACCCTAAGGAGCACGCACGCACGCACGCACGCACCATCTCTCACGATTAGTCTACTACACCAAGGTAGAGGACTAATCGTCAAAAGTCAACCACCCTAAGGGATTCGCATACTCTCACACAATCGTCACCACCGATCTTGTAGAATCTACAATGTCGTCGGAGATCGAGGTGGTTGAAGAAGTCGAATCTAATACTCTCAAGGAGAAGGGCGAATCGAGTTCCAAACCGGTTGAAGAAGACGAGAGCTTGAAGAACGATGTGTACACAGCCTCGGCTTATGGCGATTTGGAGAAGCTTCATAGATTGGTTGAGTGTGAGGGCTGCTCTGTCTCTGAGCCCGATGGGCTTGGATACTATGCTCTTCAGTGGTCTGCTTTGAATAACCGTACTGCCGTTGCCCAGTACATTATCGAGGTTTACAGAAAGTTCAATCCTTTTTTTTTTTTTGGAAATGTGGTTTGTGAGAGAGAGAGTGTTCTAATGTTGTTGATTTGGGGGTTTAACAGCACGGTGGAGATGCTAACGCGACGGATCATACTGGACAGACCGCGTTGCATTGGAGTGCTGTTCGTGGTGCTATACAAGTTGCTGAGCTTTTGTTACAAGAGGGTGCTAGGGTAGATGCTACAGATATGTATGGGTATCAGGTTTTTAACTCCTCTTTGAACTACTTTCTTTTTGGACTGTGGAGATTGTTTTGTTTCGTTGCTAGTTAACTGCTCTTTTTGCAGTGTTGCTTGAGGTTGGCACTCAGGTTTTGTTACTATTATTGCTTCTTGTTATATTGTGGTTGCATTTTTCTAGTGTTTTTTTTGAGGTTCTTGTAGTTTAACTTAGCCATTTCGTATTTTGACTTTTTTTGGTTAGGAAGATGAGCTTATGTGTTCGATCAACGTTGTGCATATGGCTTGGTCTAACTCTAAGAACCTCAACATATTTTGAGCAGTCTTGTGACCCATTGCTTACAGTTTTTTTTCGAAAATAGAGAGAACTTTTATTTTGTCTGGATTCAATCAGCTTTTAGAAAGTTCGTAGTGATATGGAGTTCATTTAGAAATCTCAGGAGACCTTTCCATTGCCGTCTCTGTTGGTTTAGGTTGTTAGAAAAATTGAGGTCTTCTTTTTCTCGGATTTGTTTTAGTAAAAATTTGGAAAGTTCTCCACTGGATCCTATCGAATTCTCTTATCTTGTTTAGTTCTCGATGGATGTATGTTAATATTCATCTTAACCTCTTTGTAGCCAACACATGTTGCAGCACAATATGGCCAGACTGCTTTTCTCTGCCACGTCGTCTCCAAGTGGAATGCTGATCCCGATGTCCCCGATAATGACGGAAGAAGCCCATTGCACTGGTAGGTTCCCGCATAGTGGAGGACAAACTTGCCTTCCTGAAATTGCTGATTAGTTGATGGTTATTGGCTTCTTTTCATATTACTCGTTAATGTTTAGTTCTTCATGCTCGTTTGGAGACTGGTGTAGGCCGTTCTGGGTCCTAAATTATTTTTTTGCTGGTTCTTGTGTTCTTTTGTTATGAAGATCTGCGAAATATGTTTTTCTGTTTTGATCTAGAAATTATAATTATATTGGTTAGTTTGTTCTCACACACCATACTGTTGCATGCATATGCTGCTGCATGGTTTCAGTCTCATACTGACCTCCAAATTATAGCTCTATGTTCAGTAACTATCCAGACCTCCAAATTATAGCTCTATGTTCAGTAACTATCCAGGAGACAGTTCTAATTGTCGTTCTTTTCTTCTTCTTGTGTTTTGAGGAATTCAGGGCTGCATATAAAGGCTTTGCAGATTCCATTCGCCTTCTTTTATTTTTAGACGCATATAGAGGACGGCAGGACAAAGAAGGTCGTTTTACAAACAACTTTCTTCGACCTCTTTATTTATTCAGTTAGATTAGAAAACCAAACATTTGTACAATCTTTAATCCATTCTATCGACTCTGTTATCAGGTTGCACTCCTTTGCATTGGGCTGCCATTCGAGGTAATTTGGAGGCTTGCACTGTATTAGTTCAGGCTGGGAAGAAAGAGGATTTGATGATTACTGACAATACCGGGCTTACTCCCGCACAACTTGCTGCTGAAAAGAATCACCGACAAGTTTCGTTTTTCCTTGTAGGTATCCGTTCCACTTTTGATGTTGTGAACCAATATTTTCTTATACTGTCTGTTTGATGATTTTAGTGGCTGCTACTGATAGCTATATATTATAGTTGAATCATTCTATTGGCCTGATGGTTGTTGGCAATGCTGTGCATCACACTAGACATTTGCATACCTGGAAACAGATTACTGTTTGTAGCTGCACCATATCAGTTTATTCAAACCTGCAGTTTCTTATAATCAAATGAACAACATCATGATTGGAATACTGAGAAAGCTATTTCAAAGATTTTGTCTGATAAGGACTTCGTTGCAGGGTAATGCGAGAAGGCTGCTTGAAAAGCGGTGTGACGGAAGCACTCCCATCGGAAAATTGTCAAAGTTGGGACTTGCTCCAGTTCTTTGGTTCATGATCCTACTGCTTCTACTCATATATACTAATTCTGTTATTTTGGGTTGTTACCTTCGCCCTCTTGGATCTCTTTTGTTATAACATATCAAGTAACTATTCTATGCATGCTTGCTTATTATTTTATGAACCCTTTGGTCATTGCAGCATCCAATCTGCCAAAGCTAACAACTGGGATTGGTTCGCTTGCGTGGCTGGGATTCTTTCTTGCAACAGCAGGGCTAGCTTTGTTTTACCGTTGTAGCAAGTAAATTCTCACCCTATCTTGCTTCGGTTTCTTTTTAAGGCGTTTACTTCCCTGCAGCTATAGATTTTGTTGTGAATTTCTTGTGTTTCTGTGTAGTAGTAGTAGTAGTAGTAGTAGTGCGAAAATACCTTTGTATCTCAAGAAGTGGTTTTCTTTTTCGATTTATAATATAAATCTTTTTTAATATAACTACAGAAAGGATCCAGGCTACATCAGAATGAACAGACATGATCCGCAGACCATGAAAGATGATGTTGGTACCCTAACTTTACTGGCTCTCATGTTTGAGTGACTTATTTGTCCATATTTTATGATAAGAGATAATCTCGAGTATTATTTTTCTGTTCAAGTGCCATTATAAAATTTCTTACCCCTTGACAGGAACCACTGTTGAAAATAGAGCTAAACAACCCTGCTTTGCTTGCTGGGAACTGGACGCAGCTCTGTGCAACATGCAAGGTAGCTCCTCAACGTCTTCTTATGTTTTTCTTGAATATTAACGCCAAATATCAACTCGTTTATGCACACCATGGAATGTAATTCTTAACGTGCACTTTGTTTCTTTTTGTTCAGATAATCAGGCCTCTTCGAGCTAAGCATTGTTCCACCTGTGATCGTTGTGTTGAGCAATTTGATCACCATTGTCCCTGGGTATCAAACTGTGTTGGAAAAGTAAGTACATGTTCCATTGCCTCATTTTAGCTACTGAAAATATAAGGCAACACTAGGAGAGGACATACCAGGCTTTTGATATTAACATTCTATATGTAAATTTGTCGTATTTTTCCTCGTTTCTTCTGATTTGACATATATTACGGTTCTTTCTCAAAGACTTTTGAGACGATTTTAATGTTTTAAGTGGTACCTTTTTGCTCTATATTTGGGTTTAGAAATCAACAGAGATGTTTCTTGGTGTCGCATTAACTCTTGTATTTATTTTGCTTGCTAGTGGTTTGATCTATTAGTTTGCAGCTCGAGCGTGATACTAATCCGTGGATGGGGTTTGTTTTTCACTAATTACTCGTGCAGAAAAACAAGTGGGACTTTTTTCTATTTCTTCTACTTGAAGTTCTAGCGATGCTGATAACTGGAGGCGTCACTCTTGCAAGTATGTTTGTAATGGAAGATTCTCTTTAAAGCTTATCCTGAAATTTTAAACCTGGAGATAACTTACAGACAGAAATGTAAACGAATGTAATATTATACACATGCAGGAGTCTTGAGTGACCCTTCAGCTCCATCGTCGTTTGGAGCATGGGTGAGCCATGTCGCTAGTAATCACGTGGGTGCATTATCCTTTCTGATTGTTGAGTTTTGCCTCTTCTTTTCAGTTGCCGTCTTAACAGTCGTTCAAGCGTCTCAGGTGCGTCCACATTCTTTTTACTATTTGCACTTGCTTGTGCCTCTTATTATCTAAATGGTACATAAGACTATTGTTTACTACTTCTCGTCCCTGGATTAATGATTGATCTCTATATTAGCTCCAGTGGAGATAGAACTCGCTAAGTAGACTAGAGATGATTAATATATTTTCATGATGAGATGTTTATCTTCTTCCATTTTGAAGATCATTGTCTCTATTCGTTTCCAGATATCAAGAAATATAACCACAAACGAAATGGCTAATGCACTGCGCTATAGCTACCTAAGAGGCCCAGGAGGTCGGTTCAGGAATCCATACGATCTCGGTTGCAGAAGAAACTGCTCGGATTTCTTGATCAAAGGTTATAATGAAGATATTGAGTGTCATGAAGAAGACGCAACACCAAGACAAGAGGGTATTAGCATGATGCAGATGCAGCGGAGTTCTAATCTTCAGAATGGCAATGGCCACGTTGCTATTGATGTTAACCCCGTACATAATTCGCAGTCAGCACATGTTCATTCTTCAAACTGCAGCCATAACCATAGCAGCAAGCCAAAGAGTGATAGTGTTCCTTTAGGTCTGGGACTTGGTCTTGGCCGGAACCCAACCCGACCTGTTCTACCTCCATGATATGGTCATCCCCCAAAATGTGCATTTGTGTTGTAAGAAACACGTGTGTCCTCTTGTCTAAGTCGTTATAACATCCCATTCTGGTGAAGATAGTTTACAGAAATGGTTGTACGTTATGTTTTCCACGTTGAGGTATGAAAGTTTGAACCACAAGTATCAATCATTGCTTTTTCAAATCATAACGAACTTTATATTAAATTATTAATCGTCAAAAACACAATGGTACGGATTACACATGTAACAACGAACTACAAAGGGGAGAAGAAAGACTGCTGTTGTGTATGATGATGATTAACATGAGAGATGAGGGTGCAAACAACTTGGCAGAGAATTTGTGACCTAATACTACGTTGATAGTGTGTTAGGCAAGTTGTATTGCATTTCGATTTGCAAGTTTAATGGTAATCTGCCACAAGATCGAAGCTGGTTTGTAACAAAATGCGATGGTCATGCCATGAAAAACTAGTTGGACACTGCCCAAATATTTAAAGATTGTACTACACCTATATTCATGAATATACTTTTGCTCTTAGTAGTTGGTCATGCATGTATAGAAATAAAACCAAAGAAAGATAAAGAGTCTACATACATACTTGTTACTGTACTATTCTCAAGTCTCAGATGACAACAAAGCTACAAAATCTTATCACATCATACGTGTAAGCGACAATGAAACGATTCCAAATCTAATTAATTATAGAAAAGCTCGACAAGATCGTATCTCTCATTGTATAAACAAGAAAAAATTGGAAACTTTCATAGTCAGACATACCAAAAGTGAAAAAAAAAACGTAAACCTTGGCGAATGTAGAGATGGTCATCAACAGAGTGTATGACTCAGACTTAACAAAGTTTCATATGTAAAAATTAAGAAACCAAATCAAGAACACGAGTCCTAGCTAGTGATGTCATCATCATCATCATGTACATTACACCTAAACATCGATATACCGCGTCAAGGAACACCAAAACATAGTTCCTTCACACGCAAGAAACAAAAGCCAAATCCGAAAAAACCCTAGAATATTACTATTTATATATTCTAATCTTTCGGATCTTTATGCATTACGCAGAAGCGGCTAAGTCTTGGCCGGAACTCAAAACGACGACGGATAAGAAGAAACGACGGTTTAACCATACTCTCCGTCAAGTATCTCCGAAACCGCTCCGCCTCCACGCTCCCGATCCTCTCCAGCGAATTCACCAAAGCCAGTTTTCTCAGATACAACGCTCCCGAACCGCTCTTCGACTTGTTCGACGAAGCTAGGGTTTCGATCCTCTCGTTCTCCAATCGGCGGTGAAAACCGCAGCGGAACGATCCGGGGTGCGTCGTCGGCGAGCACGAGCACTTCCGCTTCTGGTTCGAGACGGCGACGGAGGGGTTAGGGCTGTTTCCGAGAGAAAATCGCTTTAAACGGAGGTTGATGTTGCAAGGAGACGCCGATCTTTGATGGCGATGATGATGGTGATGATGGGAAGAAGAAGAGAGAGGGCATAGAACTGATGAACCGTTTGATCTTCTTCCAGTGGCCGGCATGACTGCAGTTAGAGAGAGAAACTGTTACGGTGGAGAGAGAGAGATGCGTTAATTAAACCGTTCTGTTGAAAGATTCACCGATTCCGTTTGATTCGCGTCCTCTATTTATGGCGGTTACGCGTGGTCAATATTGTAATTTTAAGTAAAATATTAAATTAGTACTAATTAAGCATTTAATCAAACCAGAATACGTACCGGATTGTTCATGAGTATTTTGTTTAATAGAATTCGAATTTGTCGTCTTACTCTAAACGGCCAGAGATGAAATTGGATATCATCTTTTTCTTACTAATTTGGAATCGTTTCATTGTCACATACACGTATGATATGATACAATTTTCGCGATTTTGGCTAATTCGCTATCTCTAAAGATCTTCGGATATACAAAATCTAATCTTTTGATCAAACCAGAATACGTACCGGATTGGATCAGGAGAAACCGGAATCAAACCGTATTATCTGTCTGATAGAATGACTGTAAACCAGAGATGAAATTAAATTCCAATTCGTGACAAAAAAAAATTCCAATTTATTTCCTTCTAACCGAAAAAAAAACAATTCATATTTCGAATTGTTGCTCAGGAGAAATTTTCGCGATTTGGCTAATTCACCCTATCTTTAAAGATTTTCGGATAAACAAAAGATAATCTTTTGAGAAATGAAACATTTATCTGTGTGTGTGACTTCATCTTCTTAAAAAATACTTGTTATTGCTATTTATCTTGTTACAAAAAAAAAAGTAAACGTACAATACATTTGAAACTTCTGAAATGGTGACGACAACCGAATAAACAGGGACAAACTGAACCAAAACTTCTTTACCCAACTTAAACCGGAATGCCCGCATTTTATATTCAGACCACACGCCATTAGCATAAACATTGAGCTAGTGAACAAAACTACCACTGCGCTCTTTATCATTTCTTTAACCTATACATAACCAAAGTCTATAATATATATATTTGCTTTTTGTTTGTTTCTTTGGCTCAAGAATGAAGAAGAAACAAAAACTCTCTATGAGTCATGATCCTTAGTAAACTTCTGAGGCTTACTACTTGCAAACGCCAACCATACTACCGTCCCCGTCAAGTAGAAGAATATTGATGGCGCAAATAGAGACATCTACCACATCAAAAAATCAACAGTTAGTTTTTAAGTAAGTACTGAACATCATTATCTGAGGCAAAGTTAGCAACTTACAGTCCAAGAATGGGTCGAGTCGAGGAGAAAACCGGTTAGGGCAACCCCTACAATCCCAGGTACTGCTCCTACTGTGTTGGTAATGCCCTAATATAAGATATAACCCATGACAGGTTTAGCAAGAAGCTATATCTTGACACTTAAATATAGTTTCATAACTCATTGGGCATCACGCATGGACTGATGTTTGAATTCACATCATAATTAAAAGTAAGAAGAGTTTTAGATGGCATCATATGGTCTAAAAGTATGAGAAACCACATGTACCAGAAGTATGCTTGCGTATTCGGGTGAGATGTCCTGATGAGTACAATAAAGTCCTGTAAAAAAAGAAACAATGTTTCTCTCTATGATGTTACTTGAAGATTCTTGATGGAAGAAAGAAGATCATCTGTTACCTGATAAAGCAAAACTTGATAGGGCCAAGCCTGCTGTCAAGATTCCGGCAATTTCCCATGGTGGCAATCCAATGTCCACAGAAGAAAGTGTCATGCAGATCGCTGGTGCCAAGAACGCAATCGTTTGACATATCTTTCGGACCTACATGCAAAGTTCACATACTAAGACTCTTATGGTTTGTTAAAAAGGGTAACAAAGAGAAGGAATGTGAAATTTATACCGTGGTGGTCTCAACTCCATTAGAAATTAAGTAGTCAGCAAACTGTGAAGCAAGACTTGTCACAAAAATTGAGGCCAATGGAGGAAGGATGGAAACCTGATCTTCACATCCACATATAAAAATCCCAAAATGTTATACCTTTGTCAAAATATTATCTCCAAGTAACTGAGTATATGCATATGTAAGAAAATTCCACGGAAAAAAATATAAAAATGACAGTTCTAAACTTACCCAAGCAGCATCTCTCAAGTTTAGACTCAGTGCCTCACTGCATATCAAAAGTATGATCAAAATTAGTTTCTTCATCAACATGCTACAGAGCAAAATATGAGGTGTAATGAAACAGCAAGATAAATAAGCATTAAGCAGTTCTTGAAATGAGAAGAGCTAGTAAAAGGGAATATGCAATTTACCTGAAATAAGTTGGTAGCCAAGATAAACAGGTATAGTGACCCCAACTTCCACAAAAGTGAGTGTATATCATTGCCCAAACAGCTGAGCTTTTGAAAAACGACTTCCACGGAATCTCCTGGAAAAAAAAGTGAAGCATTGGCTTTAAATTTAAAAGCAAACGAAAAGGTTTTTGAGTTTTCAAAACCATTTTGCTTATAGGACAGTCATTGATAAAAGATTGAACAGAACTCAACTCCCCTTTTGCTAGAAGGTTATGCAATTCTCTTATTACAGTTTTTCTTTTCCAACTAAATATAAGAGAGATTTTTTTATAAATTCAACAATTAGATAGACTAACCTTCAATGAGTTCCCCAATTCTTCCCGTGTAGCATTTTCTTGTTTATGCGAAGTACTGGTCTCATCACCTATCAAACGAAAGGCAGTCCTTATTGTAAATAGTGTTCAAGTCCATTATCCAAACCATTAACTGAGTGAAGTCTTAATTATATCCATTCGATGGTAGTCAAAGTTAAAATATCTTTGAATTGTGACAAAAAAAAAGAAGAAGAAGAAAACTTTGAATTAAGGAAAAGGAAGGAAAAACCACCTCTATGTGAAACTTTTTCTTCACCAAGAAATTGAAATCCGATGAACCTTCAACATATGGTGTTAAAAAAAACTCAGAATACAGAATACAGAAATAAACAAGATTTAAACCAAAAACATCAGACAACTACTTTGTGCAAGTGGTTAGTCAGCAGTCGATGAGACTTACCAGCCAATACCGAGGAGACCAAACAGATAAAAGACAGATTCCCAATTAAAGGTTTGGATAATAGGAGGAGCCAAGAGAAGCCTGCAGACCGGAGGTAAATCATGTCATGTAACCAAACAGAAACAATGAAAAAAATAATAACACCACATATAATTTTAAGTATCACATCAAGCAAAAAAAAAAACATTTACCCCAAAACACTTCCCAAACTTAATCCTCCAAAAACAAAGCCTACGGCTCTTGAGCGCTCTCCAACAGGTATCGTCCTGTACCCACAAGTTGAATAGCACCATTAGGATATGACAAAAAAAAATGGGGGCTGAAAAGCTATAAAGCAATATGATCAGCAAGAATTTCAGCTTAAGAGTTTTTGTAAGAAAATGTCCAGTTGTTGGATATTATTAACTTGCCCATGGGCCATGCTACTACCTAGAGAAACAGATGTATTGAAGTAGATTCTCATATCTAGATCATGGACTAATTATAGAAAAAACAAGGGTGCATATGCATAAGCAGTTAAACCACATCATCTATGTTCAAGTATGAGCACTCTTTGCTCCAGATTGGGTTACATGCCTGGCAATAAGGTCTGTTGCAGCGGATGGGGAAACACCTTCTCCTATTCCCACCTGGAGTTTACAAATCTCTGTGTTAAAGACAAAGACATAATGTAAGGCTATATAAAGCAGGGTGTGGGCAGAGAGAGAAGGCTTAAACTTAACACAGAGAGAGTCATTTTCATGTGATTCTTTATCTCTTTAACAAATCAAAGAGTATGTAACAAGACATGACTGCATTAAACAACATATGCATATGGATCAGCTTACCAAAATTCGAGAAAAGATTAACCCGGGCATAAATCCAGCAAGTAGTGGAACAAGAGCTGTAGCAAAAGACCATGTAAACACACCAATCTCCAACACTTTTCTGCAAATAATGAAAGGGATACATTTAGACATAAGAAGCAGGAGCAAAAAAACTGGGAAAGACCCAAAACAAAAAATGACAAACCTGCCGCCAAAAATCTTGGAAAGCCAACCACCAGGCAACTGGCTCAAGGCATAACCCCAAAAGAAAGAGGACTGGACCAAGCCAGCCACAGATGAGCTCCATCCAAACTGGTGTGACATTGGTATTATAGCAATACTCAAGTTCACCTGCCACACAACACCTACTTAAACTCAAGTTCACATGAACCATAAAAATGAAAACTTTTATTCAAAATAATAAAAGGCCAAACCATAAAAATGAAAACTTTTAATTAAAATAATAATAAAAGGGGCAAAGAAGAGACCTTGTCCATGTTGCAGATAACAAAGGCGAGGGAAGTGGCGCCGATGAGCTTATATCTCTCAGGTATGTTCTTCCACGGAGGCCAGTTCTGTTCTATACCCGTTTCCCTACTCAGACCATCGGAGGCTTCTGGATTTGGAAGGTCTTCTTTGATAGGGCTCTTGGGAAGCTTCTTGCTCTCTCTGACACGTTCTGTACCACTGGCTGAGCACTTGACCCTTGATGATTTGAGAGGAGTGTGGTGGTGAGGGAAGGAGCGAGGGGTGAGGGTGTAGAGGGAGGAGAGGAAAGGATGGTTGTGTGCGTGGATGGGAGAGGAGAAGAAATGGTTGTCGGGTCTCAAGGAAAGTCTCGCCATTGTTGATGGTGTCAGAGAGAGAGAGAGAGAGGAGGAAGAAGCGAATAAAAGTGAAATTGAGAAAGAAGAAGAAGAAGAGGGAGAGAGGAGGACACGGTGAAGGGAGCAATAGAAAAAAGCTTTGTGTGGCTCACACCTCACCTGTGGAGTCTTTAAGTGTGGGGTCCCAATCCCCAGCTTCGGAATCAAAATCTTGCCTTTGCGTGCGTGCCTGAGACTCTGCTCCCAATGGTCACACTATCTTTCTACGGTGAGACTTTAAACAAATGAGAAAAATGAGTATCAATTTCGATTGATCATAGTCATAACTAAATTTTTTTTTTTTTATATGAAATTTTTTATAGTCGAAATAAAATAACGTTTTACATATCAAACAAGTGGTTTAGAGAGATTTGTCAGTAAAACATTACTCACAAGATGACATCATTGTTTTTTTTTTCAAAATTAAGATATTAGATTCTAATCCGCTTTTCAAATAGCAGATATATTTTTTGTTTTATTTTGTTTTGAAAATTTTAATTTTTTACATTTTAGTTTTTTTTCGCAATCGTATTTGTAGTTATTGTTAATTTAATTGAATTTCCTTTACATAAATAAAATACATAATCAGAAATAACATTTATCATGTTCCTGCAGTAATAGAATAACTTACAATTTTCTTTCATAACCCTTCTTGCAGATATATTTTGAGTGGTCTAGAGTTTGACTCTCGTGCGTTTATGCAGTTATTTTTATTATTTTTAATAAATAAAAAATTGTATAATTTTTTATGTTTTAAGTGTAATTGTATTTTTTATATTTGTGATATGATTTTGCTGTTTAATGGATTTTCAATTGCAATTTATTAGGAACGTTAGTTATGAGGTTAAAAATCTTAACAAATCTACATTATGAAAACTAAAGTAATTTTTGGTACTGTTTGGAAATTTGGATAACAGATTAAATGAAAACTATTTGGAAATCTAAATAGCAGATACAATTTTTTCTTTTATTTTCACATTTAACTATTATTTTTACAATAAATTAACTTTTATATTTTTTATTTACATATTCTGCCACTGTATTTTAAATTATTTTAAATTAATTAATTACAATTTCAAAGCTTATCTAAACAAATCAATATTCAAATATTGACCAAATCGAAAATTATTTTCTTTGGGTTGAAAATAAAACACAAACTGAAATATATAGTATATATTATATAAGAAAATTTTTAAATAAAATATTACCTTATTTAGTTTAGTCAAATATAAAACTTTGAGAGTTCAATTTTACAAGAAAATAAAATATCATAAAATTAATAATAATTGATAGAAAACTAATGCAAAAATATTAAAAATTTTAGTACGTTGTTTCATTTTAAACTAAATTAACAAAAAAAACAAGCTAATATATGAATAGTAAAATTACAATGCATCAAGTTATAAAAAAATTAATATAATATCATGTACAAATAAAAAATATTATCAAACATCTATATTAGAAAATAATATATTCTACTATATATGTAAATCATAAAATACTAAAAATATATACATGAAACTTTTTATAAAACAGCGGGTTATGAATTTATGTTGAACACAAGTCAAACCAGATATCTGCGCGGGTTAATATATAATTTGTGCAATTTCCTTTTTGAAAAAAAAAAATCTACACAAGTTATAAAATTATTGAAACAAACTGCACAAGCTATAAAACTTTAGATAAAATATTATGTATAAAAATACTTTTTGAAATAATTTAAGAAAAGTAATTATTTTCACAGAATCAGATTGACCAAGACATTGAATTACAAATATTTGTTTGGATATAGTGTTTGTAGAGTTTTAAAATTAAATAAATACAATTCGAATATTGTAAATTTTCCGAGGGTTTGAGTCGAATCATCTACGGTCCGGATATGTTTGTAGGAGACAAAAATATGTAAGTAAACGATGTGTTTAAAAGATCATTAAGTACTTTATCAAAACACATTCAAAATCCGCGCGGATCAAAATCTAGTATCTAGTTAAAGATATGAATATCTAATTTTAATGTATATATAAATAATTATTTTTCATTAAATATCTTAGAAAATAGTAAAAAAAGTAAATTACCTTGTTAATGCTAGAAATACTCAGCGCAAATATATTGAAAGATTCTTTTGTGACTAAATCTAAAAACATATAGACGATAATTATAATTGATTTACCGTTACTATATTAAACCATAACCCATTCTAAATTGATATTTAAGTAATTTAAAACCCAAATTATATCTATAAACTTCTGAATGAAAATGACCTAAATTGGATTCGTAATTGGATCAAATTCAGGTTTAGTTTAGATAAGTGTCGGTTTTATATTGAGAGAGTTTAAAAGATGATTATTCTAACATTTTTTAAAATATAATCACAACTTTAAAATTGGTCACACGCGGTTGACGTAGTGTTAGGCTAATTATATACACCATAACTTAAGATATATTGCATTCATAGCACCCTAAATAATAAGTGGAAAAAAGGTTTACTATAGGTGAAATTCGGTTCAAAATGAACCAATAAAAATCATCGAAAATACATCATAATTTTTTTAAAATTAACATTGATATATAACAGACTTGAACCAATTAACTAATTTTCAATTTATTTTGAATTGAAAACTCATGAAATTAAAGCTCCAGTAGTCCCTGATACAATTTTTGATAAATCATGTATATATGCTATGAATTTTGAAAGATTAATTGGTACTGTAGAGTTGACATCATCGTTTGTTCATGTTTAGATAATGAGCAATGGAATATACAAGAGCTTTCCGTACCCATAGAGTGGTGACAAACAAAGAAAAAGATGGGATATATGTGGTAACTTTCAGATATTCAGCATGACCATTTAAAACATTATAATTTAATAATATTATAAACTATGATATTTTATTAGTTTCTAAAATATATTTAGATTTTTATTTGCTAATGTATTTTTTGAAAAATTAAAAATAGTTGATTTTACTGTTTCATTATTCTCAAAATTTTAAAGTTTGACTTTCATATTGTGTTATCATATTAGTGATGATTGTTTTATCATATTGTCAAATGGTTTAGAAGTGATGTAGAATCTTTTTGCAACCAACACTTTCTTCCAATCATACTCCAAATTTTTTTTTTTGAAGTTATAGATCTTTCTTCTTCTTTTTTTTTTGGTTTTACAAAGTAAAATATCTAGAATACTTATGTATTAATTTGGAAAAATTTACAGGTAAATAATTAAATTTTCTCAAACTTACAACCAAAATCTACAAAAATGTTTATACGACTACATCAAAAAAATTTGCATCATTAATTTTACAACAAAAATATATAAGTTACAGATCTTTCCAATCAATCCTATTAGTTGATAATGTCAAACAAAAACTTAAACAATAAAAATATAAATTACATTATATATAGCATTAAAATGAAAATTATATATGTAAAATATTTATGATTATATCAAATTTATACATTTATAACATATACATAAAAAGTATCCGAGAATTGAAAAAAGATTAAAATTTTTGTTAAATTTAGAAAAGTACAAATATTTTTTTCCCAAAAAAGATCAGTTCCTATACTTCTCACTTTTGAGAACAAGATAATTGAATTACTAATTAGTAATGAACCATTGATATTGCCATACTCGACCCATTAATAACATGTATATTGTTTTAACAGATAAGAAGATTTATATATTATGTAAATCCTAATTTAAATTTATATATGTTTGAATTACGTTACATAAAAACTTATGTTCTAATAATAAACCTGCAAATCTACATATTAAAAACAAAAATCAAAAATTTATTTAATATTCAATCATTTGTTTTATCATTTCTATAAATATCTAATACTAAATGCTTAAAGATTAGTGTATATGAATATTTTAAATTGTCATAAAATTAAAAAAATACTGAATAATAATTATTTTCATATTACTATATAACTTAAATTGAAATTAGATCCATTTATTAGTTTTAATAATAGATAAAGAAATAATGAAATATAAAATAATTTTCAATTTTTTTGAACTTTGCATGTATTAGTTTGTCAAATAATCAAATACAAATCCAACAAAATATATATAATAAGAAGCAACAAATACATGTTCAAAATAATTAATTGAATAAAACAAACAAATTATAACATTTTGGTATTTGAAAAATAATCTAAATAATTATATATCTATATATATATATACATAAACTTAAGACCAAAACTCGCACGGTTGTGCAGGTTAAACTTTATTGTTAGTCTATAATTTTAATATATATTTACATAGTTTTTTTTTTGAAATTATTATCTGATCAATTTGTATCAGTATATATTTTGAACTGACCCAATTCAAATCAATAAAGTTTATTAATTTATTATATTAATTTAAATATTAATTTATATCGTTACACCATCTATTTGGTTTACGTGATTTGTAACATGTATTTTTTTTTTTGATCAAACTTGTAACATATTTTTATTTGGGTTAATTTGCTGTCTAGCCAATTTTGAGAAGGAAATGAAGAATATGGCGTTGATTTTGACGTTATTAACTCAATAACATTTAGTGTATAATTATGCCAGTTATGTCCTTCTTCTTTCCAGGTAATCGGTGACAGAGAGAGATATATGACGTCGATGGCAAAAGACATGTGGACGAGAGAAAAAGATTATGTTGTTGATGAATATGTGTATTGGATCACTGGTTATATGGTTTTGGGGTATTTGTGGTGGAAAACAGCATACAAGCAGGTTGAGATGCAATCACAGTTTACAGAAGAGAGAAACAACGATTGAAACATCATTGATGACGTTATGTTACATATACAATACAATGGCATAGACTCTTTGTAGATAGTATAGCATAAGACTTATTCTTAGATTCACCCCCTAGGGTGAACCTTTAGGTTCACCAACCAATAGGATTCAAGTATTTCTTATTTAATATCTTTTAAAAAAAGAAACAAAATCTTGTTAAATTATATTATGTTTTTAAAATAAATAGCTAAAAATAAACAAAAATAGTAATAATTGAAAAAAAAGATTTTTTTTTATTTTTAAAACTAAGATTCATCCAACGGTTTAGTGTTTACCCAAGGGTTTAGGGTTTAGTATTTAGGGTTTAGGGTTTAGTATTTATGGTTTAGGGTTTAGTATTTTGGGTTTAGGGTTTTTATTAAAAAAATAATTTTGCAACTACAACTACTTTTATTTATTTTTAGCTATTTATTTGAAAACATAATATAATTTAACAATATTTTATTTACTTTTTAAAAAGATATTAAATATAAAATACTTGAATCCTATTGGTTGGTGAATCTAAAGGTTCATCCTAGGGGGTGAACCCAAGAATAACTCATAGCATAAATGGGTTATTCCATTTATATACACACGTAAATGATTCACTCCTATCTATCTTATTAAAACAGAAACATTACAACTTCTTCTAAGTGGATTTTAAAGTTGGACATTATAGAATTAATGCTATATTAATTTACTTATTATTAGACATACATTTTTATAAATAATTAATATCAATCATTACCATAGTTTTTCACTTCTTACCTTATTATTATATCCACTACGCATGTTTCTTTATATTGCATACATTTTACTATAAGCTAGATACATCCACTAGCATATTATACTATAAGATAGATTATTAATATTACATCTACTAACATATAATACTATACGACAAATTACTAATAATACAATATATTATCTGTATTCATTAACTTGTATCTATCAATATTAGCAATACTATGAAGACGACTAACTCTATACTTTGAACCTATAAACTATGATATACTAATTTATAACAAAAATAATATTACTGTTACAAATTAGTTTTAATATAAATCTTCAAAAAACTATAACTTTCTAACTAATTAAATTTAATCAGCAATTTGTTATATAAGATAAATTTAATCAAGATCCAAATCTTTTTTTTCATGTTCAGAAAAAAAAGAAACCTACGAATATATACCATTAAGTTAGCCAAAAATCTTCTGAATAAATAGTAAATCTCACCAACCCAAAAAATGAATTAAAAATATAACAAAAAATATTATGTTTGAAATTTAGCTCACTGGGTCGGGTATAAATATGTTCATTTCATGTATAAGTTCTTCGAGTTCTCAATATTTGGATCTAAGTAGGTATTTGATTTTTTTTGTCCGGATCGATTTTTTTTGTTCCGGATCATTCTAACTTTTTTATGTTATAAATATTAAATAATATATAACATGTATATAAAATATATGAATCAAAAAATATATCCGCGCAGACGCGCGGATCATGATCTAGTTTACTATTAAATCATATAATGAAACTCATGTCACACATTTATTTACAACAAATATATTTGTTTTGTTGTCGTTGCAATTATTGTTTTATTTATCACAGGTAAATCAAAGTGTTTTATTTTATATCACAAAATAGTATAGCACACTAATCTTATCCCAACTCCTAAATAATAAATCCTATCCCAACCCATCATAATACCATCTCAACCCCTAAATACTAAACCCTAAACTTTAATAATTAAACCCTAAATCCAAATATAAACCCTTAACCCAAATATAAACCCTCAAATACTAAACTCTACTCCAACCCCAACACCACCTTTAAAATACAATTCTAATCCCTAATCCCTAATTTTTAAACCCTAAACCCAAATATAATCTATAATATTTTAAATAAATCAAAATCTGAAAATATACGATACTATAGTACTTTGTTTTTTTGTACAAGAAATAGTATGGGTTTCTATAAATGGTATTCTGTTTTTTTGTTCTATTCTATTTGGTCGGAATAGTATAAGACTCCAACCACACTCACAACCTGAAATACTAAACCATATTCCAACATCACTTTTAATACTAAATCCTAAATCCTAATCTCTTACCCTAAACCCAAATATAATCTATAATATTTTAAACAAAATCAATATCTGAAAATATACAATATTGTAGTATTTTGTTTTTTGTACAATAAATAGTATGGATTTCTATAAATAGTATATAAAGATCAGATGAAAAAGAAGATTAATGGACAGTATGATAAACAAATCATATTGATTTTTGTAATATTTTTCCAACATCCGTATGAAATAAATTTTATATTATAAGCAATCGAAAATGATAAAAAGAGAAGTATCAAATCTGAAAGTATAACATATTGTTCTATTCTAAGGAAATAGTATAGTTCGGGAGTTCATCTTCATCATTTCCTCCTTCTTCTTCCAGACATAATGACGCTCTTCTAAAAAAACAGAGTATAGAGACAACCATAGAATCTTATTGGTAACGACAGTGATAATCTAGCAAAGAAGATCATAGGTGATGTAAGAAAACGTACCTTTGGCGATAGAGATTAAGAAAAGTTGTGTTTCACTTTCCGATTGATTCAACTTTAGGTGTAGGGAAATCTGTCAACATAATCATTGATTAAAAGGATTTTGAGATGAAAAGAAAAACAGAGAAAATAGGTTGAAGAGGTTTAGCCGGTAAACATAAAGGGTGTTTTGGTATATAAGATATAAAATACGTTGAATATCATAGTCAAATTTTTTTTTGGCTATTGAGTTAATTATTAATTGTTTGAACGTCATACAGTGCAATTCCCCTTTTTATTTTCTTAAAATAAACAAAAATGTAGCTATAGCACAGCTTGGATATTCGAATCTTTAAAACCGAACATTCCAAAAAAAGACAGTGATTCCAACGGTTGTAAAAATGTCACCATTCACCAACCACTCCTCTGTTTTCCTTCCCAGCTTTTGCTCCTTGCACATCAATCCTAGTATCCCACATTCATTTCTCCTCTCTCTCTCTCTTTCTCTCTCTCTCCCTCTCTCCTAGGAAAACTCCCTTTCTCCGGTGCTGAACCACCGTGAGAAGGAGACAACTCCAGGAAAGTTTCAATTTTGTTTCTCATACAAAGCTCATTAACTCGTCTCGTAAATGATGACTACGACGGTCATGTCCATTGCAGAGAAAGTGCTGGAACGAGTCTACGGAAGTTCCAAATCTACCCTTTCCGTTGCAGACGGTGAAAATACTCAGCGTCACACCCATCACCACGTTCACAAGCATTCATACGACGACAGCGACAATGATGTTTGTTACAGCGACGAGGATGAGTCCGCAATGGAGCTCGTCCAGCTCGGCGTGGAGAGGACCAAGAACATCCTGATCCTCATGAGCGACACTGGAGGTGGGCATCGTGCCTCAGCTGAGGCCATTCGCGATGCTTTCAAGATCCAATATGGAGACAAATACAAGGTAAACAAAATGTGTTTTTACTGGCCGGTCTTGGATATCATATAGCCAGATGAAACATTTGTCTCGGCCCAAATTTAAGTTATTAATATGTATAGGCCCTAACTTGTTTAAGAAAATTCATATAATGATCATTTAGTCTCTTTGATCAAAAAAAAAAAGATCATTTGGTCTCTAGTCCATAGTTGTGTTAAGTCCTATAAATATCAGGACCGGCTCTGTTTGCAAATACAAATTGATAAATGGTTTTTTTTTGACAGATCATTGTGAAGGATGTGTGGAAGGAATACACAGGGTGGCCATTGAACGATATGGAGAGTTCGTATAAGTTCATGGTGAAGCATGTTCAGCTATGGAAAGTTGCATTTCACACCACATCTCCAAAATGGGTCCACTCTTGTTACCTAGCAGCCATTGCAGCTTATTACGCCAAGGAAGTTGAGGCGGGTTTGATGGAGTACAAGCCAGAGATTATCATCAGTGTCCATCCTCTGATGCAGCATATTCCCTTGTGGGTTCTCAAATGGCAGGAGCTACAAAAGAGAGTCCTCTTTGTTACTGTCATTACTGATCTCAACACTTGTCATCCTACATGGTATTATATAATAATAGGCCGGTTTGTTTTATTTTTTGAGAGATGCTAGCTGCAAAAATGGTTTGATTTTTTAATCTCTTCTATGGTTTAAGGTTTCATCCAGGGGTGAACCGGTGCTATTGCCCGTCTCAAGAAGTGGCGAAAAGAGCGTTGTTTGATGGGCTTGATGAGTCTCAAGTCCGTGTGTTTGGTTTGCCGGTGAGGCCATCTTTTGCAAGAGCGGTTCTGGTGAAGGATGATCTAAGAAAAGAGCTTGAGATGGATCAAGATCTCCGAGCGGTTCTACTGATGGGTGGAGGGGAAGGTATGGGTCCTGTGGAAGAAACCGCAAAGGCTCTTGAAGATTCTTTGTATGACAAAGACAATAAGAAGCCCATTGGGCAGATGGTTGTCATCTGTGGACGTAACAAGAAACTAGCATCTGCGTTAGAAGCCATTGACTGGAAGATTCCTGTTAAGGTACGTGTGTAGGCATTACTAGAGGTTTCATAGGTTTCAACACTCAAACTTGGATATGATTGCATTACAGGTTCGAGGATTCGAGACTCAAATGGAGAAATGGATGGGAGCTTGTGACTGCATCATCACAAAAGTAAGAGGCACAAAACAATCTTACATTCACCAAAAATTTGATAAACTGAATGTCCTAACTGAGTAACGATTCATGTTACTTGTAGGCTGGACCTGGAACAATCGCTGAATCGCTTATCAGATCACTTCCTATCATCCTCAACGACTACATTCCCGGACAGGTTGGTTGTAGATTAATTGTTTTTTTTTTTGAAAGAATGTTAAATTAATTCAAACAAAAAAGCTGTTTTACACTTTGTGTTACATAGGGATATAAATTTTTTTAAAAATCCTAAGAAAGCTTCAAGAGACTATCTCGTTGCAAACCATAGAACTAAACCTCCAGTGTGCGCTCGGGCACGAAAAAAGAATATTTGTAGATTAATTGTTAATGATAATCAATTTTTTTTATATGTATAATGTATAGTTTCTCATATCAGTTACACTTGAAAACGAACAGGAGAAAGGGAATGTGCCGTATGTAGTGGAGAATGGTGCAGGAGTGTTCACGAGAAGTCCCAAAGAGACAGCAAGAATTGTTGGTGAATGGTTCAGCACAAAAACAGAGGAGCTGGAACAAACTTCAGGCAATGCACGTAAGCTAGCTCAGCCTGAGGCAGTCTTTGACATTGTCAAAGACATTGATGAGCTCTCGGAGGAACGTGGTCATCTTGCTAATGTCGCTTACACCCTTACCTCTTCCTTTGCCAGTTTAGTTTGATGTCTCATGTCTCATGTTAACATGTCGCTCTACTTAGTTCCTTGTTTGATCTCTTTTTACTTTCATTTTTGTAATAATAATTTGTTTGTTGATTAAGTGGAATGTATTATTTTATAACAAAATGTAGCAAAAGATTCACAATAACAAAATGAATAATGCTTTGAGAAAATTAGTCATGTTTGTTTGCATGTCGCTTTTATTCATTCGAATGTTGCAAGATTTTGCAACTGCGGCAAAAACTTTATAAATTAGTAATGCTGGGATTTGATAATTTATTAATTGACAGAGTTATTAATTTACAGATTTCTTTTTTAGCTTTATATAATTTAAATTATACTTTATATAAAATTAAGAAAAATATTTGATTATACGGTGTATATATTGATTAAATTTAACTTATACAATGTTTATGTTATTCTTATTAGACTAATATCTACTATAAATTTAAATGAATTTTTAGGTTTGAAATGAAAAATAACACCAATGTATTTAGAATAATTAAAGATAGACTTTAATGCGAATAAAAAGTATACTATACAATATATTTATACAAAATTTATATACATTGATTATTAGTTTATTTTTATATTCAAATCATATATTTATATAAGATTTTTTCAAAAATTATTATCTTATCATTTTATCTAATTGTGTAATATTTTACATCGTCCGAACAAGAATTACTAAAATTAAATAATTTATTTATTAATTGATTGAATATTAACTCGAAGTTTTACTAGTTACAGAAAAGTTTAATTTTAAATCACCATAAATTTATTGATATGAAACAATGATTTCTAATTAATCGTTGCAGTCGGTCGCACGCTCGCATAATGCAGTCGCAACAACATGTAAATGTACAGGTTTAAACCTGTTTAATACTATGAAATCTTGATCACACCAATGTTCATGCTAGAAACATTCTCTTCTTATCTTTCCTTAACGTAGCATTCTACGTACGCTTCCAGTTGTATAAGCTTCTGTTTGTGTCATTGAGTCAGATTGCTAAAGTTTCCAAATTTCCAATCGTGCAATGCAATGATGTCAAAAGTTGGATATGCTGCAAATGTATGTTCATCTCACTATGTCAATTTTATGGAGTTTGTACTAACTTTTCTTCTTAGACTCGGTTTGTATTATTTTCTTTTAGTTGAAATTTGGTTTGATATATACAAGTTACTATTAATCTTTCAGGATATATCAGTAAATTAATATTACCAAGACTGGTTTTCAGATTTTTTGAAAGCGATAATAATAGGTTAACGATCACTAATTACACATAACTTTTATCATTCATTATAACACCAAATATTATCTTAAATTCAGGTCACCATGATTTCTTCATGTGACTTTTCACATAATGCCATCAAAATATAATAACAATTAACTTTTCACATAAAAATACCATTAATATAGACACTTCAACCAAAATACGTATACATATATTTCCACTGAAATGCATAAATATAAATTAATTTGTTTTATTATTAATTATTAAAAAATAAATAAGAGACATATTTAATAAAAATTAAACTAATTTAATATGTATAGCATTTCTAGACTAAAAACAAAATTCAGGAAACAAAATTTTCCAATATTAATATTTTGGTACAAAATCTTAACATTCCTTCTACTTCTAAATATTTAGGTGACTACTGACTAAGGATTAGCATATAAAAAGTTTCCTTTGAAACAACAATATATGAACTCATTTTCTTGCTTTCTATATGAATTTTCCTGACTTTCTATAAGTGATTGTTAAAGATTATATTCCTTATATACCTATTACATGATTACAGCTGGTGTGTTAGTGAAATATATAAAAAAATACTTTTAAGGATCAGGTGAAAAAAATATATTTTTCTTTTGCTTAGAAAAATTTTCTTTCCAAATAAATAATTAAAAACTATATGATGTGAGTTGGCAGATTTTTATTATATTTTTGTATTGTGCAAATTAAATTACACTATTGGAAATATTCATATTATTTCTCTCGTCGTGATATCCTGTGTAAATTTGCCGAATATATATAAGTGTAAGTGCGTCCACAATGCATTAAAAAGAATTGGTACTAGTGCCGCGATTCGAAAACAAAACTTCAGAGTTATGTGTGTTTGAGCAGTCTTTTATCTCATTCGTATATTCTGAATCGATTGTTTCATCGGTTTTTAAGTTAACTTAACTTTCCGATTAATTTTTCAAAGCGCTCTCTCTCTCTCTCTCTCTTTAGACATGAATTTAATGGGCTTACCTAGTAGGTATGTTCTACAAATTATATATCTTTCTCCTATATTCTCTTTGATTTTGTATTAGTGAAAACTTGTTTGCAAGTGGTTTGTGTCCCAGATACAAAGCCTGATACTTCTCTAGTGTTGTGTGTTACCTTCAAATTAGTGTGAACAACCCCATTTGATTAGAAATGTATGGCTATAAATCCATAAACTACAATATTGTTATACTTCTAAACAGTTGATTGAGATTGGAGCATAACCTAAAACATTGCTTTCTAGGTTCTAACATGATGAGTCCTATTTTCTGTCTTATAGTGCAAATCAGGGGGCGGCATTTCGTCCTAAGAAGAGGAAGTCACATCCATCTGAGAGCAAGGTCAATGCATTGGTAATAATATATCATGTGGTTCAAGTTATGGCTATGTTATTATTACGTACAAATTTTTAATTTTCTAAATAAAATTTAGGGTTCTCAGCCTGAGAAGCTCACCACAACCACTCTTGGAAGTGGTAACCTCAGAGAAGCCGTGAAACTACCTCCTGGTGAAGACATTAACGAGTGGATGGCCATTCACAGTTAAGACACATCCATTACAAATTTACAATCCTATCAATTGTTACTCTATATATCTTCTCAAGTTTAACTTCGTATGCTTGGTTTGTTTCAGCCGTAGATTTCTACAACCATGTGAACGTTTTGTACGCTACTCTCGGAGAGTTCTGCACACCCATCACTTGCCCAATCATGAATGCTGGATTGTAACTCACTCCTTCGTTCTTAACTCTCATTCAACAGTCACAATAAAACTTTTGGTCATTTTCGTTTTTTCTTGGGTGCAGATATGAGTATAGATGGGCAGATGGAGTTGCTATTAAGAAGCCAATAACGGTTTCTGCTCCTGAATATGTTGAGTATCTCATGAACTGGACTGAAACTCAGATCGAAAACAAAGCCATCTTTCCGAAAGAATATGGTAGGCGTGAAGCTAATCAATTGTGTTAAAACTTTTTGTCATTATTTCTGGTTTGTAATACTTGTTTACTTTTTTTTTTTGACAACATAATACTTGTTTACTTTTCAACCTTCTTTAGGAGTACCATTCCCACCAAACTTTAAGGATTTCGTGAAGCAGATTTTGAAGAGGTTGTTTCGTGTTTATGCACACATCTATCACTGTCACTTTAAGAAGATTGTGGGATTCAAGGAAGAAGCTCATCTCAACACTTGCTTCAAGCATCTTGTTCTCTTCATATCTGTAAGTTGATGAATCTTCTCTACAACATATTGATTTGTTTTTTGGGTTGTAAAAGTTGTATAACTATGATGGGCTTTTTTTATGCAACATGCAGGAGTACCAGTTGATGGATGAAGCAGAGTTGGCTCCTGTTAAAGACCTCGTGGAACAGATTCTGAACCCATAGAAACATTTTATGTTACATCAACTCGTTTTGTAAACCATGAAAAACATCATCTCCTCCTTTTTGGATAGTATATGTAAACTATCTTGTGATGTTTTCAAATTATCAATCAATAAAATTCTATCAACCTATATTACATGAAAATGGTGAAACAAAGTTTACTTTTCTCATTACAGTTTCCCATAAGGATTATAAAGACTCACTCAAACCAAACAAACAAATACATGATTTAATAAAACAAAACAAAACAAAAAAAATATACTCTCCTTCCCTCTGTGGACAAGACAGCATCAAACACACACCTAAAGCCTTTCTATGACACAAAACAAATAACCCCTGTGAGTTGCCATAACTACAGGGATGCAAAGAATGAAATAAACTCTGGCCTTTCCACAAATACAAAGGCCAGAGAGACTGATCCCCAAATCAAGAAGAAGAATGGAAAGAGAAGGAAAATGATATACACAAAATGCCCATAAAAAAAAGCAGTGGCTCACACGATGTATTTATGTATATGCAGCAAAAACAATCGTATTTGGTTGGAGCATACCAAACTTCCCCGAGGACACTTAAGACGCACTGCCTTCTTTACGTGTGAGTAAGAATCCAAAACCTGAGTTTTCACGGATCAGTTGAGGAGGTTCAATGTCATTCACATCCACTTGTTGCATTGACTTCGATATGTCTTCCACCGTGAACGGAATGCTGCGTTGTCATTGATTTATTGGGTAAGTTTAGAAATGGGAAGGTGTACAAAAGAGACTGAACACACATTCTTTTCAGCTTACCTTGAGTCATCGTCCAAAAGGAAAGAGCTGCTTACAGCATTGTTCGAGTCCTCCGTCATCATCACCCTCATGTTTGCAATAACCTATGGTTTTGGAAAAAAACACAATTACTACCTTCTAGATAAGAGAAAGCTTAGTCATTTACAAGTGAAACATACATCTGAAGAAACGCTATGAGTGCCATATTTGTCATCCCAGTACATTGTGCTGATTCTGTATAGCTGCTGTATACTTAGCACCTGAACCATAACAGCAACTTCAATGTTAAGCTTATGAGGGTAAAAAGTAAACAGATTTCACAGAATAGAAGAGAGTAATACCGGACAGAGGTCTCTTGTTACTTCGTCCAAGGTCTTTTTTGGCTTTTGATGAATGACCTGAACAGAGAGCGAAAAAAACAAGAAAAGTTCACATAAGCAAATAATGTAATGGAAGCATAAAAGGAGTGGCAAAATTATCGATTAAAAATTATACCAGGAAACCAACTGCCTGCCTGATATGCCTCAACTCATCCCAAGCAGAACCAGCATACTGTAATAAGATGAAGCAATATTAATCAAAACTCAAAAGGTGTAAAATGTTTAACAAATATTAAGAGGCAAAGCGTGAGGAAACAATGGCTTACTTCATCAGTAGCCTCTCCACACCACTGCTCTAGTTCAGCCAAGCCTGCTTTAACGTACTCGCCGTTGCTGAATGAGCAACATTCACGACGTAGAAGAAGACTGCACAATTTCATTACAGAGAAACCTTTTTAGTCAATCAAGGAAAATCTGGTTTGAGAGAAAACGAAAGGAGAGGTGCCAAGTGAAAACATGCCTGTTGAAAAGCTGAACATTGATGAAGGAGAATATTTGTGTAAATACTTTGCGGACTAAGAAAGGTGGAGCCTGTATCATGTAAACATAGAATATAAACAACATTCCCTAAAAAAATATTAATTTTTTCTTTTGTTAATTTCTTATGGAAGTCAAGACTCACGTTGTTCACTTTCATTAGATTCAAGTAACTGTTTAGGCTTTTCCTAATACTTTGCCAATGGGCAATCAGAGCTTGTTGAGCAACAGCATTTGCTTGTGCTCTCCCTTTCACTAAACTTGCCCTTGATGTCCTTGGTGCCTGTATCATGTAAACAACATGCACGTACACTTAATCAATTATCTGATGAAAGTTAAGCTAAAAAGGATCAGTATATCAACTCTCAACAACAAAAACTACATTAATTACCTGTATACATAACCCAAGAAGAGGAGAGATCTCTTTCTTTAGATTATCTCTGATCATTCCATATATCTTCTCGAGGAATGCAGTAAGCTGCTGCTTGAAAAGTAGTGCCGGGTACTTTGCTTCAACTTGCCTCAAGTCGTCAAGCTTGGTGAGCGCTTGTCTATTCAGAAAAGAGTGTCCAGCACTTTGAGGTGATGCCCTTATTCCCTATTTAGAATGTTAATAAGGCACACAATATGAACTGAGACTGCACACCAAGGCAGTTAAAAAGAAAATTCGAAAAAACAAACAGATCTTCAGCTTCTTACTTGTGACATCCTTCCAAATAGGGATGCTGATGTTGTTCTTCGTCTCTGTGGTGTTAAACTAGCTGCTCCAGTTGCTTTGAGTGTGCGTTGCAGAAGCAGTAATAGCGTGGCTGAATTAGATAACCAATACGCCAAAACCTCGTTATTATCTGGTACCTGTAATGGAAGACAACATTTTCCATACTTATATTGAGAAAATAATCAACATTATGGAGTGTAGATCACGTTAAAACAGTTCATAAAATGCTTGAGGAATGAAGTAACAAAGAATCAACTTACTTCAATGGCCGAAGCTATTGTTTGAATGATACGGTCAAAGACGCTAGTTCTTTCGACTTCAAATGATCTCCAGTGAAGAAGACATTTGTATATGACACATGCAGCAACAGGCTTTCCTCCAGCATATCCAAGGTTTTGTGAGATACACTTGACCAGTAGATCTTGGTTTTCCTGAATAACGCAAAGATTATATCATATATTAAGAGAAAATCAGAGTGCAAGAATATCGTTGTATGTGATACATGCAGAGTAGTTACCTGCTGCTTTTCATTCAGATATTTCTGTGGTTTCTCCTCAGACTCTGGCTCCCGTACAGCAAGAGCCATGTCCTGTGATATTCACAGACAGTAAGCAATTGAAGAAACAAGTAAGTATGCTGGTCTCCTTAGGAACAGTAAATTTAATCAGAAAAAAATCATTTCTCCTCACCGGTGTGGTCTTTGTTTCTCCATTAAGAAGACTTCCATTCTCTGGAGTTCTCTGAACATGGAGAAGAAAATATTACATGAACAAATAGGCCTTTCTTGTATTAATATGTAAAGAAGAAAAATAATTCATATGTTGTTGGCACCGGTAAAAGCATTGTTTTTGATCGCGTGGGCATAGTTCTGCTGGTTGGAGATATAGCAAGTGCCTGTTGACGAAGAACTTGAATCTCTGATTCTGAATTGGAAAGCTTCTCTTCTAGTCTGAAAGGAGAAGTAAACTCAATATGTAAATGTCCAGAACAGAATAAACACAGTTATAACTTATTAGCATCAAGACTAAAAACGAAATAATCAAATGTATATTGACAAGTTCAACAAATGTTAGCAATTAGGATGTGTACTCTCTCTTTGCTAATCCTTCATCAATATATTTTACGAACCTTTGTACCGATTCATGAAGCTGGTCTGCTTTTCTCGTCGCATTTTCAAGCTCTGTGGCCAGCTCAGAGTTTCTAGCCTCTGCCTCTGAGAAAGCTTTTCTCAAGTTTTCTGCAGCTTGTCGTTCAGACTCAAGCGAAGCCTGTAACAAAAGGTATGATTTCAACTTTAGTAATGAACATATGAAGGATGAAAATAATAAGTTAAAACACACATACCTTTAGAGCCTCCACCTCTGATGTTAATGAATTGATTTTTTCAGTATCCTCAACCAATACCGGAGTCTCCTTAATGACTGGAGGTGCTTCTTCGATAGCTTTCCTTGCAGCCTCTCTTTCCCTAATCACAGCAGCGTTTGCTTCTTCAACTTGCAACCGCATTGCTTGCAGAGCCTCCTGTTGTTTTGCAGATTCTTGGGCTTTTGCTTCTTCCAGCTCAGTCTATATGACCCGTAATTATCAGTAACAGTCTAACTGAAGGATGATATCATGCCAGTGTATGGAAATGAACTTACTCTCTGTCGCTTTTCTAGCTGTAAACGCCATGTTAGTTCTTCAACACGCTTCTCAAGTTTGTCCTTGGCCTCTCTAAGGGCTCCTGTGTCTCGCGCAGCCTAGTTCAATTAATTTTAAATTATAAGAATCTGATTGCTTCATCAATATGTGAAAACCTGAGATATGTTTTAATACAAAAAGACAAAAGAGACTGAACCATTTTGAGTGTCCTTAATTCTTTTCGTGCAACCCTGCTCCTCCAGCCACATTGCGTAGAAAGAGCAGCTTTCTGGAGTTTCTTGTAGTAAGAATGTGCCAGGTGACTACGAAGACGAGCCTAAAAATTAAAATGAGGAACCGTCAGATTGATGCGGCAAGAGGAACAATTTCTCAGTTCTGTAAACAGAAAAAAAAAAACCAAAGAGGCCTCTTATCAATGACCTGAACAATAGTAGCAGCCTTCATTTGCTTTCTGAACCTGAACTCATTGCGAGCAACCATTCCCCTTAGTGCTGTTTGAACTGCTATTGCTGAATGTCTAATTCTCAAATAAGATTCTCTGGCAATATGTCCTCTGAAACTCTTCTGAATCTTCACCGCTGCTGCTTGGCGTCGCATTTCCTCATAAAGGTTGCATGCCAATTTGCCTTACATTCAATCAAAAGGTTTCAGAGACTACTTACTCCTCCAAATGTAATACAATCAAGCCACTAGTTTCATGGCTACACAGAGAAGCAAAGCGATTTTTTTTCTTTTCTGCAATAAACTAGGGAAGAAGATACCTCGGCAATTAGACTGCAATACGATAGCAGCTCCACGTAGAGCACGAAATTCTTTACGGGCGATAAAAGTACGGCTTTGCCTTTGGATTCTCCTAGCGGCATTTCCAAGAACCTCGGCTCTTCTTGCATCCAACTCAGCCATCTGACCAGCTCTAAGGAATACTTTTGTTTTCCCTAACTGCAAGTGGCAGCATGTTGGATAAATTAGTCATAGCTCCTGAACCACCATAAAGGAACCATTACATAATGCAATTACCAATGACTTACTTCATAACCCTTTAAGCCTATCTTATCCAGAAGCATTCTGCATGCAACTTTGTCGTCATAACTGCATAGAAAGTAGGAACCATTAGATACATCGGAAAGGTGCAAGGCACGAAGACCAATGCAAGAAACAAAATTATATCAGCTGCAACTTACTTTCCATCCAGAACATCGGGAGCAAGAACACCAAAACGATTGAGAAAGTCGTAAAACGTCCGCTTTGTTGGATAACCAGCACAGCTGATTCTAATAGCTTCCAGAACACCCTTAAAAGAATTAAGACAAATTTGTGTTTAATAACCAAAAACTTAAGTTGAGGTACCTCAATTGTTAATACTCACGAACAGAAAAGTATATTATGGAAGGTTCAGACTGTACTTACACCACACCGTAATTGTTGAATTACGTTCAGATTCTCGAAAATGGCAGGCTTAAGTACATTATTTGGCTTCACACATCTGATGTAGTGAGGTTCAGTTGAGTTGAGTGTCTCCATCAACGACTGAAGTTGAAGCTGGAATTTGAGATAAAAGTATTTCTTGTTAAAGCAACTTAAACATCTCTTATACTTGAGCTAGAGTCGTCACTACAAAATGTCTGTAATCAAGAACATCCCTAACATGGGTTAAACAAGTATTGATGTATCTATCTACTATACACAAACCATTAGTGTTCCCTTAAATATCTACTGAAGTGGAGAATATATCATAACAAAGCTTTCAAGAAGAGCAGAGAGGAAACATGTTCCAAAGAGGGAAGACTAATTACCAATCACCATACCTTAAAGCGTGACCCGATGGAAGAAAATTTGGTTTTACTTGACGTTTCTTCTGCTAGGCGAGGAAATAAACCAGCTACGAAAGTATCACTGGAAGCGATCAAAAGATCCTGGTGTTCTGCCACAACGTAATCTTTGTTCTTGTCAAGGAACAAGTCAGCCTGATAAGTTACCTGTTTCAATAGGAAAGAGAGTGTGTGGTTAACAGGAATAATATCTAAACCCTTGTCATACGCATGTGAAAGATGTATTACCTCTCCAGCATAATGCGATATTGCAAAGCTGGTCCGAGATAGCTTTGGTTTCGTAAACCGCTTACTGTTTTTGAAAGTCTGATACAGCTTTTGAGCAAATGTTTCATGTGTCGACTTCGGAAACATACTGCAAAAGAATGGAACATCAATTTATATACTTGATCTCAGTCAAATTAAGTAAAGCAGCGCCTTCATCAGATTCCTCTAAAGAGTCTAGCAACCTACCATGCTTCATCTAGAAGTGCAATGACTCCTCCAGGTTTCTGTACGAGCAAGTCACGTACACACAGAGGTGTTAAGAAGGATGAATTAGTTGTAATTTTCACAAAAAAAAAATCGTTTAAGAATAGAAATAATCCAACACCTTCTCAATGAGTTCCAACACATCCTTGTTATCAACAAACTCTATGTAACTCCAGTTGATCTCTTCTTTGGTATAATCTTCTTGTTCCATTTTGAAGACGTGCTGCGAAAGTATAATTATTATACGTCAAAGCTAAGTAGGGAGAGAAAGATATTTGGAAGCTACGGGGATAGAGCACAACATACCTGGTTGAAATGTTGTTGCAGCTTTTCATTGGTAAAATTGATGCAAAACTGCTCAAAGCTGAAAAAACAACAAGAAACTCAATACAAACATCTTCACAGAAGGAAGAAATAATTCTGCAAGCTACAAAACGTACCTGTTGGTCTTAAAGCTTTCGAACCCATAGATATCAAGAACACCAATTATTGTCTTAGAGTTTGGATCTTGCCCTATAGAATTGTTAATTTTATCAACAAGCCTGAAAAAAAAACAGGATACAGATTTTAAGAAGTTAAAAACAAAATAATAGATAACAGCCAGCAAAACTTAAAGATTTTTTTTGTCTTTGCGTACCAATCAAACAAGCGTGAATAGATAGTCTTTGCTAATGCATCCCTGCTACCCGTGGCTGAATCAGGATCAAGTGTTTTTGTAATAACCTCTTCTGGTGTAATCATTGCACGTTTAATCAATGCATCTTCCAAGCTCTTTGCATTACACCTTTTTAAAGAAGTGAGTCAAGGATCAAATATGTAAAAAAAAAAAGAAGAAACAAAATAGAAATCAAGATTAAACAAGTAAGCAGGACATAGTACAATACCTAAGAAGTTCAGCAGTTGCATCCAAATGAAATCTTGATTTTTCATCCTTCAAAACTGAGGAGTCGATCTCTTTTCCTTTTGCGAATTCGACATTACCTAGATGCAGGATTGCAGCAACAACTCTAAAGATTGCATCCTGATAGCAATTGTCATCAGTAAAAATGGCTACCAGAGAAACCATCTCTTGTTGGAAAAGGAACAAGTGATAGACTGACCTGTTCCTCTTCGCTGATGCCAACAATATCCATAGCTCGTCGGGTAGCAAGATACTCCTCGGTGTCATCCACTCCATCCAGCTTATAGCACTTCGATTGATTTAGGTAGTGGAACGACTTAGGATCTCCCAACTTAAACTTTTCTCTTTCCTACAGAATGGGAACAGAAATGAAATCCCCCAACTACTTATTCATGAGGTATAAAGCAGAACGCTTCAAAGCAAGGTTTATTGTTATCATTGTGCAGCACCAGTACCTCCGGTGGGGCAGCACATAACATGTAAAAACAGTGGTAATTTCTTTCTGGATCTGATATTTGACACACTCGGGATCTTTCCAACAAATATGTTCGGACAGCTGCTCCAGATATTCTCCCACTTCTGTCGAACTGAAGCTCGACAAACTTTCCAAATCGACTGCATTTTGATTGAAAGACAAAATTGCAATGAGGTTATCTGCTCTAAAGCTTTTCTAAAAAAGAAGTCACTAGAATAACTCTAGAACACAATAATCTATCACGTATTAAAGTGAGTTGGTGTAGGAAAAAAGATTAATCCTTCACTTCATAGATGAAGAAAGCCAGGAGATTAATATGGTTTAAATGTAATTCAACTTATTTCATGTGCCATCTGTGCAACTGATCACCGATGTTAGTTACAAAACAGTTCTCTAACAAGTAGTCGCCGAAGGAGCTTTGAGCAACGAACAAGTTTGACTATGCAACTTATAAAAGTATTTAAAGATAAGATCCGTAGGAAGAAACTATCAGCGAACATAAGCATACCTGGAGTTGTTATTCCTGAGAGTTTTGGCGTTTCCAAATGCTTCAAGAACTGGATTCGACTGTATAACAACAAAAAAACCGAAATAGTTAATCACGCTAGCATTACAAGCCTCTCTGTAGATATATCAACACAGTAGCTAACATAGATTTGTGACGCCCACCTCTAGAACTTGCTGTTCCACTGTCCTTCCTTCAACGCCGGATCGACCACCAAGGTAAGCAAGGTAGCGCATAAGCATCTTTGTGGTCTCAGTTTTACCAGCTCCACTTTCCCCACTAACCAGAATAGAGTTGCTCTTTCCCTCATTGATCATCGCTCTACCCAGAGAAGCAATAGACAAACATGAGAAAGTATAGGGATAGAGAGTGATTAAGAGAATTTCGGTTAGTGGAATCATTGATTGGTCCCCATTACCTGTAAGCAACTTCTGCGATTGCAAACACATGGGGGCTTAATTCACCAAAACCTGCTCCTTTGTACTGCTCCATCATATGAGTATCATAAAGATGTGGTAACCTTTGAAACGGATTTACAGCAATCAAGATGTTTCCGGTATAAGTCTGCAAAGGTAATTTAGTGGAAATACTTAGGACTGTGTAGTGCTTAGAAATTAATATAATGTGATTACATTAGTACTCAGCGCAGAAAATGAATAACTACTTACATAAATTTCATTCAGTTCATATCTCATAGCCAAGTTCTGCAAAACACCAGGTTCATGTAGATATGAGAGCTTTGTCATGTCATCAACACCCCCAGGGAGCGCCTCCATATCCTTTGGAAATACGTTTGCGATTTTGGCCACAGCCTGAAATTAAAATTCATTGATTGATTTAATACAATTGTAATATAAATATGGAACAGGGAAATCAATGTCATGCAAAAAAATTATAAAAAGCTCATGTGTATCCCTGGGGGGAAAGAGTCTAGAGGCCTAGTGACATTTTGCTCAAAGGAAAATAGACACCCTTAGCAGAAACACTCTATCCAGTGAAATGACATTCTTTCTCAAAAGGAAAGATTAGATGCAATAAACATGGCAGGAGGATTAGACAACTTACGGTCTTCCCGTTAGTGGTCTGTACGTGAACTTCTTCTCCATTGATTTTGACAACTTCTCCATCAATCCACGCCAACCCTGGATCTTCAATCCAAACATGAGAACCAACTATAATATTGACTGGGGCAACCTACAATATATAAAGATTGCAAGTGTGAGGTACAGAAGCTGTTGTTCTAATCTGAATTGAGGGAAACCAAACTTGAAGAATCATAAAACACTTGAAAGACAGCTTTTCAAGATTTGTGTAGAGAATCTAGAGATAAATGAGGAAGAGATGCCTAAAATTATTTGTGATTTTAACAATACAATGATCCTTTTGAACAAGAAGCATTTGAGGTAGAAAGGCAGAAGAAGTGTTCTCAAGCATAGAACAACTTATACAAGAACCATTGAAAAAAGGCATTCTATTGAACAAATTCAGATTGATGAACCAACATAGTAAGGCAGATTGTATACAAGAAGAGTAGAGCGATACTGGATCTCATAGTTTAAGTCCATTGTCAAAGAATAGTAAGTGGAATACTATGAATCTGGGACCTTATTCTAATGAGTCTAGAGCACGTTAGAATCTGCAAAACTATATCTTCTTCAGCCTTGAAAAAGAAGTTCAAAAAATAATAATAATAAAAATAATGGGGAGCCAAAAGAAGTTTCCTGATCATATACAATAAAACATAGAAGGTTGCAGGGCAGCTCATACTACATGCTATTCTAGGCAGGTAGGTTGAAAGTAACTAATAATAGAAGTTAAACACACACATATCTAAACTTTTATAAGAGCCTGTAAGCTAAAATGTTAATACGCAAATCTCATACAAAAGATCCTATTTTTTTTGTTGCTCAGATAATTGTCGAAAAAAATGGAATCAAGTTTTAGTTTATGGAATCATAAGAGAGAGAATAAGAAAATGGAAGAGGAGGAGGATGATTAATATTACCATGGCTACTCTTCTTCGTCCAATAAAGAAGATCCTATCTTTGCCACTATATCATCCAATAAGAGCCCGACCGAGTTTGCAAGTCAGATCGGAGTTTGGTGGGTGGTGTCGAGAGTTTTATTCGGAGTCAGCACAGCCGCCCACGGAGATCAGATTTTGACTAAATAATATTTCTCAAGTTGAATCGGAATGTTTTTCTTTCTCTCTCTCTCTCTCTCTCTAGAAAGGTTGATGATGTTGAGGAAGAAGGAGTTGGACTTGAGACGTCTATTGGCTTTTTTCTCTCTCCTCTCGCTCGAGCAGCAAGGCAATGTTCTCTCTCTCTCTAACACTTTTTTGAAAAAAAAAAAATAATAATGTTTTTTGGGGGTGATTGAAAATAGAGATTGGTCGAGTGGGGTCCACTGAGACTTGGGGACGGTGCTGGATTCGAGTTGGACATTCCTGGTCAGCCGCCCCAAGAAGAATTATATGTAAGAGAAAGCAGACAACCAGGAAGGAAAGATAGATTCTTATTTACTGTTCTGGTAAAAAAGTAAACTTTTACTTCTGTAAAAATAAAATTAGTGGTGGTACTGGTAGTTTTGGTTTCCGGTTTAGTTTTGGTTCGGTTCGGTCTGGGTTAGTTATCACCACTTGCAATTAACAAGTTTACACATCTACAGTGTCGGCTTTGATCCTTGCAAATCTGAGTGAGAAGGAGAAGGGAGGGCATGAGAATGATGAGATCTTTCTCGATGGCAATGTGGCTCGTCGCACTAGTTTTTTCATCCATATTTTCTATTGTTGTTTCTTCCCCAGAAGCAGACTTTGTTCAGAAGACCATCTCTTCCCACAAAATCGTCATCTTCTCCAAATCCTACTGCCCGTACCTCTCTCTCTCCCTCTCTCTATTTATCTGTCTGTTCATCTCCAGTTACTAATCGTCTGCTTCTCATAAGAAAAAGATTGGATCTTTAGTGCCTTTTGCTTTTTCTTCTTTTTAGATCTTATCAAATTGAATCTTGAGACTGAAGACTCGTTATACTCGCATTGCATTTATGAATATGTGTCTAACTTGAAGTTTAGATATTTGTGGGAAAATCAAGTTTGGATTTTTGCTCGGGTTCTGTTCTATTCTATGAGGTGTATCTGTTCTAAGAGTTATGCTGTAAGATGATCACTCATCACTCACCTGTATGTATATATGACTATGAATCCTTGGTTGGTGTCGTGTCAACAGGTATTGCAGGAGAGCTAAATCTGTGTTCATTGAGCTGGATCAGCTTCCTCATGTTGTCGAGCTTGACCAAAGAGGTGTGTGTTTTATTACTCTTTTTTTTTTAATAACTTAATCATCCAACTATGCTTCTTACCTCTTTCTTCTCTTGACCATCTTTTGTCTATTAATTTTCGGAAACTTTTGAAGAATCAATGTATAGAAGATTCATTTGTGACTTAACAATTGAGAGATTTGATGAACTTTAATTGATGTTCGTGTAAAAATTGTGTCTTGCAGAAGATGGTTGGAGCGTTCAGAGTGCACTTGGAGAGATTGTTGGAAGGCGAACAGTACCACAGGTTTTCATTAACGGAAAGCACATCGGAGGATCAGACGGTAAATACTCAACCTTCTTCAAGAAAATGTCTTAGCTTTATTATGACAACACATGCTGATTGATCGAATTTTTTGTATTGTTTTCTGGTTGTCAGATACCGTAGAAGCGCATGAGAGCGGGGAACTGGCCAAGCTTCTCGGTGTTTCCACAAAAGCTGAACTCTAGGTTCAATCTTAATTGGAACAAGAATTGATAAAACACTATCCTCTGTGATACTCTCACTCATGTGTTGTAAGCACTTCAATTTACATTTTTATGAATCTTGTAATCTGTTCTCAAAGATTATAAACGTCTTGTTATAGACTACAAGTTGAGTTATACAAAGTTGGTTAATCTCCACAAGCTCCACATAGAGTTTCACCGTGTTCCTCTTCATCCTCAATCCTCATCCTCATCCTCTTCCTCTTCCTCTTCCTCTACTCCTTCCTTGTCGTTGACCTCTATTGTCCTTGAGCTTTTGACATCTAAATCTCTCTGCGTTGAATATCAAAGAAGATATTGACTACACCAACATAGCGACGGTAAACTTTCAAAAATTAATCAACAACAACTATCATTTGATCAGAAATTTGAGATAACATGGCCATTTTCAATGCATACTGGTCTAGTGATTACAGCTGAAGAGGCCGCTCGTCTTTGTTACCTCAACGAATCTAGAGACTTCTCATACAACAAGATTCACAAACTAACGTTTGGAACCACTCGTCTTTGCCATTTCAGTCTAAGTTTCAGAAGCTCAGTGGCAAACAGTGTATGAACCTACAATCTACGATGCTTGAGGAACAAAATAAAAAAAGAGTACACCGTTCTTTTGATAAATAAAATAAAATAAATTAAATAATCAATATATATATATATTCATAACTATGATGATGATATATTGATATGATCATAGCATGTGATAAAAACGATTTAATAAAATAAATTCAGTAAGATTGAGATATTCTCGTATGATGAACATAAAATATGTTTTACAACCATTACATATATATTTTAAATATTTTTTAGTATATGATTGTAATATTTTTCCATTCATTTAGTATTTTGCATAGTGAAGCCCGCAATAACACCTGAAGAACTGCAAGCCATTCTGGACTTTGCATGCTCCCAAGTCAATTGTCCATCCATCAACCCATGCTTTTCAATGTCGACCGATCCATGCTTCTCAACGTCAGTTGACCTGAGCTTCAACTAAAGAACCCAAAAGATTTATTATGTAACTAGTATATTTCTCTGATTCTTTTGTTGTCAAAAATATTATAAAACTAATGACAATAATAAATTTTTAATAATAAAAGGCTAAATTGGAGAAGTAGAATCAATGAAATAAAGTATTTCGATTGAGATGAATCGTGCTATATTTATTTGTCTTTATCTTTTCATTATTATAATATGATTTTTTAAAAAATTATATAGTTTAAAAATAAATCTTTAAGTTTATTAATTTGTAGTTTTCAAATTAAAAAATCAAAGTTTGTATAATTTTGTTTACTTTATATTTTAATAAATTCCATGTCATCAATATTTTAGCTAAACATCTCTCAAAATCATCATTAAAAGTTACAATTGTCACTTCAAAAGTTAAAAAGAAAACTAATGAAAAATTCAAATGTTTAAATTGTATAAGTATCATTTTAAAGATTTTAAATGAGATTTTCTTCTTATATCAATTACAGTTAACATCTCTATTTCCTTGAATATACTTAATCCAAGTTGTGTGGTCTTAACTGAGATTAAAGGTTGGTGTATTCAATTAAGAGTTTGAAATAATTTGTATTAAGATAATAAATTCATTGTTATTCAAACGTTGATTTTTAAAAACATTTTCAAATTCAGTGTTATTGAACTTGTCATTTTATAAAACACTTTGAAATCTCCTTTTGTTGGAAAAAAGTAAAGTTTTTAGAGTATTTTAAGTGTTACTAGAGTATTTAAGAGGATTTCTTTAGTTATAAAAATAAAAATCTAAATCTCATTGTTTTAGAAGATATTCTAGTGTATTTCAACAAAAATCACCCCAATTTTTTTAATTTCTCTGTAATCATCTAAAAACTCATTAAAAATTAATCACTTTAAATTTCAGATTCAATACATCTTCTAAAAATGTCAAAACTAAAAAGGTATAGATATTCGACTATAGTCGACAAAATTGAGCGGTCATAGTTGTAATTAATGTTCTAAAATTGTTTTAGGCTACGTTTAGGCGGCACCTGAGCCTTAGCCTTCTAAAACATGATAATTATTTTTGTAATCATTAGAATTTTTGAAGTATTTTTAAAATAATGATAAATTATCAGCTAAATCACTAAAATTATTTATTAATAAAAACATGACAACTAATCAAAAATTTATTTCTTTTTTTTTCCAAATACTAATAAAAATTTCCTAAAACTATGAAGAAAATGACAAATCAGCAAAATTAATTGATAAATAATAGTATAGATAGATCTATCTAGAATCTAGATATAGTTATAATATAGTAGTTCATTATTATTATTTATAAATTATAATAATTAATGTGTTATAGTATAAAACTTTATGAGAATAACAATAATGTAAATAATAACTTTTACAAATCATGATATTTAATTTGTTATATTATGTATATATTTAGCATTTTCTGTCTAACTTATTTAGTATATTATTATAATTTTTAAACACATAATTATACTAAATAATAATTTAAGGGCCTAATTAATCGTTCGAGTCGTTAAGAGCATTTCCAAAAACACTCTCTATTTTGAAGTTTTTCAAACTCTATATTTAAAGTTTTAAAGTGTTATTATTCAAAAGTAAAACTTCAAAACTAACTTCAAAAATATTTGTATTTTACACTATGGTCTTTATATATGTCACAACTAATATAAATTCATAAAAAATTATAAATAACTAACACATATATTAAAATATTAAAAATGTTAATTAATAAAAACTTACATTGAGGTATAAAACTAGAAATAAAAATACATAACTAAATATTAAACCAGAATCAAAATACCACATTATACCACAAAATTATTTATGTAATACTTCTATATGTGATCAAATAGTGCATTTCGAAGTAAGAAATGACTCTCTTTATTTTTAATTGTAGATTACAAGCTAAAAATTGTTGATTATTAGTATTGTTGTAATATTTAAATTTCTATAATAATTATGTCTTTATGTACCTTTTTCAAAGGCTTTTTATTAAGTTTGTTTTGTAATATTTTGTTGTTTAATTTTACTTTTAAAATAATATAAAGCTTTTAAGAAAATATTATTTAATTTTATGCGTAAAACTTAAATTTATAGAAATTAATCTGAAATTTATGAGGTATAAAGTTTTTTAAAGATCAAAATGAGAAATGAAAAAAAATATTTAAGAATCATAAATAAAGTGTGTAGTTGTAGAACCAAAATGAAAATTTGAAGTTTTGAAGTTATAAAATATCTTTGGAAAATAAAAAAATTTATATATTTGAAATTATAAAATGTCTTTTAAAAATGCTCTGAATCATCATGACATTTTTTTAACACTAGTTTTAATTCCTCTTCAAATTCTATCGAGATGAACAACTCCAATTTATCAATTTGTCCTCTACATAGAAATATGGTTTTAATTTTATTTTATTTTTGTTTTTGTAAATCACACACTATATTTGAAAAGGAAGTGGTTGACGTGTGACTAGATCGGGCCTGTCTGTCACTTTCCAAGGAGCAGTGGAACAACTTTTCGTCTTGGTTCAATTATTTTTCTAAAACCAAAGTTTGCTGCTTTTATCATCATCACTCACTTGAAACCCAAAAAGACAAAGACTTTTGCTTTCTCTTCTTTTTCAAAAAGACACAAACTTGAGTGCCGCTCTTTCATCGTGAGAGGAAGATGGAAGGAGGAGGAGGAGGTGCCCACTACAACCCTCGAACCGTCGAAGAAGTCTTCCGAGATTTCAAGGGCCGTCGTGCTGGCATCCTCCGTGCTCTCACCACCGGTCTCTCTTCTCTTCTTCTTCTTTTTAAAGTTTGCATTTTGGGTTTTGACTTTTCCTCACGACCATCGTTTTGTTGTCTGATTCAGTTTTTTTTTAATTGAATAAGTATGCTCTAGTTTTAATAGATTGTTTCGTGTTGGGGGGAGATGCTTAATTCTCTAATTCATGTATATAATATTCTGACTTTTGTTTTACTTTTCTTTTTTTTTTTTGTTTTTTTTTTGCAGATGTGAAAGAGTTTTTCCAGCAATGCAATCCTGGTTAGAGTTTTTCTCTCTTTCTCTCTACCCTTCGATTTATATACATCTTTGCTTCTGTCGGTGTTCTGCTGTTGATATAAATGGTGACAGAGTCTTAACCAAATCAATACTGACACTGAAAATTACATTTATCTTGCTTTTTTTTTGATTCTTGATGACTCACTATACTAAATATTTGATCAATGTTGCTTTCTAGCACAATCTGCTGAATCTTTACTGTATATATCAGTCTATTGTTTCTTAAGAGTAGTTCAGGTTGTAACTTTATGTGCTAGATGAGAAACTGAAAGTCTGTATTTTGTAGAGAAGGACAACCTTTGCTTGTATGGATTCCCGAATCAAGTGTGGGAAGTTAACTTACCAGCTGAAGAAGTGCCTCCAGAGCTCCCTGAGCCTGCGCTCGGCATCAACTTTGCCAGGGATGGAATGCAGGAAAAAGAATGGCTTTCTCTCGTTGCTGTCCACAGTGATGCCTGGTTGCTTTCTGTCTCCTTTTACTTCGGTTCAAGATTTGCTTTTGATAAAGCTGACAGGTATATATCAATCCTTCCCTTCTTTGATTGCTATGTAATTCTCTTCCATCATTATCCAGCATCTTGACACTAACCGGTACACACTTACTGATTCAGGAAACGCTTGTTCAACATGATAAACGAGGTTCCTACTGTATTTGAAGTTGTAACTGGAAGTGCTAAAAAACAAACAGAGGAGCAGCCTTCTTCAGTAACTAAAAATGGCAACAGATCCAAGTCTAATTCAAAAGTGGTAAGATTCATGCTCGTCCTTTACAACATTGCCGTTTATTGATCAACCTAGAACGAGACCAAACCAGAGATCCCTGTGACCATATTGCATAGGGTTAAAAGTATCAGAAACTTGAATATTTGTGGCTTTAAGGTTCCTGTTGTAGCTTTCCTTACTTCTCTTTTTATTCTGCTTACCTCAAGCATTGTTAAAGACAAGAGAACCAAGTACTTTTTTTTGTTTGTTCCTCAAGCATCATAGATTGTAGGTTCTTACACAGTTTGCCACTGAGCTTCTGAAACATAGACTGAACACAGTATTCTGTGGTTCCCTAAACGTTGCTTTGTGCATCTTGTGGCATCAGAAGTCTCTAGGTTTGAGGTAACAAAGACTGAGTGCTGTCTTGAGCTCTACTCACTAGACTACTAAGTATGTACTGAAATGGTCAAGTTATCTCAAGTTTCTGATCAAATTTTAGCTGTTGTTTAGTTTTTTTTTTTTTTGAAGTTCACACTTGCTATTTTGTAGTCAATATTTTCTTTGGTTTGGGAATGCAGAGAGATTTAGATGTCAAAAGCTCAAGGAAGATACAGGTTAATGAAGAGGATGAAGGAGCAGAGGAGGAAGGAGTAGAGGAAGAGGATGAAGAAGAACACGGTGAAACCCTGTGTGGAGCTTGTGGAGATAACTATGCTTCTGATTTCTGGATTTGCTGCGACATGTGCGAGAAATGGTTCCATGGGAAGTGTGTGAAAATCACTCCAGCTAGAGCTGAGCATATCAAGCAATACAAGTGCCCTTCTTGCAGCAACAAAAGAGCTCGACCCTAAAATGTTGCCTTAGCTATCTATCAATCTATCCATCCCCCCCAAATTGTACAATGCACTTCGAAATCTGTTTGTTGTTCAGACCGTTAGTTTGAAGCATGTCCAGATTTATAACTTTGTATAACTCTCTCCAACTTGTAGTCTTTGATAAGAATCGTTTCACAAAGCCATGACAAAACGTTTAGAATCTTTCAGAACCCCCATTACAAGTTTCATAAAACTGGAAATTGAAGTGCTTACACGAGTATCACAGAGATAGTCAATTCTTCCAACTAACATTGAACCTAGAGTTCAGCTTTTGTGGAAACATAAATCATATAACCATGTCTCTTTGCATTTTCTCAATCATCTACAAAGCAATAATCACCTTAGAGGAATGGTGGTTAGCATCAAAAGAGAAGCACCAACAGTTGGGGGGAAAAAAAATTCAAACAAATAACCAAAAACGACAGGAAAACTGAAACAACTCGGAACGTACACTTTGACATCTCCCAGTGGTTGTTTCTTCTTACAAAGTCCCTCTCAAGCAAATGCAATATAAGCATATACATCTGCTTTATAAAGATACTAACGTTTCAGGTCTCAATAGGATCCGACTGAGTCCAAACTTCCTCTAAACACAGCATCTTCAACTAGTTACCTTCCTGCCAGACCAGAGAAACCAACGTCAAGCCCAGAGTAATACTTTCCAAACAAAAACATCAAAACATATCCGAAAGCGTCTGTAAAACAAAGCATCGTTCCTGAACCTCTGAGAGCGAACTTTACCTTTTATCGTTGTTTCTTTTCCTCAGGTGCATGCTTTACAAGGAACTGCATGACCGATCTCCAGTAAACGTCACCACCAGTCAGCCACGTATCCATATGCATCCCACTTGGAAATTCCACAAAGGTGCACTGGGAGTTACGGGCAGCCGCTTTGGCATATAGCATTTTCATGTGAAATGGAGGGACCATCTCATCTTTCAGTCCAGAGAGGAAAAGTACTGGTTGTTTGACCTGTTATTGTTTTACAAGAACAGCTTATCAGTGAGCTGCTACAGAATATTATTAATGTAATCTGTGCTTATTTGAGGTTATTTCAGTTAAACGAAAAGAATAACATCTAAAATAAATCAGCAAGAGTCTCTACATTGATGCTTACCTCAGCAATAGTATCAATTGTGTTCCAGGGGGAGCGTACAACAAAATTAAGAAGTTTCAGGCTTTTAGTACCACTTCCTCCAATAAACCACTTCAGGAAGGGTAGCAAAACACCAGCCATGTCAAGAATGGATGTGAAAGTGTTTTCCAGAATCAATGCAGATACCTGTATAAGGACAGTGCAGAGAATGTAAACATGAAACTATTTGACGTGTAGATATCAAAAGTAATACTGTGAAGGCAGAAACAACAAGAAAAGAAAAAAGATCATGAAAACTTAGTCAAGGTATCTATCCAAGAAACTCTCAGAAAAGAATAAGGTTCTTGTGCATATAACACAGTAAATGCCAGTGGGAGATATAAAGGGTAGCCAATAACAAAGCTCAAATGAATCCCCATACAACCAGGTTCCTTTTATTGCGAGGTGAACAAAACTATAAAACAGTGAAATAGCTGTATTCAGGCAGAACTGGCCTAGTAGATTATAAGTGATGATGAGTATCTAGAATTAAAAAAAAAAACTTCTCTCTAGTCATCTGTTAATATGATATTTAGTGATAATACCTTTTCGGGATTGTTCTTGGTAAGAACAGCTCCAACAGCTCCTCCAAGGGACCTTCCAAACACAACAATTCTAGATGTATCAATATCCGTCCTTTGAGAAAGGTGATCCAACGCAGCCTAACAAAAATATATATAAGGCAAGAAAGTAGGTTATCAACACATGGAGACACACATCACAAGAGTTTAAGGAAATGTGGACAGATTGAGAGAGAGAGAGGGAAAAGCAAACCTGAGCATCTTTAATGATTCCATGCTGTGACGGATAACCATCACTTTCTCCATAACTGGTCGCACGGAAAGAATCAATCGGTTACAATGCAAGTAAGTATCCAATGTTTTAACTAAAAATGAACGATTAAGATAGGAGATAGACTAGAAAAGGCAGGTAAGGGAAACAGACCCGCGATATGAAAGCATGAATACGTTGCAGTTCAAGTTTTGTATCATGATGCGAACCATCTCTAGACGATGAGCAATATCTGGGATTCAAAGGTCAAGGTTATCTCACAAGGCAAAGAATCCCACCCAACAGAAACTCCTTATAGAATATACATACAAAACAAACAAACAAAAGCAGAACTCTTATATCTATAAATCACCACTCTGGAAAAGGATACTTCCAGCATTCTCCTGGAAAAATAGAATGGTTGGACCTGCAAAGGGATACATCAAATAATTAAGAGACCAATCAAGCTAAAGCTTACTACCCCAAACAAGACAAGTGAAATTAGGGAAATGGTTAAAGCTTTGAGTGTGGATGATGAGTTTGCAATCTAGTACTATAACACCATCATTATCTCACACATCACAAAACTGACCAAAACCTAGCTGAAAACAGAGACATCACATCAAGACCTAACATCCCTAAAGTCCGAAACTTTCCGAATTGCATTAACCAAATTTACCAACAAAAAGATATATATAGCTAATCGATGAACACTTTGCTGCATGTCGAAACTCAGATCAGAAGTAGAAAAAGAAAAAGAAAAAGGAGAAACCTTGAGAAAGAGGGAGCATTTTGATGAACCAAGAGTGGAGGCGTACGCCATCTGAGGAGCGAAGCCAAACGTCCTCGTATATGAGATTAAGCCTTGCCGGTGTGATAGGGTACGACTTGGTTAAACCGGGAAGAACCGGGACGTACACAAGCTTCTCCTGGAACACCACCAGCAGCGCCACTCCCGCCACCACTATCCCTCCTATTCCGTACAACAACACGCTCACGTACGCCATTTGTAGCTGAATCTGATAATCCAAAAACAGAACCAAAAGAGAAACACTTTTGCCACTTCCTATCTGTTTCCGTCCTTTTTGCTTTTCTTCTTGGCAGAGGAAGACGACTGGAGCGACCGAGTCGTGTAATGGGCCGAAAACAAGCCCATCATTGATTTTTTTACGGTTCTCTTATTGGATCATCTCCTAGTTATATGTTTTCCCTTCTTTTTTTTTTTAATCAAAATTATGTTATTCGCTTAACATTTTGCTTGTTGAGATGCGTTAGGAAACTGATAAACGTTTCAATCATGGTTTATATGATTTTTTCAAAACATTATACTTGATCACTCTATGATTTCTACACTGATTGTTTTTAAAATTTCCATGTTTTGTATATATATCCTAATGAACTTGGATTTTGTTTGTATATAAAAAATAATAATTCGATCTGACATGAAACATTTGTTTGTATCTCAAAATGATAAAAATAGAGAACAATGTGTAATGTCAACTAGCTGCTATCTTAAAAGTTTTGAACAATTTGCAATGTCAACTAGCTTGTTACTATATAGTTGAGTGAAAAATGCTAAGAACAACTTTGATTACTTAGAGCCACCGCAATTAAAAAAAAAAACTTTCTTCCGTTTTAGCCTTTTAGGTTTATCAAAAGGTCAGAGCCGGTTTTGCATGTATCGATAATTGAATCCTTAAGCACATTTGAGATACTTGACTACAATGAACAGCCTTTAGTACCTCTGAAAGTCTAAATCCTTAAAGCTACAATGATGTATAGCTAGTTAGCTAGCTTCTCTCGATTTAAGAAGCTATATGGACAAGTGGAATCCGCTCAAGTTGTGTTAGTTTAATCAGTTAACGAAACAACTGGTTTACTTTTGGCCTGGGTTAAGATGTTTTTTTACCACCTAGTGGGATCAGATTAGCGGATTTACCGTAGAGAGACGCGGGGGACCTTTTCTTGGTTTTTAATTAAAAATCGAACCTGTAAACCCGATTTAAAGTTTTTAGTTGAAAAATAAATATTTAAATAGAAAAAGAGAGTATAAAAAACATAAAAAGAACACGATGACCAAACAAACAAACACAAACCGAAGTTGGAAACTGACAGCATCTACTGTCTGTCCGTATCCAAAAAAAGAGAAGAAACACTGTCACATAACCAAGAATCACCCGCCGGAAAATGCTGACGTGTATAGCTCGTTCGAAGCGGGATGAATCCTCCGGTCAACCCGACGATCCAGATTCCAAGCAAGCCAAATCTCTAACATCTCAGGTAGACTTCTCTCTCTCTCTCTCTCTCTCTCTCTCTCTCTCTCTCTCTCTCTCTCTCTCTCTCTCTCTCTCTCTCTCTCTCACATCCTGAAACGCTTCTTATTCTCTCCACTGATCGAGGGCATTTTCGTCAATTCATTCTCAGCTCAAGGATATGGCTCTGAAAGCCTCCGGTGCTTACCGGCATTGTACGCCGTGCACGGAGGGGCAAGTGCAAGTGCAAGCGCCGATCAGTAGCACTCCGGTGACGACAAAGTCTGATTTCGAATCTGATCAACGGTTTAAAATGCTGCACGGAAGATCAAAAAGCTCGATCACAGCCACGGCGGCGGCGATGCAGCAGCAGCAGCAGCAGCCTAGAGTATGGGGAAAGGAGATGGAGGCGAGGCTTAAAGGGATATCGAGCGGCGAGGCGACTCCGAAGTCGGCGAGCGGGAGGAACCGGGTAGACCCGATTGTGTTCGTGGAGGAGAAAGAGCCAAAGGAGTGGGTCGCTCAGGTAGAGCCAGGGGTTCTCATCACCTTCGTATCTCTTCCCGGCGGTGGTAATGATCTCAAGCGGATACGTTTCAGGTACGTAACTCTCTGTGCATGCTTTCAATCTACGGTCGTGATTTTTTGTGTTTGACTCTGTTTTTCTAATCTTATGGTTAGTTGTTTTGTTTAGTTTGGTCGTCGTTGGCTCGTTTTATTATTATCCCACGTTTGTTTTGGTCGTGGATTTGGGAGAGCGTTCGGAAGATGCTCTGTTCTTTGGTAAACAGAACTGAATCTGATTTTTTTTTAATAGTTGTTACTATAAAATCAGTGCAAACACACAATCTATAAAAACTAAATAATATTCTAAAAATTTGGTTTATTTGATAATTTGCGTAGATAAATATAGTTTTGTGGATTTCTATGTCTAGGCAATATATATTATACTACTGCTAAAAACATACGAATTATAACAAGTAGAAGACCTACCATTATTATTTTTTTTTAAAACATACCACTTATTTATTTTTATATATAGGTTTAGTATCTCGAAGGTGAGTGTGAAAATAGAGAGGTGGGACCTAGAGTTGTAGACTGCAACACTTCATCACGCCTGATGAGAAGCAGAGGCCGTAAAGGTCCAAAAAGCAAAACTTGGTGTGCCCTTTCATAGTGCTTCTTGGGGTCATCTCTTCTCATTCTGACTTCAATTCGCTTTCTTTCGAGATTAGCTCTATATATGCCTGGAATTAAAATCCGGATCGGCGATCCGATCCGATCCAATCCGAAATAAAGGGTATCCGGAAAGTCTGGATCCGAATTCGGGTAGTGTTTTTACGGATCCAGGTAATGAAATTTTAGGTCTGAGTACCCGGATCCAGATTTATTATATATTTTAAATATTTTAAATATAATTATATTTATATATGTACACCATATATAGTTTATCTAAGATTTTAATTTTATTAAATTTTAATAATTTTCAATTTTATTTTTTTAAATAATTTTAAATAGACTAATAAATGGTTAATTAGTTATTTTTAATTTAATTTTAATTTGTTTTAAAAAATATGTTTAGATCCGGGTATCTGCGGATATTCGGATTTTAGTTTGGATATCCAAACTCGGATACCCGGAAAGCACGAATCCAGATCCGGATAGTAACTTTAAAGATCCGACAGATCCGAATCCGGATATTCTAATATACTCCGGATACCCGGTCTGTCCCACCCCTTATAGATACTCTATTTCCTTTTTTTTCTTAGTTATCTTCGACAAAATCTTTAGTCCACAGAGAAAAACAGATTTAACATATTGGTCATATGAAATCACTATATATATTTATATAATGTGTCAACAAGAGCATGCCAGTGCAATTTTATTTTATTTTTAAATATAATTTATTTTCTCTATTTTCTAAAATAAAATAATTCTATTATAAAATAAATTTTATTCCAATTATATGTTATATACATAGTTACTCTATTATAGAAAATAATATTTTTTGTTCTATCAGAATAGAGTTATTTTATTATGTAGTCATACCACTAGAGCAAAAATTGCTCTACAATAAAATTATTTTATTTTGGAGTAAATTATAAACTGACATTGAAGATGGTGAGTACATAAGAACTTTTTATGGGGTTGTTAAAAAGATGGTAGTACAAATGTTTCTCTATTTTTCATTTAGTTGAAGATTTAAGATCTTTGATTGGTAGATTTAGATATTTTATCCATTTTCACCAATATTTAAATAGGATACAAACTTCTTCTTTTTTAATTCCATGAATGCCTTGTTCTCCGCGTCTCTCTCGTCTGTCAAATTATTGTTGGCTTGGGCGGCATAGGGAAAAATGTTTCGTCTTGTAATTTTCAAAGGAGAGCATATATAAATAAGGAAAATAAAAGCAAATAGCTTTAGACTTTTGCACAGTTTCTCGTTCACTCCTATGTCGCCTATTGAAAACGACAATCTCAACGTTTTCTGTCTATTCCTTGCTTCCACTCTTTGTATTATTCTTTCCATATAAAACACAGTTCAAGTTCTATCAATTACCTGTCTTTCTTTTGTCTAAACTTGGTCTTCCTTTTTGTCAAATGATACCACAAATATTGATTAGGTTGGTCCTAAAGGTTCTAAGTTACAAGTGTTTTTACTGTTTAGTTCGATCTTGGTACAAGTATAAGTTAAAGTTGTTGGGAGAAAGTAAAAGAATGACTTGAGAATTTTCTCCTGCCCACCTCCTTACTATTTTCTTTACTGTTAACCGTAATCATCTTATCTGATTATTAGCTTTGACCATTATTGTCTCCGTCTCTCTTTATTTCTTGATTTTTTGATTGATTATGTACTGTTAGCTACCCATTAACTAACATTTTTTTAATTTGAAAAAGATATTCAAAAGATTGCATTTGTATGAATTTGTATCTCTTGTTTTCAACTCTCTTTTTATCCCTAGCCTATGTGTGCAATTAGTCAAAAGCCTTACTGAATCAGCTATTGTTAGTTTTTTTAAATATCCCTTTAATCCACTTTCTTTTATTCCCACTTTTGTCTCCTGATTAAAGTTACTGCTTCTCCTAATTGTATTTGACCATTAAAGTTAACATAGACTTATCATATGTCATCAAACCTATGATATCCAAGTTGTGTTAGCAGAGAAAATTGGATGCGTCTACACTTAAACTACCTTTGCAGCTTTGCTCCATACTAGTCTTTTTATAATCGGATTAGAAATCGAACCGGATAATTAGTTGGATCACAATTCAATATGATTAGACCATGTTAAATCTTGTTCAAAAGATTTATAAATATATTAGCTTTTAATATGTCAACTTAAAAATTACTATAGCAAGTAGACACACAATTTTTCTTTTTGTTCATCTTGTTCATATTGATAATTAAGAGTTTATATGTAGTTCAGTTACTTTAAATCTCAACCCGTTTACATGACAGATTCATGTCGAATTTGGTCCAATTATCGGGTTAGTTCGGTTTTAAAACACTGCTCCATAATAAAATCAACAACTACCAGAATTTGTTTACCTATCCAAGCTTATTTCTAAATTGTGATTATCATATCAAAATCACCTTTTCACTTAGAGAGTCTGCTATTATGCGTATCTTCCTTTAGTATTGCATAGACTTCATACAATAACTCTCTTGACTCTATTATATTTTTTTTGTTTCATTTCTTCTAAAACAATCACAACACTTTTTTATTTCATTTCTTCTAAAACAATCACAACACTTTTTTTATCATGGATCTACTACCAGAAATAAAATATATAATCTTCGTATTCAATGTGTATTCTCTGGTAATTTTATTTTTCAATTATACAACCATTTCATTGTTAATGTTTCATCTCATGGTCTTTCACTACTTAGTAGACAGTTTTTAATTTTGTAAGATTTTTTTTTGAAACTTAATTTTTTTTTGTAAGATTAAGACGACATGTTTCCAAAATGTACTTTCCTTTTATTTTCTCATTTCTGTCTTGTTTTGTTCTTGACCAGCCGAGACCTGTTCAACAAGTTACAAGCTCAACGATGGTGGGCAGATAACTATGACAAAGTGATGGAACTTTACAATGTTCAAAAACTAAGCCGCCAAGCGTTTCCCCTTCCCACGCCGCCTAGATCACAAGACGAGGTTAGCTACTTTTCACTGAGTCTGATCTCTAAACAAGCCTCTTCAACCTCATGATTATCCACTAATTCATCTGGATATGTGTTGTCAGAAGGCAAAAGTGGAGTACCATCCAGAGGATACTCCTGCAACACCGCCTTTAAACAAAGCACGGTTGCCTCGCAACATCCATCGTCCAGATGGATTGGTTGCTTGCTCATCCTCGGATTCACTCGAGCATAGTTCGACACAAAGCCAGCAGTTTTACGACTCTAGTCTATTAAACTCAACTCATAAACTCTCAAGCCTAAGCGGAGCCAAGACAGAAACATCTTCCATAACAAGCAGCTCATCCAGAGACGCAGACCGGTCAGAAGACATGTCTGTAAAAACTAATGGGCCACAACTGATTAATCTCTCAGCCCAATCGTCAATATCCTGCAACAAAGAGGAGGTTATGTTATTTCCTTTTCTCGTACGTTAGTGTCGGTCAAAGAAACAGGAAGTCTAAAGTAATTAGGAAAGTCTGTCTTAATACATTAGGAAATAGGATGGTCTTTGGGTCCTATATAAGGACGAGAGAGCCTCATAGTTATTCATACGGTTGAGAGCAATAGAGAGAGATATAATTCAAGAGTTCGAGTCTTTTGTATTTAAATCTAAACTTTCTATTGTAAGAGACAAGATTGGTTTCATATTCTAATAAAGAGAATACGTTTTGGTTACGTTCTTATTCTAAGTTCAAAGCACAAAGTCAAGGTTAAAACCCTTACAAGTGGTATCAGAGCATTCAGGTTTGAGTGCAAGGGTGCTTTAAACAAGAATGGCTAAACCAAAGATCGAGAGGATCGACATCGATCGGTTCGATGGAACAGGAGATTTTCTGCTATGGAAGGTTCGGATGATGGCTCACTTTGGTGTCCTAGGGCTAAAGGATATCCTAACAGATGAGACGCTTCTAATGGATTCACCAGTCAACAAGGTAGAAGGAGATGATACCTTAAAGGACACGGAGAAGAAAGAAGCGGAAGAGGTCCCGACCATTGATCCCGTTAAGCTCGGGAAATCAGAGAAAGCAAAAGATCTCATTGTTATAAACGTAGGAAACCAAGTCTTGAGGAAGATCAGTCACTGCGAAACAGCTGCTGCAATGTGGACAGCTCTCAACACGCTGTACACGGAGACGTCCTTGCCGAATCGTATTTACCTGCAACACAAATTTTACACTTTCAAGATGAACGATTCAAAGACTATTGATGCAAACGTTGATGACTTCCTAAAGCTAGTAGCAGATTTAAATAACTTGAGCGTAGAGGTTGATGAAGAAGTTCAAGCTATACTACTACTAAATTCTATGCCTCAGCGATATGATCAACTTAAGGAGACCCTTAAGTACGGACGAGACACACTCAAGATCAACGAAGTAACCGGGGCTGCACGATCTAAAGAGAGAGAGTTATTAGAAAGTGGTAAACTCTCTAAGTCTCAAGATGAGGGATTGTATGTTGAGGATAGAGGAAGGACTTCAAACCGATCAAACAAAGGAGGCAACAAGTATGGGAAAGGAAGATCTCAAAGCAGAAACGGGAGATCGAGGTCCCGACCGAAGTATGACAAGAACAACAAAGGTTGTTTCATCTGCGGCAAAGAGGGACATTGGAAGAGAGAGTGTCCAGACAGGAGGTCCAATAAATCCGCCAACGTTGCAGAGGAGCCGAAACAACCATTAGTGCTAACGGTTAGTACTAAGGATTCCAAAGAGGAATGGGTAATGGACTCCGGATGTTCTTTTCATATCACACCAAACAAAGATGTGTTGTTTGACCTAAAAGAATTCGAAGGAGGGAGAGTTCTAATGGCTAACAACACCCACTGTGATGTAAAAGGAATTGGCAAGATCAGGATCGTGAGACCCGATGGAACCGTGGTGGTTCTCAAAGACGTGAGGTACATGCCGACGATGAGCCGGAATTTGATATCTTACGGGATGCTCGAGCGATCAGGATGCCAATATGAAGGGAAAGACTTTATGATCAGGTTCTACAAGGATGGGAAAGAGGTTATCTCAGGAAAGTTCAAAGAAGGTCTTTACTATCTACAAGGAACAGTGGCGAAAGGAGAAGCTAATGTATCAAGGGCAGAGATAGACAAAACAACGATATGGCATTCAAGGCTGTGTCATATGAGTTTAAAGAATCTGAACGTGCTGGTTGATAGAGGATATGTACCGAAGAAGGAGGTGGATAAACTTGAGTTTTGTGAGACTTGCGTCCTGGGAAAATCTCACAAACAAAGCTTTCCAGCTGGGAAACATACCACTAAGGGGATTCTCGAGTACATACATTCAGATTTATGGGGAGCTCCGTCAACTCCAGAAAGTCTAGCCGGTTGCAAATACTATATTAGCTTCATTGATGATTATTCACGCAAGGTTTGGATCTACTTTCTTAAGTCGAAAGACGAAGCATTCAGCAAATTCGTAGAATGGAAGGAAGCAGTAGAAAATCAAACGAAGCTGAAGATTAAGTGCTTAAGAACGGACAATGGCCTTGAGTTTTGCAATCAGAAGTTTGATAAACTATGCAAAGACTCAGGAATCAAGAGGCACAAGACTTGTCCGTATACTCCACAACAAAACGGGGTTGCGGAACGGATGAACAGAACAATCATGGACAAAGTTCGATGCATGCTCGTGGAGACAGGATTAGGGCAAGAATTTTGGGCCGAAGCTGCTTCAACGGCCACGTACGTGATCAACCGATCTCCAAACTCTGCGATTGATTACGAACTACCCGAAGAAAGATGGACAGGTACTAAGTGCGACTTAAGTAACCTTAGAAGATTCGGGTGCTCTGCGTTTGTTCATAAGGTTCAGGGAAAAACAAATCCAAAGGCAATAAAAGGAGTATTTATGGGATATCCGTTCGGAACTAAGGGTTACCGTGTGTGGATATCAGAAACTGGTACGTGTGACACCAGTAGGAACGTAGTGTTCAATGAAGAAGAACTGTATAAGCACACGACTTCAAACGCAAAGCAAGGCGTAGAAGTAACAAACGTGGAGGACAAAAGAAAGGACACCCGGAGAGTGACGTTCAAAGAGAATTTGATAGAAGGGCCAACTCCATCAAATGTTAATGATAAGAAAACAGCAGCTCAAGGTGGAGAATCTATCTTAAAAGAAACGTCAGAAACATCTAACAGCTCGGAAGAAGACGTGTCAATTGACGAAGAAGAAACCGGTCCAGAAACAGAGACGAGTATTGATGGTTACATGCTTGCAAGGGACCGAGTTAGAAGGACAATAAAACCACCATCAAGATTTGAAGATGAAGATTTTGTGGCTTATGCTTTAGCTGCAGCAGATGAGATAGAAATAGAAGAACCTAAGAGTTTTGCTGAAGCTATGAAAGGCAAGAACCGAAAGAAGTGGAAGAATGGAGCAGATGAAGAGATGGATTCACTCCAACGAAATCGTACATGGAGCTTGATTGAGAAACCGGAGAATGCAAAAGTTATAGGATGCAAGTGGATTTGCAAGTTAAAACCAGGGATACCCGGAGTAGAAGAGCCAAGATATAAGATGAGATTGGTGGCTCAAGGTTTCTCACAACAGGAAGGAATTGATTACAACGAAGTGTTCTCTCCGGTGGTGAAACACGTATCAATTCGCATCATGCTCTCATTCGTGGTTAACAACGATTATGAACTCGAGCAGATGGACGTAAAGACGGCGTTCTTACATGGTGATCTAGAAGAAAGGATTCTTATGAAGCAACCCGAAGGCTATGTTAAGAAAGGGGATGAAAACAAAGTTTGTTTGCTTAAGAAATCCTTATATGGGTTAAAACAATCTCCAAGGCAATGGAATCATAGATTTGATTGTTTTATGAAGACTCAACAGTTTATTAGAAGCGAGGAGGATCCGTGCGTCTACATGAAGAATGTCAACACGGCACAAGCGGCATTCTTACTCCTATACGTTGATGACATGCTCATAGCTTCTGGAGATAAGCAAGAAATCAGGAACATAAAAGAGAGTTTGAGCAAGGAATTCGAGATGAAAGACATGGGAAAGGCATCGAGAATATTAGGAATGGATATCATAAGAGATAGAGAGAAAGGAATCCTAATATTATCACAGGAGGGCTATCTACGGAAAGTAGTAGAAACATTTGGAATGACAGATGCAAAGGCCGTAATTACACCAACTTCATCTCAGTTCAAACTAAGGAAACTAAGGCCAGAGCAGAAGGAAGAAGAAAGAAAGCTCATGGAAGATATTCCATATTCAAGTGTCGTGGGGAGTATTATGTATGCAATGGTCGGTTCTCGACCTGACCTGGGTTTTGCAGTGGGATTAATAAGCAGATATATGTCTGAACCGGGAAGAGAGCATTGGGAAGCTGCGAAGTGGGTTTTAAGATACCTAACAGGAGCTACAGGAAGGTGCCTAACGTTTACTAAAAGATCGAAGTTTAGTATCGAGGGGTTTTGTGATTCTGATTACGCAACAGACCTGGACAGAAGAAGGTCTGTTACAGGGTACGTGTTTCAAGTTTGGGGAAATACGGTAAGCTGGAGATCAGGGTTACAAGACGTGGTAGCTCTATCAACAACCGAAGCCGAGTACATGGCTCTAACCGCGGCTGCGAAAGAAGCTTTATGGCTAAGAAGACTATGCAAAGAACTCGGTTTTGATCAGGAGAGTGTCAAGATAAATTGCGATTCACAAAGTGCTATAGCCCTAGCAAAGAATCATGTTCATCACGAGCGAACTAAGCATGTTGACACTAAGTATCATTTCATCAGAGATGTAGTCGAAGATGGCAGTGTTACTCTATCTAAAATCCATACTAGCAAGAACCCAGCAGACTTTCTAACTAAGGCCTTACCAGGGCAAAAGTTTGATCTCTGTTGTGAACTCCTCAAGATAGCCTAAGAAAACGGCATGGCAGGTAACTTCGTTATCGATACACCTCGCACAAGAAGAAGTAATAAGGTTAGAGCAAACAAATTACTTCTTATCGATAACAAGGAAGCTCAATGGTTACAAGGAAGTTACCTGCTAGGAAAGTTGCGAGGCAAGGAGGTCTCAGCTCAAGGTGGAGTAAGCTGAGATAAACTGAAACAAGAATCTCTCAAGTACGGGAATAACTATTGACAGGTAACATAAGACTTATGAGTGAACGTCTTAAACAGCAAAGGAGAACAAGCTGAAGGGAGACGAGTACCTCAAGTGTTCAAGGAAGCTCAATCGATCATCGGATTTAAACGACAGGGTAAGTGTCTTAAACAGCTATAGTTAGCTGAAGGAAGACAGTGGTCGTCTTTATCTACAGCGGAGGAAGGCAACAAGGTTCGCCGGAGAAACTGCACATTGATCAAGAAAGATTGAGAAGTTACCGAAAGGAGTACACTAGCAAAGCAAGATAAAGACAGAGAAATGATGGGATAGAAGCTCAAAGTGAATCAAGGAGCACTTACCGAAAAAAAAAAAAAAAAAAAAAAATATTTTTTTTTTTTGGTGAAGTTTGTGTCTCCGACAGCTCTAGAAGAAAGGGGGAGTCGCGATCTCTTTTCATGGTGAGCGAGGGTTGGAGTAAGAGACACCGCAATGGAGACGTCGGTGGAAGATTCACGGGATTGAGGAGCTGATTTCAAATTCTTCAGAGACGAGATGCAGTGGTGGATCGATGACCCTTGACGAAGGATCTGTTCGATTAGAGACATCACCGCTGGGAGTCGCCGTTGGGAATCACCGTAAGCGTCATCGTCCATGGATGAAGAAAAGCAAGCTCGAGACGTCTTTGGTGATAACGAAGAAATTAGAAACAAGGAGTAATCATTTGGGCCCAAGGTGGAGTTTGTAAAAACTAATGGGCCACAACTGATTAATCTCTCAGCCCAATCGTCAATATCCTGCAACAAAGAGGAGGTTATGTTATTTCCTTTTCTCGTACGTTAGTGTCGGTCAAAGAAACAGGAAGTCTAAAGTAATTAGGAAAGTCTGTCTTAATACATTAGGAAATAGGATGGTCTTTGGGTCCTATATAAGGACGAGAGAGCCTCATAGTTATTCATACGGTTGAGAGCAATAGAGAGAGATATAATTCAAGAGTTCGAGTCTTTTGTATTTAAATCTAAACTTTCTATTGTAAGAGACAAGATTGGTTTCATATTCTAATAAAGAGAATACGTTTTGGTTACGTTCTTATTCTAAGTTCAAAGCACAAAGTCAAGGTTAAAACCCTTACAATGTCGGTAAGCAATGCCAGTGATGTTGATCAGAACGAGTGGGTGGAGCAAGATGAGCCTGGCGTTTATATCACCATTAAAGTCTTGCCATGTGGGAAAAGAGAGCTTAGAAAAGTCAGATTCAGGTGACAAAAAAACAAAAACAGCTTCCTTACATTGTTTCATTCATCGGTCCTTCCTTAGTCAAGAAACTAAACCACTGAAACTGTGTTTTCTTATTGCATTGCAGCCGAGAGATATTTGGGGAGATGCATGCGAGGGTATGGTGGGAAGAAAACAGAGCAAGGATACATAAACAATACTTGTGATCATCTTCTCGTTTAGATGCATCAAACCGGTTTTGTGTTTTTGATATCTCTCATTCACGGTATATACGGTTTTTGTAATTTAAATTCAAAAGCTGAAAGTAATTTTTCTCTTTCTCTCAAAGAGAATCCTTTCGACAGGTATTTCTTGTGCCTCCTAGTCCGAAAATCTTAACTATCAGTTGTGGGAATATGTTTAAGGAGGTTTCAATTTTTCTTCCTTAACAAAAAATTTGCCTAAGCTTGGAAAATATATAATGTTCGGTATGTATCATTGGTTCTTTAAAAGAATGTACAAGCATACTGCGAATACCACCTAGCCAATGGACACTTAATCACAAACTGCAGAATGTTCAGGCAATTTGTCCATGCATTACATCAATTTCAAATTAATACAACAATTTTTATTTAATATATGTAATTTTTACCAAACGACATTTTATTAAATTATAAAAAAAGGTTGCAAATGTTTACATAAACCAGGAGATTACATAATTTTGATTTCTAAGTCTTGCTGACTTGGCTAGATAGTCTACAGAAGACAGATGACTTCTAGGAATATACTTGAAAGAAACGATCATTGGAAATAATATGACCAATATATTGCTTCTGTTTGAGATGCATTTATCAAGAGCTTCATATATCAGTCTGCAATCACCAACAAAAATTATATGAACACCTTTTAGCTAGCAAAGCAATAGCTTCAACTTCAAGAACAAAGCTCGATAGAGGTAGTGCAGAGTATTTATGGATGCAATGAATGCCTTCCTTTCTATGCAAGGACCACCTGATACCTATATTATTTTAAGTGACTTCCATGATGCGTCCGTCTACTGCACAATAATAGTTTGCTTCTCTAGCAAAATGTCTTGGATATTATTTACTATTTGGAGCATATCTTGAGGACGACTGCTGGTGAGGAGGAAAATCTGATATTGTTTCCTTTGCCTAATTCCATAATTGAACATCTGTCATTGCAGTATTTTATGATATGAACAATGTGATCTTTGCTTTGAAAGAGAAGCTTGTTCCTCATCTTCCAAATTCTCCAACCTAGGAAGAATATTAATCGAGGATCTTTTTTGCCTTCTTTTTATGACCTCTGCCACATTTTGGATCAAGGAAGTAGGAACTGCTCTTTAAATTGATTCTTGGAATTGGAAAAGTTGTAGGCGCCATATTCCAAATTGCATTTGCAACTTCTATTTAAAATATGTAATCTTGTTTAGTGTTTGTTTTAACTTTACTATATTACGTAAGATAAATAAAAAATGACAATTACTTCGAATTGATATTTTAAAAATATCCATTAATTTATAATTTATTATATAATATCATATAAGAGTGAAATCATCTTTTTGATATCTCATCTTAGTTAATATATATATATATATATATATATACATTACTTTAAAAGAGATTCATGAATATTAATTTATCTTCTAAATTATAAATAAATACACTAATTGCAAACTAGAAAAACAAATGTCAAAAGTAAGGTACCACATGTTATCCTCTCATATTTTATGTTTATAAGAATTTTTACTTTATTATATAAAATAACATTATTTTCGTTTTAAAGAAGTTAATTTACGTATATTAATTGCATTCTGATCTCTATTAGCCTTGTAGATAGATTTTTAGGAGACCACGTAAGTAAGGACTGGAATGCATTCTGCAAATCTATATTAGCCTTGTAGATAGATATTTTCTAGTTTTGTTTATGTTAACTTACATAATACATATATCTTCAGTTCTTCCAGGGAAACTATCATATCTACACATACAAAAATAGAACTTTATAATTGGTGAAAAGGAAAATATCGTAAACATATAAGTAAAACAATACCACAAAAAGAAACAAATAATTCTGCAATTTTACAATTTTAATGATATCAATAATATAGAAAGCTTGATCTCAGTGTGTATATATACATGCACAAACCTATTGATATGCAACAACACATAACCATAACAAAGAAAAGAAAAGCTTGGTTCCTTGGCTATTGATTTTGCAGACACAACATTCTCCATGGATTGTCTGAGAAAAACTCTCTTGTTCCTACTCTCATGCACGGCGATTCTGCTAAGTAACAACATCGTGTCAGCTACAAAGGTTGGCTTAAACTACGGCCTTCTCGGAGACAACCTCCCGCCTCCTCCTCAGGTCATCAACCTCTACAAGTCCATTGGCATTACCAAAGTCCGTATCTTCGACCCAAACACCGACGTTCTTAATGCCTTACGTGGCCACCAAGACATTGGAGTCACCGTAGGAGTCAAGGACCAAGACTTGGCTGCTCTTTCAGCCAGCGAAGAAGCTGTTAACGGCTGGTTCGCTACCAACATCGAGCCTTACTTAACCGACGTCAACATCACGTTCATTACCGTAGGTAACGAAGTCATCCCTGGACCACTCGGATCTCAAGTGCTTCCCGTCGTGAAGTCTCTCACCAACCTCGTCAAGTCTAGGAATCTTCCAATCTCCATAACCACCGTTGTCTCCATGGCAAACCTCGGACAGTCCTACCCACCTTCCTCCGGAACGTTCACGTCCCTGGCGAGTGAACAACTCACACCGGTTCTGAAGTTCTTGTCTGAAGGAAGCGTCCCAATCCTCGTCAACATCTACCCTTACTTCCCTTACGCAACCGACCCGGTGGACATTCATCTCGACTACGCCATTTCCAAGAGCGAGGCCGTCGTGGTCCAAGATGGACCATTGGGGTATTCAAACATGTTTGATGCAATGTTCGACGCGTTCGTGTGGGCAATGGAGAAGGAAGGCGTGATGGATTTACCGATGGTGGTGTCTGAGACCGGATGGCCGTCCGCCGAGAACGGGGAGTTTGCCACGCCGGATATTGCGGCTACGTATAATGGAAACTTTGTGAAGCATGTAGATAGCGGCAAAGGGACACCGAAGAGGCCTAACAGTGGCGTCGACGGGTTTCTGTTCGCTACTTTTAACGAGAATCTGAAGCCAGCTGGGACTGAACAACACTTTGGGTTGTATGAACCAACTGATATGAAGCCCGTGTACAAGTTGTTTTGAGTTTTTAGATTCTTGGTGTTAGACTATATATATGTATGTCTAATTCATTAGATCTAACGCTCTTTATACTTGTATCACTTATATAATGAGATATTGAATATAACTCAATTGTGTTTGGACTTTGCTTTATGATGAAATTTAAAAATTATATTTTCCAAAATTTGTACTTTGTGTTACAAGTTTGATCGTATAGGTATGTGTTTGAAAGAAGTTACATAAGTATGAACTTTCTGGCTGAGAGAATAACTGCCGAGCCTTGTGCTCGTTTAAACTTTAAACCATGAACATTTGATTGATATGACAGAAGGCAAAACACTTGTTTATCAATCAGGCTTCCTGGAACAAGCCATTCAAGCCTTCCAAGGAAGGATTCTACAACCAGAGAATCAAGCACTAGGACAACAAGAATCCTTTTTATCGCATAGTTTGTCCCTATGGACGCTCGGTCTCATAATGTAAGAACCCTTTTATGTCAAAAACTTCCCTTAATAGTTTTACCAACTTTTTTCTTGGAGCAAAGCGTGTAGTTTTTCATCATGTTTTGGATGGAACAAGAAGCAAAATAATCAGTGGACATGTGGTTAAAGACTACTCTAGCAAGTGTCGTCTGGCCCTATCCCAGGCATTCCCCAAATTCCTGAATCATAAGCAGCCATTTTGCCTTTTACCGAACTGAAAAATAAAAAAGACTAATAGACTAAGACAGACATGGTGCAACACTCTTAATTCTCTCAAAGAGGAACGCATGATGACTTAATGAACCACCTGATGTCACCTTAAACAGGCCATATATATATATAGATGTAAAAAAAACTCTTCACTACTTTAATTGCTCTTTCAGCTGAGAAATTGTTCCTTTGCATAGAATCTTACGAACAAACAGTACGGCACACTATCTTCTTGCATACAAGTTAAAAGACGTTAAAAAAGATTACGTGTTGTGTCGAGCGTTAGTCTGCAAACTTACATAACTAAGAAGCGTATCTCGTGATGCTCTGCTTCCTTTTCAACAAACTCAGTTAAGATCGTCTCCCTTCACCTCTGCTTAGGGTGCTTCTTTGGTTCTTCAAAAGTCTTTAGATTTTTTTTTTTTGTGGTGCAAGTATGCTAAATAGCAGAATGAAATGGGTTTCTGTTTGCCACATTCAATGAGAATCAGAAGCCATCTGGGACCGAATACAACTCTGGGTTGTACTGATATGACGAACATCTACAAGTTGTTTTGCTTTTAGAATCTTGATCCAATAGGTGTAGCTAGTTATAATAAAGTCCGGATACGATCAAGACTTAACAGTAAGAGCCACTTTTAATTGTTTTAGTAGTAAATCAAGTACTGGAAAATAGGATTTTTTAGTGTTGGCCAACTCAGAGAGGATTTACTACTAAAACTTTGTCCGCAGTAACTATATATTTTCTTGAAATTAAAGACATCGCCCAAAGCAAAACATAATAGGTTTAGTGAAGAGTAATATCTATGTTTTTGACAACTTGCGACAAACCAAATAAAAAAAAAAAACCAAAGAACTTTGAGCGATATCAGCATCTCATATGCGGCAACCAAATGACCTCTGATATCTTCGATTAGACACATATTTGCTGGTACGTCTAGTAGTGGGGTTTAGTGACCATACTTCTGGAACTCCCACTCGCTGTTATCTGTTAGAACACACATCGATGTTTAGTAAACAGACAAAAACTTCAAACAAATCGGAAAGCTTCAAACAGAGAAACAAATACCCAATGGACAAACTTGACGAGTCTTTAGCCATCTACTGATGCAGTGAAAGTGGAAGGCGTGGTTGCAAACCCCTGCAAAGTATCAACATTGGTTAGTCTTTAGTCAGGGATAAAGACATTAACTAAAACATCTTGTGTGTTTACTTCAGTGGTTCAATTATATAATGATTTAACGACTCAAGAAGATGTCTCTCCCACATCACACATATCTTAACGAAAACTTCCTAAAAGAAAACAAAAGGTTCCATCTACTTTCCCGGCTAACAAGACTCATCTAGGATAGAGAGATAAGTGAATATTTCATCCTTTCAATCATAGAGAATTGCAGGACAGAAAAACTATGAATTTCTCTCACAGAAAAGTCGTAATATCCCATAAAATCTAATCAGATACTAAAGGACTAAAATTGCAAACAGTTTTTTGCCGTTTCTAAAACAAAATTACAATAGCTAAACCTACCAATCAAGACTCAATTAGGAAGCAAAGATTACAACAAATCAAAGACGTAGAAGAAGAAGCAACGAGACTTACCCCAAGCAACAGTGCACTCCTCACTCGTCGCACTAGCCTGATTAGCCTGACATTCAATGCCTAACAACACACACAAACAACCAAGTTATAACCTAAACAATCCAACAATCTCACGATTCATCAACAAATCATATATAGACTTACAGAGATCCATGATGTGGTTTCTGCAGATGGCGCAATTATCAACAACGATATCTGCCAACCAAAAAAAAAAAAATCAAATCAATTAAAAAAAAAACCCTAGCTAACCTAAAGAAACAGATACAATCGAACGATCATAATTCAAGATAGTATTAAAGAGAAACTGTTCGGCGGTTACCCCAAGCCCAGAGAGCCACGGCACTCCACTTCTTCACTTCGAATCTCTTCGCCTTCTTCGCACACGACGACGAAGGGGCTGAGGGTTCTCCTGCGGGAACCATGTTCACGTCTGAATCGAGTGTAGCCATCGACTTTTGATCTCTGATAATCGGTATAACCCTAATAAAAGAGAGAATCTGAAGATGAAGAAGAAGCGTCGGGTAGGCTGAGAGAATCTGATGATGGAGAAGGGAAGACGCCTCGGATCTTATTATAAAAAGAGAAAAAAAAATATCTATTATTATGACTCTGGGCTTTGTAATGGGCTCGAGATATTTCCATAATCCGACTTACTTTGTTTTTTTTTTTTCATATTATGTCAATTTAACATTAATAAAATCTAATTTTTTTTCTAATTTATCATCCCAAAGAAAAACTTTTAAATTGGTTTATTACATAATGCGAACATATAGTGAACATGTTTTCTCCATTTATGTAAATGCAATGAGACAAGAAATTAGAAATACAAACATGTTTTCTTCTTCAATTTTTGTGTTGTTTTAATATAACTCCAAATAATAACACTATTCAAAGTTATTTGGAAAAGTAGCTCTTGTTTTTGAGTTTTTGAACTTTGAAATTTCTCCTATGTACAAAAATACAATTTATATTTTTTGTCAAAAGCAAAATTTCTAAACTTTTGCAATAAAATTTAAAGTTGATTAATTATTTTATCATCATCCGTAAAAACTCTACTTATAATGATCATAAAAATTATATTCTTATCTCATTTCGAAAATTTAAAATTTATTTTATATTTGTAGTTACAGATGAATAATTATAAAAATAGTGCTCAGTAAATTTTATTCTTGAAACATAACTTTTCAATTGTTGTAGTAATTATATGAAAACTAAAAAAGTTTAAAACTCTAATCACTTGCTTTTTGTTTCTGCAAATTCTTGCATCTACAAACACCTATGTAAAAGGTTTAAATTAGTCAAAGCTTTTGCCAAAAAAATATTAGTCAAAGCTTCAAAACTGAAATTTTGATTTAGAACAAAACTGGTAATAAAAACATACAATAGTTTCTTTTTTCCTATTTGCCTAACTTGTAAACAGATTTTCAAAATCGGGATACATATGTATAACCCAACTGGTATTTTTAGATTGGATCTGAGTTTAAATTATTGGAAATTTGGTCAAAAGTATATAATAAAAAAAATAAACAAAAGAAATGTATTATGAACACGAGGCTTAAATATATAGCAATAAAATAACCTCTATAATGAAATCAAATTTAAAAAAGAGAAGAAAAAAAAGACAAATGGAATAAAAACACGGAGACGGTTTCTTGTGTTCTTCGTCTCCAGACGCTCCTCTCCACCGTTTACAAGCTTCCACAGAGACGACTTTTCCGTGATTACCTAGACAGAACCGGTTAGTTCTTTCATCTTCTTTGCTTTCTCCGGATTTGATTTTTCTCGCTTGATATTATTGGGTTGCTTCGTTCGACTAGTTTCTGACCAGATTATTGGGAAGCAGAAGATAGATAAGATGATTCATGACTATCTTAAAGAAAACAGAAACTTTATTAATTCATCAATATACTCTTACAATAGTTGTAATTATCTAAGATCTATGTGATTCTCTGATAATAATAATAATAAAAAAAAAAATTTTGTTTCTGCAGCTGTGTGCTTCATCCTCTTGGTTCTCTCAGTGTTTTCAAAGTACATGATGAGTAAAGCTAACAGTGAGGAATCTTCTAGTAACCAAAAATTTCGGAAAGAGGTCGAGACGATAGGTGAAGCTCTGTACGTGAACAAGAATCCTAGGAGCTCAGTGTCTGGTCCTAATAACAACAACAACAACACTTCAACAAAGCCCTTGGGTCGTACCACCACCCACTTGGCCGAGCCTCACAAGGAAAAGAAGTCTTTTTGGAACTGGCCTCTCAGAGCTCTTTCTCATGTCCGAAACCGTCGTTTCAACTGTTGTTTCTTTGCCCAAGTCCATTCTATAGACGGGTTACCCTCGACATTCCAGGATCTTTACCTCACCGTTCACTGGAAACGACGTGACGAGTCGTTAGCCACTCGTCCTGCTAAAGTTTCGAACGGAAGAGCTGAGTTTAAGGACAAGGACAAGCTGACGCATACGTGCTCGGTTTATGGAAGCAGAAGCGGACAGCATCACTCGGCTAAGTATGAAGCGAAGCATTTCTTGTTGTATGCGTCTCTGGTTGGGTCGCCTGAGGTTGATCTTGGGAAACACCGTATGGATCTTACTAGACTGCTTCCTTTGACACTCGAGGAGTTGCAGGATGAGAAGAGCGCTGGTAAGTGGTCAACGACGTTTCAGTTGAGTGGGAAGGCTAGTGGTGCTACTCTGAGCGTGAGTTTTGGGTACACTGTTGTTGGGGATACTCGCAGTGCTTCAAATGCTAAACAAACTAGCAATAACACAGCGTTGGCAAGGACTAGTACAAAGTCTAGTGTAGGAGGGTCTGTATCTCGGCGTCATGATCATGGTAGTGTTGTTAATAAAGACTCTCATCCTCTGTCCCAGAATGTGGAGGAAATCAAAGATCTTCATGAAGTTCTTCCCGTTGCACAATCTGACTTGGCCAGTTCTGTAAACATTCTCTACCAAAAATTTGATGAGGAGAAGGTGGATCCAGCAGCTGAGTCTCAGTTCGAATTTGAGGTTGTCACTAAACACATTGGACCTGTTGAGTCAATTGAAAATGAAGATGCAAATGCACATCAAATAGAGGCTATAAAGAAAGCTGTCGAAGTTCAAGTAAATTTGCCTCCAGAAGAGACTTTGGTTAACATGAATGAGATTACTGAATCGAAGATAGTTGGCGAAGTTCCTATTATTAGAAGTGAGGAAGTTGTTGAGAATGTTACAGATAATTTGCCTGCAGAGGAGGGAAGCAATGTTGTTACTCCAAGGGAAGAGGGAAGTATTGTTCTTGTGGATGATGAAGAGGTAATGACCGATGGGAGAGACGTGAGAGAAATGATAATGAAGGATCTTGAATCAGCTTTGGAAAGTGTAGAAATGTTGGAAGCAACAGCGTCGGACGACGAGGAGGAAGATCAAGAAAACCGTGGAGGCTCAGAAACATTTTTAAAAACACCAAATAAGGAAGAAGCATCATCAAGTTCGACAGATGTGGCGAGTGAGTTCTTAGACATGCTAGGCATTGAACACAGCCCTTTTGGTTTGAGTTTTGAGAGGGAACCTGAGTCTCCAAGGGAGCGCTTGTTGAGAGAGTTTGAAATGGAAACTCTAGCGGCTGGTTCTTTGTTTGATCCACAAATGGAATGTGATGAGAACTTCTCAGAAGAGAATGAATCAGATTTCGATCTGGCATCCCTAGTTCATGATATAGAGGAAGAGTATCAGTTAGAAACTCAAGCAAGAGTCAGCAACCCCAGGGCCAAAACGTTGGAAGACTTGGAAACAGCATCACTGATGCGTGAGTGGGGTATGAATGAAAACACATTTCAGAACTCTCCGCCTCACAATGGTCGTAACACCTTTCCTCCAGCTGATTTTCCAGTAAAGGAGCCATTTGATTTGCCTCCTCTAGGAGATGGCCTTGGTCCAGTTGTGCAGACAAAGAACGGAGGGTTCTTGCGTTCAATGAATCCTTTACTGTTCAGAAACTCTAAAGCTGGAGGCAGCTTGATCATGCAAGTGTCGAGTCCAGTGGTGGTGCCTGCTGAGATGGGCTCTGGTATCATGGATATACTTCAGAAACTAGCCACTTCTGGAATTGAGAAGCTCTCAATGCAGGCAAGTAAAGTGATGCCGTTGGATGATATAACAGGGAAAACTATGGAAGAGTTGGTGTGGGAAGCTTCACCTGCAATTGACTGTGGGAACAGGTTTGTACCAATCTTATCATAACTCGTTCTGTTTTGTGAAAAAAATGTTTACTTACGTTTTGGATGTATTTGGTTTAATTCTCAACGCAGGGATCATATATCACAGCATGAAACTACTGGTTTTGTGAGTGGAGCTGAAAGAAGAGCATCTGCAGCTAATTCAAAAAAGTTTGGTTCAAGCTTTGGCAACAGTAACTCTGGCTCAGAGTATGTATCACTTGAAGATCTTGCTCCTTTGGCTATGGACCAGATTGAAGCACTGTCTTTGGAAGGGTTGAGAATACAATCAGGGATGTCAGATGAGGATGCACCCTCGGAAATAACTGCACAATCTATAGGAGAGATCTCAGCCTTCCAAGGGAAAAGCGGGTGCGTTGGTCTAGAAGGAGCAGCCGGGTTACAACTTCTGGACGTAAAGGATGACGAAGATGATGGTGATGATGATGGATTAATGGGTCTTTCCTTGACTCTTGATGAGTGGATGAAGCTGGATTCAGGTGACATTGGAGATGAAGATGAAATAAATGAGCAAACGTCGAAAATATTGGCTGCACATCATGCAAACCCACTAAACTTTATCCGCAAAGGATCAAAAGGGGAGAAAAGAAAAGGGAAGAAAGGAAGGAAATGTGGTTTACTTGGGAATAACTTCACAGTAGCACTGATGGTGCAGCTACGAGATCCGTTAAGAAACTATGAGCCAGTTGGAGCTCCTATGCTTTCTCTTATCCAAGTTGAGAGATTGTTTATCCCTCCAAAGCCCATAATCTATAGTACAGTTTCAGAGCTGCGTAAAACAGATGAGGAGGAAGAGGAAACTGAGGTGGTCAAAGAAGAGAAAACCGTTGTGGAGGAACAAGGAATCCCTCAGTACAAAATCTCAGAGGTACATGTTACTGGTATGAAGAGCGAGACTGATAAGAAGCCATGGGGAATCACGAGTCAGCATCAGCAGGCGCAGTCTGGTTCAAGGTGGTTGATGGCTAATGGAATGGGGAAAGGAAACAACAAGCTTCCTCTTATGAAACCAAAACCGGGTTCTATAAAGTCTGGTGATAAGTTGTGGAGTGTCTCTGGCTCTGGTTCTAAATGGAAAGAGGTTGGGAAAATGGGGAAGTGGAGCACACACGTGCGAAATCCGAATGTGATTATGCCAAAATGAAACTAAAGAAGGAAAGCAGAACTAGTCTGGTTTATGTTATGTGGTGTGGTGAATTGCCTAGATTCCATTTCAGTGTTGCACTTGTGTTTGTTTTTGTTTATGTGTGTGTTTAGTTTAGGTTTGCGGATCAAACTAATCTCTGTTTGGTGGTACAGTTAAGAGATCAAGGGAACGAACAAGAGCCTTTGCACTTGGTGTAATGTTTTATTATTTGATAGTTGCTAGGCATCTTAGACGTCTGCTATGCAATTACTTATTAAAATTTAACCCAAAGAGATAATAAAATGAGACATTGAGAACAATAACAACAAAAAAAGAAAGACAACCATTACGGTAAAAATCAGAATGCTAAACCAACTCGAAAAAAACGCATAAACGCACTCACACACAAAAACTTAGAAAAATAAAACGAAAGAGAAGCTTAGTTAGTTCCTCCAAGCACGCCCTTAAGCTTCTTAACTTGTTCATCACTAAGGAAGGTGGTAGCTTCAACGAGTTCTGAAGGCAAATCATTTGCAAACAGAGCAAATGGTAGAATCTGAAGTCCCGGGGATGAGCTTCCAAAGGCAACAAAGGCCAAGGCAGGACCTTTCCCAGAGTTAAGCTGAAAATGAAGAAGCCCTTGAGGAAACACCATAGAATCCCCTCTCTGGAGAGTCTTCAAGTATACCTTATTAGCAGAGGAAATAAACCCGGCGCAGATGGTTCCTTGTATGACTACAAGAACCTCAGACGCACCAGGATGAGTGTGAAGAGGGATGACACCACCACCTGCTAAGTCAAGACGAGCCATCGAGACTCCAAGGCCATTGGTGCCTGCGAAAGCAGGCGCGAATGCTGGTGTCACCGCGGCTTTAATGATGTTCGATGTGTTTCCAGCTTTGGCGAGGCCGGAGAATGCGAAATCATTTTCGGTGACTTGGTCAGGGTTCTTGCAAGAGTAACCTGATGGGCTTTGAGAACCCTTGGGATCAGCTACACAAAAGTCTTGAACAGAGGCAAAAGAGATGGATGAAACTAGGGAGAGTATGAAGAAAATGTGGATTATCATCTTCATTTTCTTATAGATTATTTAGGCAAGAGTTTTGAAGTTATGCGGGAGAAAGGTAGGCCGCCTAGTTTATATAGAGACCTATAAGATATAGATATGGTTAACGTGAGGATGGTCTTGAAGCAACAAGCAACCAAGATAGATCTTTCTTTTGTTAGCATTGCATGCATGTGAACTTTGGGTGTACGTACGTGAGGAAAAGCCCACATGGCTGTCATGGGGTATCATGTCACAGATTTTTGTCAGTTTGGAGAATGGTGATATAATTGTTCGTTGTCAATTAACTTAACTTTTTAAGACAGTTTTGTTGAACTAGCCGAATAGTAAAAGAACACATCTGTTTCAAATAAAGTTTAATAAATCTAACTGCAGGGCTGTCTTTTCTAGTAGTAGGCAAATGGTGAATTCGTGAGTGATTTTTTATTTGTTCCGAAGTTATACAAATATGATAGGAATGTCATATTTAAAGCAAAATCTAAAATTAAAACTGCAAATGATTTTATTCATGCCAAATGCTTCTTTTTCATAAATCTAAATTCCCCAAGAAATTTAACCAAAGTTCCACTTACTGGAGTGTGAACCATCACTGACGAGAGTTAAACTTTTAAGTATTGCATTTGCACTCAGTCACGTGGTTCCACATCAAATCTTAGAATGAAATTAGTCAACGCTTTAGTGTGAGTGTTGTTTTGAATGACAATATCCAATAACTTGGAATGATACTACATTTCATAATAGTTTAGGATTAAGAAAAAAAAATTCAAATACTCTCAAGTTTTGATTCTTATTAATGTGAAAGAAGCTCCAAACGGTCTTTTACAGAAATCAAAATATCTAGGAGAAGTCGCTTTTTATGGGATATTTTTGTATATAAGATATGAAAAAGTTGAAAGGAATGGTTAATGGAGAACAAGAGAGATCAGTGTGGTCCAGATTTAAGTAGAGAGCAAACATGTCTGATGTCTCTTCCTTCCCTAATTTGGACTTCTCTGCACTGTATCTTATCCTCCCGTCTCATCATCTTATAAGTTTGTGTGGCTCTTTAACGTTCCCTCTTACTCAGGGCGTTCACTATCTTCTTCTCTTTTGATTGGTATTTAGATTTTAAACCGTCTTTTCTTTGATTTGATGCGTAGTATTCGTATAAATGTTGCTGATGTGTTGTAACTCGGATTTGAATAAGGTAGTGAAAGACATAGGTTTCTAGACTACCAGTTCATATATTTTATTGCAATGCCCATACTATTGCAGCTGCTGGTTATATAACTTACTCCAGATATAAATCTGATAATGTGTGTCATACATGGGCTTATTATTAGCATTTGGTACAATTGAGTTGGACTCTGCTTAGTTTTGTTTACACAAAAACTGGGCCTTACGCTCGGTGGTAAGTTAATCACAACAAAACCAAATATGCCCACAAAGAAAACATGCATATATATGAAAGAAAACAAACTACAATCAACGTGTGGAAAACAAAAACAAAACATTACTAGTGGTAACGAAATTGCAAAAGTAAAATGTAATTTTAAATCTATTAGAGTAACCACTAAGGGTATTATTTGCATATGCTAAAATCAATTCAGTAAAAACATTTGAATATTAATTTCTAGACCTTGAAGTTGTTGCAATGCTTATTATTTGGTAATTCCAAAAGGCATCTTAGACGTCTTCAATGCAATGCAATGCTTATTATTCAGTACAGTTTAAGCCAAAAACACAGTCAAACGAAAGAGAAGCTTAATTCATTCCTCCAAGCACACTTAGGGCTGCGCAAAAAACCGAACCTGGAAATTAGAACCAAATCTGATCCGGTAAAAATGAATCCGAACCCGACATAAATATCGAATGGATCTTATTTTATGGTATTTGGGTTATGAATATATAGTCCGAATCAAATCCAAATCTAAATAGATATCCGTTAGAACCCGAAATATTCAAAATTCCATAAAAATCTTGTACCAAAAATGATCTCAATTCTTAATATGTATTCAAAATATATTAAGATATGTTGAACATTTAAAATACTTATCTATCACATGGATTGGTGGTTCTATTACATGAAGGTTGATGGTTAAAGGTGAATTGTATTTTGAAGTATTTAGATTTAGATTTTATTTTCACTAAACAATGTTTCTCATTTCACGAGAACAGGTTTTCGTTTATCTGGTTTTTTTATCAATAAATATGTTTATTTTTCGTTTGATTTTGAATGATCATGGTTGATGTTTTTTTTATTTTTAAATCAATTTTATTTATGTTTTGGTTACAAAGGTACAATAAGGTACTTAAAATCCGTAAAAGACGATTTTACTTATATTTTGGTTACAAAGTAGGTACAAATCAGATACTTTTAAACCGAAGAACCGATTGGGATCCAAACCCAAAAGTACATTGAGTTGTACCGGTTATTTGAAGATTTACTAACCCCGACCCAAACCCGATAGAACCCGAACCGGTCCCAAACCGAACTTTCAAATATCCGAGTGGGACTGATTTTGACAAACCCGAAAAAACAAAATCCGATTGGATAAAACCAAAACCCGATTGAGATCCCGAATGCCCAATCCTAAACACACCATAAGAGCATCTCTAATGATCATTCTGTACTCTAAAAAATACTTCATTTTTTCATTTCTTCAAATTTGAAAAAATAATGTTCAGTTCTGCATTTTTTAAGATGAGTTTTTTTTACAAACTAATCCTTAAACTTTATTTATTATTTTTTGTACTTAAGCAAATTAGAAGTGTTAATGTTATCCAATTAATTTAAATTTTTATATTATTACATTTATCTAATTTAATGTTAATAATGAAGAACATGAAATTATTAATTTCTGGAAATTTTATGTTCCATTTAGAAGAATTTAGAATAAATAAGTTCATTTTTTGTTTCAAAATAAATTTTTAATCACTTAAGATACGTATGTATTTAGTGTTTCTTTATAAAATCTAAAAATCTTTGTTTATTTACTTATTTATTTATTTATTTATGTTTTATGTAATAGATTGTATCATATAATAATTTTTAACTTATAATAAATAGTAATTGGGTCAAATTAATGCTAAAATAAAATATATGGGTAAAATAGTAAATTTAAAAAAGTATAAAGTATTATTAATAATTAATTTTAAAGTGGTGACAATATATATTTAGAATTTTTTTGTGTGACAAAAATATGAAGTAAACCATTTGAGAACATGTTACTCTGTTTTTTTTTTTAAATTGGGCCTTACGCTCGGTGCTACGTTAAGCTCAGTAAGACCAAATATGCCCACCAAGGAAAACATTCATATATGAACAGAAACAAACTAAGCTACAAGTGGAAAACGAAAACAAAACAATATTACTGACGGTAAGGAAATTAGTAATTACCACTAAGCAAATGTAAAATGTGTATATAAATCTATTACAGTTTTTTTTTTGCTTAAAAAATCTGTTAGAGTTACCACTAAGCATTTTGTATATTTTGAAATCAATAAAAAACAATCAAGTAAAATATTTGAATATCGATTTGTAGACCTTTTTTTACAAGGAAAATAATAATTGCAAAACCGTGAATGAGATAAACATCGAGGACAACAAGCAAAGAGTGTCAGTAATATAATTCACATAATGCATCGAGCCATATGAGAAAAATTGACAAGTTGCATTTAATAATTTTCCAGCACTTTGCAGAGAGGTCCAGTGCTCTGTATTTTCTCTCCCATCTGACACCTTTTTGTACCCTAAGTTTCATCTATTTTCGATTTCGACCCCTCTTTTTAACATCTTGACACAGACAACACCTCAGTCTTTTCTCTAATGGGACCTATAACACACAATAAAAAGTAGAAAAGACCTTCACTTCTGACTTCTGATCACCAAGTTGGATTCGTACCGTACATACCCAGAATCCCTTGATCAGTTATTACGCAAACCTATACGTTATTTATTTTTCACCATGAAATCTATTTATTTACCTCTCTCTCTCTCTCTGCTGAATCATTCTCTCTGACTTCTATGATCGAAAAAGAGAATACTATAGTTTAGCAACTGATACGAATATATCTAAGATCTTTTTTTCGATAACAATCGGACAGAAGCAATGATCTACTTGTGTCCTATACGAATGTCGGTTGGTTATAGTTTGGTGTTCAGTTCTGATTTGTTTCAGATTGGTACAAACCAAACCGTGAGTAAGATCGATATCATTGCATGGCCGGTTTAGTTGAACATGCAAATGTGCGGGAAAATGGGCGTTTAAATCTCCAACTATTTGAAATTGGCAAGTTTAATTCCGAACTATCACTTGCATGATTTTATTCCTCAACTAACAGTTGATTTGGTAAATTAGTGACTGAAAAAGTCAACTGTGAAGTCATAAACGATTCTCGTTAATTTTATATTAATTGTTTCCGGCATTGAATTTGAAAAACTCTAAATCTCCAAATTCAAATCTTTAACTTTGAGTGAAGATGATTTCTGGTGACGGAAAGCGGTTTCCGATGAAAAAAAGAAAAAATCCGGTGCAATCATGGAAACAAATATCACCGGAAACCATCTTTCCGTCACGAGAAATCGTCTTCACTCAAAGTTAAAGATTTAAGTTTGAAGATTTCGAGGTTTTCAAGTTCATTGGCGGAGATAATTAATATAAAACTAACGAAAATCGTTTATAACTTTATGGTTGACTTTTTCGGTCACTAATTTGCCAAGTCAACTATTAGTTGAGGAATAAAATCATGCAAGTGATAGTTCGTGATTAAATGTGATTAAATGCTCATTTTTCCGCAAATGTGCACTATAATATTTTTCACCTTTGATTCAATGGATTCAGGATTAATTTTAAAAATTACCCAATTGAACTCATCCTTGCAAGAACGATTTTTAACAAGATTTTAAATGTCCCTTGAATGGATGTGAAAATATGTATAACATGTAAATATCGTCTTATACTTCACTTTTTTTTTCTTTGTAAAAGGGCTTATCTTATAGTTAACTTCTTCTTCTTTTTTTGACAAAGATCTTATACTTAACTTGTGTTTATGATTTCAAAGATAATTCTAGACAATGATAGCAGGATAACTTAAAATCAAACAAATGATGTAATTATGAAATGAGTTGGTTCAAATAATAGCGCATAGTTAGACTAACGTGTACCTTGTTACGTGGGAACGTTCAAAGAAATTCAAAGAAAAGAAGAATACAGAGACATAAAGATTTGATCGGAATTGTTCTTTTTATGCTATTTGATTGTTCTCTCTTTCTTCTTTTTTGCGCATTCTCCTCAACTAAGACTGGTTATGGTCTAAGGTAGCTGTCTAGCTTCGTAAAACAATTTAACTTGTCTGTATTCACCTTTCATACTAAGATATTGAAACGTGTGAGTTTCAAGAATCTCAAATTCGATCGGAAAGATAACAACTGTTATCAAAGATTAAAAGAAGAACATTTTGCTGATTATCCAAAAGAGTAATTACAGTAATGAACATCATTTTTTTAGTTTGGGAGATCAGATATACAGTAGAAAGCTAAGGGCAGACTTGGTTTGTAAACTGCCGTAGAGTAAATTAATTAAGGTAGTAGACTAGTTTATTTGATTATCTCAAACGTATGTTTTTGTCTTCTAAATTTTCCGTTGCGGAAATGTTATTTAATTTTTGAGAATAAATACATAATTTCTATATATTCTAGTTGATCTTTATATTGCTGTTGTTCTGACCATGAGAATTATGATTGCTTAGTATCTTTGTTTTTGCTGGTCACATTCACTTAATTATTTTGTATACTGACATATCTAATGGGATGTTCGCTTGATATAAATCATTACGTACAGCAATAGAAAGATATTTACAAGTTTATTACAAAAATCAAGAAAGAGTTATAGAGAAAATAGCTATAATAATTATAACGATAATAATAATAATATTAATGTTTAAAAGCCTAAACAACAAGGATTAGAGCATGTATTTTTACAGTTGCAAAAACAACAACAAAGTCGAACCTTAGGACATTTAAAACAAGATGACCATTTGATCTTGCAGTTGCAGCTGCAACATGAACTCTTCTTCTTATTAAGACACGATGGTCGACTGCAACTGCGGAAGCAGGTGGGTATGCAACAACATAAGTCCGGACAAGAACAACAGCAACCTCGGAAGCATGAACACCTAGGGCAGCTCAGGCAGTTGGGGCACCTCAGGCAGTTGGGGCAGCTCGGTTTCGGGCAACAACAGCTGTTTGAGCAGCAGGACCCGTTACAACATTTGAAACCAGTGCAGCTACAACATGTGGAGTTGCAGCATTTTGGCTTCCTCAGATGGCACGAACACTCGGATCGGCAACAACAGCAGAAACTCGCCACGCTCAAACACGGGAAACTGCATAAAGTTAGTTAATTATTATCATCGTTTTGTTATTTACTCTAGCCATCTAAGATTGATTTGCATTGTCTAAGAAATTTTCGAGGAAAAAATTATATTAAAAATGTAATTAATATTGTAAATTCATTATCTTAGAAATGAAAGGGTGCGTATTGATATTAATATATTCTAAAATAAAAAGCCTATGCAAATGCACCAAAGCCGCTTCTACGTTAGTCGCAAGTAAGTGAAAATAAATCACAATGAAAATGAGATAAATATTACCAGAGCCACTTCCAGAACCGGCAGTGTCGTCGACTCTTTCGTTGTCTGTCCGTATGAGGAAAAAAAAGAGGTAAATGTAAGAGCAAGTCAGAGTAAGAGTGATGTGAGGTGACCTAGTGAAGTTTTAGAATATTCTTACGCAGGTATCAATGGGTCAGAATTTGCAATCACAAAATCAGAGACCCTGCCACATAAGTGAGATTCCATATAACAAATTTTCTTTTATCAATGAAACTAAACTGAATAAAAACTGATGTAATGTCTGAGAGATAAAGAGAGTCTCTTACTCTTTGCAGCATCTAGACGCTGGTTGTAAGCCTTCGACGAATTTATTTTCTCCCTGCCCATGGCAACAGTCGAAATATAATTTAAGAAGCTTCATTAACTAAAGGCTAAAGCTAAAGTGTATTTTCTTGGAAAAAAAAACAGGAGAACAACTTATTTCATAATGGGACAAAACAAAACACAACTCAACAAGATTTTTTTCACATTTCAATAGTATCAGGAGAAACCATACATATACAATGTAAAAATTATTTCATTTCTCGAATATTTGAATAAATATATTTTAGAGAGTAAACATAAGGGAGATCCATGAAAGGAACATGACGAAAAGGTGGAACATGTATATGGTCCTTTCAAACGCAAATAGCAATAAAGACAAAAACTTTCACAAATTGATTCATTATAAATATAAAAACTGCAAAGGAAGCTAACCAAATTCAATATGTTTTTTTTTTTTGAAGATCTACTCAGCTTTCTTTTTTGCTTCTCTAATGTGCTTCACTCTTTCTCTCTTTTTCTTTTCTTCTTTTTCTTTATACAGTATTTTACTTTTAATACTCTCTTTGACTAAGCACTCACTCTCATAGTACACATGCACGAACGAACACATACGCCTCAGTGATCTAAAAACTAGAGTAAATGGACGGCTAATGAATCACATCACACTACAAGATGATCGAATTTTCGTTTGTTATTTTTATTTACTTATTTTCAGTCTTTTTGATATTTAATCTGTTTCAATATTATGACGATGAAAGTTAATTATTTTTTTTAAAAAATGATTATGAAATTAATTGGGTTAGACTAGAGGTTAAACAAAAAGCATAGGAATCCAATTAATTAGTCTAGGTTATAATCAACACATCCGTTGAAACTTCCCATATGCTAACAATTTTTAATACAATAATCTCTTTATGTGATTCAAGTTAATTTCAATAAAACATGCAATTAATTTGAATAGCCAGTGACTTTGCATACATACATAGTACGTGCTTGAAATTAATTTGATATAAATGTGTCTGATGACATAAGTTAAATACTCTTTCTTTTTTTATAGCATTCTAAGAATATAAATTAAATGTATTGTTTACTATAACTGGTGTCAAACATAACACAACGGTGCAGAGACCAGACCAACCTGGATATAATAGGGACCAAGTAAAGTTTTGGCAAATCAATGACCTATTTTCTCTCCCTCACTCACACACCCACCCAAAACAAATAGTACTACTAGTAATTATTTTAAAATGTTACAGAATCATTTAATGTAATTATTAATTAAGAGTGCTAGTGATTAATTAATTTTATAATCACAAGATAGTACAGAACATACTATTTGTTTAAATTAGGACTAACAAAACATATGAATCATGAAATTCAAAATATTCGAACACTTCCTCAGAGTTATCAAAATGTGGGAGTTTAGGAAAAATAGACAGATATAGTACTCTTTTTGAAAAAAGAAAGAAAAACAGAATCAAGAAAAAGAATAAAGATTAGTTAACTTGCCTCGAGAAAACCAATCTCTCTCTCCAGCATCTGAACTCTCGCCGCCTCTCTACGTTTCCCGTACAAATCTGGATACGGCGGCGGAGACTTGGGACGAGGCGGCGGTAGAGATGACTTAGCAAGAGCCAAACCTGTTTCACCAGCTACTTCTCCTCCTACACTGCATGAAGTAGAAGCCATTGTTGTCAATGATTATCTTCTCCGGTAGTGTAAACTCCAGAGAGAAATGGTTCGAGTCAAGAGAAAAGCATGCAGTGAACCACGAGAGTAAGGTGAAAAAGAGGAAGAAGAAGCGGCGAGTGAGAAAAACAATGCAAAGAAATCAAGAAAGAGAGAGGGAGGTTAGTGAGAGAGTCTCTCTATAGTGAAGAAGGTGGGTGGCAGAAGCAGTAATTATGGCACCTGACAAGGATAATTACTTACCTTCCTCTGCCCCTTTTAAGGCTCCGTGTCTCTTTGGTATTTGAACTTTTATTATATTTTAAACCATTTATTCGGTGAGGTACTATATAACATATGTTATTGTTTGTACAAAATACTCTTGTTAATCTTATTAATATATATTTTTGAACTTTGATGCGAACTGTTAATGGCTTTTCAAAAATCTTCGACTTTGTTTATGTAAAACTTTATATTTTGATTGGAATTCGGATGGTAACACAAATAACAACACTAATATAAACCACATAGTATATGTTATCTAACGTAAAATCATCTTCTTCTTTTTATGTTCGATATTTATAATGGTGTAATTTTGGGAGTTTTAAGTCAAGATTATAAACTGCATTACTCAAAATGGCTGGAAAAAGGTTATCATAGTTGCTATACCATTAAGTGCACGTATGAGAAAAATTAGCCTTCAGGTAACGTTCAAATTTTCAGTTACAAAAAGTGATTTGTGCTTCCTTGATACACGAATGGACTAAACGTGGAAATGATCCCACGCTGAACATAAAGAGGGAAAGCGACCTAGGCGAAGGCTCATAACTCACGGAGACAAAGAAAGCTCGTGTGTTTTGATTTGTAAATATATAGAAATAATACCAGGTGGCTTTTTTATGCTAACTCATGTAAATCATTTGCTTTTTACATTAAGCAAATGCGTTATTGTTGGGCCGGTTGGGGTTGGGCGCTGGCCCAGTTGAAGATATAGCGAATAGACTTTCTTTAATGAATCTATCCGCCCTTGGATTGGGATTAGTTAAGCTCGATCACCAAAGTTACCTAAACCCTACAAAATTACATAAATTGGGATTCAAACTCCATCCAAGTCTAGAAAAGAAAACCTTTTCAGGGCATTACTCATTTATGGTAATATTTTGTTTTATATTTTCAGTTCTATCAGGGCTCCAACAAAATGTAGATTAAAAAAGATAAGAATGAAGCATGTTCCAGTATTCGAAGCTTAATCTTAACTTTAGAAATGCCCACTCACCAACAATTATCAAGTTGCGGTTAGTTAAATCTTAAGCTGTTTTTTTTAATCACAAAATATATACTATTCGCATCTTTGTCATTAAGCTTTTGAAGTCTATGCACAAAGAAAAGTTTGGCACTAATCAGCATCTTTCATCAAAAACAATAACACGAATCAGCATCATAATCAAGCACTATTAAGTAGTATTAAGTATTCCACACGTGCGTATATCAATAACTATTTAAGTGTTGAAGTGTATGCATAAAAGGATTAAAGAGGCCAAGCATTGTACAGACTAAACAAGATCACAAGTGTGTATATAGATTTGATGGGTGTCAGAAGCAGCAAGGCGGTGGATCCGGTGGTGAGCCGGAGATACTCATCGGAATCAGAGGCGATGCTTGTGGTGCGGCAAAGACCACATATGGTGAATGGAGGAGGATTTGTAGTGAACAATAGTAAGCAACAAGTAGTGTTTACGGTTGATGGGTGTGGAGTTCTTGGAACCAAAGACAAGCTTGTCTTGAAAAATGGTGATGGTAAAGATTTGCTTCTCATCCGCAAAATGGTAACCAACTTTATTTTTATGGTATAAGATTTGATTATTTTCTTGAGTCACTGACTTATGCTGATGAGATTAGGGCTTTTCTTGTTACTTTTATTTTGTGATTAACATCTCTTTACATTCACAATATGTTACTATCATCTTTTTAACCCAACCATTTTTTAACATTAATAGTAGTTGGATTTTTTCGGGCAAATATCATTTTCAGGGAGGAATGGTACAGGCACTGAACATGGTACACAAGAAATGGGAAGGTTTTGGATACGATAATGAAGGAACAGAGAAGCTTCTATTCACATTGAAAGATCCAAAAGAATCATGTCTGGTTCAACACGGTTTAATCAGAATTTTGGTTCACGGTAAACCAAAGATATCAACATGCAATATCTATAACAACAGCTATATCCAGATCAGTGGCTCTTTCGCAGAAAGAGATTGCAACATCATGGATTCAGATGGCAGAAACATAGCTCAGGTGATTCTTACTAGCTTATAGTTCGATCAAGATACGATATACAAATTATACATAGTTGAGTGAGATGAGTGCTCCCGTTGAGAACCCCTGGCTCTCCTCGTCTGGTCTCGCTGCCGTCCTGAATCCGTCGTCGTCTACTCCTGGTGGACCTCCACCCAAACCTCCTGACCCCCCAGACCCCATTAACCTGACATTCGGTGACTTTCCCCCTCTCCATCCCTCCCCATCTAAACCTACTGTAAAAGCTACTATTCACACTACTGTTGAAACTCAGTTAAACCTTAGATCTACTACTTTACCAGCTCAAGAACCCGCAAATTACCCCTCTGCTCTTCCTGCAGACACCGATGTCAGCATGGAGGACTTAGTGGAACCCTCAAAAACCAGATCTGGATCTGAAATTACTACAGTAGCCACAACTGTTGAACCCTCTTTCACAATTATCCCACCAAAACACTCCTCTCCCATTATCACCAATCATGCCTCTGCCTCTTCAAGCTCCCAGTCCCGCCAATCCCTTACCCCCCCTGAAAGCCAAACAACCGCCCCAAACACTGCTACCCTTGAAATTTCTTCCCTTTCCCCACCTGTCGCTCCTGTTCTTGACCTTCCTGCTCCTTCTCTAAACCTTCCTCTAAATACTTCTACCCGCTCCGCTCCAACTAAAAAAGCTCCCTTTCTTCCTAAGCCTCACCAAAATCAGCCTCCAACCTATGCTGCCAAAGCTAAAGTGCTCTCAGATCGTTCTCTGAAGCGCTTAGCTCCCACCACTTTCTCGGCTGAAGGAAAGCCCCGTGTCCTCATCCCTGATGCTGTCTTTGAAAGAGGAGCAGCACTGCATAAACAATACATTGTAGGTTCATTCTTGGGTAAAATGCCTGATTATGGACCTATACAAAGTGTTCTAAACTACATGTGGGGTAAAGGCTCTAAGTTAGAGATTCACCTTCTTCCCCTGAAGCATTCAATGTTGGTTCGTGTACCTAATGACTATATAAGATCAAAGATTCTAGAAAAGAAGCTCTGGTATGTGGACACATCAATGTTTTATGTTTCTCAATGGGGATCAGGCGCCACTGAATCCTATCCTGAGATCACCACGATTCCTCTATGGGCACACCTACGTGGGATTCCGTTTGATCTTCGGACCAAGGAAGGACTCAGTCATGCTGCAGGCTTAGTTGGGGAACCAATTGAGACGGATGACTATACAAAAAACGTTTCAAGCCTCAACATAGCTCATGTCAAAGTAGAAGCTGACCTTACTAAGATGCTGCCTTCTGAAGGTGAACTTGTTCGACAAAGTGGAGAGATCATCAACGTAGGCATTGATTACCCTTGGACTCCTCCAGTATGCACCCACTGCAGGCGTATAGGTCATATTGTGAGAAATTGCATTTATCCTCCTGCCACAGATGTAGGCCCTTCCTCTACTAGTGATAACCAAACCCAAACTGTTAATCTTCAAGGTTACTCACCTAATGTGGAGATGGAAGAGGCTCCTGCTGACCCAATTGCTGTGTCTGCTGCTGAGATGGAAGAGTCTCTTGAGGCCGTTACTTCGGTACCAGTTGCTGCTACTCCGGTTGGGCATGGTGCTGAAACAACTGATAGCCAGGATCTTCAAAATCATCCTGAAATGACTCAAGCCCCTGAATTGGACTCTCAAGCCGTTGTAGACTTTATGACTGATACTCTTTTGCCTGTGTCAGCCCCTCTACCCCCGCCCGTCCCTCCATCCTCCTCTTCTTCCCCTTTGCTCCATTCAGCCTCCCTTCCATCAGACCTTATTAACCAAATTCCCCATCTCCCCGCGCCATCCCCTCTTCCCCTCTCTCCTCCTTCCCCTTCCTCCTCTAGCCCCCCTCCCCTCCTTTTATCTTCTGATGTTAACCATGCCTCTGTTGTGGTAGGCCTCCCTGCTCAGTTTGCGCCTTACTCCAACTCTTTTGCTGCTAAAAAACAGGCCCTTTTATTCAACTCCCCCCTTATAACCCTTAACCCTGCTTTTTTTGACAAGTCTTCTGCTTCTTGGAAGGCTTCCACTAGCCATATAACCTCTCCTTCTATCCCCCCTCCTTCTATCCCCATCTCTAACCCTTTCTCTGCGCTTTCTCCAACTACCCCCGAGGACTCCATCTCTGATGGTACTCCTCTTTCACCTTCCCTATGAGTACAAAAATTGCTTTTTGGAACGTCCGTGGTATAAATGAACCGGACAAGCACTCACCATTTAGCCAATGGTTGAGGTCTCAACACCTCATTTTTGGTGCGCTTTTGGAAACACACATCAAGGAACAAAACCTTAATTCTCTAATGCAGAAACTCTGCCCGGGTTGGAGTTTTGCTTCTAATCACGCTTCAGATGACGATGGTCGTATTATTATTTTCTGGAAGCACCCTACCACCATCACTCTAATACGTCAAACCCGTCAGACCCTAACTTGTGAAGTCTCAATCCCTCCAGTCACGAAGTTTGTGTACACTGCAGTGTACGCAGCAAACACAGTTGAAGAAAGAAATGACCTTTGGATGGAATTGGTGCTGCTTCATCAGACCTACTCTCTGGACTCATCCCCATGGGCTGTAGGTGGTGACTTTAATCAAATCTTGAGGCCCTGTGAACACTCCTCTGCTTCAGTAACAGGGCTCACTCCTCCGATGATTGACTTCGCTGATTGTCTGTTGCAAACTGGTCTTTTTGACTTGAGGTTTCAAGGGCAAATTAACACTTGGACAAATAAGTGCCCCACTCGTCCTGTTGCTAAGAAACTTGATCGGATGCTTGTCAATCAACCCTGGATCTCCCTTTACCCTCACAGTTCTGCTTTTTTCCTCCCCCCAGCCTTCTCAGATCACTCTCCCTGCATCCTTGACCTAGCCTTACCCCTCCCCATTGCTGGAACCAAGCCTTTCAAGTTTTTCAACTACCTAACTAAACACCCAAACTTCTATGCCACTGTGGAGAACTTCTGGATTCAGGCCGGCAGCAGTGCTTCCAATCTGGGAGAGCTTTGTTGGAAACTGAAACAAATAAAACGAGTGTTAAAAGATTTAAATTTTTCAAACTTCTCTAAGATTCAGGAGAGAGTATCTATTGCTAATAGTTTGTTAAAAATTGTGCAGGCTGAAGTTTTACAAACCCCTACACCTGAATTGTTTCAAAAGGAGAGAGAGTTACATGCTAAGTGGGAGTTCCTCAGAGCAATAGAGGAGGCATATTTCAGACAGAAGTCGCGCATTAACTGGTTAAGAGAGGGTGATCTTAATACCTCTTATTTTCACAGAATTTGGATAGTCAGGACGGCTGGAAACGCAATCAGATCCTTCATGTTGCCTTCTGGTATCTTGATAACTGACCCTATTGCTATGGGCGAGCTTGTTATCTCCCATTTCAAGAGCATTCTTGCGCCAGATGTGCTTCCTCCTACTGTCTCCTCTCCACATTGGTTTGCAGCTATTCTCACTTTCCGTTGTAGTACAGAACATTGCTCCGTTCTCTCCTCCCTTCCCTCTCCTGAAACAATAGCCAAAACCTTGCTCAGATTAAACCCAAATAAAGCCCCTGGTCCCGATGGTCTCACCTCAGGTTTCTTTAAAGCCTCCTGGACTCTTATTGGCTCTGAAGTAACCAATTCCATCAGTACTTTCTTCAACACGGGTTTCCTACCTTCTGTTGTAAACTCCACTATCCTCTCCCTTGTCCCTAAACATCCTGGCGCCTCTGCTATAACCGACTACCGTCCAATATCCTGTTGTTCCACAATCTACAAAGCCATTTCCAAAATCCTTGTTGCTAAACTAAAACCCATTCTCTCTGACCTCATCCTTCCTAACCAAACTGCTTTTGTCCAAGGCCGTCTTCTTATAGAAAATACCATCCTTGCTACTGAGGTTGTGGATGGCTATCACAAGCAAACTGGCCCTCCAAGGATCACTCTGAAGGTCGATATTGCGAAGGCTTTTGATACTCTAAACTGGGACTACCTATTCATCTGCCTAGCTACTCTCAACATTCCATCCTCGTTTCTCCATAGGCTCAGAGCATGCGTTTGCACCCCATCCTTCTCCATAGGCTATAACGGAACTGTGCAAGGTCATTTCAAGGGAAAGCGAGGCCTCAGGCAGGGGGACCCCTTGTCGCCATACCTCTTCGTTATCGCCATGAACTGCCTCTCTCTCTTACTAAACAAAGGGGCAGAAGATGGTCGGTTTGGTTACCATTCTAAGTGCTCCTCTTCTAAGCTAACCCATCTTTGCTTCGCGGACGACCTCCTAATTTTCACTGATGGCAAGCTTAGTTCTGTCCAGGCAATCCTAGAGATCCTTGAAGAGTTTGCTACCCATTCTGGCCTAAGAATTAGTCTAAATAAAACCTCTTTCGTTTCTTGCGGTCTCCCTCAAGACCAAGTTGATCTGATCGCTCAAACGTGTCACCTTGCTGCGGCCTCCCTCCCTGTCCGCTATCTTGGTATCCCTCTGCACTCTCAAAAGCTATCAATGCACCACTGTGCCCCACTGATTCAGCTCATCAAAGGGAAGGTCAACTCCTGGAGTGCCCGAAGCTTATCTTACGCTGGCAGACTGCTCCTCCTCAACACGGTGATCAACGGCATCACCAACTTCTGGACCTCAACCTTCATCCTGCCAAAAGCATGCATAACCAAAATAAATTCATTATGTAGCTCATTTCTCTGGCATGGAACTACAGAGGGAAGTCACTCGGCGAAAGTTTCTTGGGAGACAGTAACCTTATCTAAGGATGAAGGAGGACTCGGGTGTAGGGACCTAAGAGCTTGGAACAAAGCTTGTGCGATTAAACTAATCTGGTTGTTATTCACAAATGCAGGTTCCATTTGGGTAGCGTGGTTCACTCAAGAAATTCTAGGGGGTGATCTAACTACTTTTTGGACAACTAAGCCTAAGCAAAGGTTCCCATGGCTTGTTAAAAAACTTCTCACCCTCAGAGATATTACCTTTCAGTGGATCAGAATCAACATTGGCTCTGGGGCTTCGGTTAAATTCTGGTCAAGCAACTGGTCACCTCTAGGAGCAATCTCGACTTTCCTTGCTCCACTTCGGTCCAACTCCATGGGTATACCGCAGGCTGCAACATTGCAAGACATTAATGATAACGGCGTTTGGCAAGTACGTCCTGCACGATCAGACAAACAAGTTATGGTACAAGCACTTCTCTCTTCTATTACTCTAACCACAGAACCGGATACCTTTTATTGGTCAGTAGATGGCGAGACATGGGATAAATATAGCACATGTGGTATCTATAGCTTGCTGAAGAATCACGGTGATAAAGTTAATTGGGACAGAATTGTCTGGAGTAAAGGGGGTATCCCGAAGCATAACTTTCTCTGTTGGCTCGCCACTCTCAATCGGCTTCCAACCAAGGATCGCCTTACCCAATGGGGACTCAATGTCGATCCTAAATGCTTGCTCTGTGGCTCTCAAGATGAATCGCGTGATCATCTGCTGTTTGCTTGCTCCTACTCCTCCGCTCTCTGGCTCAACTTCTCGCGACGCCTAAACCTCCCATTCTCCTCTGATTGGTTGGTAATCATCGCTACCATGCAATCTCTCACGGGACCAGTGTGGTACAAGAAACTCTGTTGTCTAGGATGGAAGCTTGTCATCTACTCAGTCTGGATCGAAAGGAACTCGCGTCTCTACCGCCAAACCTTTCGTTCTGCAGACTCAATACTCTCTTCGATGGACAAAACGATTAGGAATCGCATCCAGAGCCTCCGCGAAGCCAACCCTACTGCCTGCTCCTCGATGTACCAGTTCTGGAGCCGATCGCCACTTTAGAAGACCACTTCTCTTTTCAGTCTCCATTGCTCCTAGATACTAACGATCATCAACTCTGCGTGACTTTTCCCTTCCTCCTGCTTTTCTTAGTGGGTTTCAAAAATTAATGGGTTTTGCAATTTTAATGGGTTTTGTAACTTGATGTGTAACTTTCTGTATGGGCCGCGGCCCAAAACACTAAGGCTTGGCTAGCCTGTATTGTTTCTTTCTCTTGCATTTAAATAGGAAAAAGGTTTCAAAAAAAAAAAAAAAAAAAAAAAGATACGATATACAAGTATGAATATTATTTTGGTTTCCAATCTTAAGGAATAACTTTTTTTTGTTGTTGCATTATTGGTGTGGCATCAATTTCAAATATCTGAAAAATTAGGCTAGAAAAAATGAGTATAGTATTCGTTTTTTTTAAAAAAGTCGTAGAGATATTGATAATGATTAATGAATTAGAGAGAATAATACTAATTATACATGAAAACAGGTAAGGATAGAGAAAGAAATGGAGGAGATGGTGGGGAACAAGAAGGATCTTTATAATATAATAGTCAAAGCAAATGTGGATCAAGCTTTCATCGTCGGTGTCGTTGCAATACTCGACTACATCCATGGCGAATCCACTATTTGTTGATCTAAACCAGTACAGTAATACATTTCTATATAAAGTTATATCTATGTATGTCCGAGACGTGACATTTTATTAAACCATAACATGTAACTAGTGTTTTTAAATCCGAATCGAATCGGTGATTGGACCAGACTAAACTGTGAACCATGACCATGAATAAAACCGAGTTAGTTTGTTACTTATTATAAAGGGAAAATTCTTTAAAAATACACAGACTGAATTTCTTTTGCTGAAAAAATACACGAACTTTTTTGGCTTCCCAAAAAATACACAAACTAATTTTGATTGTCCATAAAATACACGAACTTTTGAATTTTAAAGGTTTCACACCTCGATTTTAACGGTGTAAACAGTGACTAACAGAATAGTAAGACGCCGTTAGACGCCGTTAACTCTGATTAAAAAGTTCATGTATTTTATGGACAACCAAAATTAGTTCGTGTATTTTTCGGAAAGACTAAAAAGTTCATGTATTTTTTCAGCAAAGGAAATTTAGTATGTGTATTTTTAAGGAATTTTCAAATGAAGTTTGGATATTTCATATACTATTCAGAGGCTAAATATCTAGACCCAATACATATCCAAAATTTTATATTTGTAAACTTTCGGTTTGGTTTTGGACCAGATATTTTCGATCTGAAAAATCCAGATCCGGAAAAAAACGGCCCAAACCCGACCCAAAGACCTGAAAAAAAAAACACATTCTCTATCATATGATATAGGTCCGAAATTTTATATTTGTAAACTTTCGGTTTGATTTTGGACCGAATATTTTCAGGTCAGTTCTGATTCAAGTTTTTGAATCCGGCTAGACATTTTAGCCGGATTCAAAAACTTGAATCGGAACTGACCCAAAAATATTCTGTCCAAAACCAAACCAAAAGTTTACAAATATTTGTTGAGTCCAATTTAGTCGAAATCTATCATATATATCTAAAAATTCACAAACAACTCTAAATTTTACATTGAAAGTTTCATATTAATTAAAAATGTTTCTGTTACAAAAACAAAACTAAAAAAATATTGCAAAAATAATAACAAAATTGTTAGCAGAAAGATCTTGTCGGATTGAATCTATTCGTGTCGATTTTATTAGGCCCAGGTCTATTCGGATCAGTTCTTTTTGGTTTCAATTCTTTCAAGTAGAAGAGTTTTGGATCCAACAAATATTTGTAAACTTTCGGTTTGGTTTTGGACCGAATATTTTTCGGGTCAGTTCCAATCCAAGTTTTTGAATCCGGCTAAAATGTCAAGATTAGGTCTAGATATTTTAGCCCGATTCAAAAACTTGGATCAAAACTGATCCGAAAATATTCGGTCCAAAACCAAACCGAAAGTTTACAAATATAAAATTTTGGATCTGTATTGGGTCCAGATATTTAGCATCTGAATAGGATATGAAATATCCAAACTCCATTTGAAAATTCCTTAAAAATACACATACTAAATTTCCTTTGCTGAAAAAATACACGAACTTTTTAGGCTTCCCAAAAAATACACGAACTAATTTTGGTTGTCCATAAAATACATGAACTTTTTATTCAGAGTTAACGGCATCTAACGGCGTCTTACTATTCTGTTAGTCACTGTTTACACCGTTAAAATCGAGGTGTGAAACCTTCAAAATTCAAAAGTTCGTGTATTTAATGGACAATCAAAATTAGTTTATGTATTTTTTGGGAAGCCAAAAAAGTTCGTGTATTTTTTCAGCAAAAGAAATTCAGTCTGTGTATTTTTAAGGAATTTTCCCTATTATAAAACATAATTTGTTAATTTTTTTGCCTTTTAAATCATTATAATTATTAAAAATACATTTTATATTATTACATAATTTTAAATAATTTTATGATGATAAATACTAAAATCAAAACACTGTAGTTAATCATTTTAATAAATTTTTACTTATGTTTTTAAAATTTAGAAACTTGCATCACACTTGGACAGCTTAGTTAAACACCAACGCTTCTATCTTCTGCCTATTTTTTCTTTTTTTTTTTATAATCTGAAAATCACTAAACACCCCCTCCCTAAGTTACTGCATTAATGGTGCTCTAATAATCCATAACCATAGCCTTAAAGTTAAAACTTTTTCCGGTTAGTCACGGGTCAGATTTTAAAAACATTGCATGTAAGGAAGGACCTTGTAGATACTGCTTCGTTATCTAACACGAAACATTTGTAACTCTAACCAACACAAACCAAAGAGTAGAGAGACTTGGCTATCTCAAATTATTACAAACAGACAACAATGTTTACATATAATCATCGGACTTAAAACTTGCAACTTCCAACGATTCAGTTTTAGAAAGTTTCCATTATTGGTTGTAATAAATCAAGCACAAGCGCACGGATTCTCCGCCGCCGCGTCACCACCGTCGTCGTCAGATCTGAAAACGAGGTACCCGACGGTCAGTCCGACGACGATCGCGATAAAAACGCCTCCGTTGAAGGACATGGCCGCGAGCATCAGCAAGTACCCGATCGCGGCGTTGACGCCGAAGAGCAGCACCGAGGCAGCTTTGGCGGCGGATCTTGTGCCTGATTTGGGGATAAGAGGGGCGGAGACGCCGGTTCGCGGCGGAGGAGGATGGCGGGCGGACGAAAGGGATTTGAATTGGAGGCGGCGGTTCTCGAGGTACTGGTAGAAGGCGGCGAAGACGAAGCAGGCGAGCAAGGTGAGGATGTAGCTGAGCCATGAATCGGTTTTCCAGAAATCGAAGAGGATTGTGGCTTTGATGCCCCAGTAGAAGGTCATGTGCATCATCTTTGCGATGGCTTTTTTGAGCTTTCTTTCTTTTGATTGTTTTCAGATAAGAAGAAGAAGAAGATCGAAAAGCTGGTGAAGTGGTTGGTTGTTGACTTGTTTGTTACAAGATGAGTATCCTTGTGGGCTTAGATTATAGGCCCGGTGGGCTTACAAATAAGATAATATAGTTTGTAACTTACACCAACAAACTTGGTTTAGGTAAACTGAAACAAACCGGATGAACTATAACCAAATAGTGGTTATCATTTCACTCTTCCTACAACAAGAAAATGAAATCTAAGAAGAATCATGTATGACATTGACGACACTGCGTTTTGACAAAATGTTATCTTTATTGTCTTTTTTTCTTTTGGTTTAACATTATTGTGTATGTTAGTGCTGCAAATACTATCAACATCTTAGAGCATTTGTTGGAGCTACTTTTTAAATTTATTAAGGTATACAATAATATATGGAACAGTAGATACAAATCTTGGTAGGTGTACTCAAAGATATTCTTGAAAAGGGCTCGAGATATTTTAACTTAAATCACAAAGAATGACCAGAAAAATTAAGGAGATAAAAGTGGAATTGCCCAATTAAGAGACAAACATAGAACAAAATGCCAAGTTAGTGTTAAGGACAAGTGGGTACAAAATAAAGAGGAATGACCCATCGCACCACACAAATAGTGAAGTGATGTGAAGACATAACAAATGAACCCTTGTGTCTCCTAATCATAATAAGCTAGACATATCCACATGCGCCATGCATTCACATATGCTTGTACACATGCATAAATATTAGTTTTTGTCTGGATACTGAATTTTAGTATGTTCTAATTAGGGCTGTTAAATGGATTCTCTACAAATATTGCTATGTATACGCATATATGCAGCATGAATTCGAAGATGCTAATAACATACGCATTAGCAAAAATATATGAGTTTAATATGTGGCATAGTTAGGTATTTGACTTATCATAGTAATATTAGAAATGGTATGTGGCCTACTGATCTATGTTCAATGGTCTCTAGTTATCCTGTGGCGCATCCATATAGATATAAAAGTAGTTTAATGATAAGCATCTCCAACCCATAACACTATTTTTGTGTCAAAACCACACTATTTTAGTGTAATTTTAACACTAAAAAAAGTTATTCTCCAACCACAACACCAAACTTCACAATAAAAATTATTTTATAATATTATATGTATTTATCTTTTTATTTCTCATTTATTTATTTGTAAATTATATTAATAAAATAAGTGAATAGTGTTTTAGTGGAGTGAATAGTGTTTTAGTGTGGTCAATAGTATCATACCAAATGTGGTAAGAAATTATAGTGTTACACTAAAATAGTGTAATTTTTGAAGTTTCATTGAAGATAGTTTTGGTGTAAAAACTATACTAGGATAATGTTTTGCAGTCCCATTGGAGATGACCTAAGTGTAGCATATAATATATCATGTAGATAGTTACTGGTGTTAACTGATGAATTCAAGTTGACTATACGTATTAGTTGGTTCCTTCCTAATACATACAGTGTTTTAAATATCATTAAATCCTCGGTGCATGGTTTTTCGTTCCTCGTTTTCTTTCGGAAACATGATCAAATTGAGTTTGATTGTTTTTTTGGTGAAAATGTTAAATAGTTTGATTGTTTTGATAGACTTCTATCCCATTTTAGTTGTTTGTTGGACCAATGGTTATGAAAACAACGAAAGCCTGGTTTGTGGTTTTAACAATTTCAATCGGCTGGATTTGGATGTTGGATCAGTTTTTAAATCATTGTCATAACCAAGTCAGATCAACCAGTCAACTTCCATCGGATCAAATGGGACATATTATAAACTAGCATCTAGCGTCGACATTTGAGATATGAATTCAGAAGTAAGATCTTTACTATTGTTGAGAAATGACAATGCTCTTTCTATTAGTACTTGTTATAATCTTAAACTTTATCAAAGGTATATATTCCTTTTTTAATCAGGATGGTATTCACTCCAGAACAATACTTAGGTTTACCCCTGTGGTAAACTTAAAAATTCACATATTTCTTTATTCTAATCAAGTTACCATATATAGATTAATGATACAAAACTAAATAAATAATAAACTTTTAAAATATTAAAATAGCTAAATATAAATAATAACGAAAATTTTAACCTTAAACTTTAACTCATAAATTCTAAACCCTAAATCTTAATCCTAAACCCTAAACCCTAAATCTTAAACCGAAACCGTAAACTCTAAACCTTAAACCCAAATCTATACCCTAGATCTAAATTATATATCCTAAATTCTAAACCATAAACCCAAATCTATACCCTAAACCTAAATCTAGACTCTAAACCCAAATGTTTAGGGTATAGAGTTTGGAACTATGGTTTACAGTTTGAGATTAAGGTTTTGGATTTAGGTTTAGAGTTTAGGTTTAAGATTTACGGTTTGGGTTTAGAGTTTAAGATTTGAGTTTGATTTAAGATTTAGGGTATATAATTTAGGTATAGAGTATAGGTTTAGGGTTTAGAGTTTGGATTTAAAATTTAGGATTTAAAATTTGGGCTTAGGATTTATGTTTAGATTTAGGGTTTAGAATTTATGATTTAAAGTTTAAAGTTAAATTTTCGTTATTATTTTTTTAGCTATTTTAATATTTTAAAATTTTATTATTTATTTATTAGTTTATGTATCATTAATTTATATATGATAATTTGATTAGAATAAAGAAAGAGGTGAATTCTTAAGTTCACCTCAGGGATGAACCTAAGTATTGTTTTTCACTCCAATGCTATACGTACAGTATTTGTTTATCATCTATTCTTTTTTTTTGTTCAAATGCTATACGTACAGTATTTGTTTATCATCTATTCTTTTTTATAGCTATGTTATCAGGCATATGGTAAAATTCATCAGTTACATACATGTACTCAATATTGCACTGTTGACAAACCTAAATATAGTGTTAGTTACATAATGTAAGATAAAAAATAATATAAATTTATTAAGTACTGCAAATCTAGAGAGGACATGCATAATATGAGCTTTGCTCATTAATCATTTTATTATTAAACTCACTTATGAAGAAAGACTAACGTCATAGGAGATTACATCCTCGGATTCCAACTCTTTCTTCTCCATCTAAAATGTAACTAAATACAAAATAACATTATTTGACGAAAAATGTAAACGAAAAACAATAAGCAAAAGATTCACATTTAACAGATCTAATTAAGTAGAGAGAGAAGGGAAACAGCTGCCAGAACGAAGAAGCGACCGTCGTGACGCTACTCCGTCAATACCCGGCAAAGCCCCGCTCGAGCTCGACCTCGTGGTGGTTCTCTGTGGAGAGCCATCAAGGCTTCGCCGTAAAATCCTTCCAATGACTGATATTGGATCTTCCTCCTCGTCTGGACTCCAAGAACGGAACTGGTGGCAGAACGTCGTGTGACGGCTGAGAGCTTCCTCGATGGAGATTCTAGTCTGGGACCGAACCACCTCGTCCTTAACTGCCTCCATACAGAGCCCACAAAGCCAGTGTCCCTTGTGCCGCTCCTTGACGCGGTGGATGTAAGCCAGCGTGCATTCTTCTGCGAAACCGCACGTGTCGCATGTGACTGACTCCACCGCCGGCAATGACGACGGCTTAGTGATAGTATCGGTGGCTGATGATGAAGACATCATTGTTTGTGGAAAATGATCAGACTGAGATCAGACTTATAAACTCTTTGTTGTGGGAGTCTCTGGCTTCTCTGCGTTTAAGGGTATATTATTCATATACTCTTATGGTCTTTCTTGGATGTTTATATAGATATAAATGGAGACATATGCCTCTGTTTTTTTTCTTTGAGAAAATTATTATGTATAATGTTAAATAATATGAGGTTGGAGGAGGATTTGGATTCATGTGAGTGAGATAATGTGGTGAGGAACTTTTTGTTTGTTTCTTAAAACTTGCATGTGGGTGTGGATGGATAATTATTGAATTCCTTTTTAGTACGTAGTAAATTCAATTTTTGAAGAAAGAGTGAGTAGTAAATTCATAAAATTATTATGCAGTTTGCGATTATAGATATTCATTCCCCTATACATACATGAATGTTTTGAAATCCGATGTAGACCTGTGATGTAACCAGTAAAACTCAGAATCAGCTACCGGTTGAATTATTGGTTGATCCAATAAATAATTTTTTTTAGATTTTTACTATCATTTTTTCTGCTATCGACTATTTATCTCCTTCAAATTTTTTATTTTTTGATTATTTTTGTTATCATGACTCTCACACACAATTTTTTTTTGTAGTTTTGACTTTTTTATATAATTTTTAGTTTTTGATGAAGATTTCATTATGTCACTTGAAAAAATTAATTGAATGATGATAGAGAGAACCAAAATCATTTGATGTGATTTAGTATTAGTTTTTTTTTGTTATCGATAATCCATTATAATTTGATATTTTATTTTCGATTTATTTTAGATTTAAAATTTAATTTTATCATTCACATTAAACATTTAAATATGTGATGACAAAAGTACATTTGACATTCAAAAATACTTATAAATTTTATGTTTTGATATTTTTTATTATATGTCATAACTCTTAACTCATTACAAAAAGAGATATTAAATAGTCTAGATTATTTTTTGATATTTTGTATATAAAATGAAAAATAAAGAAAACTAGATTTAATTACTTTTCTATATATCTATAAAACATAAAATTTATCTTATTTTTTAATTAGTTAGTATACAATTATATAACAAAATTAATTAATTTATAATTTATGGCTGATCTAATAACCCAGTGATCCGAAAAAATAATCTAGTTCAGTGTTCGTATCTGCTTTTAAAACGTTGATGAATGCTAATCCAATCTTTCCATATCCAGCAAGATAATACAAATTGAGGACGGATGCCTAAAGGAAACGAGGGTAAGAAAACGAGAGTTTGCCATAAACATATAGCTCTTACTAAATCTACGATGAAATGTTGTTAAATTAAAGTGCTTGATGTCTGACGATACAAGCATCTCAAATATATTACATTTTTTTTCTTTACAATGGAATAATTCATTTCAGTCTTATTGAAAACCTACTTTATCTTGGAATGAAAAATAGAAAAATAAATTAAATTAAATGTATTACTCAATTTATATAACAAATCTACTTTTTATCTCATTATAAAATAAAAATAGAATAGAGTTGATAAAGATTTTAATTTAAACTATTTTGTAGTAAGAATTAGATTAAGAAGGGAGATGCTCTCACTATGTGATTCCACATATACAATTGTGAAGAACTTAAATATCAAAATTTGGGTCTTTCAAAGGTTTCAAAATTAGTTCAGAGTCTTTAGACATCGGCCATGGTTACCCATGAACAAATATTGATCATAACTTATACCTAGTCTAGTTTCGATCTTTTTTTATCTCATTTCTTAGTAATTTATTTACATAGCTATAACATATAGCTATCTAAATAAATTACTAAGAAATGAGATAAAAAGAACCAGAGGGAATATATCTTTGAATGGAAAAATACACATCTTTAAATGCTTTACGTATGAGCTAAAAGAGAGACACAATAATTAAGGAAGAATATAATTCGGTCCATAAAATCATTAATAGCATCTCCAGCCATTTTTTATACTTTCTTCTATAATAGTAGCATTTTAAGGTAAAAATATTCTATTTCATCTCTATTTCTTTTTTCTAAAATAGAAATTGATATTTTTTCTATTTATAGAAAAAATAGTATTCCTCTATATTTTACTTTATATTTAGAAGTTGCTATTTTTAACAATACATTAGAACAAATCATATCTTTATTATGGAATTCTTCTATTTTAGAATAAAAAATAAAAAAATACATTGGAAATAGTCCAACTTATGGCAGCATGTGATCACTGTGAGGCGATCTAAGGAGAAGAATATGTTACTAAATAGTCTTTAATTTACATCATCAACCGATGTCAGAAAAAAAGACTTTATTTCATCAACCATCAGTACAATGTCAATAGATGGTTGCTTGAAACCATATGCATAGAGAAATGTGGACCTGAAATTGAGGTTATCCGTCGATGGATCGATGTGAATGTTAACGGGTCCAAACAAAAAAGAGAGGTGGTCCATGTTTTCCAATGGAAATAGCTGAGAAGAGGTACCTAGTCTTTGAAGCAATCTTCATTGGCGAAGCGTGTCTTTGGTTAACACTTATATTTGTAACTTCTAAAATTTATCGTATGTTTTTTTTGTCAAATGAACCTAAAATTTAATTATTTTATGCAAGCTAAAAAAATTATGTTTCAAAATTGACGTGTGAAACAAAGGAAGCTTACGTCTCTGGCCACCGTTTGTGGAGATTGGACTTTGCTAAATTTGCACAACTCTAGAGGAGATTTTAACCAAATCAGAAGCTTTTGACTTCTTGAATTAAACTGAAGGCAAGCTCGTGCATCGTAATGGCACTATTGTAGTTTTTGTTACATGTGTGAAATGTTGGTTATAAGTCGATTTAACTGTATATATTTGGGGGTGAGATCAGATCGTTTTTTCGATGAGATTTGATGACACACTATAAGATATGTAGCATGTATACTTTTCAAATATGTTCTGCAAGTGCAATTACAAATGTGTCTTTTACGTTACTTGAATATTTGATTTGTCTACTCTAAGACTTCCTAAAGAGTTAATACGCTAAAAAATAAAAAGAACTAAACCAAAGCAAACATGTAGTTGAACAGAAGATAGCCAAAAGCAAAAAGATTGGTCACATTGATCAAGTATTGAACTTCAGCAAGACCATGGATCTATAGCTGAGCAGGCACAACTTGTTTCTAAAATGTAAGTTTCATCACCTATATATTATATTTCTTCCCACATCAAATCTTCAAGAGATTGGTTCTATTATTCACAAAACTTTTTATTTGAGGCTTCACCTGGTTCTGAAGCTACATGTTATAATTGTTTGAATTGGTTTATATTGTCAGCTCTTGGATTGATATATCTCAATATCAAGAATACTCACACAACTGAATCTAGACTGAATAAACCACTGAAGAGTTAAACATTTGATAATTTTAGTATCAATAATTAGGTGTTGGTCAAAAAGCTTAAAATATTTGCCTAGACTTTTTTCTGTAGAAATTTGTTGTGTAAATGTCTACTTTTCTTTTTCTGAATATTAGTAAAAGATAATAGTATATAACAATAGGGTAATTAATCGTCTAGTGGTGTTTATAGGAAGATTAGTACTTGCAACCTCAAACTAGAACGCAAGTGTGCAATATATATATTAGTTACAAAAAAAAAAGTGTGCAATATATTATTCCCTTGATGCCAAATTGCCAATAATGAATTAAGTATTATGAGTCTATGACTGACGACGGAATCTTAAATAAAATAATACGTACATTTGTTTTTTATATAGTTAGAAAGTACGTATTTATCAAGCCCTTTCTTAAAAAAAAAATTATGTATTTATCGGAGTTTTATCTTGCAAAACTTGTGATACGTTATGTTAATTGCAATACATAGCCAGTCTCTTCATTGCGTTTTTTACATCTTTAGGAAAGATGTGTGTTTTATTTTTTTGTAAAAAGGCTTTTATTTGATTACTACTAGAAAAAAATAAAAAATAAACAGACCATAAGGCAGTTTTTGAAGGTAAGTCTCAAGTGAAGATTAAAGTAAAAACTACAGCCCAATACTTGGAATCTCAATAGAATTAGCCTGAATTAATGATGATATGCTAAGAACCTATAGATGTGGTAAATGAAACGGTGGTTGGGAAGGAGATTGGTGGAGGGTTGAAGTCGCGAAATTAATGTTCTGAACAGAGGGGAGGATCGTCAACTAGAACACAAGCTAACCCATGGAGAACCAGCGCTGCATCATCGAGGAGGAGAGAGAGGGGTTTGATTCTTTGAAGCTTTGGATATTGTTCCTTAGTTGGTGATCGATCGCAAAGTAGAGGACAGTGACAGAACGGGAAGAGCGCGCATGCAACCTGCCATTCCTTTCATTCCAGAGCCAGTATACGACCGCTTGCCAAGCTAGTAGGGAGAGGAGACGAAGAGCCTTATTACCAGACAGTGAGCTCAACCAATCTACAGTCTGATTCTAAGTTCGGTGTGGTGCCAAGTGACATCTAGCGGAGACCCTGCTCCAGAGATCAAAGCTAAAACCACACTCGAAGAACAAGTAATCACGTGATTCTGGCTGCGAATTGCAGAGGACACAGACCGGATCAACTTGCAAACCCCAGCCTATCATCCTATCCTTTGTGGGACATCGGTTGAGGAAGACTAACCAGGAGAGGAAAGAGTGGCGAGGGATAGATCGAGAGAACCATATGATCTTGGTCCACTCCTTCTCCTCCAGTTCACCTTTTAGGTAAGTGTACATCGCACCAGTTTGATATTTTGCTTCATTTGCTCCCTGAAGATCCCACACATAGAAGTCTTCATTTGATATTAGCTCAATTGTTGTAAGATAAGCATAGAGTTGTAACGCCACTTCTGTTCTAACAGGTGGGAGACGCCAATGACCATTCCGACAAAGCGAAGCGACAGTTGCCTTGAGTAGAATTCCTAGTCTGGAGGATGAAGACGCTTGAAGAGTAGAGATGCACCCTATTGGAGCCCAATTGTGATGCCAGAAGAGTGCCGAACGTCCGTTTTCCAACCTCAGTTTGAGAAGTGGGAAGACAAGAGGCCGCATCTTAATGAGCTTGTTCACCAGCCATGAGTTAGCCTGACTTGTTTTCACTGTCCAGTAGTTGTGTATAGAGCCTTTAAGGATAACCTCTTTGAACCAGATCACCCATACCGACTCCTCCCTGAAGAAAAGCATCCATATTAGTCTCATACAGCAAGCCTTATTCCAGAGCAGAAGATCTTTGATCCCAAGTCCTCCTTGCGATTTAGTTAACGTTACTATGTCCCATGCTACTCTAGTAGAGTGATGGCCATCTAAGCTTCCTTTCCAAAGAAAAAGGTTACACATGGAGTTGATCTTGTTGATGCAGGATTTCGAGAGAATGAATGCAGAGCACCAGAACGTGTTGATCCCCGCAATCACTGTCTTGATGAGAAGGAGGCGACCAGAGAAGGACAATGATTTCACAGACCAAGAGGAGAGTTTTCCTTTGATTTGCTGGATGAGGGGCTGACAGGTTGCTAGTGAAGGCTTCCTAGAGTTGAGCGGGACGCCAAGATAACGGAAGGGCAACTCTCCATGTGACATTCCTGTAGAAGCTTTTATGACATAATTTTCATGGTCAGTGAGACCCGAAGAGTAGAAGCTTGTTTTCTGGAAGCTGACTGCAAGCCCCGAGCGCAGTTCAAATTCCTGAAGCACTTGGAGGACACTCTGCACCGATTCAATAGAGCCATCTATGAAGATCAAAAGGTCATCGGCGAAAGACAGGTGAGTGAGCTTCATCTTGTTGCATTTCGGATGATACTGCATCTTGCTAGCCTCTGCCGCCTGATTTAGCATTAGTGAAAGATAGTTCATTGCCATCACAAACAGGTAAGGGGACAATGGATCTCCTTGCCTGAGCCCCCTCTTCCCTTTGAAATAACCATTTACAGTTCCATTATAACCCACCATGAAACTTGTTTTGCAGATACAAGCCTTTAATCATGAACATAATACATCAGGAAGGCTTAGACTCTCCAGACAGGTAAACAGAAACTCCCATGACAGTGTATCAAAAGCTTTAGCAATGTCGACCTTTATAGTTATGCGCTTAGGGGATTTGTTTTTGTGATAACCATTGACCAATTCGCTAGCAAGAACCGTATTTTCCACCAACAAGCGATCTTTGATGAACGCCGTCTGACACGGTAGTATGAATGGTTGCAGGATAGGCTTCAGTTTGGCAACCAGCAACCTGGAGATCACCTTGTAGATGGTGTTGAGACAAGCTATGGGGCAAAAGTCCGTTATCTTAGAAGCTCCTGGGAATTTTGGGACAAGAGAGAGTATGGTTGCATTTGCTGTTGCAGGCAGAAATGAGGTTCCAAAGAAGTCCTGGATAGAAGCCACTACCTCTTCTCCAATGATCTCCCAAGAGGCTCTGAAAAAACCCGAGGTAAGCCCATCTGGACCAGGGGCCTTATTTGGATTTAGTTTGAAGAAGAGACGCTTTATTTCTGCAGCTGTGGGGATGGCGTTCATTGTTTGAGCCTGCTGATCAGAGACAGTGAAAGCGGAGAGCTGCTGACACCAGGTGACATTGGTTCTAATGGGAGGCCGGTGATTACGGAGAGGGCCTAGCACTGACTGGAAGTGAGCTATGGCAAGTTGACTCATCTCAATTGGATCTGTGATGAGGACGCCTGAGACAGTGATGAACGATCTGATAGCATTGTAGCTGGCTCTGACTTGGCAAATACGGAAGAAGTAAGTCGTGTTCAAATCTCCTTCTTTGAGCCAATTGATCCTAGATTTCTGTCTGAAATAGCATTCTTCAATTTTTCTTAGAAACAACCATTATTGATTCAAGTCTCTTTCTTGCTGGAACAGTTGGGCAGTTGGGGTGTGTAGAGCCTGAACCTGCATAATTTCTAACAAACGTTGAGTTTCAGTTACTCTTTCTTGAATTTTTGAGAAATTGTTTTTGTTTAGAAGTTTCAAATATGTTTTGATGAGTTTTAGTTTCCAACACAGGTCGGCAAGAGAGCAGCATCCACTTCCGTCCCGAGTCCACGCTTCCAAAACCAACTGGTTAAACTCAGGGTGCTTGGTTAGGTAGTTCTGGAATTTAAAAGGCTGAGTACCGGCTTTAGGTAACTGATAGGCTATGTCAACAAGGCAGGGAGCATGGTTTGAGATAGAGGGTGGGAGAAAGGTAGCTGTGATATGTGGGTAAGAGAAGATGGTGATATTGTTTACTAACTGCCTGTCTAGCTTCTTCGCTATCAGGTGAGCTGGTTGGTTGTTCTTCCAAGTGTGATCAGGGCCATTATATCTGAGATCAAAGAGCCCTGCCTGGAGGAGACAGTCTTGCATCATATACATCTGAAAGTTTTGAGAATCGACAGCGACTGAGGAGTGCTCAGAAGCAAACATTATTTGGTTAAAGTCTCCTCCCACGAGCCAGACTTGATTTTGCAGATCATAGGTAGAGTGCAAGTAAAGCAGATCATTCCATAGCTCAACACGATCATCACTCAGATTGGATGCGTAGACAGCAGTGTAGTAGATGGGGGTTTTGTTTGGGATAGTTAGGAGGCAAGTGAGACTCTGTCTACTTTGGTGAATGACTTGCAGAAGCAGTGGGTCTTTCCAAACAAGAATAATCCTACCATCCTCATCTGAAGCATGATTAGAGACATAGTGCCAGTCTGAGCAGATCTTATTCATCAGAGGCATCAGAGAGGGTTCTTTAACATGAGATTCCAAAAGGGCGCCAAAAAGAGGTCTATGAGTAAGAAGCCAATTTACAAAAATCTGATGTTTACCCGGGTCATTTAAACCACGCAGGTTCCAAAAAAAATAGTTTTGCACTCATCAGGAAGATGTGGGGGGGGGGGGGGGGTCCTTACTGGAGGAGCAAGGAACAGGTAACTCAGCCTGATGAAGGCAATTAGGAGGCAAAAAAGGGAGGGGAGGTAAAACAGAAGGTAAAACAGGGACTTGAGGTTCAGAGGAGAGGAGAGTAAAGGGATTTGATGAGAAAGAAATGGATTGAACAGGGTCAGAGGATAGAGGGGTGAAAGGATTTGGATTGATAGATAAGGATGGAGAAAAAGTGGGAGATGAACGGGACCATTTAAGGGAGGGGCAAGGGACATCAGGGGAGGTTTCACTGGACACCGAAGGGGGGAAAGTTTGGGGTAGGATAGGCGGGGCATGAGCAGTTGAGGACAAGGTTGAAGGAGGGAGAGGTACTTTGATGGAGGAGTTATGAGTAGAAGGGCGGGAAGAGCTAGTGAGGTCTTTGCGAAGGGAGGATTTGTGAGGAGTTTGTTTGGAGGAAGAAGGTTGAGCTGGCTTAACTGGTGGGTCAGGAGGAGGAGGAGGAGAGTAGTGAAGACAGTTCCTGATTATGTGGCCTAGTTTCTTACAGTGAGTGCAGGTAGGAGGGACCCAAGGATAGTGGACCAGGACTTCGACAACTTCACCACTCTGTCGCTCTAATTCAACCACGTCATGTAGGGGTTTTGTAAGGTCTACTTCGACTTTAACATGTGGAACAGTCTCTTTTTTGTAAAATCATCAGTCTCTTTTGGCTCTCCAATCAAACCTGCCACTAAACTTAACCCTTTGTTGTATCTCAGGTCAAGAGGGACTCCGGTCAGATGTGCCTAGATCCTGATAGCTTTGAGAGGCGGCGTAGTCATGGAATGCTCAGAGGTCCATTGAGCAGTGTGAAACATAGAATCCCCCACATACCAAATGCATTTTCCAGGATCTTCTGGCGGAGGTAATCACTTTGAATCCTAACAAGAGTTGAACGATTCAAGGGATTGTTATGAATTTCTAATCTTTTTCCTTTTCCCCACATGTGATTGAACACGCTTTAGATTTGGTTAAACGGTGGGGGCTTTCCATTGTAGTAGCACACAATGAAGTCTTTGTGAATCTCCGCACCCTTCTCAAAGATATGGTCTGGGATCAAGATCCTAGGACGACCAGAATCAGAGAAAGCTATAGGAGCTAGACGTTTTAGGGTTTTATCTTCAGAGGAGCGAATTTTCTCAACCAGAGAAGATTTAGGGGCTTGAGGGTTAGGATTCACCCCTTGAGAGATAGGGTTCACAGGAGTAAGGGAGGGGGCAAGAGGAGGGTTTTGGTCAGTAATTACATGAGCGGTGGGAGCTAGGGGAGGAGGAGAAGGGTCAACTGAGGGGGGAGTGAAGGCGGAGGCACTGGTTGTTAGGAGAGGAGATGAGTGATTGGGGGGAAGGGTGATGAAATTAGGGTTAGGGTTTGAGGAGTTTGATGGAGGAGGGCATGAGGGGGAAGTAACATGGAGAGGAGATTTAGTAGGGGAAGGTGATAGAAAAGTGTGAAGATGGCTCCCAAATCTAATGGCGGGACCAGTAGGATCGATTTCAGATCCGTTTGCAGGACCAGTTTAAGCAACAAGGGTGGGGCTAGCCAGGTCATCCCGTGAAATCATAGTGACATCGACAGTTTGAGAGGCAGTAGGAGAAGGCAGAACAAAATCCCTTTACCAAAAGAGAGATGGACAGTTTTAAATCTAGACTTAGAAGAGGGAAAGGAGGCAGATAGGAGAGGGAAGGAGACGGGAGACAGGGAATAGGAAGAGTCAGGGGGGTCAGGAGGGAGGAGGGGAGGCTGAAGAGGTTCACCAGTGGCGGACGTCAACGAACTCACGGCGAAAGCAGGGCTTGAAACTCTCCATGAATTCTGCATTGGGAACCGAGGAGGAAAAATGTGTTATCAAAGTATATTTAAGAAAGATAGGCGTGCAGATCCCAGCGTATCATCATATGTATAAAGAAAGAAAAAAGTTGATTTGATAATGAATCATTAGATTTCATAGTTAATAACGTTTTAGAATCGTTTTCTTAGACAAGCACAAGGAAGGTGGTAAGTGGTAACCAATGACAAATAGTTACGTTTTAGAATCGTTTTCTTAAAGACGCAACATGTTCTTTCTCTCTGTCACTCGCTAGTGTGTTTCTCCATATATGTTGGATAACTTGGATTGGTACAACAAATACAAACATAATGGAGCTACGACTAGTTTTGGCCATTTTTTAAGTTATAGTAATCTTGATAACATTAAGACAAATGTAATAACATATGTGTAATTTTGTGGTACCAGTGAAAGCAAACTGAGTTACAGCTGGCATGGTTTTGTCTTGGATGATAAGAACACCCACTTATTACTATTACACTTTGCTTCTAATCTCCACCGTTTAACACATTTCCTTGATTTTTCTTTTTTTTTTCCCTTGATTTTCCTTGATTTTTCTTCGCATACATATAGGATATAGCCGAGAGTTCTTCCCTGATTTATTTTATTAGGACAATGCGATTTCCAGATTATAGAAGTGTACAACAACCAAATACATACTACTAATCAACAAATGGATCAACAATTAAGTTTGTACTCTTGATTATTTGAAAACCGTTGAGACTTGAACTATTGCGAAGATCAAATTTATGGAAATATATACTTATCCTCTAGACATTATATGAGAATCAATATGTCATTTTCATCTTCATATTGATTTTGTAAAAAAAAAATGATGATGTGTCATACTAACAACAATGACATGGTTCTCGAAGCTAATTATGACATAAATATTAACATACAATGGTAATTTATATTTTCGGTAAGTTTTTTAGAATAAGATGATAACTCATAAATTATCATTAATATAATAATAAATAATATAATAGAATAAGTAACAAATAATAATTTAAAATTTTCAATATATTATTTAATTTTATTTTTATAATTATAAATTTTTCTTATTACAAAAAATCTTCAGTTTTTTTTGCAGTTTTTTTAAATTGTAATTTTCTAATCTCAATACCATTTGTTTTTTAATATCAAATTTTTATGAAATATTTTTTTTTTTACGTTTTGATAAATTATATACCTAACAAAACTTTCTCTTAATTTTCTTGAATTTTATTTAATATATTTTAACCAAGACAAATAAATTATTTCAAAATTATGATTTTAAATATAAAATATGTGTTATTAAATATAAATTTAAATAAAACTAAAATTAAATATTATAAGAAAATAATAAAATCTAAAATTAACAAAATTTTATTTTTAAATATAGTTTAAACTTTAAATTTTTATTTCTACACTTGGTGAAAATAGCTTTGTAAACTAAGGATAGACACGGAGAAATACCTGGAATTTTTGTCATACTTGTAATCCGACTTGTCCCGCCAAAATGTTAAATTATTTGCCATGTACTTGTATTCGCTGATACCAAGTACTTGGTTAATCAAGTACTCGTCTATATTTTAGACACTTGCGAGTAACTTGCTTAACTTGTACTTGCTTATTTAAGGTAAAGCTTATGCATTTGGGATTTTGAAAGGAAAGTCAATTTGATGATTTCAATTTTAGCAAAAGTTTCTGGTTAGGTTTTATGTTACAACAGATGTGAGAAGATAATGTAGAGTATAATTGGTACATTTTTTTAAAAAAAGAATTATTTCGTTCCACATAATTGAAAATAAAAATCACAAAATCTCTTACCGATATTAAAGAACTTATTTTCTCTTTCGTAGTTATGACATTTTCACTCCCTATGAATATGTTGTATACAACAATTTATATTTTTAGAATTTAAAATATATGATATAGATATTATACTAGTTGAAGTAATAATATAAATATTATAAAATATTTTGGAAATCAAGTAACGGATCGAAACAAATCAAAGGGAGGGAATTCCAATCATTAATAAAAACAAATTTTATTCTTTGGATCGTATTAATATCTCATATTAGAACTAAAATGTTGACAAAAAATGAGAACGAAAATGATGTGGAAAAGAAAGTTTATGTGGTTGGTAGGTTGTGGGTATTCATTTATAGGTGTTGTCGTGATTTTTGAAGTGTAATTTTCTGATGAATCCCACCAATTTTCACGTGTTTTATTTGGGCTTTGTTGGGCCATTTTGAGTGGTGGTTTAACTTTTAACAAAATGTCTCTGCTTAACTTCCAAAAATAAAATATATAGGGGAAATTCACATATCTAACAGTATATTGTGGAGCATGATTAAAACTTAGGTGGTTATATTCAGAGGCTAAGATTTAACCACCGTTAGTGATAAATTGAGTTGTTTATTTTAGAGGTTAAGCTTCAACCAAGTTAGTGATGACATTGGTGCATAATTTGGACTTCCAACCAGGGGCGGATTTAGCGGGGCACAGCAAATTTTTTCACTATATATAGTTATAAAATTATAAGACATTATATAATTAGTATTAATTAATGAAGAAAAAATCAAAATTAGACGGGGGCACATGTCCACATTGGTTCCTCACTTCCGTCCGCCACTGCTACTAACAAAATAAGGAAGCAATTACCAAAGAAAAAGATTGTTTTAAATTATTTTTTTATCATCAACATAATTTTAGAGGTTAAGCTTCAACCAAGTTAGTGATGATGTGTATGTAAGACCATGATTATCGCTCATACCCACTTGGGTTTCTTTTTATTTCTTTTTACTTCTTTTTCGATTTAAAAAGAAAAAAAAAATAAAATATACAAATCGCATGCCGCCACGTATCATGGAATCCACGAACAAACTCAAAAAATATATCTTCACCAAACGACTTCTTCTCTTTTCTTCTTCTTGGTTTCCACCTTCTGTGATCCCCCTCCACCAAGAACCCCCTCCACTAACCTGCGATAATCATGGTCTAACGAATGAGCGAACACTATACATCTTTGAATCTCTTTCTTTGATAACATTGGTGTATAATTTGGACTTCTAACAAAATAAAGAAGCAATTGCAGAAGAAAAATATGGCTTTAAATTTTCTTTGGGTCAGTAGACTTACGAGCATGACCATTCTTTCTCACCGCCATTGCCTTCGGCCTATGCTTCACCCCCAATACGAGCAGGATCTCCCTCAGCTCCCTCAGTTCCCTTATCCACAGTAGGAGCTCCCTCATCCGTCTCATCAACAGCAGGAGCTCCCTCATCTATAACATGAGCTCCCTCATTTTTCTCATCAACAACAGGAGTTCCCTCATCCATCTCATCAACACCATTGCTCTTGCAAAGTGAAAGAGTCCACTGTTGTTGTGTCTCTTTCCCTTCATCCCACGAAAGAACCAATCTCGTACGTGGTATCCATTTCTCTGTCGATCTCTTCACGGCTGCCTTAGTCCTACCCCATGGTGGTGTAGGAGTTTCCTTAGGTTCCTTCCCAGCCTCTTTCTCAGCCTCCTTCTACATTCCCAGTTGAAAGCCTTTCTACATGCTGCTCTTTTCTTGTGGATTTCTTTTTGTTGTTCTTGTTCTGCTTCTTCTGTCCACGCTTCTTACAGCCTGTCATTGCTTTGATTATAAAAAAACAACATTCAGTTAATGCTGAAATAAATCACCAAACATTCAAACAAAATAGTCACAGTCATTAGTTTGTAATCTAAAAACAATTCATTCAATAATAAAACTCCAAGCAATCAGTAATTCGATCACTAAATCACAAACATTCGATCACTCAATTCGGTTTCACATATCAAACATTTTATCACCAATACAGTTAGTGTAAGTATGGTCATAATCGACAATCATTACTAGACTTATCCCAAACCTTAAACCAAACCAATCTCTATCACCAACAACAAATTTTCTATATTCAGTTCACACAGTTAAACCCAAATATAATAACATTATTTTTAATCTCAAATTCATATTCAAAATCTATAAACAATCTGAACCTAATCGATTTTCAACCGAACCTTCTCAACCACAATCCTTTCAAACCCACAACAAAGTCAATTAAAATTGAAGAGAAAACATACCTTTTTACACGGAAGAGACGAGAATAAAAACAGAAGATGGAAAACGAAGTCTAGGATTCCAGGGTTCCATAAACAGAGAGAGAATAGGATACGCCGTAGGAGAGCAGGAGCAGTTGATTCAATTAATTTTGTCTGATCTAGGGTTACAGACAGATTTGGATTGGGGAAATTAAAAAATCAGAGAAAGAAAGGATAAGAAGGATTAAGGGGAAACCGAAGAAGAAGCAGTGAATGCGGTGGACTTCATCATCTTCGTTGGTTCTAAGGTTTTCAGAGAAGGAGAGAAGTGGAGCTAGATTTCTAGAAAAGGGAGAAGTTGAGAACGACACGACAAAGGGGGAAGAATAGTAACGCCTGGGTTATCCGGGTTATAATGGATCGGGTCAAATAGTTAGGTTGGATCTTGTAAATACTTGGTTTCATTAAGGGCAATATCGATTTTCACCATGTTTTTTATTAAAATATAATAAAAGTTATAATATTTTTAATTGGTGGGTTAAATTAGAATGAAGATGGAAGTGAGTGTGGCAATGTAGAATAAAGTCCCAGTATATTGTGGAGCATGATTAAAACTTAGGTGGTTATATTCAGAGGCTAAGATTTAACCACCGTTAGTGATAAATTGAGTTGTTTATTTTAGAGGTTAAGCTTCAACCAAGTTAGTGATGACATTGGTGCATAATTTGGACTTCCAACCAGGGGCGGATTTAGCGGGGCACAGCAAATTTTTTCACTATATATAGTTATAAAATTATAAGACATTATATAATTAGTATTAATTAATGAAGAAAAAATCAAAATTAGACGGGGGCACATGTCCACATTGGTTCCTCACTTCCGTCCGCCACTGCTACTAACAAAATAAGGAAGCAATTACCAAAGAAAAAGATTGTTTTAAATTATTTTTTATCATCAACATAATTTTAGAGGTTAAGCTTCAACCAAGTTAGTGATGATGTGTATGTAAGACCATGATTATCGCTCATACCCACTTGGGTTTCTTTTTATTTCTTTTTACTTCTTTTTCGATTTAAAAAGAAAAAAAAATAAAATATACAAATCGCATGCCGCCACGTATCATGGAATCCACGAACAAACTCAAAAAATATATCTTCACCAAACGACTTCTTCTCTTTTCTTCTTCTTGGTTTCCACCTTCTGTGATCCCCCTCCACCAAGAACCCCCTCCACTAACCTGCGATAATCATGGTCTAACGAATGAGCGAACACTATACATCTTTGAATCTCTTTCTTTGATAACATTGGTGTATAATTTGGACTTCTAACAAAATAAAGAAGCAATTGCAGAAGAAAAATATGGCTTTAAATTTTCTTTTATCATCAATATAATTTACAAAGATTAAAATGATCAAAATGTTAACTAATCTACACTTAGATTTAGATCCGAGGAGTGCATTTTGAGATTTTAGAAAGTAAATACTAAAAAATTTAAATAAAAATAATTTCAAAATAAAATTTTGAAAATAGAAATTTGAGAAAAAAATATTTTGAAAAAAAGTAAAAAAAGGTTCAAATTCTAAAACGCATTATTCAATAATAATAATAATAACAATGATTTATTTAGTTATTTGATAAAAAAACTTACTTTAGGGGTTTTAAGATAATTACCCTAAAATAAATATAAGCAAAAAGCTCCTTTTCATATATATTTTTTTTGCTCTCTTGGCTCCGAAGTTTATTTGAATCTTAAATTCGATATCTCTTACCAACGTAGTTTCATCTGAACACCCCTTCCTTCTCTCTTTACGGCGGCGGATCGGAATTCATTATTGCCGACATCAAGTGAGCCTTGTAGAGAGAGAGAGAGAGAGAGAGTCCGAGTGTTAATTCTTTTATCTCAGAGATTTGTTTAAAAAAAAAACTAAATCTGTTATCTCAGAGATTCCCCAGGTAACTTGTGCATCTTTACATTTTGTTTTTGGTAAGAATGTTCTCGCTTCATCTAATTCGATCTGATCTGCATGTTGTGTTTGTTTGGCCTCAAAAAAAAAAAGAGAAAGCGGTCTCCTTTTATTGTTGTAGGCTTGTAGCAAATCAAAGAGATATAGAAGTTAATTCAGAATTTCCTCAATTAGTACGATTGAGGAGGAGATGTGGTTTCGTTGCTTTTTATGATTTGGTTTTATGCGTTAGATTGGGATCACGCTTTTTCCACACTACTACTTAGAAATTTAATCAATTCAATTAATGCGTGTTTTGTTTTGTTTTGTTTTTGCTCTTTTTTTTAGCAAATTTTAGTTTGGATGGAACAGTGTTTTGGACCTTTTGTTAGGTGAGGAGTGTTGCTAGTTGTGTATATAATCACCCAATGATAACCTTTTTTTTTTTTTCATTTTTTAATCTCTGTCCATATCATTCTCTAGAGTCTGCAGTTACTTTGTGATGTGTTACCCGGTGCTACTTATGTTTTTACCAAAAGAAATTGGTTTCATGTCTCTTCCTGTGATGGGATCAGAGTGTAAAATGATTTATATTTGAGCTTAAACACCAATTATCTTATATGCTTTTAGCAAGGAATCTACTCCTGTATGAGATAATCTGAAAGGATCATCACACTGAACACCAAGCTGGCTGGACATATGGCTTCTTGAATCAAGTGTGTGTGTGAGAGTAAGTTTCGCTGCAACTCCAAGAAGCATGACCCCACTCCATAGAAATAGGTAGATAGATATCTCCTAGTTTGTTCTAGATTTTTTTTTTCTTACATCTTTCTTACAGTGTTGTATGAGTTGTGACGGAATGAAATCTTTTTATTTGGATTTTAGTTTTAGGATGAAAAGAGTAGCTCTTAGACGGAGGGCTAGGCATATCTCGGTTGTGCTTGTTGTTCTTGTTTGTGCAACCGTTGGCATATGGACATGGGATACAGCTCCATCCTCTTCCTTTCTTCCACCCCAAAGTCGCTTTCTTAAGCTGCAAACAGGTTTAACTTTGGCACTCAAAACTCTCTCTCTCTCGCTCTTCCATCACATATTGTGTATCAGGGAGTTTGGATGCTGGAAACAATGCTTGCTTGTTTCTGTAAAAACTGCATGACAGTGACATTTTACAAATTTATTTGGCCTATACACTTCTTTTTTCACTTGTAGTCTCTCCTGTTTATGTTTCATGAAAAGTACTGTAGATGTTCTTGAAACTAATAGTACAGTGTTATCCTGGGGTATATATATGACCTAGTCCGTTGCCATTTACAGAAGAACAGGTAAGGAGAATACCTAGTGCACTGAATACAGAAACTAAAGGGAGCTACTCATCAGCTACTCCGTTTGTAAACAAAGGTAAACTCCAACGCACTACAGCAGCGCTTTTCATACATCTTGTCACTTCTCAAATTTTTTTTTGCACCTTTTCGAGGGGAATTTGCGGGTCGGTTAAGAAACTAAGTTTAGCATTACTTTGTTTTTCCCTTTTTCCCTGGCTTACTTATGACAGCAGAAACCAAAGAGGATTCAACTATTGAACAAGTGGAACATGAAGTTGTAAGTGAGCCAAAACATGGGAAGACACCAACTAGCAGAGAAAATAAATTACAACAGGTGAAACGTGAGGTTGCTATTAGAGAAGACCAAACTACAAAGACGACACATATTAAAGAGACTCATTCAGATCCAGAGAGGACTAAACAGTTCGTAGCCAAGAAAGATGATGTTAGTACTTCAACAGCTCGCATCCCCAATCAAGGTAGAGAGTCAGTCGTGTATTTACATCCTCGGTGTTATTGACGCGTGAAAGTATCTTATGAATGTTCATTTGTTCTGAACCGGACATGGTTAAATCTTTAAACCGTATTGATAATGTCTCATTATGATTCCATCCTCTGCGAAATAACATGCTGTATACATTTTTTTTCTCCCCAGCTTGTAATTACGCCAAAGGAAAATGGGTTGTGGACAACCACCGTCCTTTGTATTCAGGATCTCATTGCAAACAGTGGCTTGCTTCCATGTGGGCGTGCAGGTTAATGCAGCGTACAGACTTTGCCTTTGAAAGGTTAAGATGGCAACCTAAAGATTGCTCTATGGAAGAATTTGAAGGCTCCAAGTTTTTGACAAGGTAAAACAAAAAACATTATGCATTTCAATCCAATGTAATGCCAAGTGTTCCCATCTATCAAGTCTTTTTTTTTTACAAACCTCAGGATGAAGAACAGAACGTTAGCCTTTGTTGGAGACTCATTAGGAAGACAGCAGTTTCAATCAATGATGTGTATGATCACCGGAGGCAAAGAGAGGCCTGATGTCCTTGACGTGGGACCAGAGTTTGGGTTCATAACTCCCGAAGGTGGTGGTCGTCCTAATGGCTGGGCTTATAGATTCCCAGAAACCAACACAACGGTCCTATACCACTGGTCATCGACCCTCTGCGACATACAACCGCTCAACATCTCTGACCCTTTAACTGAACACGCTATGCATCTCGACCGCCCACCAGAGTTTCTACGCCAATACCTTCATAAGATTAACGTGCTGGTTATGAACACAGGCCACCACTGGAACCGAGGGAAGCTCAACGGCAACAGATGGGTGATGCATCTGAACGGAGTTCCCAACGCTAACAAGAAGCTAGCCGCTCTTGGTAACGCCAAGAACTTCACGATCCACAGCACGGTTAGTTGGGTTAGCTCGCAGCTCCCTCGCCATCCGGGTCTCAAGGCGTTCTACAGAAGCCTTTCGCCGAGGCATTTCGTGGGCGGGGAGTGGAACACTGGAGGGAGCTGTAATAACACAACCCCAATGTCTATCGGGAAAGAAGTTTTGCAAGAGGAGTCTAGCGATTACAGCGCGGGTCATGCGGTGAAAGGCACAGGGGTTAAGCTTTTGGACATAACAGCTTTGTCTCATATCAGAGACGAAGGTCACATATCACGGTTCAGTCTCTCGGCGTCAAAAGGAGTTCAGGATTGCCTCCATTGGTGCTTGCCTGGTGTTCCTGACACGTGGAATGAAATGCTTTTCGCAATGATATAAGTTTTATAAGTTGCATTCTTTTTTGTATCAGGCAGAAAAGTTCAGAGAAAGGGCTTGAGAGCCAAAGACCAGCCTTTTGATGTCTTCTAGAAGACACACATTTGAGGTACTAATGGCCTGAGGTGTAAGGTTTAGTATTTATTCTGGTACAGAAGCAAAGCTTATTATTGTCGTAAACCATACATGAGATTGGTTCCGACCATATTTACAGAACAGAATCTAACTCAACTTTTGTCTTTTCAGTCTATTAATAGAATTTTTTTTTTCAGAATTAGTTAATGAATCGGTTATTGTGTTCTTTGAACGTTTTGAGTTTTGGATTATGCGTACGCATGTCTCTGATGCTGCCTCGAGAGTACGCTCTACCAAAAATATCTGATTCGAACCTAGCTTTTTATAATATTATCCAAATTGGTTTTTCCTAACTGATATCAAAAATAACCAAAATACCCATGTTCCGTTACCTGTTTATCAAAACATTTTTGCTAAGCTCTCAGAAACAAACAACCAAAAGGGAACACAGAAGAAGCTATTTTAGGCAAAAGAAGACTAAACTTTGACAGCTAATTGTGACAGTCAAAAACAAAACAAAATGACACCCCTACCTCTCTCAGCCATCTCAAACAAACAAACAATGTCCAAACTTATGAACAACAAACACAATCTAAACAAAACTAAACCCGTCAACGAACCATATATTACCATCACCATCATCATAAACATTGTCCTTGTCTGTAGACATTAAATACCAAGAAAGAAAGGAAAAAAGAACAACAGCCTCTCTTGTCCTCAATCAATGGCTGCTGTTCTGATTCCCAGTTTCATCCTCCTCCTCCTCCTCATGTGTTTCTTGATCTCCCCTTCTTTGCAGCACGTAAGCGAGTCTGAACCCCTTGTGAGGTTCAAAAACTCGGTGAAGATAACCAAAGGAGACCTAAATTCATGGAGAATAGGAACAGATCCTTGCAGTGGAAAATGGTTTGGCATCTATTGCCACAAGGGTCTAACAGTCTCAGGGATTCACGTCACACATCTAGGTCTCTCAGGACCTATTAAAATCGATGACCTAAAGGCTCTCCCAAATCTTAAGACCATTAGGCTTGACAACAACCTCCTCTCTGGTCCTCTCCCAAACTTCTCCGTACTCCGCGGCCTAAAATCTCTCATGCTCTCCAACAACAGCTTCTCCGGAGAGATCCCTCAAGATTTCTTCAAGGACTTGACAAGGCTCAAGCGTCTGTTTCTTGACCACAACAAGTTCGTGGGAAACATCCCTTCCTCCCTTATGCAGCTCCCTAATATCGAGGAGATTCACCTGCAAGATAACCAGTTCACTGGAGAGATACCTCCACTGACGGACAAGAACAAGAACCTGAAGATCCTCGACTTATCAAACAACTTACTCGAAGGAGAGGTCCCTGAGAGCATCTCAAATAGGAAAACTCTCACCGCAAGACTCAAAGGGAACGAGTACTTGTGCGGGAGGTTATTGGACATTGAATGTGAAGCTATTGACGTAACTACAACCGGCCCAATCGGACCCCTGCCACCAACCGTTAGCCCGGCAACAAACCCGATAAGTAGCACTGTGTTCGCGATCCTGCTCGTCCTAACGTTTCTTTTGACGTTCTTTATCGTTGTGGGGATTATAAAGAAGCGAAACAAAAAGAAAAGCGACCAGTTTCGTATGCTTGACAAAGAACGCCTAAGCGACCTAGATGCCTTGCAAGTCAAGGTACACCAATCCACCACCGTAAATAGGTCTACGGAATCGAGCGGTAACCTCGGTGGAAACATGGACGGTGGTTCGACCAAGAAAGGTGGTGAAGCAGGTGGAGGGATGAGTGACATTGTGATGGTGAATAACGAGAAGGGCTCGTTTGGTTTGCCTCATCTGATGAAGGCTGCAGCCGAGGTGCTGGGAAACGGTAGCCTTGGATCAGCTTACATGGCGGTGATGGCTAATGGATTGTCTGTCGTGGTGAAGAGGATTAGGGATATGAATAAACTCGCGCCTGAACCTTTCGATGTTGAGATGAGACGGTTGGGGAAACTCCGACACCCTAACGTTCTTACACCTCTAGCTTATCATTACCGTCGCGAAGAGAAGCTTGTCGTGTCTGAATACATGCCTAATAGCAGCTTGCTTTACGTTTTACACGGTAATCATCCTCATGCAATTATGCTTTTTCTTTAATCGGGATAAGTCTTTTTTGTGTGTGAATAGTCTACTACTTAAATTCGAAGAAAGCAAGAAAACAAAAAAAAATATAGACAAGCATCCGCGTAGGGTTTTCTTATTAGTGATATCTATTATATTAAAACAGAAGTCATGACTTCTAATTCATGTGTTATTTTTTAAAAAATGGACTATCTAATAGACTTAGTCACATTATATTTTTAATCATTATTAATCTTCATATTAAATAAATGATATTTTTTTATATATTTTCATTTAAAACGGTTTAACATTAGCAGATTATATACTACATGTATAAAAATTAACATATCTTTCACTTTTGTAGATATAATAATATATTGTGTAAAATGAATAAACATAGAAAATAATGCTAAAAATTCAATTTTGAAAGACGGGTAAAAATTTAACATCAATTAAATAAAAAATAATTGTCAAATATGTTTTTCATGCACATATTAATATGTTTAATAACTAAATGTAAATACAATAAGATAAATATATAATAAGAAGCGACAAATACGTACGATATTTTAAACAATTGATTATTTACAACATGCAAACTATACATTATTGTATTTGAAATAGCTTAATAAATATTTAAATATATGATTTAAATTAAAAATGTACACTACTAATGATCTAAATAATTATATATACATATAAAATGAAAATAAAATCCGCACGGTTGTGCGGGTCGAGATCTAGTGATAAGTTACAACTTTTAGACTGGTATTTATAAGTTCTAAATTTGATTTTATATTAATTTTGATCGAGAATAGGTTTCTTAAACCGAATGAATACCAAAATTTAACTGATAAAACATTTTAGCCTAGTGGATAGAACTCAACGAACCTAATTGAATATCTTGTTCTTTTTCTCTCTATAGGTGATAGTGGAGAATATCATTCGGAGCTAACTTGGGCAACAAGATTGAAGATCATCAAAGGAGTGGCGCAAGGGATGCAGTACTTGCACCAGGAGTTTGCGTCATACGAGCTGCCACACGGTAACCTTAAATCCAGCAACGTTCTGCTCAACGAGACCTACAAACCAGTGATCAGTGACTACGCATTCTTACCGTTTCTCGAACCAAACAACGCATCTCAGACATTGTTCGCTTACAAGACACCAGAGTTTGCGCAGAACCAACAAGTTTCTCATAAATCAGACGTCTACTGCCTCGGGATTGTAATTCTTGAGATCTTGACAGGGAAATTTCCTTCTCAATACGGCAAAGGCGGGACGGATATAGTTCAATGGGTACAATCTTCGATGGCAGAGCGGAAAGAAGAAGAACTTATCGATCCAGAGATAGTAAAGGGTACTGATTCGATGCAACAGATGCTGGAATTGTTGCGGGTTGGGGCTGCTTGTATTGCACGTAATCCAGATGAGAGATTAGACATGAGGGAAATCGTTAGAAGAATAGAACAAGTGAAAACATGATGATGAGATGCTTAAAAGTAACCTTATTACCTCAAAAGTATATATCCATATATAATAAATATTTCTTTTAACAACTTAATTACTGCTTAATTTTTAAATAAAATTAAAAAGTAATTCAATTGTAGTATGACAAATGTAATGAGTTTCTCACAAATTTTTTATTGAATATTTGAGATAATCATCATTTCACATTTCTACGCTCTCTTTCTTTTAATTTTTCACATATTTTTAGTTGATATATTGTTAAGAACTGTGTTTCAAAAAAGGTAAATAATATTGTTAGAAACTTTTTAAGAAATTTTCATTGAATTTTTTTTTGGCAAGCTCTTATGAAGGTTTCTCTACGAAATCTTCGCTAAAAATACAGTAAAAAGCTAAAATAGATAGATTTAAAATATTACCCTACACAAATTTGGTGTAATACTATTCACTCTACACAAATTTGGTATAGTGTCATTTTTGGTATTTCATTTTATATTAAATTTGGTGTTTTGATCTCCCATTAGAATTGGCTTTAGTGAGTATCATAGCCCCAAAAGCTTAAATATTTTAGATAGGGCCTCTGTTTAAAAACGCGAACGTAGTGTCGATTAGTAGAGTTGGATTGTGGGTCAATCCGTCCACTTGATCCGCTAACCTACGGATCGAATTAATTCTTTATTCAAAAATTTGACATGTATTACCTACAAAAGAAAAACCCATGTATATATGTCCGCTACACCCAAATTTGCGGATAACCTCGGAGTCTGTGGATAATATAAATTCTAACAAAATAATTATTTATTTATATATATTTTTACAAAATATTTTTTATTAACTTTTTTATATACATTTAGAACTAATGCGGTTTTGTGTCAGAGTTTGTATTGAACTCTTTCTCATTAAGCTTAAATTGTATCACTATATATAGTATCATGTATTATGTACACGTATACAAGATTATATACAGTTTCAATAATACGCTAATACACATGTTCCAAGCGTGGAGTGGAAGCAGTGGAGAAGAGGCTTGATATCGACATACGGTTGAGAAGAGAGTAAAAGGGACCAGGATAAAGTTCCTTCGTTTGAATATCAGCATGTTGGTTTGTAGTCGGCACATGAAGAACCTTGAGGAAGCCAAGCTTAACCTGATCTCGCGTGGTGTGACAGTCAACTTCCACATGTTTAGTACGCTCGTGGAAATAGGGTTCATCGAAATGTGGAGAGCTGATTTGCTATCACAGAAGAGCTTAGCAGGAGAGGAGACACAAACGCGCAAGGCAGTAAGCAGTTGTAGAAGCCAAAGAAGTTCACAAGTTGCTAATGCCATGCCTCAATATTCAGCTTATATGCTACTCCTACTCATTGTATCCTGTTTCTTAGACTTCCAACTGACCCAATGACTTGCCAACATAAGCACACATACAAGTGACAGATGTTCTCGTATCCGGGCATGTGGCCCAATCAGCATCAGAGAAAGCATCTCTGTATCTGCAGCATAAAACAGTCCTTGGCCAGGATTAGATTTGAGATACCTCAGGATTTTGTGAGCCGTTTGCATATGAAAATCAGTTGGTGCCGATAGAAACTGACTAAGTCTGTTCACAGCAAACGTTATATATGGACGTGTAATAGTCAGATACAAGAGAAGTCCAATCAAAGCTCTATAGGAAGTTGGATTCTCCAATAAAGTACACATCGTCTGACTAAGATGAACAGAAGGATCCATAGGGATGGTACTTGCTTTGGAAGCCAACATTCCTGTATCGGCAAGAATGTCCAGTGCATACTTGCGTTGGAAGAGAGAAATACCAGAGGAGTTACGTGCAATCTCAATGCCAAGAAAGAACTTCGGAGTGCCTAAGTCCTTGACCTTGAATTCCCGACTCAATAAACCTTTCAACTCAACAATAACATCATTGCTACTACTCGCAACCAAGATGTCATCAACGTACACAAGAAGAGCAATGAAGCACTGACTCGTATGTTTGACAAACAACGTAGTGTCTGAAAGAGTTTAAGGGTATCTATTTGCAAGAAGTACAGCAGAAAAACACAAGTACCATTGTCTACTGGCCTGTTTAAGACCGTAGATAACTTTTTGCAAACGGCAAACTGGATTAGGCGGTAAGACGACGCCAGGAGCCGGTGTGTATCCCAATGGGAGGCTTATATATTTCTTCATCGAGAGTACTGTGGAGAAAGGCGTGTGAGACGTCCATCTGCGCAAGATTCCAGCCAAAAGCTGCTGCCAAAGCAAGAAGAAGCTTCACAATAAAGAGTTTAACAACAGGAAAAAATGTGTCAGAGAAGTCAATACCCTTCTGTTGGGTAAACCCCTGAACAACCAAACGTGCCTTATATCGAGCAATGGTACCATTAACATTATACTTAATAGTATAAACCCATTTGCAGCCTACAACATTTTTACCAGGCGACAAAGATTCCACAGTCCTAAGTACGGTTTGCTTCCATCGCAGCCAACTCTTCATTCATTGCCAATCGCCAAACAAAAGATGTGATGGCTTGCTTAAAGGTTTTGGGTTATGTTTCAATGGTAATGGAAATGATGTAGTTTTTATATGGAATATTGAGATTGGAATATGAAACAGAAGAAGAAATTGGATAAAGAGGAGTAACTGCTTGTTTAAGAGAATGAGTTTTAGGAATTATTTGGTAAGGGAGTGGAAATTTGACCAAGAGAACAATGATAGTAAGACAAGTAGTTTGGTGCCTTAGAATGGTGTTGCGGTCTTTCACTGGGAAGTGAAGTCGCTAGAATGGTGTTACCGCAACATCCCAAACTTTTTGTATATTTTTTTCTTAAGTATACATGTCTGTTTTTACTTTATTTTGACCAACATTAAATTTCAAGTATTATGAGTTTAATTATTAATAATATTAATTTGTTAAAATTTAGTCTTCAATTCACTCAGTATAAGAACAAGGACTATTAAGTTTTTGCATGCAAAGCCTTTAGTAAAAAAAACAAATTGCATGCAAGTCAATTTAACGAAAGGACCACAAAGAAATTAGGTTTTGTCTTGTTCTTTCTATATAATTTAATTAATTAATAATTGGAATTTTATGGGCCCAACCACTCAACAATGATGTCCCTCTTTTGGGCGTATTCTCATTGCTGGCTTCTTCCGTATAGGTCAACATTATTTTATTGTTATTATATTTATATTTGATCGTATCTTCCACAAGTTGATTGATGAATAAACCACACACAAACTAACACCGCAACAACCATTCTTATACTAATATACAATTTATACATCATAATTAATCTCAAACAATTGTTTATCATTAGAATTTTGTAAACGATTCTCACCGTTCCTTTCTTTTTTTTGCCAATATTCGCTTCAATTATTTGATTTGATGCTTGGAGCACTAATATATATTCACCTTGCAAAACATCCACTAAAAGAAAGGACACAAGAATAATGAAAACCCAATTTGAACATTAAAATTATTTCAACATGTTAATAAGCACCAAATACAAAACACAATAACAATAGAAAAAAAAACAAGAGCGTTATTCCATTTTCGCCATCTTGACGATCAAGAACTAGCTCTCTCTCATAAACCCCCTTCACCCAAAATTTTCATGTTGTTTCTCTTCCACCATATCACATATATCATTTATATGGACATACATGTCATATTTTTATATATGCTAATTTATTTCTCTCGCATATTATTAATGCCTAGTTACTATTTTATTTACCCCTTCCCCCCATATATATATACTCAGTAGAAGAACTCCAGCTAAGTCACTAGAACTCCGGCGGAGAAAATTTGACCGGCGGTGTAAGGAGAGGTTGAAAACTTCGATCTACATCTCTCTTTCCTTTCAACACTTGCTATATGACTCGATCGACACTCTGTGCTGCAAAAAGCTTTTTCTCCTCTGCATTAAACAAAATAAAAAATAAATCAATGAATGCAAAAATGGCGTTACAAAAAAAATATGGCGAAACCAAATACTTATATTTACTTCCAAGTTATTTATACCTGTAAATAAATATGTCCTGGCCGTGAAGTTTCTTCCTGCATAAGTAACACGAGTTGAGGAAACCCAAACCCTGAAACTCCGGAGTATTCTTTGGAGATTCCGTACCGACATCGACCACGAAAAGTCTCTCACGACGTTCTTCGTTAACCTTAGTTGCGAAACACTCGAGACCATCTTTGTCATAAACCCTTGTGCTACAAGTTCCACTAGGACCATGGTGAGACGTTACCAGCGTATAGTCCTCCTCGTCCATTATGAACATCTCCTCATCTTCCTCGTCCGAGCTTCCGACATGGCTCATGAACTGAACCGGTTCAGACCGGCCGGATTGGTTCGGTTCATTTCTAGAAACGCTCGTGATCCGGCGAGTGGTTGAGTTCTCGAGTGCGGCTACAATCCCTAGACCAACGGACCCACCAAGATTGTCATCGTAGAATCTCTTTGAACTGTTTCTTTGAGATATCTGAGGGAGAATCTTGAAATCTAGTGGGCTTCTAGGGCTCGTCATCAAGACGTCCAAGAACGGAGCCGCTGCGGCTGCAGATCGGTTCACGCCAACGAGGAGCTCAGATATTTTTCCTATCATGGGATGAGTTCTTTTGCTAAGCATGATCTTGATCGAGGGAAGGGCTTTGATCAAATCAAGCGAACAAACTAAGAAGTAACAAAAAGATGATGAGAGAAGAAGAAGAAGATTGGTGGTGTTTGTGAAACCTCCACAAAGAAGAGATGGGAGAGATATGTGTTATTTATGGTGGAGTTGGTGGGAGGGTTGAGAAACTTTACACTACTTTTATTTATTGCAATATTTACAATAAATCACGTGAACTATTCTTATTTTGCGAATAATATCCTTACTGTTTATTTTCGAAAACAAAACTACCATATAATATCTAATGACGTAACATACCACGAAACCTGTGAAGCTAATCGAAGGAAAACCAGAAGTGATAAATAAACATAGGATATATAGGAATTAATAAACTGTTTTAATTAGTGTATTATTCTTGAATGTAGTATACTATAAGTATATGATTAAGTGCCAATTATAGTTCTGAGTGTAGTCAATATACTAAGGCTTCTAAATCGTCGACGCAAGTATAATTTCGTATAAGTTACAAAAAAAAAAGTATAATTTCGTTTGGCACTTCATACATATAATAGTGTGTGTGACACGGTGTTAAACTGATCATACGTTACATTCATTTTAAATAAAATAAATAATGTCATATTCTAAGAGAATTGGTATTTTATTTGTTTGGTCAGTTTTCATACAAATAATATCTCTCTCTTCTTTTGTCTAAAAATAATATCTCTTATCATAAAAATATCTTATGGTCAATTGGTCATTACATCATCATAATTATTTTATTATATTCGGTCAAATTAATAACATATAACACCTTATATATATTTTGAATGTTACAATAACATAAATTAAAATCGCAATCAGGATTAGTAGATGTAACAAAAATAGATACAATATATTGGACTAATTTGTAATAAAATCTATAATTTTATGGTAAAACGTTTAAAATAACAAAACTGTTGGTTTAGAAATATATACAGCGTTATAAAAATTAGTTTCAAATGTATACAATCACAAATATCATACAGCTACGAAGATAACGTTTGTGAGTTATGTCTAAACCGAACGCAACCTTCTGTATTTGCCCAGACTATAACATAATAGCGACACATGCATGGTTTATTTGTTACGCAATGATAAATGAATTATAGTGTGGAGTGTTTATATGTGTACGCTGACATGACATAAACCCTAAACAATTCTTACAATAATGGGCTTTAGATCTGGACGGATTCCTTTTCCTGTAAGAAAATCAACAAAAAGATCATGATTACTACGGAGTTCTTAGGGTGTATTTAAGAGTCTACTCTTAGTTTTTTGTTTAAAATTAAAAGACACGTATATTATGCTAAAAATTATATCATGCGAATTTAAGAGTTGGTTCTTAATTTTTCTTATATTTTAGATTAAGAAACTAACGCTAAGAATCCCGGAACTCCGCAATAATTATGGTCTATATTGATCTAGGAACCGATTGTAAATAAATAAAACACTGACATGAGTAATTATAGCAGAGAGATATTAAAACGAATAATGAAGATGAGGTGCCAATGAGAGAATGGTCCACACTGGGACACAAACCATTCTTTCTTTACTTCAAAAAACAAAACAAACACAAACACACAAAAAGTCGATATCAACAATGTCGCAAAACGGATCCCATAGTCTAATTAAAAAGATGATTCGTTGCGCACTTTCATGAGATGTGAATGCGTGGCATTCATCAACAGCTTCGTTGTACCATCCACTATTATTTGCCGACTCGGATTTCTATTTTACGTTACTATTTTATCTTCTTCTTTTTTTGGACTGGATATTTTATCTTTTTTTTTTCTTTTCTTGAGATGTTTCACATTCCCCTACTTAGACCCTGTATATGTTTTTTTTTTTTGTCACTGAGACCCTGTATATGTATTTCTTGAATTTTAGTAATATAAAAATGCATACATACATCAAATGTGTAATATATAACATTTGTATTAAACTTAATCGTAGCAAATGAGCACAATATTATTATAAGAAAACTAAAGCCCACTCTAATCCCCATAGACCATAGTTTTAAACCATAGAAATGAAAAGGAAAGCCAATTGGTCCCACTATGGTGAAGAGGAGGTGAAGAATCTCTAGGAAGTACGAAGACACAACGACCACTCGGACGACCAGTTACTTGACTAACAACGATCAAAAGAGAGAAATCACAGTTTTGTTATTTCTAAACCAACAGTTTTGTTATTTTAAACGATATGACTTGTAATTGTCTTGTAATAAAATATATCCTCGATTAGAGCGCTTATATCGAGGATATATCACTAAACTTATCAAAATACACTAAAAATTATTATGGTATATTTCTAAATCATGAGAAAGTTTCACGATAAAATATTTAAGTTGGAAAATATTAGTGTCAGTTTCAGATCATGAGGATTTAAATGTAGGTTTTTATGATTTTGAAATAATCATAACATAATATTATTATTATTTTGTTTATTTATATCTTATTTTTTTTGTTAAAATTTCAGTTGAAAACTTTTTAGTGGATTTGATTTCCCCCATCCAAAAGTAACTTGGAAAATATAATCAGCTGATAAAACACACATGACTGAAAGTCAATATTGTTGTTTAACTTGTGTTAAAAGAAAATATGCTTCAAGTAAACAATTAGAAACATGGAAAATTGCACTTAGTATACAATAAACAATTAAATTATAATTAGCTAACTAACCAAAAAGTTGACTACAATAATCAGCATATTCTCTTTTTTTTTTTTTGATAATCCAGGTATCTGGAACTCTCATTTATCCGACTATCCCACCGCGTCCAACCGGAACTGGCGAGGAAGGTCCTGATAGAACCAAAATCGAGCACCGTCCTTTTTGGTTCAAGGACACGGCACAAAGTGGTGATCTTGTCAACCAGCTCGATCCAACCGAGGTTTTACCATCAGTTCGTGCCGATCTAACCGTCCAAACCGATTGTGCCTTTCACCGTATCGACCCGTGGACGTCCGGAGTGAAAGCCCGCATGGATCAGCCCTCGTTCAAGCAGCCACAGAACCAGCATGTTCGGATGAACCTGGACAATAGCCAAAGGGTCTTCTTTGACCAGTCTTCCTCAAATTCGCCAACATTGACCAGACTTCATCAGTTTCCGCACTTTGACACATTTATCACATTCTAGTCAATATTTTCATTTTCTATGCATTGTTTTCCCCACAAATGTATTTATTTCTTTGACTACAAAGTACTATAAATATGTAGTCTCATTCATGAATAAAATCAGTTCAGTTTGGTTTCATTTTATTTCTATTCTCTGAGTGAAAGAGATAGTTCTTAGCTAGTTCATCGGTGTGAACCGGCTTGTTGATTTGGTGGTCAGCCAATCATCTTTGTGTGTTATTTAGTGGTTAGCCAACGCACTACATCCGCTCTTTGGTGGTTAGCCTTAGATCGTTGGTATATCAAGAATCATTCCACACCTCTTGACGATCCTATCAATCCATCCCAGTTCCAGAAGTGCCTTGCCTTCTCGGTTCATATCCAACACCCGGCCAAAGCTATCCTTCCTGATTTTGGGTCTATCAGATCCTGGAGGCCAAACAAAAACCATGTTAAATCCGTTGTAGCCGGAGCTCGAACTCGTGATGGCGGACACCTCAGCCGAGATTACTTTACCACCAGACCACGACACCCGTTGTAACTTCTTTCTATTTTGTTCTTTTTATTTTATTTTTTTTCTTAGTTTTCTTCTTCCCCTTTTTTTTTCAAATTTCTGCTTCTCTTAATATCTATGAAAATATAAATTATATGTTACTCCACTTCGACTACTTCTACCTATACAACGGTTATCGCCACCGTTAATTGACATGCCATCGTGGCTGTTCTTCTGTTTCCTAAATGCTAACTTCCATCACAAGCCCAAAATTGATGTTGTTTTCGTATTATCTTTTCTGCGTTTTTATGTTTTTAACAATTTTAAATTTTCAAATCTATTCTATTATATATTTATATAGTATAGTATACTAATTTCAGATATTAGTTACATTATATTTTAAATCTGGTTTTAGTAATTAGGGTTTAGTGATTAGAATTTTACGTTTAGTATTTGAAAAGTGATGGTGATATTATAAACAAAGTTAAAATAGAGTTTAGAATTTAGTTCTTTTTTTACATTTTTGCATCCAATTCTATTATGAGTTAATTTGCTGTATATACCTAAAAGAAGTCAATAGTAAGGATCTATTATTTTTTTTAAATGGTAGAAAATTGTAGCAAATTAATATTAATATTCCTATACTACCCTTTTTCACAAACAAATTACAATTTTAACGGGGGAGAGAGACTCCGAAGCGGAGGAGAAGAAGGTGGAGGAGAAGAAAGCGGAGGAAGGAAACAGAGATTTTGGTGGCGGGAGAAAACAGAGAGGGGAGATGTAGAACAGAGAGGGGAGACGGAGGAGCGGAGAGAGCTTGGTGTCGAGGAAGCGGATCACTTTTGGGAGAGGAGCTCGGGGGCGGAGTTGGGCGTAGTGGAGCGAGCGGAGGCAGCGATTAAGACGACTGAGATGGCGTGAGCTAGCCCCTACTTCTTTTTCTCCTCTCAAATCCTCCCCTCTCATCAAAACTAAACCCTAACCCTCCTATGGATTTATAAACCCATGGACAAAAATTTAAATTCTATAGGTAACACGACGGAGACGTTGACGGATCTTGGAGACGAAGCGGGTCGAGCGGCGGCCGGAGAAGTCGGAGGAGTCGGACTTGAGATGACGGCGCGGGGGTGGGAAGGGACGCGCTGCGGGAGCCATGGACGGGGAGACGGAATAGCGGAGGGAGGACAGAGAGGTCTCAGTGTGGAGAGAAGCTCAGGGGCGGCGCTGGGCGTCGAGAGATCTCGGTTTGGGAGAAGAGCTCGGGGGCGGAGCTGGACGTCGTGGAGGCGGCTACTGAGACGGCGGCGGGGGGATTTGATTCCCTTTTGCTTTTCTTTAAGGCGGAGGAGTTTGATGGAGGCTTGAAAGCGGTGGAAATTGGGGAGGCTTGACGGGGGTGGAAGTCGGGGTAGGCTTGATGGCGGAGGAGTTTGATGGAGATTTGAAAGCAGTGGAGCTTGATAGAGGATTGACGGTGGTAGAAGCCAGGGAAGGTTTAAAGGTGGAGGAGAGGAAAAAGGCGGAGGAGAGAAAGAAGGAGAAGGAAGAAACATAATATGGATATAGTGGTATATCTATTATGTTGCACAGTGGATAACAATTGCATATGGTATATCTATCTTATTAAAACAGAAACATTATAACTTCTTCTAGGTGGATTTTTAAATTGGACATCACATTATTATTCTTAGTCTAATCTTTCATTTAAATATTTCCTATTTAATATCAACTATCTATCATTTAACTCCACTATAAGATCTATGTCTATGCATCTATTAAACAAAATATATGTTCTTTTCGTTAGAGTATACTCACATTATCATATTTATATTATATCATAGTAAAAATATAATAATCTCTCTCCTTTATTATAGTCAAATGAATACAATAAATGTCTCCAATATAAATATAACACGAGTCTAAATTCTTAAAAATAAAAATATAAATAGATAGAAACAAAAATAAATATTACACATTTTATTAAAAATATAAATATTACACGAGTAGGTTGACAAAAAAATACAAATATTATGCTAATCCTTTTTTGTCATCAACTTATACAAACTTAAACTGAGTAGGTTGACAAAAAGATACAAATATTACATGAATCCTTTTTTTTACACGAATCCTTAGCCAGTCATTATACAATTTTGACTATTTTGGTCTGGTTAATTCCTAAACAATTGATTCAATTAACCAAATAACTTAAGAACACGTTTCCTCCCATCATTAAACTATAATTATCTTAAACACAAAACCTCTTTTAATTAAAAAACAATTATTTGGAATCAAATACTGATGAATCTTAAAATTTTAAATAGCTTGATACAGAACTTTTGAAACTTAATAATAAAGATATCAGAATACATTTTCTTAGATGTTCAAACAATCGAGGTCTGCTTTGAATATACACTAAATAGAATATACTAACGTATATTCTTACTTAAATAACAGAAACATCAATTTATACTTTAAAAAAAAAACGATTATTGGAAAACCTCTTCACCAAGTTGAGTCTACTATGCCTAAAATCTTGGTTACAATCAAATATTCACAATCAAATTGTCAGATTTGAAAAATCATGAATATGGAAAACCCTCTTCTCCAAATTTATTCTACTATACATAAAATCTCGATGTCAAGAGATTTTGTATTTATTATATCTGACTTAATAGGTTAGAAAATATTCATTTTCTCCCACTAAAATGTGTGTACAAGTACTTGTCTTCGTATTCATCATTGGACATTCACAAAACTTTTAGAAAAAAATCCCAAAAAGCACAATGTCAAAACCAAATCGTATTGGTTGATATTATATTAGTGTTTTCACTATACAGTTACAGTATAACATCCTTAAATTAATAATCTATAAATTAATATCTCTATAAATTAGTATAATTTCATAGTTTCAAATTGAGTTTTTGGTTCAATTAGTATCTTGATAAATTAATAATCTCTATAAATTAATAAAAAATTATAGTTTTGGTATAGTTCCAACATTACTAATTTATAGAGGTTTCACTGTATATCTCTAATACACCAATGAAAAATTAATAATAGAAAAAACAGTTTTAACATTGTTTTTAAACAATATGTTTTAGTCAAACTCAAAATTATATAAAACCACATTATGTGAAAAGGACAAATTCCAAATTGTATCAACTATTATAGAATATATGTTATATGTTAAAAATAAAAAAATAAAATCTGCGCGGTCGCGCGGATCATGATCTAGTACCTAATTACGACATATGTTGTGGGTAGACAATGCAAATTCTCTTCTATTATATACATATATAAATGTAGTGCAAAATATATTTGTTTTATGAGTCAATTAGCTCAATATATCTAAAAGAAGTCAATATTAAGAATATACCTTTGTATATCTAAAATGGTAGAAAACTGTAGCAAATTAGTATTGATATTCCTGTAATACCCTTTTTCTTTTTCACACAAAAAAATATTGAGACCGTGAGAGAAAGAATTGACGTAAATGACTTGATCGACATGGATTCCTGGCGGAGCCGCAGACGGAGGAAAAGTTGCTGGAGAGATTGATCGGAGGCTCGCTTGAGGGGGGAGGGGAAACTGAGGAGCGGAGGGAGGACCGAGAGATCTCGGTGTGGTAGAGAAGCTCGGGGGCGGAGCTGGGCGTCGTAGGGGGAGCGGAGGTGGCGACTGACACAGCGGCGGCGGAGGAGGGGGGAGCTGAGGTGATGGCGCAGGGATGGGAAGGTATGCGCTGCGGGAGCCATGGACGGTGTTCGGGGTTGGGTTGTTGGCGGATCTGGGGGTGGGTGTTGTTGGTGGTCATGGACATGAAGAGATACTAACGGTGAAGAAAGGTTGGGTGTTGGTGGTGGTCATGGACCAGAAATCCATTTTTTATATCTTTTATTTTTAGAGTCAATTAGAAAAGGAGATGATCAGTTACAAAAAAAAAACGGAGATGATGATGACGGTGAAGAAGGAGAAAATGTTGAGATTAGGTATTATTTTTTAGGTCGTACAGTGAGTTTTCCGATAAGGGCATAATAGTCTAGATATTATGTTGAACAGTTAAAAACAGTAACATATGGTATATCCTTAAATATGAGATATGTCGTGTGTAGACAGTGCAATTTCTCTTGTTTTTTTATTTATGTTTTGTTCCTAGTGTAACACAATATATTATATTACTATATTATTTTATTATATTATGTTCTATTCTATTATATTCTATTCGATGACTTTTATAATGTTCCATTTTATTTTGAAAATATAGCGTGTAACTTTCTTATGTTTTAGACATCATTTTCTGTTTTTAACGCTGATGACTTCTACTAAAAAAAGTTGAAACTTTGTATTATCAAATCTTAAAAGTACTTTTTATATTTGTTATCTTTTAGAAATTATATTTTCTATCATTCAAATATTTGTAGTATAATATTTATAGAGCTTTCTGTAATACAATCATGTCTTAATTCTGACCACATATTTTATATTTTATCAATGTCATTAGTTATTTTCATGTTTACTGTCTACTTACTACATAAAAGGTTATAACCGGAAAAAATGTTAGTGTCATCAATTATATTATTTAAAAATCATAGCTATATTTTTAATATTTATTTGTAAATGTTTAGTTAGCAAATTAACTCTACCATCATTGCTAAACATTGCTAGGGATGTAGGAAATTATATGTTAGTGTACCGTGTTGAAAAGGTTTCTAACAACAAAAATAAAATATGCGTGATTAGTAAGGAGATCTATTCATAATGACTAGTTAGAGTAAAAGTAACGACCAAATGTTACAGAAGGAAAAAAACGAGTTTTAAACAACACCGTTTATTTTATCCATTATCTTCATGCAAATATATGCTAAGATCTATTATATGTTTAAATGACATGTAATGAAAATGATTTTTTTGTAAGTGAATAAGTTCAATGGTGAGGGCATGACCTTTTAGTACTTTCTCATGTTAGAATTAGATAATTTGTTTTGTTTTGACATTTGTAATCATTTTTAGTTCTGTAAACTATATTTTTAATTTTCTAAAAGACTATATTTTTACCATTTTGTGTTTAGTATTTTTTTCCAAAACTATTATTATCATCAAATTGTTTTGAAACCATCTTCAGTTTTAACTGAGTCAATTTTCCTCTTAATCACCTGCTTTTCTCCCCTATATAATCTATGGGGTTTCTTAACAAACATAAACAAACAAAATGATCTGCACATTAGTTTCTTTTTTTGTTTGTTTAAAAGTTATCAAAAAGTCATCATATTAGGATGAAACTAAGCAAAAGTGTCTCTCTTTCTTAAAAAAAATCATGCTTTATATGTCCTAAAATTGTTCATGTGATGCAAATTGTCATTGTTCTATTTAATTTAATCAATTCAGTTTTCAACAGTAAAACTTCTTTTATAAACGAATGCACGAATAATAACAAGTTATGAGATGGTGATTTTATCTGAAAAGTATAACCTAGTTAATTCTAATGAGTGGAAATCAGAAAAGAAGAAGTTAACTTAGTCAATTTTTTAAACCTTGAAGTCTAAAATTAGAAAGATACATAAAAAAATTTTTCCACACAAAAGAAAAAGAAAGATACCAATCTTAATTTGTTTTTTCTTTCCAGTATCAATAAAATAAACTTTCTAAAAAAACATTTGATATTTAAAAAAAGGCTTCTTACAAATGACGTGTTATCTCCTCAGACACATTTTAAAGCTCATATTGGTGAAGATCCAGTGATTGTTGACTTTGATGGTCTTGGGAAATAAGAGGCTTGGATCAACGGCCAGAGCATCAGACGTTATTGGCCAAGCTTCAACTCTAGTGACGACGGTTGCACTGGGGAATGTGACTATCATGAAAGTTATGGTAGTGACAAATATGCTTTTATGTGCTGTGAAAAAAACTCAAAGATGGTAATTCTAAAAAGAAAACCAACAATTTCTTTATTACTTTTATAATAATCAATAATGTTCATTTCTCTAAATATAATGGTATTTTTGCGGATTATTGAAACTAAAAATGGCTGAATTCTTGTTGTACAATGTTCCACGGTCATTCTTGAATGAGAATGGACACAAACACTCAGAACACTATCACTCTATTTGAAGAAAGGGGTGGTGACCCGTCAATGGTGAACTTCAGGCTGGTTGTGGTTGGAACAGTTTGTGCCAGGGTTCATGATCACAACAAAGCAGAGTTATCTTGCCATAACTGACCGATCTCAGCCATCAAATCTGAGAGCTTTGGAAATCCATCTGGATATTGTGGCTCATTTGCGGTTAGTATGTGCCAAGGAGCCAAGGATGCTACCAAGATAGTAGGTAAAGAATGTGTTGGGAAACTCAACTGCACTAGAATGTATCTTCAGACAAGTTTGGATGCTACCAAGATAGTGGCTAAAGAATGTTCATTTCTCTTGGTCGTTAAATAATGTTTGTTTTTGTTTTGTATGTTTTTAGTTGGATTGGATGTAGGGTTATGGAAATAAATATTACGATCAAATGAAAAATTTTATTTTTAAAATATTTTTCCTTGAGTTGCTTTTTCAATGCTTTTTACACATAATTGTCAACTAGAATGAGTTTCTTGAATATGACTATCACAAAGCTAGTCATTGATGACATCTTCTAACACCAAGCACTTTTTCTGGTTGATACACTTATACGAACACTAGTAAACATTTGTGTCAATACCCTAGGCATATTTTTTTTTGGTTTTGGCTTATACACTAAGCACATTCAGAGATCTGCACATTCCAGAAATAGTGTTGATGCTCTTCAACTGGCTTAAGTGAAATTCTTCTATTTAATAAAGAGTCAAAGACTAACCTTTTTCTGTTTCAACTTCCATTCATTAAATTAAAATAAAACCGATCCAAAACAGAGTACAAACCGAAAAACAAATAGATCAACAGAGCATGTTAAAGATTAAGCTTTCTGATTACAAATAATTTTCCCTCTTACTATTTGAAACTTTTTTGTCTAGTGTAATATATTTTGTAATTGATTAAATCATACTTTACCCTAGTATAGTCTCATGTTTATACTTAAACTTTCGAATGGTTAAAATGAAAATATTCCAAAATCAGAATTATTTAAACACAATCATTGTTAACATTTGCCCTTCTAAAATTATGGAATATTATTAAAAATGCCACCGCCCTTTCAAACAAATTATTTGCTCTCATTAATGTTATAATAGTAATTAACCACTATAACAACGAGTTTTGCGCAACCGCAACCGTAATATATGTACTTTTGAAAATATATGCGTTTTGAAATATACTTCTGAAAACCGCAACAATGATATATTTTTACGCAATTGTAAGTCTGTAACCATAATATACTTAACATATATTGAAAATTGGAAAATGTCATTTTCAACTTATATTTATCTCAATAGAATTTTTAGAGATTATTTAGGGAAATAAAATTTAAATATCTTTTAATACTATAATACCTTTAAAATTAACCAATTAATATAAATTAAAAATAATAAGATTTGATTTAGTTTTTTAATAAAGCTAAAAACAAAATAAAAAATAGATAAAAAATAAATCTATTTTATTAAATTAAGAACATGACTTATTGATATAGGTTTAGTCCAACTATTTTAATACAATTATTAAAATCTCTTACTAATCATTTAACAAAAAAATTCTAAACAAATATTATTATAAAAAAACAAAATATGATTAAAAAGTAAATATAAAAATTAATTTTTTTTTTTAAATGTAAAACAAAAAATTCAAAATCTAGTGATGGTTTAATCTAGAAATTTCATAAAGCGGAGAAAGAGGATAGGTAACGACCCGACCCATATAAAAGAAGACAAAAAAACCCACCCGGTTTAGAGTTCTAGATAGAACTCTTCCTGCAATAAAAAGTAGAAGTCGTTTGTACTTTAAAGTCTATCTCTTCTGCAACTCTTTAGGGTTTTATCCTCCAAAGTCGCAACCTTTTCTTATCATCAAGGTACGAAGAATCTCTTCTCATTCACTGTCTTTCACGGTTAACAACGACAATTGAACATAAAGGTCCGAACTTTGGATGGATAACTTCTCCATTTCTGCCTATTTGTTTCTCTCTCTTTATCTCTCGTTTCTTACTGAATGAGAGTTTTGTGGGTTTTGACTAATAGCAGAAATGGCGGCGACGCAGCTTACATCGTCACCAGTGACTGTGTCAGCGAGGAGCTTAGCCTCACTGGAAGGTCTCCGTGCTGCTTCGAGTGCAAAGTTTTCATCTTTTGGAACTTTGAAAGCAGGGAACTTTAGGCAGAGTCACTTCCGTCCTTTGGTTGTTAAAGCTGCTTCTGTGGTTGCTCCTAAGGTCCTTGCTCATTTCTCTGTTTCTTAGTTGTTCTTAATGAACTTGTCTGAACATTGAGTTGCTGTTTGTAGTGGCTCATTTGTTTTTTGTCCAATCTGCTTACCTGTTGTCTGAAGAACCTGAGCTTTAGACACTTCTAGGTTTTGATTATTTCTCTTGTGTATGGTTGGTTATTTACAGTACACATCGATTAAGCCATTGGGAGATAGAGTTTTGGTGAAGATCAGGGAGGCAGAGGAAAAGAGTATGGGAGGTATCTTTCTTCCATCCACAGCTCAATCAAAACCTCAAGGAGGTGAAGTCGTTGCTGTGGGTGAAGGAAGAACTATTGGGAAGACCAAAATCGATATCACTGTCCCTGTAACATCCTCTCTTTCTTTCTTTGTTTTGCTTCGTTGTCTGCTATTAAAACTTTGTCTGAAAATGTGTTTCTTTTCTTCTTCTTTTATGTGCAGACTGGAGCACAGATTATTTACTCAAAATACGCAGGAACTGAGGTGGAGTTTAACGATGTGAAACATCTCATTCTCAAGGAAGATGATATTGTTGGCCTTCTCGAGACAGATGACATCAAAGACCTCAAACCCTTGAATGACCGAGTCTTCATCAAGGTTCGTTATAATCATCTCGTTGTTTGTACACGCAAGAACAGTGGTACCATGAGGACTTTTTGTTTTTGATATCTATGAGTTTAGGTTGCTGAGGCAGAGGAGAAAACAGCTGGAGGGTTGTTGCTAACCGAGACTACCAAAGAGAAGCCTTCTATTGGAACGGTAAGCACACTAGCTGGATGTGTTCCTCAGCTCTCATACACAAGTGGCAAGTGTTTATTAACATTCTCCTCTGCTTTTTTCTTGACCAGGTTATAGCGGTTGGACCAGGTTCTCTAGATGAGGAAGGTAAACTTCAGCCGTTACCTATATCGACTGGAAGCACAGTTCTGTACTCCAAGTATGCGGGGAATGACTTCAAGGGCAAAGATGGTTCCAACTACATCGCCCTCAGAGCTTCAGATGTTATGGCTATCCTTTCTTAGTTTTTTTCTTTTTTCTTTGTAACCTGCAACTTGTATCCCAATTGTGGAATTTTTTCATCAACGGCCTGAGCATAATCTTGAATAAAAAAGACTTGAGAGTTTAAAAACATGATTGTGATTTGATTACTGAACTGTTTGCTTACTTTTTTTCTGGTACCATTGACACGCATACCAGTTTTGTTCAAGCTGTGTAAGCTAATCAGTTCTCGTAAAGTCTGTGACACCCAACATTTAACATCTTCGTGTAAACTTAGTTGATGGTATTTTACAGGTAAATGCTCTACAATGCCCAGGTGGTTACTTGAGTCATGTTATCAAGAGAAGTTATATATTACAAAAGGACGCAAAAAGAATCTTTGCCTGTAAGAGATCTTTTTCTGCCTTCACCTGTTAAACGAGGCGGCTGAGTTATCATCATGATAGTGACCTCTCCAAGAAAAGCCGCTGTCACCGCCGCTACAAGCTTGATTAGTAACTGGTACACCCGCAAAGTTTCCGTCCAAGCTCATCTGATGAAAGGATCTTTATGCTTTGAACACAGTTCACAAACTCCCTGCGGGAAAAGTCAACATTTTAAAGGTTATGAGAACAAGAATGGGAACTCTCATGTCTGAATGTACTTACTCCCATGGATCATCGCCAACAAGAAGGATGTCGTTTTCATGATCAACATATATAGACAAGTTTCCAGTCTGATGTTTGTGGATCTTCAAAGTTGTCCTTCAATACCAAACATGCGCGCTAGATCATGCCTCTCAGCTCATTATAACCTCTCTGTAACGGTTGACGTCTATTGATCTCCCCACTGAACCTCGCTTTTGCACCTGTCATGAAAATGTACAACGTTGTCAAATTTTAAGAACACTAGATTTTGATCAGCTCTTTAAAAACGCAGATATTCTACGTTGTAAAAAGTTAAATAAAATGTATTAGATGTTTTGTTATGATGTTAAAACATGCAAAAACCGGGACTCAAGTGATGTAAATTATGCTTCCATATAAAATATGAAAAAAACAAATTATAAAAGTCTTCTCTTTTTTTTTGAACGCTTGTTATTCATTCAAGAATATATATCCATACAATGCTGAACCAAACAAATTATAAAAGTCATGGGCGACATAATCAGCGTGCGTGGAAAATGTGCCGGTTAGACTTAGACGTACGATGTAGAATACTAAAAAAGCTTTTGGGTTGCAAGTCGTTTTTAAGGCATCGGTCAATAGTGGCGTCCTCGTTTAACAATCAACTAGATTTTAACCTGCACGTTCGTGCGGATATATTTATATTTTTAAATATATTTTATATTATTAAAAATGTTTTAAATATATAATTTCTATTTTAGTGTTATATATTGTATTACTATATCATATTATTGTTTATATTTCTTATTCAGTATTATTAATATATAATGGTTTTTTTTAAAAATTACTTTGTTATTTATTTTTATTACTTACTAATATATTTTCGAGTTAGGTAAAATAAAATAAAATATGAAATACTCAAATAGAGAACCCCATTCAAATTATGTTGTTTTCTTTAATTTAAACATTTTGCATATAATACATTTTTAAATTTTATTTATTTATATTATAGAAAATAAATATGACTAAAATAATTATATTTACATGTTGTGTTTAAGAAAATATACTTTAACATATCTCAGTTTAGTATTTTACGGGATTTATTTATTTTAAATAATATAATCCTATTGTTTTAGTAAACTTTATACATAGTAGTATCTATCATACTATTTTATTAAATTTATTATATAGGATATTTGTTTTGGATGTTATGATATTAAGTTCTATATTTTAAAAAAATTAAGACGTCAAAACATTAGGTTACTTTAAATTTTTACAACATATATAGTTAGTTTTTTTTCAGGTACATTTCAAAAAGTTAATCTTTATTATCCATGATTTTGTCTTTTGTAAAATTTGAAATATTATCATTTTGAGTTTGAATATTTATTTTCAAAATAATATATATTTTCGAGACAACTTTGGAAAATTACACAACTATTTGAGTTTGGAATAATACATGAATTTTGAATTTGTTTTGGTACTACATTACTGTATTATTTTATAAAATATTTGAATTTTTGGTAATATTTTTAATTCTTTTATCAACAAATTTTGTTACAACTAAAATAAAATAAAATTTATAATTAAAATTTGATTTTATTCACTAATATTTTAAATGAATTACTGAAATTTCATATTTTACTAATAACATATTTTTAAATAGTATATGAACTAAAGGTTATTATATACTATTATATTTTTGTATATAAACATTTTTAAGCAATATATTGCTAATAGTTTCAAATAAATAAAAAGATAATGTATGGCTGTAAATATAAATTTTAACTTATGTTAATACATTTATTTTAATATAAAAGTATTATATAGTTTTCGAAGTTTAATCCATTATAATGATGATCAATAATTTATTTAAGTTAAAAAATAAAATAATTTTTTTTTGTTAATTTACCTATTTAATATATTTTGAATATTTAATTCATATAGCACTTCTATTTTTATATAATACAGAATATATCATAGAATCTATAAAAAAGTTATTATAAAGAATTTTTTATTTTCTTTTTTATAATAAGTTTTAGTTAAATTTACTTATAATAATATTATATTACTAATTTCGAAATATATTAATGTGTTATTTATAAAAAAATATTTAAATTTTAAACTAAGATTTTGTTAGATTCGTTCTCAACAGATTTTATTATAATTAAAAAAATCAAATTTATAGTTGGTTTATTGTTAATATATTTATAGTTGGTTTATTGTTAATACAAATAATCAAATATGTCATATTGACTAATTTTTTAAGTGGTCCTATTATGACTTGTTAATAGTAGATTTAGGGTTCATCGCCAACAAGAAGGATGTCGTTTTCATGATCAACATATATAGACAAGTTTCCAGTCTGATGTTTGTGGATCTTCAAAGTTGTCCTTCAATACCAAACATGCGCGCTAGATCATGCCTCTCAGCTGATTATAACCTCTCTGTAACGGTTGACGTCTATTGATCTCCCCACTGAACCTCGCTTTTGCACCTGTCATGAAAATGTACAACGTTGTCAAATTTTAAGAACACTAGATTTTGATCAGCTCTTTAAAAACGCAGATATTCTATGTTGTAAAAAGTTAAATAAAATGTATTAGATGTTTTGTTATGATGTTAAAACATGCAAAAACCGGGACTCAAGTGATGTAAATTATGCTTCCATATAAAATATGAAAAAAACAAATTATAAAAGTCTTCTCTTTTTTTTTTGAACGCTTGTTATTCATTCAAGAATATATATCCATACAGTGCTGAACCAAACAAATTATAAAAGTCATGGGCGACATAATCAGCGTGCGTGGAAAATGTGCCGGTTAGACTTAGACGTACGATGTAGAATACTAAAAAAGCTTTTGGGTTGCAAGTCGTTTTTAAGGCATCGGTCAATAGTGGCGTCCTCGTTTAACAATCAACTAGATTTTAACCTGCACGTTCGTGCGGATATATTTATATTTTTAAATATATTTTATATTATTAAAAATGTTTTAAATATATAATTTCTATTTTAGTGTTATATATTGTATTACTATATCATATTATTGTTTATATTTCTTATTCAGTATTATTAATATATAATGGTTTTTTTTAAAAATTACTTTGTTATTTATTTTTATTACTTACTAATATATTTTCGAGTTAGGTAAAATAAAATAAAATATGAAATACTCAAATAGAGAACCCCATTCAAATTATGTTGTTTTCTTTAATTTAAACATTTTGCATATAATACATTTTTAAATTTTATTTATTTATATTATAGAAAATAAATATGACTAAAATAATTATATTTACATGTTGTGTTTAAGAAAATATACTTTAACATATCTCAGTTTAGTATTTTACGGGATTTATTTATTTTAAATAATATAATCCTATTGTTTTAGTAAACTTTATACATAGTAGTATCTATCATACTATTTTATTAAATTTATTATATAGGATATTTGTTTTGGATGTTATGATATTAAGTTCTATTTTTTAAAAAAATTAAGACGTCAAAACATTAGGTTACTTTAAATTTTTACAACATATATAGTTAGTTTTTTTTCAGGTACATTTCAAAAAGTTAATCTTTATTATCCATGATTTTGTCTTTTGTAAAATTTGAAATATTATCATTTTGAGTTTGAATATTTATTTTCAAAATAATATATATTTTCGAGACAACTTTGGAAAATTACACAACTATTTGAGTTTGGAATAATACATGAATTTTGAATTTGTTTTGGTACTACATTACTGTATTATTTTATAAAATATTTGAATTTTTGGTAATATTTTTAATTCTTTTATCAACAAATTTTGTTACAACTAAAATAAAATAAAATTTATAATTAAAATTTGATTTTTGTCACTAATATTTTAAATGAATTACTGAAATTTCATATTTTACTAATAACATATTTTTAAATAGTATATGAACTAAAGGTTATTATATACTATTATATTTTTGTATATAAACATTTTTAAGCAATATATTGCTAATAGTTTCAAATAAATAAAAAGATAATGTATGGCTGTAAATATAAATTTTAACTTATGTTAATACATTTATTTTAATATAAAAGTATTATATAGTTTTCGAAGTTTAATCCATTATAATGATGATCAATAATTTATTTAAGTTAAAAAATAAAATAATTTTTTTTTGTTAATTTACCTATTTAATATATTTTGAATATTTAATTCATATAGCACTTCTATTTTTATATAATACAGAATATATCATAGAATCTATAAAAAAGTTATTATAAAGAATTTTTTATTTTCTTTTTTATAATAAGTTTTAGTTAAATTTACTTATAATAATATTATATTACTAATTTCGAAATATATTAATGTGTTATTTATAAAAAAATATTTAAATTTTAAACTAAGATTTTGTTAGATTCTTTCTCAACAGATTTTATTATAATTAAAAAAATCAAATTTATAGTTGGTTTATTGTTAATATATTTATAGTTGGTTTATTGTTAATACAAATAATCAAATATGTCATATTGACTAATTTTTTAAGTGGTCCTATTATGACTTGTTAATAGTAGATAAAAATAGAACCCTAAATTAATAGATTAGATACTATTAAAACAGAAGCGATATTTATCGACTACTTTTTGGACTATCAAAAAAATCTATGTTGGTCATTTCTCTAGTAATCTAATTAACTTAACATATTATATATATTCATATATTTATATATCTAATTTAATTGTAATTAAATATACATAATTCCTTAAATAGAGGAACTAACTAACTAAGATATTATTTTTATAAACTAATGAATTTAATTTATATAAATACGAAATTTCATTAAAATAAATTAAATTTTATTTATTAATGTAATAAATAATTATATATGTCTATTAATTCGTATATATACAACTATATATTAATCCTAATGAAAAAAACATACATGAAAACTTTTTATCTACTTACAAGTAGTCTAGATTGGACAATTTCATTGATTTATATTCTATTTTTTCTCTTACAACTAACTTAATTACTATTAAATATATACTATATTCAAGCTATTGTTTTAATATTTTTAAAATAAGATATCTAAAAAGATATTGTCAAGTATCATTTTCCAAGATTTTATTTAACTAATATCTTTTAATATCTTTTTATTTAATATGTAAACATAAAATTCTTTTAAATATTTAGTTTTAAATAATAAAATTCGTATTAATATTAATAAAAAATTTTACAAACATTAATTCTTTCATTATAGAACAAGAAATAATACCCATAATATTTATATTCATAATTAAATTAATACATCAACTAAATATAAAGTGACTTAATTCATTTATTAAATATTTTACAAATCATAAAACTAAAGACTAACATACATTCATGAATTTTACCCCATATACTTCAACGTATTAAAACAAAATAGTAAATTAAGATATATAAAATAATAAATAATTACATAGTTAAATTAAAATATTAAAAATAATTCAATATACTATGATATGGGTTGAATGAAATATAGTTAATTTATATAATATTAAAGTAAGCTTTGACCAAGATAAAAATAAAAAAATAAATTTTTACAATAATTTACAGTTTTAAAATATAAGTAAATTAATAAGGACGGGTTATATAAATGAATTATCTTACTTTCATAAAATTATATTTATTAATTTTAATTTAATTATCTATAAATAAAAAATTTAATAAAAATACATGTATGAAATTTCTAATTTTCAGTAAATAAATTGTTGGAAAAAAAATGATTCCGTATATCCTGGTCAGGAAAATATAAATATAGTATCTTATTTCAAAAATAACAGAACGGTTTATATATCTCTCGAACAAAAAAGGAAAAATCATAATTGAACTGAAACAGAAATCCAAAACGAAAAACAACCTAAAACCAAAACCAAAATCGAAAACCGAACATCATATTTAAACACATTGGTGAAAAAAGACGTGTTAAATAAATTTGTCAACAAAAAAAAAAAAATATATATATATATATAAATATCTTATGTCCCAACGAGAATCATCAAAATGCAAACTTTTAAGATTGATAATAATCTCAGACATTTAACAAACCCAATGCATAAGATGATGACAAAAAAAAATCTCGCCCGCCTTTTGAAAAGGCGGGTCAAACTCTAGTCTTCTCTATTAAAAGAGAAGTACAGATTTTATCTACCATTTAAAAGTCACATTGGACTATTTCCTAGAAATCACAACTGATATTTATCTATTTGCATAACAATATCATAACAATAATTGTTATTGTAATTAATTATTTTCTTTCCCTAACAACTAATTAAAAGTATTAAAATTTTAATTTTGTTTCTCCTTTAAATGGGCCAATTGTTAACAAATTTTTATATCTTTCTTATAAGATATACTATATTATGCTATATACATATATATAATTCTCCATTAGTGGTAATTTCATTAATAATGTTTTCTATATTTCTATGTTTTGTAAACAAAAAATCGATAAAATAACATTTATAAAAGAATGTCAATAAGATAACCCAATATAATGCGATTAAAATGAAAATCCAAAAACTAATATAAATTTGTATTTTAGATATATTTTTATTGTGGTCATTTAGATAATCATACAAGTTAATAAATTGTATTAATAAATTTAATAGAATAGATGATCCGTTTAAAAAAGGATGTCCCTATCTATTATATATCAAACAAGGATACAAAATGAACACACTCTAACATATAGAAACACATACAAAATAGTTTTACGACATATCCAAAACAGAAGAAATTATAAATGGTATATTGTTGAAAAAAATAACACCCGCCCAGTCGGGCGGGTTAGAATCTAGTCTATCTTATTAAAACAGAAACATTCTATTGGACCTAACATTTATTTTGTAAGTTTTTAAATTAAATACACCATTATACTTTATAGTTAAATCTACATTAAATCACTATTGTTACTTTCTTTATACTACTATCCATGTTTCCAAACAATATACTTATTTCTTTATACAATTATTAATGTTTCCAAACAATATATTTTTTATACTACTATCAATGTTTCCAAACAATACAATAATCAATCTTAGTTATTTTATATCTATCATTTTCTCTTTAAAATTTTGTAGAAACATCATAATTTTATAAATTGCAAAATAATGAACTTTAAAATTTGGATTATAAGATTACAAATTATGAAACTATTACAATTTAAATCAAATTAGATTATATATCGGTCATCCATCAGTTCAATCGGTTAGTCTCGGGTTTTAGCAATTTTTTTAATATGAATAATTTAAAAACCTAAATTGAATTGTCAGATCTCCGGATTAACCGATATAATCACAATCAGGTTGAATTTAAAAACACTGATTTAAATGCAAAAATATTTTAAATACACACTCTTTAAAAATTACCAAATTTTTTATTAAGTTATTAGTGAAATTTTAAAATATTCCGCGCTTCCAAAGCGCGGATCAAAATCTTGTTGGATCAATTTAAACAAAGCCAATGGGCTTTACGTTTAATTGAAAAACGTGTGAATATAAATGGCCCAATCAATGGCCTTATATTGAGTTAATGAAGAGGAAACAAGTTTGTCCCACATCGGGGAAGTGAATGTGTTTTCACATGCATATATATGTCAACACACTTACACTTGATTAACCAAGTCAGAGAGAGGAGTGGCTCCCCACGCGCGCCGCCGCCGCCGTCCGGTCCGGGCCGGGCGCCGGGCGCCGGGCGCCGGTCTCCGGTGGAGGGCCTCCGGCCCGATAAGAATATTCTTTTTGGACCAAGTTAAGCCCAACGTTTTTTTTTTTTGACCCATTTAATTCTCAAAAACAACATGCATTTTATTTTGAAACGACAAGTAGTTTGTCTAGAAAATAAAAACGACATGCAGTTTATCCTCTCGAGATATTTAAAAGATAAGAGACCGCGTCGTGAGGAAGAAGTTTCGCAACTCACCTTCCCTCGATCTCCGCGAGATCTTCGCCCACGTGCAGCAACGGTTGCGGAAAGTGGCTCGTTTCCAACTCTTTAAATATCGCCTTTCCTCCTTTCTCATTTCTCACTTTTTTCTTTCACATCGAAACCAGCAAATATTCCCTTAGCGTAAGTATTTTTAGAGAGTGTTTCGTAGAGTATAGTTCGATAGGGCATTCACGAGTGAAGCGTGAATCGTCGCCATGGTTTTATCCTGGGACTCTATATTCGTACAGTCCCGTCTCACTACGGAGCGAATATAAAGAGTTAAGGAAAGAGATATCATATCTCGACTCCATAAACGGTTTCTTATCGGGTTTCATTTCGTCTATTCAATCGTTTCTTTCCTTAACATCTCGCTTTTATTATATCGTTTATTTGATTCGGTTTTCCGGCTTCTACAATCTTAACTCTTTATCGCTTTCTGTCTAAAGCTTTAATCGGATTGAAAAACGATTTATGAAACGGGTTTTAAGGTTTTGTAAACGGTTTCAAAAACGTGTTTGCGATCTGCTCTCTAGCACTTCCGCGAAACGTTTAAGATACTTTGTTCAAAACGTTATGTATTCAAATCGTTTCCACGAACGCTTTATAAAGCGAGTTTGTGAAACGATCTAAAAGTCTACGCAAACGGTTTCTGCGAACGCTTTAAGCGAGTTTGCAAAACGTTTTCTCAGACTTAAATCGATATGATTTGGTTCAAACACCAAAAATGAAAATCGATTTAGATTATTATTTTTATTATTATATTAATAATAATTTGTTATTGTTGAATGGAGTTCTAATCCGTTTTCATGTTTTCTCAACAGAAAAATGACGGATGCAAACAACACCCCGATTGACACTACCATCGCGCAAACTCCAATCAACGTTGCTGCAACTGATGTATCTGGTGTGACTACCGCTGGAAACATCCCTGCTTCCTCAACCGCTGCAGCAACAACAACCACTACCCTTCCTGCGGGAAACAGTGCTGATGAAACCACGCGCCGTAGCTTGTTCGGTGCTGGTCTTTATCAAACGGGTTCAGGTCTAGGAACCTCAAGTGGTCCGGTTGCAGTACCAACTCCTCCGTCTGTGCCCAGCCTGTTCACTCAAGGACTGATGCCAGACCAGTTTGATGGCAAAAACTTCAAAACGTGGCAGAAGAAGATGATGTTCTTCCTAACAACGATGAAGCTGGACAAGTTCATCCAGGAGGACAAGCCCCTTGTCCCTTACGGGATTGATGATGTGAACACTCTCGCAAGTGTTGACATTTGGGTGCATTTTGACTTCGTCTGCAAAGGCTACATTTTGGGTCGCCTCATTGACCCATTGTACCGTGTCTACTGTGACATTCCAACGGCGAAGGAGCTTTGGAGATCACTTGACAAGAAGTACAGAGGTGAGGACGCTGGCTGCCAGAAGTATGTGGTTGCAAAATTTCATGACTTCAAAATGGTGGATTCAAAACCCATCATGGATCAGGTGGAAGCGTTCCAGCTCATCTGCCATGAAATCAAAGCTGAAGGGATGTCCATCTGCGAGACATTCACAACTCTCAGCTTCATTGAAAAGCTTCCTCCGAGCTATGCGGATTTCAAGAACTACCTGAAGCACAAGAAGAAGAAGATGGGCCTTGAGGAGCTTATCATGAGGCTTCAGATGGAATCCAGGAACCGAATTGCTGACAAGATCAATGCTAAGGAGCATAGTGTCAACATGGCTGAGCACAAAGGCAAAGGAAAGGCACACGCCCATTCTCCAGCAAAGCCTTCGAAAACTGCTGCAGCACTGAAGGCTACTGGAAAAAACTTCAAGAACAAAGGCATTGAAATCAATGCGAATGTGGAGAGATTCAAGGGGAAGTGTCACTACTGCAACAAAGTGGGACACAAGACTGCTGAGTGTCGCAAGAAGATCAAAGATGAAAAGGCTCAGGCAAATCTCACTGAGGAGGATCTTGTTGCTGTGGTAACTGAAGCCAACATGGTTGAAAGCAACAACCCCAGGGAATGGTGGTATGACACTGGTGCAACCACCCACATTTGCACTGATAGGGCGATGTTCAGCACCTATCAGAAAAGCAAGACTCAGGAGAAGCTCAGGATGGGGAACACTGCAGTCTCCAAGATTGAAGGACGCGGCAATGTGATTTTGAAGATGACATCTGAACGTGAGGTCACTCTGACAAATGTGAAGCATGTGCCTGACATGAGGAAAAACCTGGTCTCGGGAACCTTGCTCAGCAAGAATGGATTCGCCACAAGTTTTGAGGCGGATAAGCTCGTGATTAGGAAGAATGGGATGTATTTGGGAAAGGGGTATGTTAAGGATGGACTGGTCAAGTTGAATGTAATGACCGTCCCTCCGAAAGTTGTAGCTCCGAAAGTTTCAATGAATAAGAAAGAGCCAGTTGCTTATTTGGTTGAGTCTTTTAATATATGGCACGAAAGATTAGGCCATGTCAATAATAAATCTATACAAAGATTAATGAATTTAAATTTAATTCCCAAATTTAAAACAAGTAAACAAAAATGTGAAGTTTGCGTACAGGCTAAGCTCACAAAAACGCCCTCACCTCGTGTTGAAAGAACTAATAAACCTCTAGATTTAATTCACACTGATTTATGTGATTTAAAATACATGCCAACTAGAGGTGGGAAAAAGTACTTTGTGACCTTCATAGATGACTGCACAAAATATTGTTATGTTTATCTTTTACATAGCAAAGATGAAACCTTAGATAAATTCAAAGAATTTAAACTCGAGGTCGAAAATCAGCTTAAAACAACTATTAAAGTAGTTAGAAGCGACAGAGGAGGCGAGTATGATGGTCCATTCAATTCATTTTGTAAGGAACATGGAATAATACATCAAACTACAGCCCCTTATTCACCAGAATCTAATGGAGTTGCTGAACGAAAAAATCGAACTCTTAAAGAGATGATGAATGCAATGTTGCAGGAATCTGGGTCACCCCAGAACATGTGGGGGGAAGCATTGCTTACCACTAATTATATCCTCAACAAGATTCCACACAAAATAACTGGCAAAACTCCATATGAACTATGGAAAGGTAATTTACCTTCGTATAAATACCTCAAAGTGTGGGGGTGCTTGGCAAAAGTTGCGGTACCGCCACCAAAAAAGGTCACTATTGGACCTAAAACAGTGGATTTCATTTTCATCGGATATGCACATAATAGTACTGCGTATCGGTTTCTGGTACATGAATCTGAAATATCAGACATCCATAAAAATTCAGTCATGGAGTCTAGAAATGCATCTTTCTTCGAAAATATTTTTCCATACAGGGAAAAACATGGTTCAAAACGAACTCGAGAAGAAAGAGACAACGATAAGGACTCAGAAATTAAAACAAACGTTGAAAGTTCTATAAATGATATCTCAGAAAATGAAGAAAAAGATGAACCTCGGAGAAGCAAAAGAGCTCGAAAGGAGAAATCTTTTGGTGATGATTTCCTAATGGCATTTCTAGTAGAAAATGTTCCAAAAACTTTGGCAGAAGCTATGGCTTCACCCGAAGCTCCGTTTTGGAATGAAGCTGTCAAAAGTGAATTCGATTCTATCATGCAAAATTACACATGGTACGTAACGGATTTACCACCTGGCTGCAAAGCATTAGGTAATAGATGGATAATGACACGAAACCTGGTGGAAAATATAAAGCTAGGCTTGTAGTTCAAGGGTTCCGGCAAAGGGAAGGCTTTGACTATTTTGATACATATTCTCCAGTAACCAGAATAACATCTATAAGGTCGATGATAGCTATCGCAGCCTTAAGAGACTTAGAAATCCATCAAATGGATGTAAAAACAGCTTTTCTAAATGGTGATTTAGAAGAAGAAATTTACATGAAACAACCTGAGGGCCATGTCATTCCTGGACAGGAAGACAAAGTATGCCGACTTGTAAAGTCACTTTATGGGCTTAAACAAGCTCCTAAACAATGGCACGAAAAATTTGACAACACAATGATGTCAAATGGTTTCAAAATTAATGAATGTGATAAATGCATATACTACAAAATTACCAAAAATGCGTATGTTTTGTTATGTCTATATGTAGATGATATGCTCATTATTGGAAGCAATAAAGACATTATCAATCAAACAAAAAACATGCTCAAAGGAAAATTTGAGATGAAAGATTTGGGATTAGCAGATGTTATTCTCGGGGTTAAAATCATAAGAAATTCAAAAGGAATTACTCTAACGCAATCTCATTATGCTGAAACAATATTAGAGAGATTTAAAAACTACTCTAATAGTACTGCAAAAACTCCGTTAGATCCCCAAATGCACTTGACAAAGAATTCAGGTGAAGCGGTTTCACAAAACGAGTATGCACGTGTGATCGGAAGTCTCATGTACTTGACCAATTGTACAAGACCAGATCTAGCGCATGCAGTAAACGTACTTAGTCGATATACAAGTAATCCAGGCCATACACACTGGAAAGCTATAACGAGAGTACTCAATTACTTGCGCTATACCAAAGATTTTGGGCTTCACTATGGTAAAGAACCAGCAGTTTTAGAAGGATACAGTGACGCTAACTGGATATCAGATTCTAAAAACTCAAAATCCACAAGTGGATATGTTTTTACACTAGGAGGAGCGGCAATATCTTGGAAATCTACCAAACAAACAGTGCTAGCTAGGTCAACTATGGAATCTGAGTTCATAGCATTAGACAAAGCAGCAGAAGAAGCTGAATGGCTTAGAAATTTTTTGGAAGATGTTCCTATGTGGGAGAAACCTGTACCAGCTATAAGAATACATTGCGATAGCCAATCAGCTATAGCTCGGGCTCAGAATAATCTCTACAATGGTAAATCTCGTCACATTAGAAGACGACATAAAACCATTAGACAACTTATCTCAACTGGTGTAATCACAATAGACTACATCAAATCGGCTGACAACCTAGCGGATCCATTTACTAAAGGTTTGCCACGAGATGTTGTTGCTAAATCATCAAAAGGAATGGGTTTAAAGCCTATAACTAATGAGGATGTTTGACTGCAACCCTACCTATCATGACTGGAGATCCCAAGACGTAGGTTCAAAGGGAAAACAAAATCAAGCAGAATCTAACCAAAGCACTTTGAGACAAAGTAGTCTCATCCCAGCTCCTAAAGATGATAAGTGCTAACGAATGAGAGAAGGATAAGCATATGCTTTTAATGATTCCATAGCTTCTAAAGCGAAGTATTACTCAATACTTTTCATGGTCAATCACCTAATGAGTGTGAAATGGGGCCGTTTCTAGGAGAATGAATGCAAGGCTATATTCTCTAAGTTCACTCATGAAAACCAGGAATAGTTCAGGGCCACAATGAACACAATAGAGAACTAAGTTCTACGAGAAAATGAAGCTGCGTTGTGCCTGTTGTCTCGGTCTACATAAAACACCGGTTGGTTCAAGACATCATGTTCACCTTCTGGTAAAGTAAACCCGACATATATTAACTATGAGTGGTTCAAGGCTTAAAAATGCCACCTACTCAAACACAGTGAATTTTCGCAAACACTCTCGATAAGTCAGTCTGTCTAGCTTTAGTTTAAGTCTAGTCAGTAAAGTTTATTTTTTTTTTTTTAGAGTCTATCGAGTCTGCATCTAGTCTACATATGTTTAGAGTCATTTCTATTCATGTGGGGGATTGTTGGATCAATTTAAACAAAGCCAATGGGCTTTACGTTTAATTGAAAAACGTGTGAATATAAATGGCCCAATCAATGGCCTTATATTGAGTTAATGAAGAGGAAACAAGTTTGTCCCACATCGGGGAAGTGAATGTGTTTTCACATGCATATATATGTCAACACACTTACACTTGATTAACCAAGTCAGAGAGAGGAGTGGCTCCCCACGCGCGCCGCCGCCGCCGTCCGGTCCGGGCCGGGCGCCGGGCGCCGGGCGCCGGTCGCCGGTCGCCGGTGGAGGGCCTCCGGCCCGATAAGAATATTCTTTTTGGACCAAGTTAAGCCCAACGTTTTTTTTTTTGACCCATTTAATTCTCAAAAACAACATGCATTTTATTTTGAAACGACAAGTAGTTTGTCTAGAAAATAAAAACGACATGCAGTTTATCCTCTCGAGATATTTAAAAGATAAGAGACCGCGTCGTGAGGAAGAAGTTTCGCAACTCACCTTCCCTCGATCTCCGCGAGATCTTCGCCCACGTGCAGCAACGGTTGCGGAAAGTGGCTCAGCTCCAACTCTTTAAATATCGCCTTTCCTCCTTTCTCATTTCTCACTTTTTTCTTTCACATCGAAACCAGCAAATATTCCCTTAGCGTAAGTATTTTTAGAGAGTGTTTCGTAGAGTATAGTTCGATAGGGCATTCACGAGTGAAGCGTGAATCGTCGCCATGGTTTTATCCTGGGACTCTATATTCGTACAGTCCCGTCTCACTACGGAGCGAATATAAAGAGTTAAGGAAAGAGATATCATATCTCGACTCCATAAACGGTTTCTTATCGGGTTTCATTTCGTCTATTCAATCGTTTCTTTCCTTAACATCTCGCTTTTATTATATCGTTTATTTGATTCGGTTTTCCGGCTTCTACAAATCTAGTTATATATATATCAGGATATATATAAATACATCATTTGTGCATATTACTAACACCAAGCAAACTCACAAGTATCATTACATTTACACTCGTTAGATATCCAGAGAGAGAGAGAGAGAGAGAGAGAGAGAGAGAGAGAGAGAGAGAGAGAGAGAGAGAGAGAGAGAGAGAGAGAGAGAGAGAGAGAGAGAGAGAGAGAGAGAGAGAGAGAGAGAGAGAGAGAGAGAGAGAGAGAGAGAGAGAGAGAGAGAGAGAGAGAGAGAGAGAGAGAGAGAGAGAGAGAGAGAGAGATGGCTCCGACGTACACGATGGCTGGAGGCAAGGGTCCGAATAGCTACAGTCAGCATTCAACGTATCAGGTTAGTTATTTTGTTTCGGGTTGGTCAAAAATACTTCTGAAAACATTTATGAAACCTTGCTGAAAGTTTTGTTTTCAAATATATATTAGATATCTAAAATGAATTAATTTTGAAAAGATCATTTTCACGGGGATAACCATTTTTGCTGCTGTTAGATATATTAATAGATTTTAGTTAAATTGAAGCAAGGAAACTTTGAATCTAATAAACATATTGTCTACTCATGATGGAATTTGATTATTGTAGAGAGCGTTGCTTGAAGTAGCAAAGGAAAAGATCAGTGAAGCAATCTCCACCAAACTCGAAATCAACTCAGCATCTAATAGCTTTAACATAGCGGATTTTGGTTGTTCAACTGGACCTAACACGTTCCTTGCAGTACAAAACATAATTGATGCTGTGGGACAAAAGTACGGTAAAGAAACTCAGCTAAATCCGGACGATAACGTTGACTTTCATGTACTCTTTAACGATCATTCAAACAATGATTTCAACACCCTTTTCCAAACACTCCCTCCGACCAAAAGATACTTTGTCTCTGGAGTTCCCGGTTCTTTCTTTGGACGTGTTCTTCCTCAAGACAGTCTCCATGTGGGACATTGTTCTTATTCGCTTCATTGGTTGTCCCAAGTTCCTAAAGGGATCGCGGATCGAAACTCTCCTGCATGGAACAAGGACATTCATTGCACTGGATTCTCGGAAGAGGTCGCGGAAGCGTATCTCGATCAGTTCAAGATCGACATGGGGAGTTTCTTGAGAGCAAGAGGAGAAGAACTCGTGTCCGGGGGATTGCTATTTCTTCTTGGATCATGTGTACCGGATGGAGTTAAAATGTCTGAAACAATGAAAGGAATGCTTCTTGATCACTTGGGAAAGTGCCTCAATGATGTAGCTAAAGAGGTGAAAAAAATATTGTCGCTAGTATTAAAAAAAACACATTATGTTTATTATTATAATTTATGACACTTTCTAGTCAATGTTTTGTGTAGGGATTAATCAACCAAGAAGAGCTGGACTCTTTCAACTTCCCAATCTATCCAGCACACGTTGCGGAATTCAAGAGTGTTATTGAAGACAACGGGTGTTTCACGATAGAAGCTTTTGAGAAGATTAGTCATGCGAACGAAGAATTTCCTCTGGATCCAGAGTTCCTGGCAACTTCAAACAGAGTTACATTTGGAGGAGTTATTGAGTCGAGGTTTGGTAAAGAAGCAATGGAGAGGACAAATGAGCTTTATGAGAAGAAGTGTCCAGAGATACTTCCGGAACTTGCCAATGCCAAATCTGGAATGCAATTTTTCATTATGCTTCGGAGGAAGTGATTCTTTGATGATTTAATGATAGATTGTTGATGTTTGTTGTGTCCGCAAAATTTACTGAGATGCTCTATGCCAAAAAAAAAGTTAATGAGATGCTACGATATTGCGAATAATTGTTGTCAAATTGCTTTGTTCCTAAATAAATATTTTTGGCACTTCAGAAACTTTATACACATCATAGTTTCATGCGTAAAATTGTTTGATTAAGCGTTTATGAAGCTTTCGGCTGTTAGGGGGAATGGCTAAATGTTGGCAGTAAAACATTTCAACAATTTTTTTTCTTAGGAAAAATATTTCCACAACTTGTGAACCAAATGTGATTCCAGTCAAGGTTTTAAAAATTTAAAACGACAAAATCTCTCATTTAAAAGTTATAAAAATCAAAGCATTTGGAATACTTTTCTTATTCTTGTTTTGTTTGTCATTTATTAATGTTATTATTTTTAATAATATATTTTTATCTTATCGATACAATATAGTCATTTATTAATCTTTGGATCATTGATCTAATATAGTATGATGGTCTCACTGACCAGATGACTAAAATATGGACACTTCTTGCGTTTGGTAGGTAAGATATTTATTTGGATAAAAATAGGTAGACTTGCTTAGAACGTGTTTTCGGATATTATATCAGAACGGACAAGATATTATGAATGGTTGTATATTAAATCTTTACTCGAAGAACACACTTTTATGATTAGTTCATTGTTGGGTTTTGATTTAATGCTAAGTTGCAACTTTTAGGGACCTCTTGAAAGCTGGGGATAAATCCCAATCTGTGATGTTGGTGACCAAGGTTAATCCTAAACTATTCAGAGGTAATGATCATCTACTTTCTGATTCATGTCAGGCTGTTTTTTATATACAGATTTACACTAACAATCCCTTTATATTCATATTTACCTAACATATATGTTTTTTTATTACCAGGAAACCTGTATTAAAATCCTTTATTTTATACTTAATTTCGGTAAAATTAATAAAAATAAAAATATTTTCTTGTTGGGATAAATTGTTAAATTTTTGAATCCTAAATTGATATCTTTTTCTTTACACTATTTGACTAATATACTAAATAAGTACCGAAACACTAACAAACTACAACTTCTGAATAAAAAATTGCTAATACTGCTAATGGCTGATCAAATTATGACGAAAATTTTTATTTTTACAAATATCAACATATATGAATTCACCGGTCATCTTTGAGCGTTTCGATCAATTCTAATGTTTCATTCATCAAATTATATAAATTCTTGATCAAATTTTTTGATCAATAAAATATATTACCAATATCAACATATATACATTCTAAGATGTCCAATTTTTCATTCGTTTTTCTTGATCAACTTGTTTCGATGAATTTTAATGTTTCATTCATCACATTATAAACAACATACAAAAAAAACTATTTTCAAAAAATCAAGCGGCAACATCTCGTGCACAAAACTATACAACGCATCAACAACGTATTCGGGCTAGTGTTAATAATTAAAGAAACTGTTTATTATCAAAAATCTATTTCTAAATGTATGAATTTAATTAATCTGAACTAAGTTTACTTCGTTTAAAAATTGTATGCAGTATATAATTTTCTTTTGGAATGATACAAGAGGACCAAAATAAATGTCACATATATGGCAACACCAGGAAAACAATCATTTCATATCTAATATATCGCGAGTGTATACCCGACTTATATGATCGTGCCAAAACATACTTGAACTTATATGGTCATGCCAAAATATATCTGACTTATAATTTTTTGGCGAAATCATACATCAATTGTCACATCAGCTGCCATGTCATCTATTTTATTCGCATGATGCAACATGAGCTAATTTTGCTGACGAATATGTCATGTGTATAGTTTTTTTTGAAAAACGAAATAGTCTTTTTTTTATAAAAATAAATAGTTAGAAAATATAAAATTTTATATTTTTTTATTATTTAGTAAAATTAACAAAAATAAATTAATTAAATTTTAATCTTATATAAGAGATATATTCGTCAATTTTTCGATCATATCAAAAACCGTCCTTATAAGAGTTGTATATGTATTGTAATGATTCAAATTCAATACTAGTGTTGTAAACATGTTACTCTTGATTAATCATGGTTGTGTTAATATAAATTTTTTAAATGTAAATAACATACCTATGATTAATAAAGTGTAACAAAACTGCAACCCTAACATTGAATTTGAATCAATATAACACATATATAACTCTTATAAGCACAGTCTGTGATATGATCGAAATATTTATGAATATATCTCTTATTTTTTTGTCACCTGATTTTATTAAGAAGAAACATGAAGGATTACAAGATCGCACTCTTACACCGAAAAGATTACACCCGGTACACAAGCCAGTGATCACACAGAACCGACCCTGGAAACTAAGCCCATACAAGGGATGCCAACAAACACATACACATGACAGCAAGGAAAGATAAAGACAACTGAAAACAAAAGTTACCGGCGAAAATTCCAGACGAGCATGAAGCAACAGATTCAGAACTCCATGAAAGATACTTAAAGAGATTGGCTACTGCCAAACCACCAATAAGCCACTTCCTCCTTGAACAACGAGAGAAAACCTCAAGACTAAATAACCAAGCTCCACCTTCCGACAAGTTGGAATCAACAGACTCAAAACACACTCTCGGAAATGGCAGGGCAATCACGGCCGTTGAATGCCTAGTGATGGAGCTTGTGAAGAAACCAGATCACACCTAGATCTGACAGAGAAACAAGGAGCCAAGCCTAACCAAACTCAGAGACACCAATCCCACATGACTGGTTCACTACAGAACCGGAGAGAATCCACAGCAGCTTCCAAAAAAGAGAACAAGCCCATCTAGAACCCCACCAGTAACAAGATAGAGAAAGGAATGGAGAAAACAAACTGTTGATCTAACGATCAGTTACTTTCACTTCCAAAACTAATCCAGATCTGAGAAGGAAAGCTAAGCTTTTCCAACCAAAATCTCCATCAAAATAGGTTCCAGTCGCCACACGCCGAAGATATGTTAAACTAGAAGGAAAACTAAAGAGATTGCGACCGGCGCTGGCGTTAACGGAACCGCCACGTGCCGGTCATCGGAGAAATTCAGACTGTAAAGAGGAGAGAAGGCGGAGAGAACAGAGGGAGGAAAGAGGATGCTTTTTGAATATATCTCTTATATAAGATTAAAATTTAATTAATTAATTTTTGTTAAATTTTACTAAATTTATGAAATTTTTTACATTTTCTAAAATTTTATTGTTATTAAATGAGTATTTTGTTTTTGTAATTGTACACATGCTATCCTCGTTAGCAAAATTAGTTAATATAGCATCCACGCGAACAAAAATAGATGATGTGGCAGCTGATGTGACAGCTGATGTGGCGACTGGTGTATGACTTCGCAAAAAGTATAAGTCGGGTATGTTTTGAATATATCGGAATATGTTAGATATAAAATGGTCGTTTTCCCTGGCAACCCCACTGAGAATATTAGTACAAAGTTCTGTGTACCAAAAAGCTGAAAATATTACAAAAAATGTGTCACAGAAACCATTAGTTCTCTACAACGAACCTAAACAAAAAAAATTAGATACTCTTTTTCATATGTTGATTTTTCTTTTTTCACATATGTTGATTTGTTAGTGGGTCACATGAACTTTTGGAATTTAAAATTTAACTAGATACTGACCCGCCCTTTTCAAGGGCGGAAATTATTTAAACAAACTTTTCTAATTGTTACCGAGATTGGAATATACAAATTATAAAAAAAAATAGTTTTTATATATATAGTTTTTGAATAATATTGTTTTTGGTTATAAAATATACACATTTTTTAAATTAAAACTTGTACAGTGAAACCTCTATAAATTAATAATGTTTGGGACTACACCAAAACTATAAAAAAAAATAATTTATAGAGGTTATTAATTTATCGATATAATAATTGAACCAAAAATTCAATGTTGAGACTACAAAGTTATAATATTTATTAAAAAAATTAGTGTATATTAATTTATAGAGTATTAATTCAAAGAGTTTATACTGTATATAAACGTTAATATGTGTGAGATTCAAAATTTATAGGTAAAATATTTAGACAATGCTTTTAATTGTTACTGAGAAAACGAAAAAATCAAATAAACTTTAATTCCATAAAAAATAATGTGTTTTTATTATAATATTGTTTGTGGATATATTATATAGTCTTTTATTTTTAAGTTTCAAATACAATGTTAGTTGGTTAAAACCTAATATTTATAAGGCCTAAGGTAAATTGGTTTACATAATCGTATGGCCTTTTGTTTGTAAAGCAACACAATTTTAATAATTTTCCAAAGCCCATTAGTTAAACAATTTATAATGTGTATTTATGTTGGTTTAAATTAAGTTGTTAGACATGTTGATATATTCAAGGAACCAAACAGATTTAAGTAGCCAAACACCTACTATTCTAGAGAATGTCCAAATTTAAATGACAACTTCTAAATGGTAGATAAATTTTAGCATTCTAAATTAATATAGTAGACTAGATTTTGACCCGCCCTTTCAAAGGGCGGACAAGTTTTTTTTTTATCATCATATGTTTTGATCTTCCACTTTTTTTTATCATCATATGTTTTTTATCATCAAGAAAATTTTATTATTTAAAATCCTATAAAACCCTAAAATATCGCTAAAATTAGGGTTGGATTGCTTGTTAAACCCCTCCCGCAAGACCCACAACCCGCGGATTTCAGTTTTTTTGGTCAAAAACTCCGACCCACACAATCCGCAAACAGATAATTTATATCCGCTTAATTTTCCGGGTAACATGTGGGACCCGCAGGTTATATATATATATATAATTACTTAATTTTTTTTTCTAAAAGATATATATAAATAATATATTTATAACTAAAATTTTCTATATTTTAAAAAAATCAATTATTTTTTTCTATAATTATCATATTTTAAAAAAATATATACTTTTACAAAAAAAAATTTAAAATTAAACTTTTTTTGCGGATTGGCAGATACATACACCCATCCTGCACAAAATACTCATAACCCGCACCCACGAAACAATTTTTCGAACTGTTAAACCTGCACCCGCTCCGTGCGGATCAAACGGGGCAGGACCCACGGGCTAAGCTTCAAATTCCCAGGCTTAACTCCGATCCACACAACCCGCAAACAGATAAATTATACCCGCAACCGCTCCGTTTAATTTTCCGGGTAACATGTGGGACCCGCAGATAATATATATATATATATAATTACTTAATTTGTTTTTTTTAAAAGGTATATATAAATAATATATTTATAACTAAAATTTTATATATTACAGTTTGATATATATATATAAAATATTTTTAAAATCAACAACCTTGTAAGAGAAGTTGTTAGTAGAGTTTTTAAAATAAAAAGTTGTTACTACAATTTAGTTGGTATTCAAATTTAAAATAATATATTGTTGGGATTAAGAATTTGAACGATGGATTACATATAAATCTTGTATAAATGCTATATTAAATTCTTGTTCATTAATTATATAATTGTTTTAAAATAAAATAATATACCTTTTTATAATCAATAATGGTATAAATGGTTAGATATCCGTAGGATTGATGTCGACATACAAATGGTGACAACATAATTTTACAGGTTAAATATTCGGATTCATGATGGATTTGTCATATTTGAAAGTAATATTGGAATAATAATAAAATAATCATGTAAGAAAATGTTAATATTTAAAAATATGAATATAGAAAACCTTTAATCGTTAGTATATTGACTGGAATTGTTTTTTTATTCATATACAAATTAAGGTAGCTGATTTCTAGGGAAGAAATAATATATAGTTAATATTGGATTGAGAAAAATAAGTTAGACTACTTGCAAGTAGATAAATATTGCTTCTGTTTTAATAGTATTGATTTTCAACAAAATTTCAGAAAATTATTAATATTAAATTAGTTAACAATTGTGGGGAAGATATTCCTGAATAATTATGTAGTATCTTAGGCAGCGTTGTCGGTGGGAATCTCATTCGCAGTATTTTACATATTTTATATGAATATTATATTGTAGTTTTAGGAAATACTCCTAAATTTTTATTTTATACATTAAATGAAACTATTTATACAAAGACACTTGGCATGGGAATTTCTAAAAGGTTTTGTCAAAGTGTCTCGGATGAGATACCTCTTTCTTTATGTCTCCATTTTTTCTTCATTTATTAAGTCTCTATTTTTTCTTTATTTATTATTATTTATTAGTAAATATTGGAATAGATACACCCGATAAAGTTGCTCTTTGGAGGTTCGCGCTTTCATCCGAAAGCAAAAAATCAAAATTTTAGAGACGCAATAAGAAGAACAAATCATTTTGTCGAGAGACGTCAAATAGATTCAGCAATGGTGAATTTTGATTTGTGGAAGTACAAATGCGAAAATGAAATAACCAAAACTTAAACCAAGAGGAAAAACTTGCTTTGACAGCATCATTCTGTGGGTCTGTTACATTATTTTGGCAGCCATGATTGTTATGATGATGAAAAACCAATTATGTCATTGTGTGTTAAGTAGTTGTAGTTTGTATGTTATGAACTTATGATACTGGATAACTAGTTTTGTGTTCGTTTTTAAACTAGCTATAGTTTGAATTATGAGGTGTGTGCTCTCAGTAGTCAGTTTGTGTTAATGAGTATGTACAAAGTTTGTTTTACCAGTTGTAAGTTATGAGGTAGTTTAATATTCCCTCCATTTCAAAATGTTGTATATTCTAGATTTTTTATAGTTATTAAAAAAACACGTAAATTGATAATAAATGTATTGTTTTTGTGTTTTGCTATTTTCTATGATTTTTACCCAATCAAAACTCAATAAACACAATTAGTGTCGTTGAAGTTTACAATTTATCATTATTACTTACATTGAAAATATAAAATATGGATGTTTTAGAAACAAATTTTTTTTTCTAAAACATAATCATTCTAAAACGGAGGGAGTACTAGTTATCTTCAGAGTAATGGTAAGTAAGTTGGATTAATCTATCAATATATATTCTATTAAAATGAAAATATGACCTATTGATAAATGACTATGTATTTCATTTATTTAAGAGACTATTTTATTAAATTAAATTAATATTAAACATAAATATTATTACAAAAAGAATTCAAATATAAAAATTTAATTAAGAAAAATAAAACAAAAATATACTCGTCGTTTAAAAAAGCGAATTAGAATCTAGTTTGAACTTAAAATGGAAACTATTGTTATACCTTTATCCTCCGGAATCTTAAAAAAGCCTAAATAATTTAACTTTCCATTATTTTATTTCTTTTTGCAATGGAAACTATTGTTATACCTTTATCCTCCGGAATCTTAAAAAAGCCTAAATAATTTAACTTTCCATTATTTTATTTCTTTTTGCAATATTATTGTTTCATAGTATAAGCTGCAACAGTTTATACTTTATACCGACGCGATTCAAGTGTTGAATGGGCCAAGCAAGGTATATGCGTGTAGTTAAGTTTTGGTGAGCCTAACAAACGTAACATACTTGTGTCCAAATGTTCAACTGAGAACGCTTCGTAAGCAACAGCATTTAATAAATGTCCGTCAAAAAAACAGCATTTAATAGTTAAACTTTTTTTTTAATTTTCTTCTAGGTCAACCGTCCCTGGTCTTGTGGGGGAAACTATATACACATTACAAACTTAATCGACCAAAAATAAACTTAAGTTTAAAGTAAACCAATGAGGTTCGAGGGATATAATTCTTCCAAACTAGGAATATCCTCTAATTTAGACACATGGCTCGCTTACGAATTCCGTTTGTCATCCCATAACCTTACGACACTCCCGTTTATCACCGTCAAGTCTACGTAACGGTACCAATCGTCATCACCAGTTCTCATCTTCAACACTCTTTCCCATCTCTCCCACCACTCTCCGCAACTACCCAAACCACCTCCGTAGTTAACGGCCGTTAACTCTCCGTCTCTATCAACACACCTCTCTCCGTCAACGTCATCTACCTCGTAGTACATCGTCATCTTCCCTTTCGTCACTCCGTCACCGCACACTAACGGCTCCAAAACCTCCGTTTCCTTTGCTCGAGCCATCGCCGCTTCCTCCACCGCGCCCCCGGCCATTGCTTGCGGTTCGTGATGACATGATTCTTGTTCATGTTTCGAGGCTTTTGATCCCTCTAACATGCCACACCCAAGACCGTGTTCGACTTTGATGGTGGTGACTCTTATCCTCCAGAAGCCGACTGCGGCGGTAACGACGGCGATCCATGTCCAGACGTTGTTGACGACGGCGAAACAACCGATGCTAGCATATTCCATAGCCAACGCCTCTAGTGGAGATTCCAAAGTCGCCATGTTTTTTGTCACTTTATTGATTATTGATAAGCAAAAGATGTGAATGATTCAGTGGTTTATATAAAGGAGGGAGATAGAATATGAACCGTTGGATGAGGAGCACGCGCGTTAAATGAGTATATATATGTCGTGTAATAAAATAGAAAGGAAAGCTTATTTGTTGGATCTGATCAAGTGGAAGTGTGAATATTTCGTAGATGCTGAGAATCGAGAAGGAAGATGCTTTTGTCTTCAAGGAAGATGCGCACAGCCAAATAATTATTCCCCCATCGCTAGGTTGGCCCCTACAACTTAATATAAATATAAGCAAACATGTAACTGATGGTTGGGTTAATTTTGACATCAGAAAATAACAAAATTATATATATTTAGGATATGGTTGAGTTAGTTTTGACCTCAGAAAATATCAAAATTATATATTTTTTTTTATCGAAACAACTACATGGCTCTCTTTTTCTGCTTACGATTGTGTGCATGTCCGACGCATGCAACAATTCCATGTAGAACTAATTAATGTCCATATGGCATCTTAGATATTTTTAATGTTTTTTTTTGGTTTTTCTCTTTAAATTGGACTAAGATATACTATTAAGTTAATAGATCTCTAAAATATAATAAACTAGATCTTTAAATTAGTTAGAACTCTACTTTAAAAGATTTCAATAAACTAGCATATACATATATAACTATTATGTATAGTTATCGTAAGACAGATGTTAACATATAATTGTAAAACTAGGATATACAAGATAATTTTTTTAAAAGATAAATTACAAAACCAGAGCAAAAAGAAAATCGTGGTGATCGAGATGGTTCAATTTCTGATTTTCGATCATTTTTCGTACGTCTTTCTGTTCTCACCAACTTCGTCATGTGCTCAGTTATAAAAGAAAGAAAAAAAACCCCTTCTTCATGTGCATTTTGGAGTTTTTCGTAACAGTTTTGTTTTGCTGTATTTTTTAGAATTTATACCACAAAATAATACTAAAAAATATTTAGATGAGTCTAATTTTTTTATATCTAGACATGAAAAGAATCACTATAAATAGATCCCATCTGATTATATCTAACTTAAAAACATGAATATATAAAAATATGACTTCATGTATTTTATTTTCTATATATATTTTGGTTTATGATTTATTGTAATGATTTTTGTTTGTTTGTAATCTTCGCTATTGTAACATTGTCAAGTACCATAAAAAATTAATGTTATATTTAGTTTTTCTTTTTAATTTCAATTGTTAATAGTTTAATATTATTAATTATTTTGCAAAATTTAAAATAAATGTAAAGATTTCAATTACATTTCGACGGGGTTTAGATAGAAATAACTAATGAACTGGAATCAAAGTATACCAGAACAAACATACACTAATATAAACAAAAATACATGTTTACTCTTATGAAACGACATCTTTAGCTGCCCATCGGACTATATTTGTTCTCACACAAACCAACAATCTAAACCAGAGGCTTATATATAATATTTTAGGTAAATTCTGATAGATTTAAAATGTATGATTCAATAAATCAGTTTATATAGAGGGTTCTATACAAGATCAAGTAAAGTTTATGACAAAACTAACATTACATGTTTCGGATTTAATTTTTTTGCAAATTTAGGTTCAAAATGTAACTTCCTCGTGATCAATTTTTAATTAAAAATCTAAACACCAGATATGTGAGAAGATATTTCAATACATCTATACATAGTATACACTCCGCACAAATTCTAAAGGTGTCATTCTTAAATTTAATTTTCGCCTCTCCGTCGTTACTTCAAACGGTATAAGAGACATTTCACCTATGTCTCTTTTACCCTCTTATGTGTTTCATCTGTGGAATATTGGTTCACCAACTTCTTCAAATGTTTTTTCAATCGGCGGTGTTTGTTTGGTGGCAGTTGGATTGTAGTCAGATTCTAATGGCTTTCCGGTGGTTTGAGGATGATTCTGGTGTCCTCCTCCTCTCTTCCTCTTCATGTTGCATCTTGTTCTTGGATTTGGTGGTTGATCCTTTGTGTGGTGGTGGCTTTGAAGTCGCGTGTGTGGGGTGGTGGCGTGTGGCCTGTGATTGATGCTAGCCAGATGTCGCTTTTGAGTTGTCAATCTGCTTAGGAATGGCAGATCTATTTCACTTTAGTTTTCCCGGCATCTTCTCTTCTTCTGTTGGTCTTCTCTTTTTCGACCTCCACTTTTGGTTGTGTGGAATAATTTTGATCCCTTCTTTTTCTGTTTTGGTAGACCTTGTCGATTTCTTTTGCACAGAGATATTGATGGTGTTTTGTTGGCAGATATGTGTTCTGATGTGTTGGCTCCTTTAGCCTAGTACCCTTGTTCTAGTTAGCGCTCAAAGATATGGTCTATATCATTTGATTTGGAGTGGTGTTCTTTTTCTCAGAACTTTTTAGGGTGGAGATCTTTTTTCTTAGAGACTGCGGTGGCGTGCTCGTCTTAAGATTAGGATTTTCGTCTCCTTTTTAGATTTTTCTTATTTTTTGAATTTTACTCAGAGCTGATCCTGAAATTTCGGAGGTCCTATTGGTCTTTTTATATTATTTTTACTTAAAATTGATAATAATTTTTTTAAAAAAAATTAAACTCAAAGACAGTTTTAAGTTTTTTATAATACAATAAAGCAGTTTATGTTACACACACACTTTTCTCTAACTTCATCATATAAGGCTCAGCTTTTCAAGTTAAAACAGAACTATATTATAACTAGTAGGACCCACTTTGATCTCTCACTCTTATCTTTTTTATCCACTTTCATCTTTTTGATTTTATTTTTCTCTAAAACTTTCTGTTCTTCTTTAGTTTAAAATTTTTGAATTCTAACCTTTTTTCAAAAGATTATCTTTGCAAAATTCAGATTGAGCCATGAATTACGTTCATAGTGACTGATCTACCGTCACGGACCATAGAAATCATGATTGATGTAAGTCGACAAGTTTTCCACCTCAATTCACAGGTACGACGAGCTCCACTACCATCTCCTTTCTTCTATATAGATCTTTTCTTCTGCAATTTCTCAAGTCCGGTGGGAAGCCTCAACGTTGTGCCCTCAGCCTCTCTTCCACGGTGTCCCAAGAGGTCTTCGTGGTGATCTCAGCCTCTCTTCGTGCCTCCGATGGACCGTAAAGGGAAGCTGCCACTGCATCCGATATTAGATCGCCATTGTTGAACCTTGAAATTAAGTTTCCTTAACTTTCGTATAATTTTAATTATTTCCACTATTGCCCTAAAACTTTCAGATTTGCAAATACGTCTTCTTCAGTTAACCTAAAACTTCTAAATTTGCATTTTAGACCCTAATGAATGAAATGAACAAATAAATATACCAAAAACCTCTAAATGCATCTTTTTAGCAACTATAAAATCATTAAAATTATTATCAAATATCATAATTTGAGCAATGTGCAAATAAACCGGTGTGCATGTGATTTTTCGCATAATATTGTACATGGACAATAAAATATATGTACACATTAACGGTATTTGACACACATAGTACCTTTCAAGTATCATTCTCAGAATTAAATTAAGAGCTCGCCATAGGTGGTCGTCGTAAGAGATCGCCATAGGTGGTCGTCGTAAGAGATCGCCATAGGTGGTGGTCGTAAGAGCTCGTCGCAAATCGAGGGTGGAAAATAAAACTATCTTAAATTTTTACCTATCACAGAAAATGATCTTACGGTTTCAGAATTTTTAATTAAAAAGTAGAAGTCAAACATTTTAGTGGAAAACATGATTTTAGCTATTTGATGGAAAAACATGATTTAAAAGTTTTGGCGAGAAAATATGATTTTAACCAGAAAATTTGAATCTAACATTTTTTGACAATAAAATGTTTTGACTTAAAATGTGATTTTGGGTTTTTAACCAGACAACATGATTTGCGTTTTAGTAGAAAAAACATGATTGTATGATACATTGCTTTAATGATATACAATGTTCACTTGTGCACATATACATATATAAACATGTACACATTTACATATGTACACGTGTAAGACCAATTATAAATCTTTATTATAATGTCTATCTAATTATTTTTAAAAATAAATTAATCTATTACCATTTATAATTGAAAATTTTGGTGAATTTGAATTATAAGATTTTAAATTATCTCCTTTGCTTCCACCCTTTGGATCATCTCGAACTAATTTCACTCTTCAGCTGGACATATATGTATATAATCATGTGTTTTTACTTTTGATTTCAAAATGTGATTTTGGTTTTTGGGTTTTTCAACCAGACAATGTGATTTGCGGTTTAAATGATTTGCGATTTAAATGGGAAGATATGATTTTATGGTATATTGCTTTAGTGATATTCAATGTACATAAGTGAAGATGTACACATATATACATATAAACATGTATACATGTACACATATAAACATGTACACATGTATATATGTACACATGTAAAACCAATTATAAATCTTTATTATAATGTATATCTAATTATTTTAAAATAAATAAATTTATCTATCATATAGTTTAGCGAACAACATCGAAGCTTGCTTGTATTGTACATATGTACACGTTTTTTGTGTAAACTCTAACAGATTTTTTTCTGTTTATTGATATCTTACTATTTTATGAGTTTTAAAACCTATTTTTAATTCATTTTAGTCATATAGATTGCATAGAAGTGTATATATTGCATATATATGTCTATTTACATTTGATTGAGTTTGGAGTGAATAAGTGAAAGTTTAAGACTACATTAAGAGGCTATTTCTGTAATTTGGAAAATTAAAAGCCGAATAGAAAACTTCCAGAAGTTCAAAGGATCCGTCGTGTAATCAGGGAAGGTCTGGTGTGTAAAATTAAAAAGGGAGGAGCCTATTTTAAAAGGATATATTTACAAATCAGAAATCTTCGGAGAAGAAATAAATATATTTAAAAGTCGAGGGCAAAATGTGAAATAAAGGCAAAGTGGCCATTGTTGCTCATCGAACTTTCGTGATGAAGGAGAACCGCGTCATATAAGCTCGAACTGGTCACGACTATCCTTGCAGCTCCAAAAAGATGATCTGATGATGGTGAATTGCGGCGGATATGAAGAGATTGTGGCTTGGTTTCATGGAGAAGATAGAGACTCAAAGGTTGCGGCTTTAGGTGATGATGGAGGAATACATCGTGGATTGCAAATAATAACGAAGAAAGAAGCTTCACGGCGGAGATTGATCACTCGCATAATGAGCTTGGATGTCAGTGTGAATTGAAAGAAAAAGACACGGCGGAGTTGTTGCATAATGGTGGACAAGAGACACTGTGACAGAGCATATACATTGGCTTGGAATGGTAAGCACAAGTTGCAAAGCAAGACTGGAAATTTCTAAGAAAAAAAATTCTTTCTTCATATCAACATCTTGTTCAGGTGACAGACGTCCTCTTAACTTCTTCATTTTATCCTCTTTTGCCATTAAAACTATTTTTCTTGGATTTCTTTGCCATTAAAATTATTTATCTCTTACAGAGAGAAGAAAAATAAGACTAAAACATTTGGGATCCATTTAATTGTAAGAATAAATGTAGTTAACTTGTAGTTGCAAAAAACTAGCTTTTGAGCAATAACTGCCCTATAATGTAATAAAACTCATAAATTGTCCTATAGTGTAAAAAACCTAGAAAAATAATTGTTTGAATTATATATTATATTTAAAGAAAAACGATTAGTTTCTATTAATTTATACAAAACATATATTTTTATTGTAATTTTACTCATTTTAAAATCATAACAACCCAAAATATATTATTTTCTATTAAATCTATTCATATTAAAAATACATTTTGATTTTTATTTATTTTAAATTTGCATTATATTTTGGATCATATGACATTAAGTTAATTGAAGAGTTTGTTACCCTAGTTACATGCTTGCTCCTATGGAGGAGACTTAAATTACATTTTCATTATATATATATATATATATATATATATATAGAAACAAATTGTAAAATTAAAAATAAATTGTAAACTGGGCCCCACAAAGTGGAGGCCATTCAAATGTTTCAAGATCATCTGGTTCGAGTCACTCAATTTTTTGTTTTGGTTATTAAGCAGTTGGTCCAAACCTAACTAGAATTTTTGCAAGGGTTTTATAAAAAAGCCAAAAATCCACAAAATTTTATTAATAGCAAACAAAAGTTGAAAAAAAACAATGTGGGTAATCGTATATGTAGTGATTACGTTACAACATGTGTTTACACTAGTAGAACCCATGTTCTTGACTAGTAATTACGTTAAAAAATATTGGGAAATAAAAAACTAGTTTGTTGTCCTTTTATATAAAATCTCTTTTTTTTTCTTTTTTATTCTTTGTATTTCTAAAAACTAATGAAATAAATAATATTTTGGATCAAAATATTTATTAAAAATATAAAAAATTAATAAAATACCCATATAAACAAGCTGGTAATTTTTTTGTTCAAAATACTTGATAAATAAAAAATTTAAAATATATTTTACTAAAAGTAGAATGAATCTTCTACGAAAAATGGTAGAGTACAAAACGATTTCTAAAATAAATATGTTCATTTACTTTTTTTAGAACGCATATTCTACTATTTACTAAATTTCTAAATAAGAAGAATGCGCATTCTACTAATCGTAAAGGTATTCATTTTTCTTCTGAATGCATCTTTTACTTTTATAAAGTATTCTAAATTTCGGAGAATGTGTTTGCTAAATGTACTCTTACGTCTACTCAAAGTAGAAAGTGTATTCATTATTTTTTATCATTTTTTTAACTTTAGAAGCCATCTTCTACGGATAAAATACCTGAATGTTTTGCAAAAATAATGAAATTTCAGTTAAGAAAATATTCTAGAAATTTCCTAAAAATATTCTAACTTCTTAACGTGTTATGGTCGATTTTACTGTGAAAAATGATTTTGCATTTTTTTCTTCATAAATCTATGATATCTTCATAGTTTATCTTGTGATTTTCATAAACTCTTGTTCTATTTTTTTAAAAAATTAATAAAACTAAAAAAATTACAAATGTTTTAAGCTTTTTATACGTTTCTATAAAGTTTATTTAAAGTTTTTTACTAAAATTTTTTTGTAGTTTTATTCTTTTTGTAAAGTTTTATTTTTATTTTTATTTTTATAAAGTTTACAAGTTTACTTTTATTAAACTTTTATTAAAAAAAATTAAAAAGTTTTATTTTTATTAAAAAAGTTTTATTTTTATTAAAAAGTTTGATAAAATTAAAAAGTTTACAAACGTTTTAAACTTTTTATAAAAATAAAACTTTGTAAAATATTTTGTATAGAGTTTGTTTAAAGTTTTTATTAAAAACTTTTTGTAAAGTTTTATTTTATTTTTATAAAGTTTATAAATTTTATTTTGTTAAAAGGTTTATCAAAAACGTTTTAAAATTTTTATAAAAATAAAAATTTGTAAAACTTTTTTTATAAATTTTATTTCATGTTTTTATTTAATTTTTTAAAATTATTTTTATTTTATAAATTTTACGAATTTTATTTTTATTAAAAACTTTTAAAAAACTTTTATTTTGTTCCCCTTTTTAAAATGTTTCTAGTTAATTTTTTAAAAAATCTATTAGTTTAATGTATTTAATTAGATTAATCAAATGTTATTTTTGGGATTATGAAAAAAATTATATTAAAAAGACAACTAAATGATAGTTTTATACCATAGGAACAACCATGCTGAATTTTTGTTCTGTTTTGATAATTTTCCAAAAAATATTTAGCTCATGTATGTTACTCATCTAGTTAAGCTATCATCTTGTTACAACTACATCTATAACATGAGAAAAATATTTATATGGTTACCTTAGGCAAGTGAATCACATGATTATCTAAAAAAGACGTTTCAAATGTATCACATAATTCATACTTTTAATAGCGCACGGAATGGAGGAGGTAAGCTGGTATGAAATAAGAGTAACGGGTTACGTTTTAAATAAACTATCTATCGGCGTAGAGAACTCTATAGAGAGAACGTGAGGAAACAGAAGAACCTGTAAAGGCCGAAAGTGACGGGAAAGCCAACAAAAAATCTTGTGTGTGAGAGAATCAATGAAATGAAAAAAACCTATAAAATCCAAAATAGGCCATTCTCCATTTTTCGATCTCCCAGAATTCGCTTCTCTATTCGTTTGCCCCACCAAACATTTTAGATTCTATTAAAATTATTTTTTAGATTTTTGTTTTTTTTTTTAGTTTTAGTTCTTGAAAACATTTTTTCCTCGTCGTCATTTGAGCTTCCTAGTCTTGGAAAAGAAAAAACCTGAAAAAGAACGAAGCAACAAAAAAGAAGAAGAAGAAGAAACAAATCTTGGGAGCTCCTTCCGCTTTTTCTTGTGCATGGTGTACCTCATCGAGTCTATAGCTAAGAGTGATTCATCAATTCGTTTTCCTCTCCACGTAATTCATTTATATAATTTACTTTTATACATATGTAAAATAATATTATGAGATGGGTTCGATTTATCATCTGAATTATATATTTTTTTCTTAGAATTTTGGATTTATTAGATCCTGATCTAATCTAGAATCTTTTTCTGTCATAAGAGCTTGAGTTGTATATGTGGATATGTTGAGTTTGCAGAGAAAAACTTTGGATTTGATTTCTTGAGATTAAATATAATATTGAGTCTCTATAATATTTGGGTTCCCTCTAAAACTTCGTGTAGCAGATTCCATGTTCATGGTATTTGCGCTGAATCTGAGAAAAAACTATTCCTTTTGAAAAAGGCTGCTTTGGACTCGGTTTATGTGTGGATGCGGGTCCCTTTGTCTTGGTTGATGTAGTCTTTTTGATAAAAATATTTAACCACAACTCACGATTCAAATTTGATTTGGGGGTCATAACTAGGCTAGGCTTAACTGATTATTGTTCCCCCTTTACAAGTTTCATTCTTTAGTTTTGTGAATGTTGATTAGATTGTGAAACGTGTTTATTACTTTAGTTTTATACAATTTAAAATAATAAATTGTTTGCGATATTAATGCAGCTACAAGTGCAGAAGATCTTATGAGACATTTGATTTCTCATTGAAGAAAACGTTGCGAGTCGTACTATCGTATTATTAGGCAGGGCAGATGGATGAAAACAATGCAGCAAAGTTAACCGGAATTCGGCAGATCGTTAGGCTAAAGGAGATTTTGCAGAAATGGCAAACTGTAACGATAGGTTCTAAGTCAGATGTTCCTCCACCGGAAGCTGGAAAGCAAGCGGCGTCACTAGTTTCAACAGCGATCAGCAAGAGGCTATTAGATGTCAAGAATTGTGACTCGGATGAGGAAAACAGTCAGAGCCCTAAGACTCCGGCTGATGTTCCGAGAGGGTATCTAGCGGTTTATGTTGGACCGGAGCTAAGGAGGTTTATCATACCAACAAGCTATCTCAGCCATTCTTTGTTCAAAGTTTTGCTCGAGAAAGCAGAAGAAGAGTTTGGGTTTGATCAGAGCGGTGCGCTTACCATCCCTTGCGAGGTCGAGACTTTTAAGTTCTTACTTAAATGCATGGAGAACAATCTTAAAGATAATCACCCTGACGACAGCTCCGGTAAGTAGAAAGACCAACTCTTATATAGAGATCATACCATGAACTAGTAGTTACAACCCCATGCACGGACCAGCCATGGTAACCCACGACCCACCCAGCCCGTATTTCATCTCGTTCCAGCTTGTAGGTCAGACGGGCAAGGCCAGTAACTATAACCCATGCATGGCATGCTTAATTACATTTACGGCTGAGTTTAAAGTTTAACCATAAAGAATCAGTGTTTGCACTTACTAGGTATTAAATGGGCTGGCTGGTGGGCTATTTCAACTTCCCTCAGAATATTACCTACCCATTAATAATCTTTACAGGTCTGTTTGATGAGAAATCAATCAAGAGATCGATCTGTTATTGCATTGACAATGATATGATGATTCTTGAGAAACTACAGTTCCCAACAAGGCAAAACTAATGGTTATGTCTTAACTTTTGCAGCTAGGGATGCACTAGAACCGAAGGAAGAGTAAATACAAATCCAGTGGAAATTGTAATTTTTAATTATTGATTATTGTTATCTTTTGCTTATGTTTAACATATGTGGATGGAAATTGTTAGGGTGATTACTTTGGGGGTGTAATTGTAAAATCAGGTTATTTTTTATTGTCCTGGTTTTTATTTTCTTCTCCATTTTTTTTCAAGGGGAATTTAAGTTTTTTTTTTTCTTTTTTCTGGGGGGGTTTAAGTTATGTTAGATGTGAAGCGATTTGGTAGTCTGAGTGATCAGTGGCGAATCTACACAGCCCAAGAAGGGTGCAACTGCCCCACAAAAAGTTACAATTGTATTTATTTGCATTTGGTTAAATAGAAATCTTGTAGCTAGGTTAGCTAAAGCACTCTCCTTGCCCCCACTAAACACAGTTTCGATTCTCCCCTTGCCATTTTAATCACTGTTTTTATATTCTTTTCCTTTCTTTACTTTTCCAACTTTCCTTTTTCTGTGTTATATTCACTGTTTTCTTATCTTACGTTGTGCTCCTTCAAATCCTTTTTGGTCATCTACTCTTTTCATTCAATTAAATTTTGCTTTAACAAATAGTTCTAAATTTTTTTGTTAATAATTTTTTTCTTCTTTCAGTTAGTAAACATTAATGTAGCTTTATTATTTAGTTATATTTTTTCTTATACATATTATCTTTGTTAAAGGATATGTAAAACACAATAATATAAAATATCAAAAAAAAAAATTTTGCCCCCATTCAAAATATTTTCTAGATCAACCACTGCGAGTGATGGGAGATAAAACAAAAATATAACCTCTACTCTTTTCAAAAAAAAAAAAAACCTCTCCTGTACGAGAAATGTATATATTTATGTTCTCTGTTGTTATTATCTCGTGTCGCGTAGCAATCGAACATTCAAAAAAAAAAAATTGACAAAACAAACATGGCTCCATGCTAGGATGCAGCGTGTGTCGACCAAGTTGGCTTAACTAAAATAGTGTTGCCACGCGATGATTTTTTTATGAGCTTGGGCGTGTAGGGACTGGGGACTAGGGACAAATCATGCGTAAGATACTTTTTGGTTTTATATACTTTCTAAAATTGCGGAATGTCATAAAATGATCAGTGGATGTAAATGTTTAATTAGTGTTACAACATGTAAGCATATAGAAAATAAAGATTATAGACAGCTTTTTCGTTCCCCATGCAAGAAGATTACTTAGAAAGAAGATTACTTTTGGTTGTTATAAGTAAATTTAAATTTTCCCTTTTGTATTCTTACCAAACAAATTAATATTTTCTTACAAAACCTATAAAACATTTGAACGCAGAGACGGTGAAGCAGTCATGAGTTTCTGTTTTCTTAATCATTTTAATAACATTTTGTTACTAATTAAATTTAATTTTAATTTTAAAGCTAAACAAGTAATAAACTGACATGTGTAAATATGATATTTAGTTGATATCTAAAATTTCTTTTTAAAAACTCTGTTTTGTGAGTATTTTTATCTTTCGTCTAGAGGTGGACGTTTGCGTATCCATTCAGTTCGGTTCGGATTTGTTCGAATTTTGAGTTTTCGAGGTCAAAAATTTCAGCACCGTTCGAATATTTCTAAATTTTAGTTCAAGTTTGCTTCAGATATTTGCGGTTCGATTCGGGTTCATATAACCCATTTAAATCATTTTTAAAATTCAGTATATATTTTAAATTTCCCAAAATTTATAAACATAATAATATTAAATAATATATTATTATGGACAGTCTAGCACGCAGTGTAAGGAAGCAACCGTCTTTTGTCATTCATATGGATGCAGAGCTACCAATTTGGATAACAGAGTCTATATGAGTCTGTTTGTTGCTGTAAAAAAAATATATATTAAATATAAATTTTAATAACATATATTAAATGCTTAAACTCAACATATAAGTTGGTTTGGTTTGAATAATTGAATAGAAAATCAACAATTATTTTAAGTATTTTTGGTGTTTTGAGTATGTCTTAGCTATTTTCATAGTCATATCTGAGAATTAGGGGGTTTTAAACATTTCTTAAAGAACTTTAGTAAATTTTTTCTTTCAAAATTTAGAGGTCGATACCTATGTAAAAAACCTCCAAAAGTTTGGAGCCAAATACCAATGTTTCACTTGCCTATGCCGAGTTCCGACCCTGGCTACTTTAGACATTTACTTTTGATTATTTGTATATATTTTCAATTATTTTAGACAATTTAAAAGTATCTTATATATTTTAATATTTTTAATATACAATTAAATCTAAAAAAATTAATATATTTAAATATATAAATCTATTTTAGATATATTCGGATACCTGGAATACTTCGGTTTTGGTTTTTTAAATATCAAAATTTTGAATCCATTCGAATACTTAATTAATTTCGGTTTGGGTTTGATATTATTTTTCGGATCGCATTCGATTCGGTTCTTCGGATCCAGAATTTTTTTTCCTAGTTCTACTTTCATCTATTTTTAATATTTAATTATTTCTAATATTTAATTAGTTAAATATTCATTTTATCATTCATCTAAAGTTCTAAACTAGAAGTGATCTTACGTATATATTTTTTCATTCATCTGAACTATTCAAAAAATACTTATATATATATATATATATATATATTCATTGTATAAAATATTTTTGTAGATATTGTGATAAAGATTAATAACAATTTTGTAAAATATATAAAATCATACTGGCGAATCTCTCAAAGATATAAATTAGATGAATTGAACTCGTTGATTGGGATTTAAATTTTGTAACCAGTGATTGATCTTCTTCGCGCCTGCAAAGTCCGGTCAGCTCATTTGACTGACCAGTATATGTATTCCAATCTATTAATTGATTTTTATTAACATTGTACATTTTTTTAATAGAAAAACTTTTATATTACAAATTGTAAGACAATCTTTCATATTAAAGTATGTATTTTTTTTGAATAATCCGGTGTATCCTGGCATTCACCGAAGTGGATCTAGACTAGCGGCGAGTGTCCGTATCAACCTACATTATCGGCCGGAGTACGCCTCGGTCACCGGATGCTGGGAGAGCCCAGATTTTAAATTTATTGATTACTGTATATTTAAAAGATTTCAACTAAAAGTTTTGTTCGACCCAACTGAAATTCTAAACAACCAATTTTTACTATTTATTTCGTACTGATTTTCTTGAATCTCATTCTAATGCACACATTCAAACCTGAAACAAGTCAAATAGTTTTGAATAAATTGTTTTCGTTAAATGCTCCAAATGGTTTATCTAACCTTGTTCTGATTTTTTTAATCCGTACTCATTTTATATGATTATATTAGCTTTTAAAATCATTAGAACTCCTTTTCATGGTCGTAACTATGGCCTAACCTAAATGGATTACCTCTGTCTTTTCTTAAAATGTATCGAATGTTCCAATACCCTATATGACTGGTCTGCCCTTTTAGGCTTAATTCCCTCCGGCCAAACATTAAATTCTTCTCAATTTGCCTTGTATTTGAAATCCCTTAAAGACGGCTAAAACCTTAGTAATCCATGCAAATGGATATAGATTTCGACCAATTCTGAGCGTTTGATCGCTTTAATAGCTAAATCGAGCAAATCGTGTCAATCAAATAAATTACCCGTTGATTTAACCCTTCCTTATCTAGGTCCATATAAAATTTTCTTCTATCTTTTCTAGTCTTTATGTACTCAATTTAGACGTTTGGTTTATCTTCGGACATTTAACTCGTGATTGATCTTCTTCGGGCCCGCAGAGTCTGGCAACTGATTTGAACCTATGGTGATGATTGGTTCGGCTGTAGTTTTAAGAATTTAGCTGTACAAATTAGCTCCTTGTGTATATGTATCCAGTCTATTAATTGATCTACATTGACATTGCATTTTTTTTAATAAAACAAAATATTATATTACAAATTGCACGACAATGTTTACACATTAATATATATATATATATATATATATATATATATTTGTTGGTTTTATATCATTTAAAAGAAGAAGAAATATCTTAACAAATGTGTAGAGTATACAAAGTGTAGAATATACAAACATATATAAATCATTAGTAGTATAATTTTCACCTAAATTAGTCATGCAAATTAAAAGTTAACAGGCATAGTACTCGACGAGTTCGTGGACTGACTCTGGGCGTGACTCGTCGGCGTCGGCGTTCTCAAGCATCCAAAGGAGATGCTCAAACAAGACAACCTCGCACGACACGGCGATCGAACCGTCCTCGCTGCCGCATCCACCATCCATAGCCGCTAGCTGCTGGAAGAGCGGATGGTTCACGACGTCGGAGCTCACGTGGTACGGACGACGTGTTCTGCCGACGTAGACGGTGTGGAGTTCTTCTAAAGGAAATGCACACACGGAGGAGGAGCGACCGTGATAGGACGGAGTCGGTGGTTGGTTCGGCTTGGTGTTGAAAGAGTTTAGCTTCTTCAAAACTGATTTCAGCTTCATCAGTTTGTTGCCACCTTTCATCATTTTCAACTTGGTTTCGTAAACTGAAGCTGGGGATGTACGTCGGAGTCAGTTTCCGGTGAGCGGAGGAGAGAAGAGAGATGTTTATGTCAAAAAAGAAGAGAGAACTAGGGTTCTTATATTAAGCCGACAGGGGTAGATCCGTGATTTTTCAACCGATCTGAATAGCTAACCTTAATTATGATCTATATATGTGTCCCAGTCGTAGGCAATTTATTCGAGAAAATATGATTATCAATTAGAAAGATAAAGCAAGTGTCACATAGGCTAAAAGTTTTTTGGTCTTTATATCAAAAACATGCATATTATATACACATCATTCCAAAAGTTTCTGTTATGTCCCATACGCTAAAAGTTATTTGGTCTTTATATTAAAAACATGCATTTTATATAATGACATCACTCCAAAAGTTTTTGTTATCACATTCAACCATATACATCATTTCTCCATAATGATTTAAATTTTTGTTAAATTTTCAAACTACATTGTTGTAAGGTAAGGGCGTTCGAGTGTGTAGACTACTATCTATGGTTTTGCAGAACTTTCTGTATAAGACTATAAGTGTTTAATTTTCATTAGTCTTTTTTTTTCACTGGATTCCATTGTATTTTATTTGTTTTCCTTATTTTTTTTTTATTTTCCATGAATTTCTTCAGTATATCTATTTGATAATCACAAAATGATATTATATAATAGATATAATAACTTTTGCTCTAGTTTCAACCGTTTGAGCTAAAAAAAAAATTCGGCAATATTCACGGTGGATATATATGCTCTTCCAGAGTTCAAGTTCGAACACATTTCATGCAGAGTAAGACATTGATACGATATACTAATGTATTCTTATATAATGAATAATTATTTAAATAAAAACTATTTAAATAAATATTTATTGGTTAGTTGAAATAATAAAAAAATATTATGTATGAAAATTGTATTGAAAATGTAGAATGCTACTGATTTTAAAACAAGAAAAATGCTAAAATAGCATTTATAATGAAAAAGAGGAAGTAATTATTATTCAACTTATCTCGTTTGAATAAGACAATAACAAATATAGATAATTCAACCAAAAAAATATTACTGCATAATACAACGTCATAAACATCAAATTATATTATTTTCTTTGTTTGATTATAAGTGTCGTTTAGGTTTTTCGTACACGAATTAATATACTATTAAATTTTCTATGTTATCTTTATTTAATATATTAGTTTGTTTTATTTTGTTAGTTAACAAGCTAAAGTTAAAGATAAAACTGGAAAATATTTGTCTTGAAAATATAAAATGACATTTATAATAAAACAAGTTTTAAAATCTAAAACGACATTTAATATTAAACGGACGAAAACTATTTGTATAGAAACTTTCAACTATAGTGAATCGAAGGGAATACCTAATATTTTCATTTGGAAAAATAAATGTGAAATTGTTAATCGTTGCCAAACAAGTTTCCAAGAGGCATATAAATGAAAGCTATAAAATTTACATAATCACTTAATGATAATGTATTAATTTAACAACTAAAAGGAGACGGTTCATGGACTTTAAAAGCGCCTTTACTAGTTCATATTTGTTAGGTATGTGATTGGCTAGCTAGTAGTTGACAAAGAAAGATTGGCTAGCTAGTATACTATATAGACTATTATTTCTTTGGAATATTAATAAGCATCTTATTTCTTACACAACATGTTACTTTAAATTGCAGTTTGTTTGTCATCTTGTTGTGGTTAGACTAAGACTCCGACATTATTCTTTTGGGTAGTTTTATTATTATTTACTTTGTATTTGCGACTACTGTTATAGCATGTGGGTTCCCGAAGATTTGTCTTTCTTTTTTACAAAAAAAATGATATCCTCATAGGCGGACATAAGAGAATCAGCTATCTTTTAATCATGTAATCAAAATATTAATATTTAATTACACCTCCTAGTTTATCTACTTATAAATTAATGAAAAGGTTTATCGGACTTCTTATTATACTGCAGATAGTGTTAACTAGAACTGCGAGAGGGAAAATGGTGGAAGAGTCCAAATAAAGATGAAACAGAAGAGCAACCACTACTCAGAACTAGTTTACAAAAAAAAAAAAACCACTACTCAGAACTTTATGTAAATAATTTTTTCTTAGAGAAAATTCAACTTCTTATTTTTTGGCGGCCTCTTCACATGCCAAAGCGTCAAACTACAGACCAACTATTTATCCCATGGGTCCGGCGTATGCAAACCATTTCGACGGCTTTATTTAACGACTTTGGTTGTTGTGTTCTCCTTCAAATTAGATTGAACAAACGCTTCTTTTCTAAGAAATTTTGTCATTCAACAAAAAAAAAACAAAACAAATGAGATACAATGTAGAGACAATCTCGTTTAGCCAAGAAAAAATCTTATTTAAACTAACAAAAGTTAAAAGGAAAATACTAAAAGGAAAATAGTCTTTAAATCACCGTTTTAAATTTTCATATACAGAATAGAGACAACTTCCATTGATAATTTTTTTCATAAATAAATAACTTAATTGTCACTATTTGTATATATGAATAGTTGGAAAATCAGGTTTTCTTGTGCAAATCAAATAATTGAATAAATATGCAAAAGGCTAGCTTAGAAATGAAAAAGGAGTGACCAAAGATTCTAAAAGGAATAATTTAGTACTAACCATTTCAAAGCTTTTCACAAGAATTAGAACAACGAAATAGGTGAAAGCATGTAACAAAAATTAATAAATTGTGTTCATAATTGATTTTTTTTTGCTTATGTTTCTCTTCTTGTTTTTTAACCTCAAGTCGTATCAAAAGTTTTGTATTATTACCAGTGTCCAAGAAATTGCTAGGCGCTAAACGGACAGTGGCTTAACGCCTAACGCTTAGAACAATTAAACGAACGACTATATTATTACTTAATCGGTTTATGCGTTTATAAATTATAACAAAATATTAAATATATATAATGTTTTATATTAAATAATAGTAAATTTTATTATTTATATATGACAAAATTTTATTTTCATAAGAATATATATTATAATATATAAATTATTATAATTCATGAATAATAAATTATATATTATTTATTACTACAATATTGTAATTATCTAAACGGCTTTAAAACTAATCGTCACGGTCTATCGTCTAAGCGCTGTTTAGGCGGTCGCCTAGACCGCTTATTACTCTTGTTAATTTGACAATTTTGACTGTTTCATTTTTTTGGAATATCTTCAATCTACTTTTTAGTAAAAGATTTCAAAAATTTTAGTAATAGTCATATCAAACTTATGTAAAACTAAGATTGCAAACCTTTCGATAAACTGTGTAGTTACTGATTGAACTTCTAAAAGTGCATATTTTATAAATGTTTTTTACTTCGCTTTGGCTCTTGATTGCCTTAACCAAATTAGGGAAATTCACACACATGTGTTCCCCACTTTTAAGTGGTGCATGGCCTCTGGATATAAAACCAACCATGTGTGTTTGAGGAACCGTTTTAAACAAAACCTAGAGTATAATAAATGCTTAATAAACCGATTTTGTGCCCCCTTGGTCTATGTTGGTGGGCGAGGACCCTGTATTCAAAATAAAATACATCATTAAAAATAGTCTGAAACCCAAAAATTCACCCTGTATTACTAAACCCTATTTCTTCCAATTTATTACTAAACCCAATATACCTACATGCTTCGATTTGTAGTCATCACCAAAAATAATATCCTAAAGTCTCTACCAACTTATATGATTGGATAATGTTGTTTTCAAACACATACTTATATAACATCGACATGTAAATCCTTCTTCTGATTACAAAGATTGTTGCACTACACACAGCGCCGGCTCAAACATTTGATAGACGCAGGGACAGAAGTTAAAAAAAAAACCTCCAACATATAGATATACACATGCAACTTACAAAATTGTTCCAACGAGTAAAATACTAAACAATAATGTTTAGCAAAAGCAAAGACAAAATAAAATAAAGATCCAGAGTTTTTGCTGTGCTTCTCTTTCTTTTTCATTCCTAGCTTTTTTGGCAATCATTTGTTTCTGGCAAAGTTTTTGTACTTTGACATTTCTTGAGTCTGGAAAAACAAAGGAAACAGAAGTCATCTAAAAATCGTAAGAAACAATCTTTCGAGCTTTACTTGATGCAAAATCATGAATAATAGTTTCAAAATTAATGTCCTACACATGTGAGACATCGACCATCGTCAACTATACCAAACAGGAAAGACATGTGAATCAAGTTGTTCTCTATTGACCCATGCGTCCCTATCCACTTGCAAAGATTAAATGACTACTCTTTTATTCGATATTTGACGTATTGTCATTGATTCTGTTGCAATTGACACAAGAGCTTCTTTTTTTTTGGACAAATGAAACAAGAGCTTTAACATTATTAGTAGAATAGTAATTGAAATGAAGTTGGGTGTTTGCTTGCGATAATGGACTTTCTTTACAAATGGAAAAAAATAATAAGTTACAAGATGGATTCATATAATATTTACAGCAACCTTCAAACCCAAAACAATGAAGGACCCTAACAAAAGTCTCAACCGTAATACCCCCAAATGTCCACAAGTGACAAAACCAAAGTTGGTGAAGGAAAAGTAAGTTGAGAGAGCTTCAATGGCAGAGTGCCTCTCCGTATGCTACCCATTGTTTGAAGCTATAAAATCATCGCAGATCTTTGTGTGTCCAGACGGTTCCGCTTCCATAGGTTCCTTTCCCTGCTAAAGGAAGTTGTGAAGTTTCAAGTGAATAACTAAATGACAATATATGCCTGTAAGATTTTATTAATTAATATATTTATATTTATATTTATAGTTTATATATTTACTGTAAGATTTTATTAATTAATATCAGTGTGATATTTTATGTGCTAGTTATTTATAAATTTTTATGAATTTATTTCAATTATAACAAATATAAAGACCATAGTGTAAAAAATAAATAATTTTGAAGTTAGATTTGAAGTTTTGCTTTTGGAGAAGAAAACTTTGAAATTTTAAATTTAGAGTTTTGAAAACACTAAAATAGAGAGTCCTTTTGGAGACGTTCTAACCATCTATTTGTGACAGGTTCAGTTATTTTTTGGATTATCATCTGCTTGTTAAATCCAATTAGCAGCTACTTCCACTTTGAGCCCGTTCAAGACTTTTAAGTTCTATTCCAATTTTAGCCAAGGATCATCAAGTTCTATTGTTGTAGCATCTGTAATTCCCAAAGCATGAAGCTGTTGACCTAGAGCAGCCCAACCATATGCATACTGCGCAACATTTGTACGGTCAAGACAATCTATGCAATTGGTCCTCAGCACGCCCCTCTGGAGCCTACGAGGCTTGTTATCATAATCACCACTAGCAACATTCTTAGGGCGAAAAGTCTTCTCTACTGAATCATATTCCCCACAATCATCATCAGAACTATTATGTGGTGACATTTCGGCCCTGCAATTTTAAGTCATCAGTATTGTAAGAACTAATATACAGCTAAGCCGGAAAGTAACTCTTCTAAGAGAATTAACTTTTAAAAATCATTTTCCACCAAGTGACAGTCGAATGCTATACAATTTTCAAAAAGTGACACAAATTACGAAATATTGATGACCATTAACTAAGCTAGAAGAATGATTCCAGAACTACTTTGACAAGCCAAAAGGCTTACTTACAATAACACAATTAAGTTACAAGAGATCAAGAAAAAAGCTTAATCAGAAGAAGACAAGCTCATACAACCCTCGAGCATCATTGCTGGGGTAACTTGATGGTAAAAGAAACCTGTTAGCATCAAAGCACACACGGCTACTTTGCCAAGAAGTGTCAAGACATTTGCTGTTTTGCTGAAATAAAGACAAAGCAAAGAGAAAACTGGTTTTTATCTAAAGGTGTATTTCTCAAATATTCATTATGTGAAGAAGCTGGAACGCTAATTTAAAGGAATACCTCTGAAAATGTTTATGCAAGTCCCAGTGAAGGAATCTGAGACGATTTTCTTCAGGCAGATCTTTGTTTATAAAGTCAGTTGCATTGGCAAACTCTGCCCGGAGAATCGACTCCCTGGGTCTCCTCTCTTTTGTCTATTGAGTGTCCAAAGCAACAGAAAAAATCAGTGAATATAGATACCCAGGCTGAAATGATTAAGACATGAAAGATGATAAGCAAGCCTGAATAGGCAACTACTCACCTTGATCAAGTTCAGAATAATGATGGGGATTCCATATCTCTCTGCAAGGTTCTCAAAATGAAGTCTAGTTGCCTCGTAGTTCAGGTCCCTTTTTGACACTGGATATGACATTGAGGTATTCAAAAACAGGGGAGAGAGAGAAGGGACCAGACAGTATAATAGTATGCTAACACTTACACACTATATCCGGAGGTCTCCTGTGACCAAAATAGAGGGATTGAGCCAGGATTCTGCACAACAGAACTTATTTGAGTTGAATGGTCTTCAGGAACGTCCTCAGACAGTATCTGCTCTGTTTCGACATCATTAGCAACGTTGCCACCTTCGTTTATTCCTCGTTTCAAGTACCTAAAATCAGAAAGGGTTTGGAAGAAAACAAGCATATTAACTACCAAAAGTTGTAATCAGAAGGGCTCTTTTTTTTTTTGCAATGGATTTCATGTTCTTGCTATAGGTTAGAATGCCGAGGCAGTTATAACAGTCATGTTTACCAAGGAGCACGAAAGTAGGGAGTGATGATACCTAGCAATAAGAGTGAGTTTGGAATTCCTTCCAGCCTCCGAAAGAGTTGTCTGCATGCATAACACAATCCAGGTTCAGTACCCATGAATCTAAACAGCACTGAAACCTATCAAAGTATCTGAGAATAAAGTATGATTAATGTAGTGCTTCTTTAGTAGTGAGGTGCGGTGCAGGAGAACATACGATTCTTACCTGCTTAAAGAAACCATCCACCAATGCGACAGTCCAGACTGTATTCCGAAGATGATGTCGAATTCCACGAGTCAGGAACTCGTTCCACTTCCACACAAACATTTTCTTATAGAGGGTGACACCACTCTCATGGTCGCACATATTCTTCTGGAGAACTTCGCATTATATTGTAAGAATAGCTGAAAAAGACGTCTTTTGTAAGGTCCACTACACAGAGGAGCCTCTTGTACCTGTTAAAAAATAGCAGATAACGAGACGCAAGTGTTAAATCACACTTCAGTTCATAGTGGAATGGTGTAATAACCTAAGACGTGCATTCTCTATTTACACCAAACACACACACAACTTTTGTTCAACAATGGAAAGAAAGGCATAATGAAACAAAAGATACCTGTTCTCGTTCTCTTGAATTCGAAATGTTGCAAAGGACACTAGACTTTTGCAATGAAATGATGTCACTTTTTGAAACTTCATAGACCCTGTGACCACAAATTTGACCAATCTCTCTTCTTTCAGTTATAACCAGCATGTAGTAGGGTCCCAAAAACTTAATGAACCCTGAGTAGGGTCCCAAAAAATTTGACCAATCTCTCTTCTTTCAGTTAAAGCCTCCCTTCTTTCAGTTGCAAAACGAGTGTTGTAAAAGGACATACAACACTCGTTCACATTATAACACTCGTTCTTGGGCTTAGCGTGTTCTCTTATACGGTTGAACAAGAGCGGTGACCACTAACACGGACACGGTGCAGCATTAGACGTATCGGTCGGAAATAAAATAAAATTTATACAACAAATGTTTGATTGATGGTGTCTATAATATTAATGTTGATATACACACGAGGGAGGCTTTGTGCACATCAAAAGACTTGCAAAACTTTTTTTAACATGATTCGAGTGGATGGATATGGGGAAACTCAGAAAACGAATTGAAAGAAGCGTCATTCACAATTAACGATTTACGTTGCTGGCTGTCATGTCAGCTAGTATCCTTCTTGGACCATACTAGCTACGATAACTTGACCCAAGAGTTATATCCTGAAATACTAATCTTTTATTTTAACATTAAAAAAATAAAAATAAGGGCCCAACCGGGTTCGAACCGGTGACCTATTGATCTGCAGTCAATTGCTCTACCACTGAGCTATGGACCCACGTTGATTTATTTCTTCAAGTCGCTTTAATTAGCTTTTACATTTTCTTAAACCTTATATGGTTCAATCAATTATCTAGTAGTAAAAGAAAGTATTGATAATTGAATGCATATTATCAGTGAGAAGACAATAGTTAATAAGTGAATTATTATAGATTTGACTCAAAATATTTAGATTGTGGGAGAAAAAAAATACAATGACTTATATTAAGTTTGAATTGTCCCTTATTGAATCGAGTTTAATATTTCTTAAGATTTAGTTAAATTTGGTGAGTATTTTAGGATTTAGTGTATGCATACAAAATAAGGAGTCTTATTCTGATTTTCCTACTTATTTTTTCTTATTTTATTAAAGGCTTCTTTTAACACCGATGTTTAAAATAATTATTGCAAGCAGTTTTCAGTTATTAAACCAGTATTAGTATACTTCTTAAGACCATATACATAAATCATATTACCTATAGAATATGTAGATATCTAGTCATAATTATATACATATTAAGTTTTAAACTAAATTTTGATCCGCGCTTTCAAAACACAAGATTTTTTTTTTTTGCTGAAATGTTAACTTTATAACAACAAAAAAGGTTGTACAATCTCATGATCCTAAACTAAGGGATCAAAAGAAATGGAAACAATGAGAGGAGTTTCGAGCACAAAAATACTCTACTTTTGTTGGGGAAGAAAAAAAGAAACAAGTAAATGAATCAAAACACAATCAGAAGAACACGACGAGCTCTGATCCTCTGTCTTTCAACCGATGTTATGACAGCGTTGATGCTAAGGCAGCACAGTCTTGGAATTCCATCTGATCAATCCTTCATTAGTAACCTCATCTCCTCTTCCATACTGCAGTGCCCGAAGCCTATTCTGCATTTCGCGATGAACAGTCCTAGCAATGTACAATGCTGAGTGAGGAGGATGAAGATGTCGACGTCCGTTTCTTTTTCACGCCATATCCAATAGATAGAGGCTTGGAAAGCCATCTTTACCAGCTGTGCATCCAGCTTGGAGAGTCTGTTACTCCTGAAGCTTGCAACTGTCCTGGACCAGTCAGGATTTATGCGACCTGCCAGGAACTGATTCATCAAGGTTGTCCAAACAGTATAAGTGAAAGGGAAAGCAAAGAAGAGGTGAACACAAAGATAATTTTGCTGTTAAAATTTTATGTAATCACATTTTCTCTTCATTTAAATTAAAAGTAGGCAAGGGCATAAAATCAGTAACGAAATTTGCACTGAACCAAACAAAAAAAAACCTGATTTGTATCTGGTCCGACATATAAGAATTACCACAATAGATTTAGGCCAAAGAATCTCAGGCTTACTATTTGACTAGGTGATCACCCGAACCCTGTGCGGAGCGAACAGAAAAGAAATTATAAATTTTAATTATAGATATTGAAAACATAAAAATGACATATTATATTTGGTATAATTAGGATAAGTAATGTTGTCATACAGATTAATGTAAGGAAAACCAACTTGGGATTAGAGGTTTATTGAATTTTTCAATCAACAAAAAAATTTATTGAAGTATCCGGATAATGATAATTTTATTATGGTTGACAAATGTAATTGTCTTATTATCGAAGTTAAATCGTTATATTTCATTAAAATCATACTGATTTTGAAATACATAAAAGTTGTAAGAAGAATATAAATAAATTGAAGTAAATTTAGTGGATTTATTAGGACTCAAAATTGTAAAAGAGACCCTTTATCGAACCTTAATATCCATTATGACTCAAAATACATATGAGTTTCTTTTGATTTATTTTTTTATTTATAAAGAGTGTTTTTACTAAAAAAATATTGACGGGACATGAGATCATGGGCTACGGTTCGGATGTTGGATTCGATCTCTTTTCTCATCACCTGATATATTTAGATATTGCCACAAAATAATGTTGTAAATCCCTAATTGTTCGTCGATTTCTAGATAATTATATAAAGTATTACATGTATAGGGCAAAAATTAAGGAAGTCCACATTAAAAATGATGTTTTTCTTAAATTTAATCGGAAATAATTATATGAATTTCCAAATTTAATGTATGTCACCATTTATGATAATTTCGTAAAACAATTTATTGCACAAAATTAAGAGATTGGAAGAAATCTAATAGGAAATTCCTTTTTGAAATGTATTTTATAATATTTCAAGATTGCTCATAAATTTTTATATACAACATTTTGATTTTACAATATAAAACAGTTTATATTATCTCAAAATAAATGTCATGTATCCCATAAAATACAAAAAATATTAATAAAAATAAAAGTCACATACCAAAGTTTTATAATCATAGTTTCCAATCCCTAAAGAATGGTATGAATCATAAAGAAATTAAATATTATAAAAATATGAATGTATATACATAGTCAAAACTCTATCATTTGTGACTAATATATAAGATTATCCTATTAATTTCGTTTAGGATTATAATTTTAGATTTCAAGATAATAATAGAAAGTATTATAAACATATGGCGAAAATTAAGGAATTACACATTAAAAATGGTTTGTTCTTTAAATTTAGTCGAAAATAATTATATAAATTTCCAATGAAATGTCTATCACCATTTATGATAATTTTGTAATGAACAGTATTATTGCAAAATTTAAGGGAATGCAAAAAAATTAATATGTAATTCCTTTTTGAATGTAAACTCATAATGTTTTATATACGACTTTGATTTTACCATATAAAGCAGTTTGTATTGTCCAATCCAAAATAAATATCATGTATCTCATAAACTAAAAAATATTATTCGAAATAAATGTCATGTACTAAAGATTTATAGAAGAACATAATTATGATTCTTGTATATTTTCTAATCTCTTAAAAATGTCATGTATCATTTATTAATCGTAAAGAAGTTAAATATTATAATAATATGAATTGTATATATAGTCAAAACTCTATCAGTTGTGACTATATATATTAGACTATCCTATTAATTTCGTATATGATTATAATCAGAGATTTTCAGATAATTATAGAAAGTATTATATGCATATGGCATAATTTAAGGAAGTCCACATTAAACATTGATATTTGCCTTAAATTTAATCGGAAAGAATTATATAAATTTCCATTTTCAATATATATGTCATCATTTATGATAATTTTGTAATCAAAAAGTATTTTTGCAAAAATTTAGGGATTGCAATAAATTTAATATGGAATTCCTTTTTGAATGTATTTTATAATTTTCAAGATTGCTCATAAATTTTTATATACGAAATTTTGATATTATAATATAAAACAATTTATATTGTCTATCTAAAAATAAATGTCATGTATCCCATAAAATACAAAAAATATTCATCAAAATAAATTTCATGCACTAAAGTTTTATAGAAAAACAAAATTATGAATCATTTATATTTTTCAGTCCCTAAAAATATCATTTATAATTTAGAGTCGTAAAGAAATATAATATTATAAAAATATGAATCATATATATAGTCAAAACTCTATCAATTGTGACTATAGATATCATATACTATCATATTAATTTCGTATAACATTATAAAAACCCTATCGGATTTGATATTATCGTCCATATCAATGCACATAACCAATTAATATCAATTAATATGACTAAAACATTATGTTAAGCTACTATTATTTCACAATGGCAAAAATGTAATAAGTCTAGTAAGAAGAAGATTTTTACACAAAGAGGTTGAGAAGTAATATGGTGTTGCCACATAGGAAATGTCATTCTTGTTAATAACACACTAGATTTTGACCCGCGCTTTTGAAGCGCGGGATATTTTACGATAAAAAATTTCACTAATAATTTAACAAATATTTTGGTTATTTTTAAAGACTGTGTATTTAAAATATTTTTGCATTTAATTCAGTATTTTTAAATTCAACCCGATTGTGATTATACCGGTTAATCCGGAGATCTGACAATTCAATTTATGTTTTTAAAATATTAATATTAAAAAATCACTAAAACCCGAGACTAACCGATTAAACTGATGGATGACCGATATGTAATCTAATTGGATTTAAATTGTAATAGTTTCATAATTTGTAATCTTATAATCGAAATTTTAAAGTTCACTATTTTGTAATTTATGAAATTATGACGTTTCTACAAAATTTTAAAGAGAAAATGATAGATATAAAATAACTAAGATTAATTATTGTATTATTTGGAAACATTGATAATAGTATAAAAAATATATTGTTTGGAAACATTGATAGTAGTATAAAGAAATAAGTATATTGTTTGGAAACATGGATAGTAGTATAAAGAAAAGAACATTAATGACTTAATGTATGTTTAACTATAAAATATAAAGGTGTATTTAATTTAAAAATTTACAAAATATATGTTAGGTCCAACAGAATGTTTCTGTTTTAATAAGATAGATACGTTAGTAGATGTATTATTAATAATCTATCTTATAGTATAATATGCTAGTGGATGTATCTAGTTTATAATAAAATATATGCAATATAAGGAAACATGCGTAGTGGATATAATAATAATGTAAGAAGTGAAAAACTATGGTAATGGTTGATATTAATTATTTATAAAAAGACATGTCTAATAATAAGTAGATTAATATAGCATTAATTACGTAAGGTCCAACTTTAAAATCCACCTAGAAGAAGTTGTAATGTTTCTGTTTTAATAAGATAGATGAATATAAGGTTAGTCTCTAAAAGTGCTTCTATTTTAATATATAAGGGATATCAACTATGTGACGAAAATTTGAATATGATTTTTAAACGGAACTTACTCTGCATCACGTATCAGCAATGAAATCTTCGGGATCTCTTTTCCATTAACTGAAAACATCTGAATGCGACCCACTTGCACAACATGTCCGATGACATCTATGATAACCAAAATGGATTAGTAAAACAACTATATAACAATACGCTGCTAGTTAAACAATATTTGATACTTCATGAACAGAAAAAAAATTGAATTACCAATCAGAATATGAGGATTACGCGATCCATCGAGGATATTTTTGAAAGGCACAAAACAAAAGACAGCCATTTGTGTTGGGTGTCAACGAAATGTGACAAAGAGTTTTTATAACAAAACAAAAGACAACCATTTACTCACCTGGCTTTCCTTTTATAACAAATGTGACAAAGAGTTTTTATAATTATGGTAACATCAAAACTAAGACTATGCCTCAAATATGAAACATTAAAAGAATCGCTAATCATATCAATTAAGCCTCAATTAGGTTGTGATTGAGTTAATACGGAAAGAGTGCGATCTGATTAGGGACTGAATCCTAAATCAATCATGCTTTGCGAGATTTCATATTCAGGAAAATCAAGAAATTATTGCAAATAATAATGTACGATCTGATTAGGGACTGAATCATAAATCAATCATAATTATTCCTTGACTGGCATACCAAATTGGGAGATTTTATATTCATGATTTGCGAGATTTCATATTCAATAATGACATTTATTGTATCATTAAATCGTTTTAAATTATGCCTTCATTGTATTATAAAAATACAAAAGTATAAAAATTACGATACACATAAAATATAAAAACAATTCTTCAAAATATATGTTTTCACGAAACGATGAATGTGTATGAAAATATGACATACAACTATTATAAGTATGAGCATTATATTAACAATATATATATATAAATATATATGTTCTTGGAACAAAAATATATATATATTCTACGGTGAAAAAAAAAATATATTTTATGTTAGTATCAGCATTATAACTTCAGTTGAGAAAGAATACATCACCAAAATATAAAAGAAGTATACATAATGTTATTGTATGTATAAACATAAACTATAAAACATGCACATAAAAGTGCCATTTCCCGCGAGCAATATAACTCTATTTTATAAACATATTTTGTAAACATAAAATTTAAAAGAGGATATAAGAGGTAGTTTATGGTTTAGCATGAACGTAAAGCATTGGACATTAACTATATGCACATCACGTATAGCACATCACGCAAAGCATTGGGTATTAATAACATTTATTCCCTTTTGATTATAACATATCTCCATTACAATGGCATGAGAGGTAAATATTCTAGGTAAGGATGGGCTTTTGAAAAATTGGTGTGAGGTGAAATGTAGAGATGCCACATAGGAAATGGCACACATGTAATAAACACATGAGCAAAAGATTAATTTGATAAGTGGTCACCTCAAATAATAGTAAGGGGATTACAATAAAACTATGTCATCTCGGTTTTATATCATTATTTAGCAATTTAAAAGTTAATTATGGTTATAAGAAATTTACGTTCACGTGTCAATCCTTTATATCTTCAATATTTTTCTTTTTTTTGTCGCTTTTTTATTTTGGTTATTTTTTTTTGCTGAAAAAATTAAGTGAAAGAGATTTGGTCGAACCTAGGGGTAGAGACAGCCATTGGAAATCATCTAAGCCACTGGACTATAAATGATAACTATTTATTTTGGTTATTTCTAAATATAAATATTGATTTTGTAGTTTATTCTCATTTTGTTCTTTTGTTTTGGCATAAAATTTAGAAATTTTTAAGATTTAAAATTATTAAAGAGATACATACTTAGGTTAAGATCTGCGTCTTGTGCAAAATAAATATTTTATATTTATTACTTATTTTATGTTTTTCTTCATATTATGAAATAATAAAATAATAATTATATATTAAGTAACTAAGAAGTCAGTTACTATTATGTAATAAATTGGCGTGCACACATAAATCAAACAATCATTCTTGTTTGTTCGCAATCATTTTAGGTTAAATATATCAAAACAATCAATCTTATCTATGTTTATGATGTATAATTAAATTTAAATGATATTAACATAGATATAGAGTATACTTTTAATATGAATATTTATTAAATGAGGTTTATACTCATATGATTTTATGATTATTTGCATATTTATGTAACAAAATTTTACACCAACGAATAGATTTTTAATCTCGGATGTTTAGTGGCTTCAAAATTAAAATATTAACTTTTCAATATATGTTCAATACAAATATCAAAATATAAGTGTATTTTCATATGATGTATAGTTTGATTTAAACGATATGAAATATATATATAAACATAAACACCTATTAAAATAAAATTATTTATTCATATGGTTTAATAATCATTGTATCTTATTACAAAAAAAAATAAACATTGATCACAAAAATTTATGTTAGACTTTTACCAGTTTTAGTAATTTATACTCGTTTTGAAAAATTCAAAATATAACATATACAAAAAAATTTAAATTTTTATTATATGATTAATGTAGTTGTGTAATTTATTTTAATAATAAGAATTAAACAAAAATAATAGAAAGTATAAATACTTTTAGCAAATCTTTATTATTTAAAATCATTAATTGATATATATATTTTAATTACATTAGGTAATTCTGTACATTTTATTTAAGGAAATAATTGATATTAAAATTCAATTTGATAAGTGAATGGTATATAATGGACATATTATATAATATAACATTTCTTAGAAATTTAATTTTGGACTAAAAATTCTCAATTGATTTTCAAACCGTCATGTAAGAAAAATTAGCATTCCAATTACGTGAAAAACTCACGAGAGCACTTTTTTAATTAGTACAAACTATATGTTATAACTTTTTAAATGTTTTTCTCTTTTATTAATATAGGGGATTTTCACATGTTGATGATTTACCTTTTAGTTCATAATTCTTTTCTTATCCATAATGAAGTTTTTTATATTTCTTATTATTTGTTTTTTTTTTCCTTAACTTCATTTTCTTCCACGAACTCGAATTATGAGTTGACCAATAAACACATATTGAAATTCAAATCCAAGTTGTCAAAATAAAATCAAAACCATGTGATTAGTTGACCATATATATATATTTTTGGTAAGCTTTTAATTTTATTATTCATTGGATTAAGATCAGCGCCTTGAACGGGATAAATATTATATATAAATTACTTTTATGTATTATCTGTTTTTACATATTATGAAATAATAAATATAAACTGAATAACTAAAAGTTTATTAACTGGTGCAAACATATAAATAAATTTTATTAATCCAAATAAATATGTTTTTATTTTTGATCATTTTTTTGTTTTTTATAACAAAAATTTTAAAAATCACTGATAACAAACAAAATTTCTGGGATGTTTTAATAGTTTAGTAATTTATATTTTAAAAAAAAATCAATGCAAAGTTTAAAATAGAAATATTTAGTTTTCAATATTTTTTCAAAATGTTTCTCAAAAACAATCAAAGAAATTTTCGAAATTAAAATAATTATGTATTTTATATGGTATATAATTTACTTAACGATACTAATATATATATATATATATATATATATATATATATATTAAATAAGACTTCATATATATATAATTTTGTAATCATTTGTATATTGTAATAACATAAATTTTAAATTACGGATCACAAAAATTTAAATGTGAGATTTTTAACAACTTTAGTTATTTATAGTCATTTTTCAAAATTCAAAGTATAACATATACAGAAAAATCTAAATTTTTATATAATTTTATGTGGTTGTTTAATTTATTTTAATAAGTTATTATTTAAAAAATATAGAGAATAAACTAATTTTCAAATCTTTATTATTCAAAGTCATTAATTGTCATATATATATTTAAGTCACATTTAAACAATTTCTTGATGTTTATATAAGGAAAAAATGAAAAACATTAATAACTAATATATGGTTAGTTTAATAAAAATCTTATTATACATTTAGATGGACCAACATATTTTTCAAAAGATTTTAAGAATGATTGTGGTGATGACACGTAACTAAAAAATGTTGTAATGTTTATTTTTAATATATAAGGGATGTCATCAAATATTTTTCCTCGAATATTAATATTCTTACCGAAAAATAAATTGTCATGGAATATCTCTGTTACCAAATTCAACACATTAAGTAATTTCATATTTTGCTATTTGACAAAAATAAAATAATTTGTTAGGGACTTGACTATTCAGATTGTTATATATATAAGATATAGAAACCTCATATCAATGTGCACTAATGGATTGATTCTTATAATCAAGTCTTAGTATATATTCTTTCCATCTTTGTACCTAATCTCTTTGTATAAATATAGACATTGGTCTTGCATACCATGTTGAATATGGGAGGTGGTTTATTCACAAGACCAATGGTCTATATTTATACAAAGAGATTAGGTACAAAGATGGAAGGAATATATACTAAGACTTGAGTAGAAGAATCAAGCAGTTAGTGATATCAATCACATTAATATGAGGTTTCTGTATCTTATAATATATACGCTCCCCTTTTTATTATCTCGAGAGTTGAGACCAAACAAAACAAATTTACATCAAAAGTTTCATTCAAGCGATGGCGTTGTCAAACTCCCAGCTTGCAGCACTTCTTGTCGCATGTTCTTTGCTATTTACTTCCCAATCAAAAAGTATATATTTCAGTATTTTTCTCTCTTCTTAAGTGTTTTTTAATAAATTTTTGTATTTTTTTTTTAAATTGGCAACACACGTTTTGATGAAATTTACGTTTGTAACTAATTATAATAATTACCCACGTACAAATTAGTAGAAACTTTTCTATAGAACAATACGTGATTTTTTAGAAAAAAAAATGTGAAAAACTCATGATCATTGTTAATTTTTTTTTTGTTAATTTATAGTATTGAAGATAGAAGAAAAAGGCCTACCTGTAGAATGTAAATTTAGAGGTGGGTGCAATACTAACGAAGAGTGTAAGATTCGATGCGGACCGCCTCAGTTCCCACTAGGAACTATTGGGTTATGTGTGCTAGATCGTGTTGCTGGCGATGCCGTACATCTTTGTTGTTGTACGTTTAAAAATTCATTATAATAAATATTGGTCGAATATCTATATTATTAATGAAACTTAATGAGATAATAACAATATTTTTGTTTTACATGTTAAGTAGCATCAAAAGTTGTATAATCATCCAAAACATAACCAAAAAGAGAGAACTGAATGAGTCGTTATCCTTCAAAACCTTATCAAACACATTAAAACTAGGTGTTTTGCCTGTGCATAATCATTCTACTAATAGTTATTAACATATGTATTATGATTTGAACATCATGATAACTTATTTTTAATATTCTTAAATATTTTAGTTTTCTTCGCTTTTTATTTTGGTATACATCTTCTAAATATAAAAGAAAGCTATAAACCTATGAGAGCATAATTACATATAAAATATTCTACACAATAAAGTAGAGTAAAAATATGTTGGTTTTTAGAAGACAAAAAACTAAAGTTCGATGATAATTTAGAAGAAATATTTTTTTGAAAAAGAATTGAGATAATGACAATATTTCATTGGTTTACTTGATCAATACATACATTGATTTATATTTCATAACTTTACTTTTAATAAAAGAAAAAAAAATAGATAATGATAGTTTTATATGAAGTAATTTATGGTTAATTATATAATGATAAATCTAATTATTCATTAAAATATCTCTATTTTAGCCTTTTGAAAACTGAAACATTAAACAGATGTTCATAACATCTCTCTAAACTTAATATCAAAACATATTTTCTTATAGATTAAACAATAGTAAAGCATACACGTGAAATAACTACTGAAATAATTCAGAATACCTAATTCATAATTTTAAACTCCATGAAATAAAACCGATCTGTTCATAATCTTTCAAACTCAAAGAAAGAAGAAAAACATAGAACTCCAACAAAAAGAAAACAAATATCAAAAGCACATAAATATAGATGTCAAAAGCTATAATCGAGATAACTTGGAATGAATGAGAAAAATGAAACTATAAAGTTTAAAACATTTTACATCATATGAAAATAATAATTGGTCCTAACTTGCTTAAAATAATTATAATTGTAATTCCAATTAGAAGTTTGAAATAGTTATATTATTTAAATTAATAAATTAATTATTTAAGCGAAAACTGAAAAGAATCTTGTGACAGTTGAAATAATTATAATCATATAAATCCAATTAGAAATTTTGAAATATTTATACTATTTAATTTAATAAATTAATTAGAAATTTCGAGATATTTCTATTATCTAAATAAATTGATGATTTATTCTAAAAACTAATAAGAATATGACAAATAAGCAAAATTAGCTAAAATTATGGAGAATGTGACAAATCAGCAAAACCACTTCATAAATAATAATGACAATATTTTATTGGTTTACTTGATCAATACATACATTGATTTATATTTCATTATTTTACTTTTAATAAAAGAAAAAAAATAGATAATGATAGTTTTATATGAAGTAATTTATGGTTAATTATATAATGACAAATCTAATTATTCATTAAAATATATCTATTTTAGCCTTTTGAAAACTGAAACATTAAACACATTTTCATAACATCTCTCTAAACTTAATATCAAAACATATTTTCTTATAGATTAAACAGTAGTAAAACATACACGTGAAATAACTACCGAAATAATTCAGAATACCTAATTCATAATTTTAAACTCCATGTAATAAAACCGATCTGTTCATAATCTTTCAAACTCAAAGAAAGAAGAAAAACATAGAACTCCAACAAAAAGAAAACAAATATCAAAAGCACATAAATATAGATGTCAAAAGCTATAATCGAGATAACTTGGAATGAATGAGAAAAATGAAACTATAAAGTTTAAAATATCTTACATCATAGGAAAATAATAATTGGTCCTAACTTGCTTAAAATAATTATAATTGTAATTCCAATTAGAAGTTTGAAATAGTTATATTATTTAAATTAATAAATTAATTATTTAAGCGAAAACTGAAAAGAATCTTTTGAAAGTTAAAATAATTATAATCATAAAACCAATTAGAAATTTTGAAATATTTATACTATTTAATTTAATAAATTAATTAGAAATTTAGAGATATTTCTATTATCTAAATTAATAAACTGATGATTTATTCTAAAAACTAATAAGAATATGACAAATAAGTAAAATTAGCTAAAATTATGGAGAATGTGACAAATCAGCAAAACCACTTCATAAATAAAACATATGTATTCCTTTCTACCGTCGATTAAAATACGGTGAAAAAGTGATCCTCTGCATGTCTTCGGCGGATATTCCAATTTAATTTCGGTGGACACTCACTACTAATCAGATCTCATTCGAAAGCATTTGGATATCAGGATCATAAAAAATACAGCATCAATATAAATATCATAATGTATATATTATTATATTTAATTAGATACTACTTTTTTATTATTATTATTTTGGTCAGATCTCTATAATATTATTTGAGAAGTCAGTTTCCTATGTGTCACGCTCACGTTAACTCTCACGGTGGTTGATTACAATGATACCCTTAATGAATCAAATATATATCTAATTATCATTATTATATGCCTATTTTATTTTATTTTTCCTTTTTTATTTAGGTTTCCTTTTTATTTTTTATTTAAAATAACCTATATATCTAAGAAAAATTAAAAATTAAAAAAAAAACGAAAATACATTTTATATATAATGTAATTCATAAAAAGGAAAGTTCACAAGATAATCTTGATTTTAATTCTTAAGAGAGTTAATTTTTGAGATATCCTTAATGAAATAAAAATATTACATCTAATTTAGTTTGATTTTTAAAATTTTCAAAATATAATATATTATAAAAAGGAAAAGTCTAAAAATTTTAAAAACTGAATTTAGAAACGAAAATATATGTACATATAATATGATTTCATTAAAAAGAAAAGTTCACAAAATAGAGTTATTCAATTTAAAAATTTTTTAAATAACATAAAATTTACTTTTGAAGTAGTAAAATAAATTATTTATATCTATACTTTCTTTGCTGGAAAACTATATTTTCATATAATTTGATTTCATAATAATGAATTTCACACATATAAATAATCTTGATATTAGAAAAAAAAGAAATTGTATTTGTTTTGACAAATTTTTTGAATAATACAAAATATATATTTTCAAAGTGATTATATAAAATAATTAAGTAACGTAAATTGATATAGTATAATTTCTTAAAAGTAATCACAAATAGTTTTACTGCTTATTTTTAAGAGATAATAAAATACAAAATAAATTTCAACAATAAACACATTTTAATCAAATAATTATAAAATATTTTTTGATCAAAGAATAGAATAACACTAATTTTTTTAACGAGGTAGGTATTATATTTTATCATAATTAAAAAAAAATTCTTAGCATTTATTTTCCTTTTTAATTTTATGTTTTATGTTTGTGGAACTTAATATAACCATAATAGAAATACCCTAGAAAATCTGAGTTTTCATTTACAAGATTATTTAAAATATTTTTTTTTTAATTTAAATAAATTTCACTTTACCATTCAACATATCCAAAGCATAAAATTATGTAAAATTTATAAAATAATTTTATTTATTAATTACTTATATTTATAACTTAATATTGTTCATCACTTTATCTTCTAATATTTGTTGAAAAAATTAACATATAATTTGATAAATATTACCAAAATATATACACATTTAACTAAACGATAAATAAAATAAAATTTGACTTAATCATATAAAAAATAATTATATTTCAGTTTTCATTTGAAAAAAAAATGTTTAACTTAGTATACTCACAACATGAGTGGTTTGATTAATCCAACTTATATCTAAAATCATATATTTAAATACAATAAGATTATATAACTTTATAATAACATTTTATTTATTTTATAAATATAAATTATAGGATCAATCAAAACATATTAACAAGTGAAAATAAAATATTAATCAACTGTCAAAATTTAGTTATTTTGTAGAATTTATATATATGCATGAGACTTCAGAATATTATTGTTATATTAATTTATGTAATTAGGAATCAGACACTTTAGTTTATTTTTTATTATTTCATTCTAAGAATAATATATCTTAAGTTATACATAGTTTTACTAAAATATATTTAGATATCTAGGACAACAACCAATTTAAATGCAAATAAGAAAATTAATCAAAATTTAAATATATTTTGAATAAAAATATTGTAGTTGAATTTATAGAAATATATGTAATCTAATATATCCAAATGATAACTAAATCGACCGTAAAAACAATTAAACTGATAGAAGATAACATATCTAAAATCATATGTCTAAACTAAATTAATGTAGTATTATTGATATAAATTTTACATAAAAATTACAAACTACTTTAAAACTAAAACTAAATATCAATCAAATATTGTAGTATATTCACTTTACAAATATTTATACCCGTGCATGAGCACGGGAAAATCACCTAGTTAATTTTTATTTTTACACACATGAGAAAACTAAGGAAAAGGATAGTTAAAAAACTTAGGATAATGATGCTCTGTCATTATTTCGAAAGTCCACCTTTATTTTCCTGTCATGTATAATACAATAAAGGGGTTTTTTAATTGGTAACCTACTAATATGAAATCAGTTCCTTTACCAGTACGTAGAAGTGAGTCATGCACCCTTTTAGAATTTGTATATAAAAATCCTCATATAGTCTGGAATTTAATTGTAAATAGCATGAACATTTCACTTAGCTTTAAATATCATGACCACATATAAAACTGAATTTACATCCGATATTAATCTATAACCGACCGTCATGCGGCCTCTCATTTTTTTTTCCTCTTTCACTAATCAAATCCCCGAAGCAAAACTAACTCCCGTAGAGGGCAACCAAGAAACTCCATCAATAAATTTACCAACGCTAAAATAACTTGCCTCTTCGAAGCCAATCACATGAAACCCTTGCCATGTAACCCTCTTGGAAACTCTAGCTTTAGGACCATAGTTCTTAAACTCTCCAAAGTACAATGTCTTCAACACTTCATCTCCAGAGTTTAACCACCCGGCCCATCCTTCATCTGCTATGGCATCATCAATATACGTTTCCATCACTATAGACCTCGAATACTTCTTCCACGGCCGTCCCAAGTACGAGCTATACCTATGTTTAACGGCTGAAAAATCTAAGTCCGTAAGTATCCTACAACTATGGAGGGCAAATCCGGTATTTTGACGCTGGTCTGTCCTCCCGTTAGCAAGAATAACGTTGTAGGCCCTGACATCACTAGGGCGACGCAAGACTAGGTTACAGCTTTGGAAAACCGCAGCAGCGTTTCCGAATATGAAATCTATGGTTCCGTAAATATCGCATTCTCTATAGAACTGACGTAGAGCGGCTGCGTAGAGCGTGTCTTGATAACCTGAGATGCTACATCTATATAATACTGACTGGTCTGATGTGATGCTTAATGCTATGGCTTGTTTTCCTCTAGGTCCTGCCGTGTTCTTGATTCCTATATCCCGTGCGATGAATCCGTCACCCGTAACGGCTGCAAAAATGTTGCACGACATTGTTAATTTTTGTGATAAATGCTTAATATACGACTTTTGTTCCATAAACATAAATGTTTTGGTTTGCTCAGAAAAAAAAATAAATATTTGGGAAAAGAAAATATTACATAAATATATTTTTTTATGTTTTCTACAAAAATTATAATAATAAATTTTCATTTTAAAAATTTACTTAATTATTATTGGTTAAACTTTATTAAAAATCGATAAAGATTTAGTGTATTTTTAATGTTTTAAAAATGAAAAAAAAATATTTGTTGGACGGAGGAAATATTATATTGTGTATGCAAATGAATAAAGGGACCATGAATAAATGCATGTGTATACTGACTCATTGTAGCGGTGTCCGGCACGGAAGTTCCTCCAGCGGCACTATCATCGCCCACAATCACCGTCAGGTCTTTGCCTTCACCGATCAACGTGATCTCATCTTTCTCGATTTTGACTTTCTCTTTGTAAATACCTCTTTTCACGTAAATGATGAATCTACCATTTCCACTAGCAGCCTTGACAGCATCCATGACAGTCCGGTAATCCCCGGATCCGTCTTTGGCGACTAACACGTGCGGTCTGCTTCTAGACGTGCGGCTTGCTAGAAGCTTCCGTTCTCCGGCAGAGACCCACCGTGGAAGAACGGTTGGCTTTGGATTTTCCATGTGTGTGTCGACAAGGGCCAAGGAGTTGCTGACGAGTTGAGAGAGCTGATCCATTTTCTGTGTTATGTAGCTGATGGCGGAGGAGTGGCCACCAGAGTCTAGGACGAAGTCTTTGCATGATTGTTGGAAAGTCATGGCGGCGGAGAGCCATGTTTGGATGTCGTGTTTGTTGTGACGCTTTCTCGAAAAGCCATTGAGAGCTTCCATTGCTTGCTGAAGTCGTCTTGTTGACATTTTCATGAGCCGTTCACATGCATCTGTAACGTTATAGTTGACAATATAATTAATGTTTTCACCTTAGAGTCATATAACATTATATTTTATCATAGATTTATATTTGTGGATAAATATTAAAAAACTTTGGATAATATGCACAGAGACTTTGTACTTGCATGATTTTTCAAAATCATTAGGTAGCTTTGGTGGAGATAAGAGAGAAATACATTTAACTACTTTATGAATACTTTATAAAAATTAGTTTAGTAAACCAGGTAGATGATATATGATTATTTTCTTCAGTTCAATATTTCTATGATTCTATCAGTGATATACTGTATATATCTAAAATCATATCTATGATTGAATGATTAAAACAAAAGGGAAAGACACAAATTTAAATGGCCGTAGACCGTTAACTAAAGAATCATGTGTTCAGAATTTACTCTCTCCGTCTCTCGTGAAATTTGAATTTGTATGAGGAACTAAAGATGATGTTGTGTACCTGCAACCAATGGTGAAGGCAACGTATTGGTGGAATCGTCTAGAGAAACGACTTCGTAGGAAGCCATCGAAGATGAGAGAGGAGGAATTAGGTTACTGGAAGCAGAGATGGTCTTGTTGACAAGGAAAGACACAAAGTCGAGACCTTGAAGAGAAGATCTATGTCGAAACTCTCGTAAGTTTTGGACACAAAGAGAAGTGTACTGTGTGGAGCTACAATGCCTTTGCAACTGATTTTGGTAAGTAAATGGCATACGTCCTGAGGCATCAACGGGTAGAAGAGCATTGACCAATAATAACCCAAATAAAACCATATCAGTAATACCCATTTCTATTATAAAAGTCGACTCTTTATTTATGTTCTTGGTTAGTTTATGAAGGAAAGGTTTATGATATCCAAATGACTAGGAGATTAGCAATAATTTATAGAGGGAATGAAGTTAGTTTTAGCTGTGAGGTGAGTGTCTGGTGAGTTAGTTTAGCGGTATACCATTTTTTCATAGAGTAGATTGAGACTTGAGTGGCTTTGATGGGATAATGAACTCACTCTGTTAATCTGTTTTTTTAAGGATAAATCATATTTTTACTTTGTTGGCCAACTTGACTCAACATCAACTTTCTGATACAGGTAACCCAAATTATTCATGTTTAATTAGTTAGTTATTATCTTCTGTGACAAAAAAAAAGTTAGTTATTATCTCAAAATTTACTATTGAAAGTATTTATGAGTTGAAACGATGAAATGGAAGCCAAGATAAGTTTGACTACTTTTGCGTTATTTATTTATACTCTTTAAAAACGCAAAATGAGGGCCCAACCGGGTTCGAACCGGTGACCTATTGATCTGCAGTCAATTGCTCTACCACTGAGCTATGGACCCATTTTGATTAGATAAGCAAGACAGACCATATTATGTTTAGGGTGGGGTCATTCATGTTTCTATATAAACTCGAATCAAATTTTATTTGGTAAGAAAATGGCGTGGCATGCTTTAACCCAAAAACTTATTGTCGCGTCCCAATGGGTATCATTTGGTTTATATTAATGTTAGCTGTTTAGTTGCAACAACTCTGTTGAATTGAGTTATGTATAAGGTTTTCTCTCCAGCAATTTTAAACTAACACACGAACTAGTACGCTATGGACTCCCAAGTTTTTTTTTTTTTAATAACCTGAAACAACTCTCCAAGGCTTTACCCATAGGTCATTCCACATTTACGAATACGAACCTGATCATCATCGACTTAAGTGAGAACGTGTTGTAATCAGTGCCGGCTCTTGGCATGTGCTGAAGGTGCCACAGCACAGGGTCCAATCTTTTTGTTACATATTTACTTCATAATTAAATGTCCAAAATTGTTCAGATTATTAAATGTCCAAAAGGATCCATTTTTACAGTTTAAACAGGGTCCATAAAAACTTGGAGCCGGGCCTGGTTGTAATATATGTCCATTTATCGACCGTCTTATTTACAGAGTTGTAATAAAAAAGAATGAAAAATTGAAAATAATTACGACAAGAAGCCCCAAAGAATCAATTAAACACCGCCCATCCCACCGCCATCGCTGCCACGGCCACCGTCCTCCACTTTATCCCCGTCGCACCAGAACTCCTCGGCGGCGACGGAGGCGGACGCAACGTCTCGTGCCTGCTCGTATCAATCTCAATAGGAAACCTACACGAACCACGCGACGGATCAACCTTAGTAACAAACCCTAGATTGTCGAACACGCAAGCGCCACGACGATGATCCATCTTCTGAAAATACATATTAAACGCGTAAGACGCGTTCGCTGCGGGATCTAGCGCCGCGCAAGACGAGCCTGGCCCCAGAGAAGTGCAATCCGCCAGCTGGCAAGCGTACTCGACGGACGAAGTCCAAGAACCAATACCGTTCCCCGCAGCCGCCTGAGGAGAGAGCACGCACCACTCCCGCGCCTGGTAACGGACTCCTTTGGCGGGAACTAACTGACGTCCGTTACCGAGGCTGAGAGGGTACTTAACGGCGCCGTCGTAAGAGAATATTCCCCAGTGCCGCTCGAACTTCCCCGGATCGATGCTCTTGATGTCTTCGTCGACTAGCGAGAATATGTAAACTTCCGGCGCCGCTTTCCGACGCGGCGTTCCTTGTCCTCGAACGATGCGGTTGAGCAGGCCCTGGTTGAATCTCTGAGCCATCGCCGGAGTCGCGTTTGTGTCGCCGTCGGTGGGCCACCCGACTTCTCCGACGATGATCTCCACCTTGTTCGCGTCGAACCCGTTTTTCTCCAGCGCCGAGACAAGAGTGTCGAAGTTCGCGTCGAAGACGTTCGTGTAAGAGATTGATCCGTCGACGACCGGTTTAGCGGCTCCGCCGCCGCCAGGGAAGAAGGCGTACTCGCGGGGGAAGTTGGGATCGGCGTTGAGAGAGAGGAAAGGGTAGATGTTGAAAGTGATGGGTGAGAGGGAGTCAGCAAGGAACCGGACGATGGAGACCATTAGTGTTTTGATGTCGGAACGGAAGTCGCCGGAGGAAGGGAGACCGTCGCCGGACTCGTAGACGTCGGCGTTAAGAGGAACCGTTACTTTGACTTGCCGACCAAGACCAGCTTTCACCAGAGCTGCTTGAACGTTCTGTAGGGCCGGGTACGTTGAACGTACGAACCTGTCCTTGTATGTCTTCAAGAATGGCTCGTTCCCCACGGCTACATGTCTGATCAAATTAAAATAAACCACTCTTTAGCAATTTAAGCACGTACGTGTTTTATTTTAGATATTGAAATGCAGTAGAGTTTACCTTATGTCGGTTCCATATTTAGAGATGTATTGAGAGACGTTTTGCTGAACCCAACGCTCGGCGGCGGTGACGGTGGATGCCATAGTAGCCAAGAGATCGTTGGGGATACCAACCATGACTTGAATACCGGATTTACCAAGGGCTCTGAGTGCACCAGGGTCAGCTTCAAATAGCTTGACCTTGTTGAACCCGTTGTCCCTGAGGAGCTTCACCACTATGTTTGGTGGAATAGGATGGCTCGCTTGTGTCCCCCAGTTACATGCCAAGGCGTCGACATTCGTCAATGTGGTGTGAAGTAACAATATGGAGAGGCAGAAGAAGTATGTATCATGTCGAGTACCCATCTATAATTGTGAGATTTGTGTTGTAAGATTGTGTTTAGAATGTGGGGTCTAATGAGAATTGGTGTTTTTGTATGTGTGTGTTATATATACAAATATAGACAAGAGTCACAGAGATAAAAGATGTAGAACTTTGGGGAAGATGAGTATATGGAAGAAAGAGGGGAAAAGAAAGGTATTTGTTATGGTGGTTTATATAAGGAACCTGATTCCATTGGAGATAAACCTCAATATGTAAACCTTCCAAGCAAGGGCTTCTACTTCCACATCTCCTATGTATTTTGTAACAAAAACAAACTTATTAAAATATTGCACATGGCCAGCCTATATTATCGTAGTCTCATTTACACACAGTGATTAATCGTACATGTGTAAATAAATTATAGGAAATAGATGAATAAAAGGGAGGGGGGAAGAAGAAAGGAATGGAGTGTATTAGATGGAGACCATGTGTTAGAGAATATAAGAAGAATTTTTACAAGCTTTCTTTAACCCATTACAATGTCAACCGCATGACCCAAATACCATTCACATATGCTAGAAGGCTAGAAAGTAGAACGTTAAAGATATGTCTTGGTTCTACTTCTAACAAACAATAGGAAACTTCAATGTGAATCAATCAACTTAAATTAGAGATGGTATAGTTCTGAAGAATGTGATGTGAAAACGTTGGATTGGTCATTCTGGGGGCTTTCTTGTCCCGTTCAGTTGTGGGTTAAATCAGCAAAACGTCGGCAAGTTACTCAGTTAGGTTTGGTAGAATGACATAAGAAAGGGAAAGTGTTACTATTAAGTTTTGTATGTAACATTGTATGAAGTATGAACACATACTTACCAAATGAGTTAAACGTTACCGAAGTCAGAGGTTTGCTGATACACAAAGAAGTTTAGAATTCTGATATCATTATCATATTTCCTATTCTATCCTTTAATTTCACAATTTACAAAATTAACCAACGTAATTTCAGTTGATCGCCTAAAAAATCAAATAAAACTTGAAAATAAAAATAAAAGTCAAACGAGAAGATCGTCTCCAAAGAGGTAGAGAAGCCGCTCGACGGCCCAGCTAGGTTCGGTCTTGGTCGGCCAATCCCCAAACGACGACGTATCAGCAGCAAGAAGTGGAGTTCTACAGAGAGGACACGTGCGGTGGTTATCTTCCTCTACCTCGTTACCGTCTCCGCAGCAGCACTCATAATCCAGCCACCTGTCGATACACTCGCGGTGGAACACGTGGCTACAGTTTCTTAGCTCCCTGACCTCATCTCCGTCTTCAAGATCACCGAGACACACCGCGCAAGTGTCGCTGATCAGTTCGGGAGATCGCTCCGTCGCGTCGTGGAAGGTCGTCACGGAGAGGCTCTCTTTGATGGCTTGCGAAGAAACGGAAGGGGCAGAGGAGGATCTTGATTTGGATCGGTAGCGTAAGATCCAAGCAAAGATCCATCTCAAGAGGGTGATGAAAACAGCCATTTGGTAGAGAAGTTGAGTGACGATGAGGCCAGAATCTTGGATGAAGAAGCTCATTTTCCTCTTTGTTTGTTGCTTGGTGAGAAAGAGAGAAGAGAAGGGGAAGGAAGAGTGGAGAATGAGATGCATCTTTAATAGTGACGAATAAAGTAGTTTGCTTCCTTTATTACGTTAGTGGTGGGTGCCAGTGGCTTTCTTGATTTTGATGGAAGATGACCGTTTGATGACAAATAAAGCGATAAATACAGTAGTAATTTCATCATCTATGCTTAAAAGTTAATTATAATATGATTACTTGATAGTAAATGGCGTCATTTCTGGCTTTTGACCCATAGGCAGGGACAATCTTCTATAAAATCTTACGTGTTTTGTTGACCGGCGGCTAATATCTTAAGTTATATTTAATACTTACGCTTATGCAGTACCTTTTCCTAATGAATTTGATCGACTAATTAAAGAATTCTCCAGAAAAATTAGTAGATCAACCCCATTGGATTTAAATGTGTTATCGTAAAATAAAGCTGTTCATTTCAGTCTTTTTCTTATCAGAGTTTCCAACACATAATATCCATTGTAATAGACTTAACAAAAAAAAAAGGAAATTTCTGAGGAGGATCTTACGAGGCAAATAATTTATACATAGTGCATCTATTGTAAGAGAATCCTACTGGGGGATGTTAATAAAGGTTCACACACGTTCCCATAAAAAAGCAATATATTAATGTTTATCAGGTGAATCCGCGTCGCGCAAGATCATTTGGACAAACCCGTATCGTCATTATTCGCGGGTTTCACTGACGTATGACGACCTGCGATTTGTCGATTTATTAATTTTGTTTTTTTTTCTTTTGAAAAATAAAAAAAAAGAATAAAAAATTATTATAATAGCATTGAGAATCGAGAATGGGCAAATTTACTAATAGAGATGCTCTAAGAGATCTGACCTATCATTGGTATCTCGGATGGAATGAATCATGGATCTTGTATATTTTGTCCATCCCCGACGAAGTATCAGAAATATCAAACATTTTTAAATATTATCAAATTTCCAAAATAACATTTTAAAAGTTTATCCCAAAATATCATTCTATAATAACTATTTTTTGAAATATCACTTGCTTATGAGAAAGAAACTAAATTATTCATACTTCTATACTCTAATATCATCTTCACCCTTTAAATACTAATCTTTTAAATCTAATCATTATTAAACCATAAATTCATATATGAATATTTGTTTCATAGTATATAAGAAAGAGATTATAATATATATATTAAATACTATTTTAGAAACTTTTCTTTATATGCTAATTTTATCATTAAAATGATTTAAAATTATTCAATGTATTATCTCTTTTAACTCTTTGAACTTTTTTAAACACTCTCTCTTTTAACACATACTTTGAATAAACCTACTATTCAATGGCACAGCTCAAATAATGTCAACTGAAATTGGTCTATCAATCTTCTGCTCGGTCATATGCAGGTCAATCATTCAACTATCAAAGTGATTGATGATAAGTTTTTATAATGTTGGATCAATATTATTACCAATTTTCTATTAAATCGTTCCAATTTTAGTGTATTTTAAATCGAAATCTATTCAAATCATCAACATTTCTGCGATTCGAATCATCTATAAAGCTACAAAATTTTCTGGTAAGACCATTTATATACAAAAGGTGACGCTATAAACAGAGGTCGCGATTATAAGGTCCCATGTGTATGATCTGCTCTCCTTTGTAACGTGATTTGGTCGGTTGGCCAAACTTTACAACGCCAAACCACTACAACGTTGTAGCTTTAGGTGATGACTGATACCTAAACAATTCTTTCTTTTTTGTAACACACCTAAACAATTCAATTTTACAAATGTATAATAAAATCATTTCGAGGTTTACTTCTACAACAAGTAGACTATGGAAATATGAAATAAGTTCAAACATCATTATGCTGGAATAGTGATAAGCTTGTAAGAAAACTAAATTATCGAACAAACATGAATAATACTCTCACCGAAACAGACAAATAAATCAGATTGTATCGGATGCAGGCGACTCCTTGCATTTCGTCAAAACCTCTCAAACCAAAGTCAAAACCATATCCGAAAAAAGAACCAAACAAAGGAGACAAGTTCAAGGAGCAAAACATTAAACATATAAAAAGCTGTTTTCTGGTCCAAATCAAAAACACAACCTACTGCATTGAAGGAGGTTTGTGATAGTGTAATGTCATCACATCCTATCTTCTCTCCTCCTAGGAGCACATGTAATGATCTCATCCACTCGCAGTATCATCTCAGCTGCTTCTGTTGCAGAAAGCAGAACCGCTTGCTTCACTTTGAATGCTTCATAGATTCCTCTCTCCTCCATGTCTCCTACCTGTTAATAGAATCAACGTTAATATCATCACATTTCAAGATGCCCGACTCTAGATTTTTGTATATTGAAGTTTACTTACAGCTCCAGAGATAACATCGATCCCAGCATTACACCCTTCGTTATGGTGCTCCGCACGTAGCTGAGCGACTAATTCGGCACTGTCTAAACCAGCATTGTCAGCGATTGTGGTCGGTATAGCCACAAGAGCCCGTGAGAAAGCTTCAATGGCATGGGATTTTTTGCCAGCGGTTTTCCTTGCAAGCTCATCTACTTCCTTTGCCATCACCATCTCTGGCCATCCACCTCCGAGCAACACCCTACTGTCATTCACCGTTTGGGAGAGTACACATAACGCATCATGTAGTGATCTTTCAGCCTCATCAAGAACATGGTGACTGCAAAAACAATAGTAACCACAATTGTCATTAAGAGATAACATTAGTCAATAAAAATAAGATTAGCGAAAAAAATGGATACCTAGCACCACGTAGGACGATTGAACAAGCCTGGCCCATGGCAACACCAGAGAAATGGATCAACTTGTCTTCACCAATCATGATTTCTTCGATGAGCTTACAATGCCCAAGCTTAACAGACTCTGGGTTGTCAAAGGTTGAAGCGATCTCACCACCTGTAACCAATCCAAGACGTTCTATTCCCTCAAAGTCGGCATGCTCAATAGCAAGTACACCAGCATCTGCAAAGAGTTCCTCGGGGAAATTGTAGATCAACTGCCTGTTAACAAAGCAGTTGATACCGTGGGCCAGGATCTTTTTAACCTTGTCTTTCATCTTTTCCTTTTCAGCCCCTTCGATCTCAGCAACCTTGCTCATCGAATCCACACGGACGCGGGCACCATAAATTTTCACTTTATCAGTATCCATTGCTGTATTTGCAACCAAGATCTTTGCGTTCTCTATGCGCTTAGGCTGCCCAATTCCGATCTTCTTGTCAAGAATAAATCTGAAGGCATCGAATTAAGTTGACATGTCAGAAGACAAAATTACTGGATGCACAAAAGGAGGAACATAACATAACACGATAACATGATGCCTATCATCATTCTAAAGGAAGTATGTACTTCAAATTTAAGGTGCATAAAGCACTGTAAAGGAAATAAAAAACAGAAACAGGACATACTTACCATAAACGAATGAATACTAAACAGAGATCAATATTACACAGAAAAGATTCTTAACAGGTGCAGAAAAGGCATAAGTGGTAACTTACCCTTCATCCAAAAATGAATCCCGAAGAGAACCTCCAGGTTTTTTGATGATCTGAATAGCTTCCAAGTTTGTGCTTCCCTATTTGAAAGACACGACCAGAATGTCAGAGACAAATTATATAACACTCCAGAACGAAACCAAACGCCTCAATGAAAGATATTTGTAGTAAAACGAAAGCAGCCTATTTTCATGATTTATTTTTGTCAAAAAAGCATGTTCTTGCATTAAGTAACACATGACAATTCCTGAGAAAGAGTAGGAAGGAAAATATTGCTAATTGATTTCAAAAAGAGGAAGAGATGGAACCTTTAGCCTGAACACAGCATCCACAGCCATTTCTGCGAAGTGTTCCTTGTCTTGCGAGAGAATTTTGGAGCACAACGTAGTCATCGCAATCTTCATCAAGTCTGATCTAAACTTCTCTGCATTGTTGTCACAAACACACAATACAGTAAAAAAACAGTGTGGACTGGTTCCCAAAGTAAAGCATAAATAAAAGCACTGCTTGAACTCAACACTGGAGAAAATCACACAAACAAACAAAACAAGAGAACGCCAACTTATACAATGAATTACCTGCATTCTCCTTATTATCAATAACTCTTTTCAGTAGAGCTTCACGGGCACATTCTGCAGCCATTCTGTAGCCTAAGAAACCAGAAAAACAAAAAAAATCATTCAACATTGCCATAACGAAAAGAAGCTGATACAACGTGGGTAAAAAAGCTTACCTGCTATAATCGTCATGGGGTGGATCTTAGAAGTAACAAGCTTTTCAGCTTCCCTGAGAAGCTCACCAGCCAAGACAACAACAGAAGTAGTCCCATCACCAACCTCATCATCTTGAACTTTCGAGATGTCTGAAGAAGAGAGCAACAATTAAGTGAGAAAGACAGCCAAAGGACAAAAAATAAAAGAAGGTACAAGAATTAAGTATTTATACCAACAAGAACTTTAGCAGCAGGGTTGTCAATGTGAAGTGACTTGAGAATAGTAGCACCATCGTTAGTCACAGTGACGGAATGACCTCTACCAGTAGATTGCAAGATCTTATCCTACACATCCCAATAAAATGATTCACCAACCAAATTCAATTAACTGAAAGTTTATTGGATCGGAGGAAGTCTACCATTCCCTTTGGGCCTAAGGTGGACTTGACGAGATCAGCAACAGCCATTGCACCGATAAACGATGCCTAAAAGATTTATTAAAAAAAAAAACAAAATCAAATTAGTGAATCTGTAAAACCCTAAAAATCCTCAGACGAAAGGATTAAAAAAGAAGCTGCTCACCATCCTCGCACGTTCTCCTTTCTCTTCATTAGCATCATCTTTGAAGATCTTATCGATCTATAGACAATACGAGTAGCTATAGTTAGTTAATTTGCTGCTTGAAGAGCACCGGGAAAGCACAATAAACGAAGGAGAAGAGGGAGAAGGATACCGGCATTGATAAGATCAGAAGACGACGGAGGGATTCTCGGTTTTGGAGATCTTAGTGACAAAGGAACCTAGTGTGCTTGCTTGCTCTGAAGAGTAAGAAATGCAGAGGATCTTCGAACCCTAAAAGAAAAAGGCTAAAAGACACAACTACCCTCTCTCATTTTTAATAAATTGGGTAAACAATACAAGACTGAGCCCAGTAATAGTTTTTGAGCCCAATGGATCAAAAAAATAACACCTAAAACGACACCGTATGGAATTCGCGCACGTTGTGAATTACGATGTACATACAACAGTACTTTATTGTCTGAATAACGTCCAAGTCAGAACAAATAAAAAGATCGCAACTTGTCTGAATAATTGGTAGGTTCAGAAGAGAGGATAATAATCTTGGAGGTTCCCAGTCAGAACAACGTTAATACGAAAGCGAACAAAGCAGGCGAGAATCCGACAAAAATGACCATGGGTAAGGTGGAAGATGAGTCACGCGCTCTCGTCGAAGGCAAATGCGGAAATATCCTGGGATGCGGTGGTGTTGTCGACGGTGACGGCGGCGAGGAGCATCTCGGGGTTGAGATCGCCGGTAACGGCACCTTGCACGGCACTATCGCCGGATCTGTCGCCGGAGAAGGTGGATTCTCAGCTGAGGAACCGATACATGAAGCTAGGTATGTGTGAACTATGCCTGAAATTGCTGTTGATTTCGCATCTTTTCATCCAACTCTCCCTTTGATGTCTAATTCTGGAAATCTAGTGAAAGTTCATGGATTAGCATATATCCATTTGTTTATATTTGGTTATGTATATATATAGAAGGTTTAGGATTTTAGTTGCTATTTAGGGAAAGTCACAATCAATCAGTTTGTTGTTGGCTGGTGGAATAAAATGTGCTTCAATTTATTTGTTTTGTAAATGTGATTTATTATAAGTTTTATTTTGATCCAAAAAAATTATAAGTTCTATTTTGAACATGATAGAAGAGCCACTGGATTCATTATAATCCTCCTAATATATAAGCTGTCTAGGAAGTATGTGGAGAGTTGCATCAAGTGTCCCATCTTTATAGTGAAGTAACAAGTTTTAATTGGTTTTTTTTTCTTTCTATTGAAGATCCACGGACGCTCCTTCCTCTGATGTGCCAGATCCTTCAACCATTCTTCTTCCAAATCAACTTACTATCTTCTTTGGTGGGAAAGTTTGCGTCTTCGATGGAATCCCAGCGGAAAAGGTTGATCTCTTAGACCACATTCCGCTTTATTGTTTTGTTTGTAAACTTCCTCTTCTCATCACTGTGAATTGTTTCTTACACAGATTCAAGAAATCATCCGTATTGCTGCTGCTACTGCTGCTGCTAAATCCATTGAGACAAAGAACTCTACAAGCGTGAAACCTGTCGCTTCTTCAGCACTGAACAGAGCTCCTTCTTTCTCAAGTACCTCTACTGGAGCTTCACCAGCTGCACCGTCATTCTCAATTCCGTTTTGCAGATCTGCGGCGGGTAAGTATATATACGGTTTCAAAATGGTTACAGTAATTTTTCTATTTTAACTGTTTTTTTCCTATTCAGATCTACCAATTGCAAGGAGGAATTCACTTCAAAGATTCCTCGAGAAAAGAAGGGACAGGTATACATCCTTCCTCTATTTCCCTATAAATTCTAATCTGAGAGGGACTCGTGAAGACAGATTTTGATCATAGATTTTTACCTTGAGATGGAATCTAATCTAATAACAGAAACGTTTGTAATTATTTTATATGCAAGATTGGTCAACAAAAACCCTTACCCTGCTTCAGACGTCAAGAAGACAGATGTCCCAAAGGACACTGCCTCTATTAAGGAGGAGTATCCCATTGCTTAGCAGAAGATCAACCTTCAAGGCTACAATAAGTGAAACGTTTATGATAATGTATCATATGTGCTCCTGTGTGTAGTATGCTAGTGTTTAGACAAAACCGAAGATTTGTTTGCATGGCCCGACATGTTCTATCATTTTACATCTTCTCCAAGGATGAAGAAGAAAGTATTATTGTATACTGAAGACAAAAACTATTGTGGTTCTGAAAACAGTGTCCTAGAGAGTCTTATCTCTTAACTAATAACTCTTTGATGTTATATGTTCTCGAACTTGTTATCTCTTTCAGATACAATGTGTGTGTAAGATTTAACGAAGTGTGTGGTATTGCTATAATAAGCTTTTCTTAGACCGAGTCTGTTATTGTTATAACAATAAAATTTAAACATACAAATATTCACCTCCACGGACAGCGTTCTCTGTGGGTTTCATATTTCTGATCATCTGTTGGTATTTCATGGCGGCATAAAGGGCAAGAGTTATTATGCTCGTCCTGCCACACCAATTTGATTGTTATGAGCTTTTTCTTCTTCCTTACTCGTAAGCTATTAGAATAAGAGTGCTACTAACTCAAAACTATGAATAAAAATTGTGTTAGCAAGGAGGTGAAAAATGTGTGATTGCCGATTACAAGATTCTTTTTGCACCCAGATGCAACATTCTACTTCTGCTACTGGAAGTTTCTTGACAGTGGACACTACCAATATCACATTAGAAACTGAGTCAAACACTCCTGATAGATTACTAGACATATTGGAACAAAAAAATGTTTTCATCTTCTTCTATATATGGGAAGAATGGAAGAATCTCATTCCATGGCAAGGTGTGACCATACAACAACTGCTGTCGGGACCACTGATCAGTTCTTGCATCAAGTTGGCAGTTTCCCCACGAACTTTTCCTACACGCACTAGAGGATCACCAACAACGACATGGGATTCTGCTGTACAAACCACTGAGGCGGTGGCGGCTAACGCTCAACTGTAAGATGCCCCTCGAATAGATAGCCTTGCGAGCCCTCAGTTGGCTGATTATCTACCTCGCTTGAGCGATGCAAGATTTGCAAGCCCAGGCCAATAAATATGGGGTGATACAGATTCTTTTTTTGTTCTAATCAATCACACTTTTAAGGAATACACAACGTGAACAGAACATGAATAAGCTTTGCATAAGCAAGAGCACTGACTGAAAGCAAAAAAACTCCATGAATTTAAGTGACCCACGTGATCTAACAAAGTAGAAGGTTCCGATCATATTTGATGTGAAATCTTAGTCTCCAGATTATTTGCTCATATTCAGAAACAATAACAAAAAAACAACACAAGTATTTCAACTGCATAACGCTCTGTAGTTTCCCAAAACAAAAAGACCACTCAGTTCACCGTCCAATTCCTCAAGTCTTTCTGCGACCAACACGAGCAACAAAACCAGCTTTGATCTGCGCCACAGATCGTCCAGATCCACACTACAAAACAAGTTCCGTTCCATCATATATTTTTGCAAACAAAAACTTAAAGAGTTGATCATAGCTAAAAAAAGATAACTTGATGAGGCAGTGTATGCAACTCTACTAACATCATCGCCAATCACATGTTACATGACTCTTCAATTACATGAGAGAAATACGGTTCACTACTATATAACTATGCCTCCTGATGAGTTTATGCAAGATAAGTTCTTTCGGTAGATCATTTACACGACACAACACTTAAACAATGTGTCTACCTGTGTGGGTGGGGGTATCTACGAGTACTATGAAGAGAACTAATACGCCACAGGTTTTTGATATGTGCTAAGCATAAGGGGAAGAAAATGACATATACAAGCTTCTCTTAAGTTTTTCAATCCCGCAAGACGAGATTGTATTTACTTAGTTGCGCAAAAAAGAAAAAGAAAAGCATGTAAGTCAGGTTAAGAACCAAATAAATAAAATTGTACCTTCTCGCATCTGAGAAAGAAGAGACGATTCTCCTTTGAGAGAATTGTGTCCGGGCTCTTGCAACCAAGGCAAATGACGTACTCAGCTGCCAATAACACAAGCAAGTAAGGGATCACATTAACAACTCCAGATTGATATTCGTTTTTAGCAATACGAATTACAAAAATAAAGAGATAGTTACTTACTGACATAACGACGCAAAATCCCCTCAAAATTCTTGGGTGCAAATCTTCCCTTGACAACCAATCTTTGCTGCCCATCAAGCGAACCACTTGTTCCCAACTCAGCAAGCAAGAAATTCATCACATGGTCTGGTTGACGATGCATCCTGAAATATTTATTCAAAAAAATGCCATACAGCAATCAACAAAATCACTAGGTATTGGTACATATGGTAAATCTAACAAGTTTGAAGAGGAGGGTAAGAGAGGTTTGTTCGTACGTCTTGCAAAGGTCCATAAAGTTGACAAACACTGTCTTCTTTGTCCCTTCACGAAGAACTTGGGGAGGCCTCATAACAGTACGACGCCTATCTCCAGCAAGCTCCGGATTGTTTTCACGGAGAATGTTAAAGACTCTACCAAGAAGCTGCAAACATTAGACCCACATCATCAAAAACCAAGCAGGGGGAGATTATTGAGAATGATACATTGACTTAAAGAAAGAATCCTCCAAAAGCAGTTTAAGAAGAACCAAAGAACATCGACAAAACAGCTAAAGAAGACTGACCTCGTCATATATGTAATCCCTATCACTTCCCTCCCAGGGATAACGTTGCTGCTGCTGCTGCTGCTGCAAATCAATTCCTTCTGCATCTTCCTCTTCATTGGGATGCTCTGCAATATATTATCCCTGGTGAGCTTCAAATTTCTGTCGCTAGAAACAGTTAATTACCAAAAGAAAAGGAATTTAAAAAGTACCCTCCAAATCTTCTGGAGCATCAGCAGTTTCTTCATCCAATGAGCTTGATTCAACCTAACAACCATCAAAACAAGAACGTGAGTCAGATGAAATGAATCATCAAAAACACAAGTTCAAAGAATAAGAAAAAAACACTGACAGGCTTCTTCTTCTTTTTCTTCTTGGTTCCGAAAGATGGACCGTCAAGGCCACCATCATTAGCTTCAGGAAAATAATAATTAAAAAAATCAGAGAAAGAAACGGATAAAGAGGAACATATTTGTTAAAGTAGGCAGGTAGAGAGTTGAGGATACCAGGCAATGAATCAGATGGCTCGGCCGGTGACTCAGTAGGTTCCTCGATGGGATCTTGAAGGACAACTTTCTTCTTCTTCTTCTTCTTGGTTGGGTCAAAGGGTGCGAGCTAAGGGGGAGAATCCACATAATCATATGATTTATTAAGCAAAAGAAAGAAAGGAAAAAAAACAAAACTTTAAGATACGAAAGGAAGTAACTTACTTCTTGCTCGTCCTTGACCTCCTTCAACTCATTATTCTCGTCAGCCATGATTGCTACTGAGAAAGATAATAAACAAAATCAATAACTGACACACCACCGAGATTAGGGTATCTAGAACAGAGCGATAATCGCGAAGACATCTAAGATTCCATCATCAAAAGAAGAAAATATAACAAATTTCGATTTCGAAAAAAAAAAGAATCAATGCGATTATTCATACACACACGACAAATCTAGGTCCTAATCTCTTCACTCAACTGCTGTCGGAACACGATTTTCTTTGAGAAGAAGAAAATTAATTCGGACGAAAACTAACCTGAAATTAACTTCGGGGGAGAAGGGTTGATTTTGGGAGGAATCAATCTGAGAGAGGGAGAGAAGGCGGCGCAGATGAATAAAAAAGACAAGTCTGATAATTGTAAGGGTTTCCTCGGTTAAGAGAAAGAGACTCCCTTTTGTACAGAGGGTTCGCACTTTAGTGTAATTTTTGAAATTTTATTTTATTCTGGTCAATATAGCACTAGGTAGTAACCCGCGCCTTGCGCGGGATGAGATGGTTAGATCAGCAATTTTTCGAAAATATTAGAAAGTATATAAATATAGTTTGGAATTTGGGTTTTGTGTGTTTTTTTGTGTTTAATCTCGGTGGTCCTGATTTTACGGTATAGACGTCACTGAGATAGAAACATATATAAATCCTTTACTTGAGTGACATGTAAAAATTTACTGGAACATAAGAGTAAACACAAAACATGTTACCTGGCAACTGCGAAAGCATGTAATCATTTATTTTATCCACTTCATCATTTGTGGGAGTGAGAATGGCTCGATGTCTATACAAATCCACTGTTGATGTTTGAAAAGCTTGTCCATAAACCTTTTTTTCCATAGTCTCAATAGTTTATACATATCACCGGTGTGATTTATCTTACTCTGATTCATTTGCAAGAACTTGCATATAAAGATATAATTATTATTATACAATTTGATTTTCATATGCATGATTTTTGTATAATAACATACTTTCCTCGTAGGTCATTGACTTCAAACATGTAAGGATTCCACAGAACTTGGCTGTATTCTTTGAACCATATAAGAAGAACTGATTTTGTGTATAATATCTAATTCGAGTAAGATAAATATTATTAATATCTAATCAAATTATATGTACGTAAATATTTGTGTAATCACACTCTTTGCATAGGTTTTATGTATAAATATTATTAATATATAATCAAATTATTATGTATGTAAATTTTTGTGTAATCAAACTTGTTCTATATTTCTTTCTTTGCATCTTACTCTCGAACTCATTTTGTTTATCTCTCTATGGCTCTCTCTCTCTCTCTCTCTCTCTCTCTATGGCTCTCTCTCTCTCTCTCTCTCTCTCTCTCTCTCTCTCTCTCTCTCTCTCTCTCTCTCTCTCTCTCTTTCAGATTTTATCAGTATTGATGAGTATTTAAAAAATAAGATTAAGATTTTAACATATTTTTATTTTAAACATACGAATCGTATTAATGCCCCCACACGGGCATTAATACGATTCTTATGTTTTATGTATAAATATTATTAATGTCTAATCAAATGTTTGATGTATTATTAAAACTAAATTTGTTCTTCAGATGTTTTATGTGTTATTAATATAAATATGTATTATTCAAATACGATTCATATGTTTTATGTATTACTAAAACTAAATTTGTTCTCCATTCGGTCTTTGTGGTTCAAAACTATAAGCATTTTAGACATTACTTAATTCAATATACTTTGAGGTTTAAATTATTATATCTCTCTCTCTCTCTCTCTCTCTCTCTCTCTCTCTCTCTCTCTCTCTCGGTATCCCCCTCATCGTAAACCCTTTTTTTTAGAAATATAAGAATGTAAACATTCTTTTAATTCATCGATTATCTTTTAACTACCACAATTTTGTTTTATATGGGAATGTTTCCTAGTTTAATATTTTATCATGAATTTTTCTTGGGTGAATTACCAACTAATCATAGTTTGTCAATTAATGTACAATTTTATAAAATTAAATAAATAAAATAATAATAATTTGTGTTAAGTTTTTAAAATAAA